>OU342738.1:302036894-303236894 GCA_910589765.1 Avena atlantica
TAATAGTGGCGCTTGTTAAAGCCTCCATGCTATTGCTATGTTCGATTGGCCAAGACGATGTGTCATACTCACTGGCACATATCAACACCGGGACAATGCTGCTAGTAACCATGTACCTAAAGCTTTCTGGTTTTGGACACGCCGCCAGTATTTTCTGATGTTACCAGCAGCGTAACCCTTTCCCGACCTAGGGTTTCACTACTAGTGTTGGTGACGACTTGGTCTATCCTTGCTAGTGTATCCGGTCGGCTAGCGTCGATGGTAGTGGAGGTTGGTCCCTCAAGCGTGGCTACTGTATTGCTGCCCCTCGTCGAATGTATTTCTTCTCGGTCTTGCTGATCTTGCTACGTTGGCGTCGGTGAGACATCGTTAGTGACAACAAGACCACAATGGAGTGTGTTGGTGGGCAGAAAGATTGGTGGATAGCTAAGGATCGTCCGTGATGGTGTTCTTTTAGGGTTACGAGAAATCCTTGTCATCTTGGCATCGACGCAGTGACACTTGCGGGTGTCGATGTTCCTTCCTGGAAGATGTCAGGTGTACCTCTTACCCACCCACGCAGTGTACCTGGGAAAACCCTAGGACCATGGTGGGAATACCATCATCATCATCATCATCATCATCATCATCATCATCACTTTCCTTCTTAGAGGTGTTGCTTGGTACGCGATGCTTTGCCACTAGGAGCATGGTGTGAATACTCAGGAGGACACATGGTCATCTTCGTTTTCATCGAGCCGCTGGTGCTGGCATTTTTTTCTTTTGGCTTGTTTGTGTCGTGGCCCTAACATGCTTGTTGTACGGTGTTGTCGCTATATTAATATAGCGGGACGCAAGCCTGTTTCGAGAATACAATCTGCATGATGTGGTCAGGTGTTAGTTGTATTTTTGTTTGAACTTATGGCACGTAAAATATCTACTCTATCCATTCCAAAATATAGGATGTTTTAGCATTTTTCTGACACACATGTATCTAGACGTCTTTTAATGTGTATGTTCTAAGCAAAATTAGTGAATCTACACACTAAAAGGCATCTAGACACATGTGTTTCAAAAAAGCTAAAACAACTTATATTTTGGAATATAGGGAGTACAAAATTTATCCATGCTAATATGCTAATTTTCAAATGAGAATATTTTATGAAATAAAGAAACACAAAAGTTGTTACTTAAGATCATGTTTGAGGCAATTAGTCATTTGAATATCCTAAAAGATATAAATCAATGGAAGCAACATGCACATAATTAGAAATGACCGCTTATGATGGGAATAATTTAGTGCTCAAGTGATAATATTTTTGTAACGGTTTATAGACAAGGGAACCATGTACTGAAGTCTGTTGAGAGATGATGTTAATCAAAACAAAACAAACTACAATAGCACCAAAAACATTCCAATGGAGAAAGATAACACACACAATTTATGTGTCATAAGTGTTTTGATTTCATTTGTGGTGGAAAATTTATTTGAACACAAGATTGAGGACAATATATTTGTACAAAAGCTATGATTTTGCATGGCGGGCCACTGATCATCGATCTTCCACTATCACGCGCCAAAGGTTACCTATCACTTACATCATGTAGTTTTGCAATGATATTTTCCATTTTGAAATCTATATCACATAACCGATGGCTCAAAAATAATATGATAGATAAGTAAAAACTTACAACATCATAGTACAAATAAGTTCAACCCGGAGTACCAATAGTTTTGTGCCGTCAAGGTCTAAGGCATGGAGCATATTTTGTGCTGTCACACAGTCACAGTCTACCGGAAGGACCACCTAGCAAAGGACATAAGGTGAGATGTAGCCGCCAGATTATACAGTATTAGACATGCTGTGATTCCAACATCCACGTTCAAGATATAAAGTTTCACAGTTAGCTTGCTGAGCCGTGTTCTAATTGAGTGAAAACTGATAGTGCGACAAAGTTTCTAACCCTGAGTACCATTAGCTTTGTGCCGTCATGGTCTCTAAGGCAAGGAACTGCTTTTTTTTTTCCGTCACGCAGTCTAATGGAAGCAAAATCTACCAAATGGACAACGACAGTAGCCGATCCACCGGTCCTCTAAGAAAGACCATGCTAACGCATGAATAACACACGACTAGATCACTACTCGCTCGTGTTTATGTCAATTTTGAGTTTTCTTGCGTCGGTCGACATTTTGGTTTTTTCCAGATGGTCTCGACTCTCAAGTGAATAACATTTTGTTCTTCCTCAAATAATACAAACACATAATTCTTTTATGAGACCCAGTTCGTCGAGCATACCGTCTGCTTGCATGCGTGGCCATCAATCACCCCTCCTCTCACTCACAACTAATGAAATTGACGGCGCAGATCCGGGTGAAACTGACAATTTAAAAATGTTCCGAGAGCTCGTGGCTCGGATATTACAAATCAGATTTTATTCATTGTCCATGTTTCAACATATTGTAAAAGATATTAAGACCTGCATGTAATCACTGCCCCTAATACAGATCGACACATAGTGGAAATGTGCATTGTTGCGCCTAACATCAACACCGAATACGTTACTTCTGACCATTCGTCGAACTACCACGAGAAAAACACACAAAAGGAAGAGTCATGAGAACCAACGACTCCATGGAATAGGGCATGATAGACACATCGACTTCGATGCAGCCAAGAGTCATTTTTTCTAAGTGGCACCTACTCAACAATCTAGAACACACAAGCTTAACGTACCAAAACTACACACGAGCGCCTTTGTTAGTACATCCCCCAATGTCTTATTACTTGTATAAGATGAAAGGAAACAATGAGATGTTTTAGAACATTTGGCGAACGCATGTGTCATGTAGCTACCGCTCCCTCCGTTTCAAAATATAAGATGTTTTAGCTTTATAAAACAAATGTATCTAGATTTTTTTTAGTATGTAGGTTTATTCGGGTTTAGTGAATCTACACACTAAAATAAATCCAGATATATTTTGTTTATAAATGTAAAACATCTTATATTTTAAAACCGAGGAAGTAGTAGGGAACGAGATAAGTGTTTGCTCGGAGTTAACTAATAGAACAAGCGAGCTTTGAGCTAATTAGTTGAACAAGGGAGAGCTTTGGTGTTTGCTCAGAGCCAGCTGGGGGACTCCACAATGCTAGGAGCAGCAGCTTCATTCTCAACTCTAGCTGCCAAAGCTATGCTGCTAGTGCTAACGTTCATGTATCTCGTTCTTAGGGTCAGGCGCCCCAGGAACAAGGTTGTATGCGGTGGTGGTGGTGGTACATGCTCGTCGGCAGCGCCGTCGCTTCCGCCGGGTCCGCGGCCATGGCCTGTGGTGGGTAGCCTGCCGGAGATGATGGTCCACAAGCCGGCGTTCCGGTGGATCCACGGGATGATGAAGGAGATGGGTACCGATATCGCCTGCGTTCGCCTCGGTGGCGTGCAGGTCGTCGTCGTAACCTGCCCCACTATCGCCCGCGAGATCCTCCAAAAGCAGGATGCCAACTTCGCCTCCCGCCCCCTGAGCATCGCCTCCGCCGCCTTCAGCGGCGGGTACAGGAACACCACATTGTCGCCCTTCGGCGACCAGTGGAAGAAGATGCGCCGCGTGCTCACCTCTGAAATCGTTTGCCCGTCACGCCACAATTGGCTCCACGACCGGCGTGCCGACGAGGCTGACAATCTCACCCGCTATGTCTACACCCTCGCCACCACCGCCTCGCCATCGTCGGGCAGCTCCGACGCCGTAGTGGACGTGAGGCACGTGGCGAGGCATTACTGCGGAAACCTTATCCGGCGGCTCGTCTTCGGCCGGCGGTACTTTGGAGAGCCTCGGCTAGACGGCGGGCCTGGCCCGACGGAGGTGGAGCAGATGGATGCCGTGTTCACGTCACTCGGGCTCGTCTTCGCGTTCTGCGTCTCCGACTACCTCCCGTGGCTGCGCTGCTTCGATCTTGACGGACACGAGAAAAGGGTCAAGGAAGCCAGTGCTACGTTGAACCGGATCTACGACGCGGTCATCGACGAGCGGTGGAGGCTGTGGGAGTCCGGTGAGAAGAGGGAGATTAAGGATCTCCTCGACGTGCTCATCACACTCAAAGACGCCAAGGGGATGCCCCTGCTCACCATTGAGGAGGTCAAGGCACAATCTCAGGTTGGTGACCACTCTTACATCTTCCATCCATCCATGCATGCACGGTATCTAGGAATTTGAAGCCCAATCCCGAAATAATGCAAAATGGGACACCAAAATCGGAGTACTGTAAGATTGAAGAGCATAATTGAGTAGATTAAAGGTCCAGGTTTGTCAATACTTGGAGGAAAAGATGACTAGTACTCCCTCCAATGTAAGTGTTTTTAGTTTAGTAGTATAACTTTGAACTAAATTGGCGACACTTATTATGAATCGGTTGTTTTCATCTAAAAGGGCAAAATTGGTACAGAAGTGCTGACAAACCAATCCCGGCGGACATCAGAATTTTTTAAAATATTTTTTATTACAGAATCAAGAAATAATATCTAGAAAAAATCAATTTCAAAAATATTACTTTGTTGTAGTCTTGGGTCAAGACAATAGATATTATTCATCTTAGCCCACGATCCGGACGGCACCCGCTAGGTTCGAGGCAGGGATTGGCCCCCATACTCGCACCCGACCATCCTCCCCGCTCCCCGAACCCGTCGACAGGTCTAGATCTCCAACAGACCCGCCGGGTACCCAGGCCCCGACGGGTACCCTCGTCGTTCTTCATGATCAGCGCCTGATGGCCATTGTCGGAGTCGGGGCTGGAGGGAGTGCGGTGGTCAAGGGTTGGAGGGAGCACTAGCAGCCGACGGCCGAAGGGAGGATGGTGGTGTCAAGATGAGTGAGTGGCAGTGACGCAAGATGCCAATTTGGTGGCGGTGCGAGATGCGCATGCGGCGACGCAAGGAGCAGGTGGGGAGAGAGGGAGAGGTAGAGAGTACAACAACGGCGAGCTAATGGAGGTGCAGGGCCTATGGTGGCACAAGCCCGACGGTGGCAATGCATGGAGCATATGGGATGAGAGGGAGAAATAGAGACCACGCGGGGCGGCCGACCACGCACACACGGGGTGGGAATTGTCGGAATTGTGTTGGCCTCGCGAGGGATCTAGGGATTAGTGGGTTATGTCAGGCTCCTATGGTTTGCATTTGCAGAATGAAATATGGGGTCCATATATCATAGCCGGGTATACGGATCTGCTTGTACGGGTGCACTACCTCTAGACCTGTCCTGTTAGACCCGATGTGTCCGAATTTTAACTGGTAAGTAGACCTGCCAGTTTTTTCTCTACCAAACCCTTCCCATTTAATGCGATACCCACCGGGTTAGCGGGTTTTGGATACCCATTGCCATCCGGATCCCACAATACTAGTTTTTTTTTGAACGGGAAAAGGGCCCGAAAGCCCTAGAAGCTGCTCGTGTTAATACAGCGGTGGGTACAAGTTACAACAAGGCCCCTGAGAGAAGGGGTAATTGAGGATAAGGCCAAAAGATATGCATAAAGGACCCTAATAAAATTTTCCGAAAAGCAATCAGGTCCTCGGCCTCCTCCACCGCATCTGATGAACCTCACCGACCGGGAGTCAGCGCCGCCACCGGGGAACGAGCCACTTGGGGCGGTGCTGGCTATGGAGCCCGTCTTGAGGTAGTCAACAAGCTTCCGCCAAGGCTGTTGAGCGCAGGGTCGCGCTGAGTAGGCCATGCGGAAGAAGAAGCTCAGCTTCAGCCGAGCGATGATATGGCCTCGATAGCCATGGATAACGGCGGCAGCAAGATGCCGTCGTTTGGGTAGCCCTTGGACAAACGCAACTTCGGCGAGATGCCTGGAACATCCCACCACTTCCTTCGGAGATTTGGAGGCAAGGAAAAAAGGAGGACTTCCCGCCTCCGCCGCACCACCTCCACGGCGGCCCAGACGAGGCAGAAAAGACTCCTTCTTCCTCCTCCAAAGCTCCAACGAACCAGCCCCCACCGCAGGGGAGCTCGACCACCAGATCGAAGACCAGGTCGCCACGCTGCCAGCCAGCACCCCCTCGCCTCCTCGGTCGGCCAGGGACTTCACCGACACGTCGCACGCTGCTAGCACACCGCCCTCCCCCTCGCCACCACGGCAGGCCAGGATGGACCAGTGCTCACAGAGCCAGATCTTCAAAAGGAGGACAACAACGCCAACTTTATTAACCGATGCGGTGGTCTTCTCCTCTGCTTCCCACTCCGACCACCGGAGGAGAACCAAAGGGAGGAAGAACCCTAGAGCTAGCAGGATCTGGGCGCCAAGATCTGCAGCTACGCATCTACTACCGGGCAAACTGCCCACACCAGGCACACAGCCGACTCTACACCTAAACCTATATACTCCGACGCCTTCCCTTCCCCATCTCCGGCCGGCGGCGCCGCTGGAGAGGGCTCGGGGAAGGCCCGGTCTCTGGGAGTGGACTCTCAAGGGGAGGGGGCAGAGGGGAGGGGAAGCCAAGGAAGGGGGGAACTCGACCAGGGACTAGGTGGTGAACGCGACCAGGGACTAATCATCATGGCTGAAGATGATAAGTCCTTTCGTTCAAGGCCAAGAAAATATGTGGATACCATAGTATAATGGCTTGAACGATTATTACTTTTGTTAAGACCGGTGACTATATGGAAAAACTAGATCCAGCCGGAACCTAGGACAGGTCCTAGGTGCAAACAACAGCCACGTACTACAAGTATTAGCTAAAAACAGATATCAGTCTCTTAGCCTAAAAATGCAGCAACACGCATCACCACAGATACATCGGATCTTACTTGGAAAACCCCCAAGTTGAGGGGAAAACCCATGGGCAGTAACAACCAAATTTTATTCCACTATTATGAAATGAAGATACAACTTGTTCTTCTCTAAAAAGCACTAGACGATCTCATGCATAAAGACACACAAAGATCTTTCAAACAAAAAACAAGATTGAGGAACAAGAGTTAGGGATTGAAACAATCTCACCAAGGATGCTGGTGAAAATTGATGTGAGAAATATTGGTAGGCGTAGGGATCATCTCCTCTGGTGTATATATATTGAACTGTACAAGGTGTCGGCTACACGACGTGTAGGCAAAGACTTGACAGTCCGTATACAATAAGTGGTCTAATTAGTTTCTAACTAGAGTTAAACATGTCAACGTGACATGCACGCTGTTTATCGGCTGGAACCATAACTTGAAGGATACAATGTAGTGGATCTGGACTTAACATTGTAGGAAGGTCCTGGTGCTTGATCTCAATCTCTTTCTTCAACTTTCTCTCATTCCTTTCTCTCTTGGTTTTTCTTCTTAATTCTGCAATAAAGGCTAACATGGGATTATCGACAGTCCACATAGTGGTGGATGGATGGGAGGATTAACACCCCCGTTCCCTCGTGTGTAATGTACAAAATGACCCTTGGTCATAACCCTAATGGGTAGTAAGATTTTGCATATCTTTGGGCACCTGAAAGGCTTCAATAGACCATCTAATCACGACCCACACGCGGAGGATTCCCCCATCTAGCATATGTGGGGTGACACACTCATGCCTGTGGACTTACAACATACAAACATTTTTCTCACTTGATAATATCTTTGTCATTATATCCAAGCCCTTTTTGTTGGTATGGATCTTCTAAAGTTTTATCAACTTGGGACTCACAACATCCCGAATCTAGCGATACCTCACATCTTGGTTCGAGAGTGGAAACTTGAATTCTTAGCAACATCGATATCACTCTGACTACTGCAAAAAAAATATTGATGCAGTGGATACTTCCTGGAAGGTACTATATCTCTTCCACTTCTCCTCATGTTGAACTGGTGGTGGGGAATCAGGTGGATTAACATCACTAGCATTATCATCTTGTTCTTCATCAAATGGATGTTTATGTCCCTCATTCGTGCTGCCTTGGTCAGTTGCGTCTGAAGGGATTCACAACATAGAAAAGAAATGTTTTCCTGCGAAAGAGAGCAAACAAGAACCAAATGCAATCCAGGAGATGCAAGAAACGAGTGAGAGATGAGATCTACATACCCCTGTAGAAACCGAGTAGAATTGTTTTAATAACATGGATGATGTAGTCATACTTTCTTTCAGATCCAATCTGATCCAGCACCGCATGAACGACACCTCCGAGATGTACACACGCATGGCTGGAAGACGTCTCCTCCTTCATCCAGCAGGGAGGGAGGAGAGGTAGATGAAATTGACTCCAATACCACAACGACATGGTGGTGGAATTATGGTGGAACTCTGGTAGAGCTTCGCTAAGTATTCCCCGGGAAGAGGAGATAGTGGGAGGGGGCAACCACTAGGGGATGAGGTGGGATGCTCCCAGTGCTCCCCTCTTTTTAAATAGGGATGGAAGGCCGTACAAGGGGGGTGACCCCTATCCCAAGGGAGTGGGCGGCGGCCAAGGTAAGTCTCTTCCCCAAGTTTCCCCCAAGTGAACCCTGGCGCATGGCCTATGGGATGTAGCGCCTTGGCCCATCTAGGGATGAGTTTCCCCCACCTAGTCCATGTGGTGGTCCCCTTTGTGATAGGTGGGCCCCATGGTGAGATTTCCAAAATATTCTAAAAGAAAACATATGTATCTAACGTATATAAAGAAACTAGGTTCAGCTGGAAACTAGGACAAGCCATGGGTGCAAACAGTAGCCAGGTAGTACAAGTACTAGCTAAAAACAGACAACAAGTAGTACAAGCAGTAGTAACTCTCAACCCAAAAGAGCCATAACAAGAATTACCATAGAGACACCATATTATACGTGGAGAACACCTCAAATTGAGGGGGTGGGGGGCATGGGCCAAAGCCACCCAAATATTCTTCCAATATAATCAAATGGGGATACGATTTTTTCTTCTCTAGAGAGAAATAGAGGATTTCATACATCAAGATACACACGGATCTTGAATGCAAACAACAAGATTTTGTCACAAGAGTCGGGGACTAGAACAATCTAATAAAACATGGTGGAACTATAGCTTGAAGGAGACAAGATAATAGATCTGGACTTCATAACCTTGTTGGCAACGCTGGTGCTTGATCTCAAGCTCGGCATTAAGCTTCTTTCCTTCTCTCTTGATTTTTCTTCCTTTTTATCTAATATGGCTAACCTGGGATTTTCGTCACTCCACCTAGTGGTGGATGGATGGGAGTTTAACATCCCATTCCCTCATGTGCAATTTCTAAAATGATCCTTGGTCATAACCTTGATGGGTAGTGGACCCACATGAGGAGGATACCCAAGAGTTTTATAGGGTGATTTGTAGTAATATGGAGGTGAGCCTTCCTCATCTACCTGTTAACATTATTATATGGTATTTATATCAACTGATTACATAGCCTAACCTTAGTAGATATTTTAGTTTATGCTTCTTTGGTTGAGTTTAATCGGCTGGTTATATTAGTCATTATTTGTATAGTCAAAGATAATATTCAGTTGTGTGTCGTATTTGATAACTGGAATGCATATGGATCCTCACATAACAAATTCACTTTCAAATAAAAAGATTATACAAAAGTTTTACCTCTGGGAATGGTTCTTCCGTTAATACCATGCGACGATATGGAAAGGCATGTATTTTAAAAGGAAATAATTGTTTCTAGACCTTTTGTACATGAAAAGTGAAATCCCGACAATTCATGGTTGGGCGGTGTATGAAAGGTAAGTCACATTTATCTTATACTTCATTTTTGTTTGTATTATAGACCTTGTCACAAATTTACTCCTTTTATAAATAAGTGTATTTCTAAGATATGTCCTTTTAGATTTGACCAAGTTAATCGAAAAAATATCAATATGTATGACACCCTATTAGGATATTATGAAACTACACATTTCAAAATGGATCCAGTGATACCAAATTAAGTAAAAAATGATGGTAAGTTTTTCAAAAAAATTGGTCAAACATTAAAAAGTTTGACTTAAGACAAGAGATATAAGTACACTTATTTATAGAAAGAGGAAATATAAGTCAATTTTTTAATAATTGGATCAGGCAAATTCACGATATTAAAGAAAATCAAAATGAATCAATTCACTATCTTCCATGTAGTACTAGCAAACTAGCCAGGTAATATATATTGATCATGTAAAAAAAAGGACAAGTTGTCTAGTCCTTAAACTATTAGTAAAAATCATCGTGAATGCATGCACCTATAGTTTGAGCCCTTTTGAAGGCCTTAGGCTAGCCATAATGATAATATCATAAGATGTATCATGAGAAATGAAAGACACATTTAGGTGTATCTTTCAAATTTACTACATGCGCACGACTAGAATTATGAGACGTGCTTGTAGTAAATTTGAACTAAACCCATGACAACCACTTACAATCTGATGTCCGAATTGAAGTTCCTATAGGCGATTATTTCCACTTCAAAAAATTATTTTCTTAGTGGTCAAAGAAATCATCCAATTGATTAATTAACGTACGTATTGAAGGTCTACAATGTATGGTGGTGCATATGCAGGGCATAACGTTTGGGGCGGTGGACAACCCGCCAAATGTGGTGGAGTGGGCGCTTGCGGAGATGATGAACGCACCAGAGGTGATGGCGACGGCGGTAGAGGAGATGGACCGTGTGGTAGGCCGGGAGCGGTTAGTGCAGGAGTCGGACATCCCACGGCTCAGTTTTGCCAAGGCATGCATCCGCGAGGCTTTCCGGCTGCACCCTGTCACGCCGTTCAACGTGCCGCACGTCGCACTGGCCGACACCACCGTCGCCGGCTACCGTGTGCCAAAGGGCAGCCACGTCCTCCTCAGCCGTATAGGGCTAGGCCGAAACCCGGCCGTCTGGGACGAGCCGCTTCGCTTCAAGCCGGAGCGCCACGTTGATATGGCCAGCAGCGGCGACGTAACGCTCGCAGAGAACGAGCTGCGGTTCATCTCCTTCAGCACGGGCCGTCGTGGGTGCATCGCGACGACACTCGGGACGACCATGTGTGTGATGCTACTTGGCAGGCTCCTGCAGGGATTCACCTGGAGCAAGCCGGCTGGGATGGCGGCTGTCGATCTCAGCGAGTCAGAGCATAAACTATCCCTCGCAAATCCGCTGCTGCTACACGCTGAGCCACGCCTGCCGGTGCATCTTTACCCCGCCGCCGGCATCTACTCGATCGATTTTTCGCCGGCAGTTTAATGGTATAGTATAGTGAATAATGAGTCCTGTCGATATTGTCACAATGCACACTCTTCATGCATGGTGGAACAAAATTCTTCCTCTCGCTTGATCGATCACATAGTGTGCCTCAAATATTTATCATCAGAAGTAATTATGATCATTTTCTCTGTTTATTCTTGTGTTTGGTTTGTGCCAGTTTGCGCCGATTCACATTAGGCCAAGTTTTCGAAACGGTATTTTTTTGTTGCACCATGCTAATAAAGGGTATATACCCATGCATAGATTCTCTTTAATTTGTTGCGCCGATTATTCACATTACAGCCACCGAGATTCATTTTAGGTTTCAAATTTAAAACATTTTATCTCACAAACTTTAAGTCGAAATTGAGATATGTTTTTACGGCTGGTTCAGTTTACTGAAATACAAATATCTTAAGCATTTATCAGTGGCATGCCTATTTGTTATGCTCCAATAATATCTCACTCAGCTCCGTATCATTTTTCATACATGTGTCAACCATCAACTATGTTTACAAAAGAGGCTTAGGCAGAACAATCTTACATGTCTCTGCCTAGCTCCTCACCTATTTATATTGGTACTTCCTCCATTACATAATTTCTTCGTGGTTTTAGATTAAATTTAAACTACAATCACGGAAAAAATTTATGGAACGAAAGGAGTAGGGATTTATCTTTGGGGCAACGCTACGCGTCCCCCGGGGGATATGTGATTTTTATCCCCGAGTCCCCAGCCAACCACGTGTCCTCTTTTTGGATTCAAAATCCCGTGTTTGCTACATTTGCCCCGCTTTTGCTATATTGTAGCAAAAAACGGTTCAGTCCGGAAAATAGAAAAATAGACTGGACCTCGTCGGAGATTTCGCCGGAGACCTCGCCGGATACCGTGTAGCAAAAATGTTGGGCTAATGTAGCAAAACCGACCTAACCGGAGACCTCGCCGGAGACTTTCACCGAAAGACTTCGTCGGAGACCATGTAGCAAAAGCTTTGCGCTAATGTAGCAAAACGATAAAACAGTTATAGAAAATAAAATAGTTTATTGTAGCAAATCCAACCTCGTCGAGGATCTCGCCGGAGATCTCCTAGAAAAATCTATATATTGATGTACCAAAGCAATAAAACTTTTGTAGCAAAAAGATTGTAGCAAAATCCAGCACTACAGTAGCACTGTCGGAGGTCTTCTAGTGCCACCACCGGCCGCATATAGCAAATGTGATGCCCGCTTGTAGCACCAACACCAGCCGCATGTAGCAAACCCCCGACAGGCTTGTAGCACCACTGTTAGGCGCACATAGCATCGTCATTGGCCCATGTAGCAACCCTTGACGCCGTACGTAGCAGCGTCGCCGACTACATGTAGCAAATCCCAACACGTAGTTGTAGCAAATCGCGGGGACAGGTGCGTGGATTGGCGGCACGAATGAGCTAGCAGGAAACGAACACAAAAAGCAATAGAGTCATGCGCGTGCAAGACAAGGACAGCAGACCCAGTGCGTTCCGTGAACTGTCCACCCCAGGGGATGCGATCCCCCAGTGGTATCATTTTCCTTATCTTTGTCCTATATATAGTAGCCCAGTGGCGGATCTAGCAGGTATGCCGGATGGGCCATGGCATACCCTGGATTCCATGCGTGCTACTACATGTAGTAGAAACTGATCGATGCAAAAGTGGTCAGCTGATGTGTTTAGCCCAATAGTACGTGCATCGTCTTTAAAAAAAAAAGTAAATACCCGATCCATCGCTGATTCATTGCAAACTGCTTGACCTTCGCATCTCTGACTCTAACGATCTACGTCGTCCAATACCTAGACCTAGACCGTCTAGGCTAGATGGCAGCGTCACGCCGAGTTACACTCCACCGCCATCGCGCCACGGCCACACCCAGCCACCATCGGTCAGACCCAGTAGGAGACGAGTGGATCGCTAGATCAGGACTGCGGTCTCGCCGGTCTATGGTGCCCACCCGTGCACGCCATGACCTGGACGTCGGCCGGCGCGCCCGCTCGCCGCACACCACGAAGCTGAGCAAGAGTTTCGTCACCGCTGGCCGCTGGGAGCCCACTACCACGAGACCAGGATAATCTCGCACACTCTGTTGTAATTATATGTTTCTTAATCTTTCTTTCTCCTTGTCTTTTTTATTTAAAATATTGATATGTTTTCTTACATATTTGATCAAACTTTGTAAATTTTGACTTTGATTAAACTTAGAACGTGAAGCAAATAAAAACAGAGGAGTGATATTATTTATTGTTTCTACTCCATTTTACAATGCTAATTGTACAATTATTTATTAAATTAGTAAAAAATAAAAAAATAACGTCTAAATTTAGGGTGTGTTTGGGACAGCTCTGCTCCACTCCACTTCACTTCACCTCCTCAACTCCACTCCACCAATAGGCTCCGGAGCATGAGAAAACCGTTTGGCACAAACGATTAGCTCCAGATTCTGATTAGCTAGGAGGCTGTTGGAAAATTACTACTGTATCTATACACAAAAAATATACTGTATCATACTCGTTCACCATACGTACAACATGTAATGTACTGTGTAATAAACAAAAGTACAGCGGTCTCCACAGGATTGCTGTCCTGCTGCAGCTCCTACAAAAGTTGCGCGAGCATCCACTTGGTGTGCACACGATGAAGCTTTGCTAGACGAGGTGTAGTAGTAGTGCACAGTTTACTGTCCTATTCCGCTATTCACATCCAATTCCCGTTTGTTCGCAGTCAATTGTCCTATTCACGTATATACAAACTTTCCACATGAGAGGAATACTAGAATATGCAGAGGAAGGAATAGAAGAAATCGATCTGTCCCTTCAGAAGTGAATCGATCTGTCAAATACCCGGTGGGAAATTGCAGGGATCCGACGACCTCCTCTTGTGTGGCGAATCCCGATGGCGAGAATATGGTGTGGTGGAGGCAGCTTGTCCCACAAGAAGCAGTGGCGGAGGGACAGGGGAAGGCGGACAGAAGGTCAGACGAAGGGGAGAAGGCGAGAAGGTCGAAGGAGAGAAGGGCGGACGATGGAGGGAGGATGGACAAGCGAAGGGTAGCCGAAGGTTGGAACGTAAGTGGTCGCCGGAAGGGATGGAGCGATCCAGAGAGAAGCGGCGGCAGCCCTACTTGTGTTCCTTCGGGAGAGAGACGTGTTCCAACGCGAGAGAGAGAGAGAGAGAGAGAGAGAGAGAGAGAGAGAGAGAGAGAGAGAGTCCACCGTGGGGAATTCTATTAGAAGGAACTAGACGGTTGGTTAGGGATATGACTAATCGAGGGTATTGGTGGGTAAATTCCTTCCAACTCTAGGGACAAACTATCATGTGAGAGGTGAAGTGAATCAGGTGAAGCACCTGTTGTGTCGCTTCAAAAAAATGTATTAGGAGGCTGCGCGGCTTCACTCCGGCTAATTCCTGGAGTTTATGTGTTTGGGGTGACTTCACCTGCTTCGGTGTTAGATTGGTGAAATGGAGCTGTTCCAAACACAGCCTTAGTGTGGCATACCTATCAATAAAATCCTAGATCCGCCACTGTAGTAGCCAGTTTACCCAACTATGCACTGAGATCATGCGGCGGCTCTAGCTAGATGTACACGTCTAATTAATAATATTGTTTCATTTATTATCTCCGTTATAATATTGCAGAGGAAACATACTAGGATTTAGATTTCCAGACTGTATAGTTGTTGCACCTGCGGTACGTGTACGTCTCGATTGGGAAAAAGGCACCCCGGCCGTAGAGGTAGAGACACCGATGAATTCATAGACATAGAATTTATAGACAAATAAATAAATTAGCGCAATTAAAGATCGATGTGTACTCCTCGCTAGACGATAGCACGCTGCGAATCGGAAGAATCCGTTTTATTTCTTGGTGACTCACTCATCTCCCACGCCGGCCACACCAGCCCCCTCCCCGCCGTCTTCTCCACGAACCCCTCCGGGAGCAGCTCGTCCAGCTTCGCATCCGTCGTCGGGAACCGTGTGCCCGCGACGGGCTTGCCTCGCAGCACCCACAAGAAGTGGTGCCCGCTGCGCTCTAGCCCCGCTCCGGCGCTCACCGCATGCACTCGTGCCGACGTTCGTCGTCGTCGTCTTTCGGGTCGAACCAGACCACCGGGACGATCGCGTGGAGCGCCGGAGCGGGGCGCCCGGGCACGCATCGCCCGTCCTCGATTGCGGCAAGGACCGACGCCTCCAGCTCGACGGTGGTGTTCACGATCACGCCCCTGGCTTCCATGAAGCGGCGCCCGTGGTACTCGAACCAGTCGTAGCTCTGGATTTTCGATTTCACGAGGCAGGCCGGCCGGCATGTACGACGGCGGCACCGGCGGCAGCCCGGGCACGTCCACCGTGCCCTCCATCTCCTCAAACCCAGGGTCCGGTCAGGTCCTCGCGCAGCGTCGGCAGCCGCAGCATGAGCGCGAGGAACGCTGCGGGCGAGGCAAAGTACACGTAAGCCGGCACGGCGAGCTCGTGGGCTACGTCGAACAGAGCCGTCAAGAAAAAATCGACGACGATCGCGGCTGCCTGGAACGACGGAGCCAGGCTGGAGATGGCCGCCTTGACGTGGTGGTACCCGTGAAGCTGGGTGTACCAGGACGCCAACTCCACGGGATCCACCAAGTCGGTGGGGTGCTCGACGGCGGGAAGCTGGAGGAAGCGGATGTCGAGGCCCGAAGCCGCCTCCCGGCGCACGTGGCCCTCTACCTCCGACGCCTTTGCTTGCGTGGGTGCGGGCATGACCAGCACGGTCAGGGAGAAGGCGCCCCCGCCGGTGGCCAGCAGCCTCTTGCCGGCTTCGAGTGCGGACATGAAGTGGCCGGATCCCCAGCTCGGGATGAGGACGACGGTAGGGCGAGACGCCATTAATTGATGAACTCTACTATAATCGACGCAGTCGTGGGACTTGAATTATTGTCAATATATAATGGTGGCGAGCTCTGCCTTCGAAGGAATGAAACGTTCATAAGTTTTTATAAGGAGATTGATATGGATGAACATGGACGTGCTAACAGCCGGTTGGTTGATTTTATTTTTCCTTCTATGATTTTCGAGGTGTGAGTGGGCGAGGTGGGAAGAAAAAAAAGAAACAGGACCCGTCCCTCTCGCCCCTCGCAGGCGGGACGCTCCACCCCGCCGGCCGCCCAACCCCCCTTCCTCAATCTCTCCCCCGTCGCCGCCGCCGGCAGGGACCTCCGGGCGCATCCCGGGTGGCGCCGCCGGCGGCGGCTTGTCTGTCCCCGTGGTGGTGGAAGCGGGAGCGGGGTCCCATCTTCCATGGCGGCGGTGAGCTTTGGGCGGTGGAGGTCCGGCGCTGGTCGGGAGACGACGTCGCAGTGGCGCGGCCCAATTTTCGATTTCACGACAGCGGGACTATGTTGGCCAGGCCCAATTGGCCCAATCTGGGCCCCTAGGGTACCATCTGGATCTTGGGCGGGCTGGTAGGCCTGTGTCCTCCACGTGTTCTACAGGTAGCAGCAGGGTAGCTCGTGCAGGGATCCAGTGGCGGCCGCACTCGGGCTTGTTGCAACTAGCGTGGCTGCGGACTTTACGGGTTCGTCTAGGCCCGACCGGACCCTCTTGGGACTGGTGTGCTCCTACTGTGCTTTACGGTACGCTAGACCCAGCCCGATCTAACTGGGACTGGGTGTCTGTGGTCGCGTCCGGTTGACTACCACCTAGGTGATGGAGGTAGTCCCATCCCGTGCAGACGCGGTTTTGCTGGCCCGATTCTTGCTATTTTTCGCCGCTATTTTGTAGACCTCGCGACGGAAATCTCAGTGAGCTGATGATGGTGGCTTCGTGACCGCGGTGGCGCACGCTCGTGGACGGCAAGTTTGGTGGTGGCGAGGCCTCGTCCTCGCGGGGCTCCTGTGTAAAGAATAGCTCGAGGGTTGTGGATATGGTTTTCGGGAGAAATCCTTGTCGGCTTGCCATGACACTGACGCGGTGCCGCCCACGGGTGGCATCTTTCCTTCGTGGCTATCCTTCTTTCACTTTCCTCTATGTGCCTGGGAACCCTAGGGCCAGTCTTTGGTCCGGGCAGCAGCGGTCGCTTTCCCTCTTGAGGGTGCTGCTTGGTGCTTGGCGAGTCGGAGCTAGGAGAGCTTGGTGGGCATTCTTCGGAGGGCGCAACGGTTGCGATCTTCCTTATTTAGTCGATCCATTTCCATCTCGGTTCCTTCTTGTTTTTCCTTGTTTTAGTTCGGGCGTGTGTGTGATGCTGCTGCCCCAGCATCGTGTATCGTGTTGTGTCTCTGACTTTGGGCGTTGTGCTGTCTGGCCCAGCGATGGTCTCATGTGTATGCTTTATTTATAAAGCGGCGCGAAAGCCTGTTTCAGTGTGCGCGAGGTGATTCCACGTGAGTCCGCAATTCTGTTTCTGTAAAAAGTAGTCCATAGGTGTAGCGTTACTCGGGAGTTTTTGTAGGACCTTGTCTAGATTTTCTTCTTCTCGTTTGCTCAGTCGGTTTAAAATGCAAAGCGAACTTGCAGGCTTGCAGTCTCAACAGTACTGCTAACCAAATGCCAGTAAACAATCGTGATTCTGTGCATTCAATAAGGCACTTTAGTCTCAAGTCACGAAACAACAGTACATGTGGCCGAGGGGCTTATAGCTCCCATACGACGTCTTTACGCGAAATTGGAAGGAACACGACATCGTTGCAAAGAATAGCGGGCTTATAGCTCCTATGCGACGTCTTTACATGGAATTGGAAGGAACACGACATCGTTGAAAAGAATAGCTCGCACGCGACACTTCTGAAGCGGCAAATAGCTCCCGTGCGACACTTCCACTTAACCCCACGAGACCGTCAACGAGTTCGAATCAGCTGAGCACAGTAGGACCCACAGCCTCTCCACGTCACGGCGGAACTCACCTGATGTCCACCTCATATCGTGGGACCCACCCTGTGGTTGAAGAGAGCCGTTGGCCCCGATCCGTCCCCGCACCCGAGCACTCCCGACACCGTTCCAGCATCTCATCCCCTTCTGTTTTCTTCTCCGGCGAGCAAGTGCGGCAACGCCGGCAAGGGATGTCGAGCTCTGCTTCCTCCCACCGCTCATGGCCTCGGTATGGTGCGGTGCCGATGAGGAGGTGCCCCGATTGCCCCCGTACCGCGCCCCTGAAGCGGCTTGTCACATCCACCGACAAGAACGGCAACATTGGTCGGGAATTTGTGAAGTGTGAGAGCAAGCCCGAGCCGGGAAAGGTGAGATCTGAGTGTTCCGAGCGCCAATTTCTCGCTTTTCTTTCGAAATTTCATGCATTTCATCGAATTTGGGATTTAGGGTTCATCTCTGCGATTTCAGGAACTGCCAAAATGTGGGCTTTTTGAGTGGCTTGATGAGTACATCGAGCGAATTGGGGTGGAGGTAGCATCCCGGGAGCTCGAAAACCCGTCCGTGGTGGAGCAATTGGGATGTGGCAACCCCATTTCCGCTGGTACTGCGGTGGATGCGGAAGTGAAGGCCGAGCTAAAGAAGATGAACAAGCAGCTAAGGCAAATCATCGAATTGAAGAAGCAGGACAATCTGATGGCCGGTTTTTTTTATTTTTGTGTAATTTCTCTCGGATTAGTTTATCTCCTCATCGTTAGTCATTAGACAGCGCAGTCAGTGTTCGAGTGATGCTTTGTAATGGATGTAATGGTCTATGTCTTTGGCTTGAATAAAATGCAACACAAATTCGGGCTAATTTTGAGCTGCTCTGTTTTCGAAATCAGTGTTTCTTCAGTTTCGTCAGTGTTCCTTTTATCAGTGTGCAGGGGACGCCCGTGTGCAGGGGAGGGGGAGGGGTTGAAAAGTAAAAAAACAATTGACGAGGATTGAAAAAGGCCAGGCCCAAATATAACTTAGCCATGCCAAAATGGACGTATCCAGGCCCAATAGTAACTATATGTTGATTGTCAAAAAAAATGGTACTCACGTTACAATCTAAATAGGAACGTGTGGATCTGCAGATACTCGTGCTCAGGTTGCAATCTTTTTTTTTGCAAAAGTAAATATATAAATGAAGTCCAAGGACATCCATTTAACTAACATAACTTGGGCGCTCCTTTAACTTATGTAAATATGTAAATGTCTTATTTGAAAATGAACCATGTGTTGTATGAACTTGTTTTTGTGTCTTTTGTTTTATACACTTGTAAATATATAAATATTGCACGAGTATTATATGAACTTGTTTTTGTGTCTTTTGTTTTATACACTTGTAAATATATAAATATTGCACGAGTATTATATGAACTTGTTTTTGTGTCTTTTGTTTTATACACTTGTAAATATATAAATATTGCACGAGTATTATATGAACTTGTTTTTGTGTCTTTTGTTTTATACACTTGTTGTTTTGGGTGTTTTGACAAATGACAATACAATAAAACACAGATTACAATGAAACAAGGGATGGAATAGGCGCAATAATATTACAATAAAACACAGATAACATTACTTATATTAGATAGGGGGATCGATAACATTACAATAAAAATAAAAAGGCACAATAATATAGAATGGGCGGAATAGGCGCCCCGCCTAAACCCTGGGCTAGCCCCTAAACCCTAACCCCCTACTCCATCGGCGGTGGAGGCGGTGCCGGTGCAGCCGCATTCCGGGCCGCATTCCACGCCGCCAGCCTCTCTCGCTGGTCCCGCTTCCGTTGCTCCTCCCAGAAGGCCCGGCCATTGGCCTCCCGTTGCTCCTCCTCCTGCCGTCTGCGCCTTTTCTTCAAGGAGCGCTGGGCCTCCTTCTCCTCCCACCTGGCGATGCGAGCCTCCTGCCTTGCCTCCTCCTTCGCCGCCTTAGCCCAGTAGGCTTCGGAGGGGAGGTCGCCGCCGCCGGGGAGGTTGGGGACGGGGTTGTGGACGATGGGGCCCTGGTCTCCCCAGGGGCAGGGCGGGGACTTCTCCTTCTTGCCACGCTTGGGGCGGCGCGTGGGCTCCCGCTCCCACCACTGCTTGTGGTCCGGGTGGTTGTCCTCGTCGCTTAGTTCGTTGTCGGAAGGGAGGCGGAAGGGGGAGGTCGCCATGGTCGGAGTGTTTGGGGGGCGGCTGGGAGGAGGCAAAGGGACGGGCTCAAGGTTGAAGAGATGAGGGGCAAGATGAGATGAGGAGGCAAAGGCGTTTTGCCTATTTATTGAGGGCGGAGCGTGAAGGGCGGCGTGGGAATCCAGCGTCGCGTTGGCGCAGACGCCGAGACGAGACGCGTGCGCTGCGTTGCCCCTGCATGCATGATCAATGCGAAAGAGACGGGAAGCGGGGCAGCGGGCGTGATCAATGCGAAAGAGAGAAAAAAATAGCTAGGATGCGACGCCCCCGCCCCTGCATGCATGCATGTGCATTAATAGGAAAGAGAGAAAAAAACGTCCAAGGTAGTTGTTCATTGGCAGTAAAAAATAAAAGGGAAAATATAATTTGGCCTTGATTTACTTCGGTAATAAATGCAGGAATCTAGTACCAAGGTACTCGTTCGTTTTTACACACGCAAGAAAAATCGGTGGGAGTAATATTGACTTTTTGTATGGCGTATGAACCAGATGGAAGTAAATTTGAGTGAAGAAAGTTGTTCGACGAACACTTATTTAATGGGGCAGCGCTGTTGCACGCAAAATAGCTAGACTCCGACGATAGGGGCAGCTGCTGCATGCATGGTGCAGCCCGCCCAGACGCCGAGACGAGACGCGTGCGTTGCGTTGCGTGTGGGAAGCGGGCGTGATCAATGCGAAAGAGAGAAAAAAATAGCTAGGATGCGACGTACTGTAACCCCTGCACCGCCGCCCCCGACCCTGCATGCTGCATGCATGGTGCAGCCCGCCCCGCCCAGCGCCCTCGCATGCCATGCTCGGTCCAACGGTCTCGAGTGTGCCAACGTTGTACGTTATATTTATTACATATTTTAGATTTTGATATTTTTTCTGCTGGTCATAGTGACATGCATACTCCCTCTGTCCACAAATAAGTGTACGTTTGGCTTCAAAATTTGTCCACAAAAAATGTACTTCTACCTTTCCAATGCACTTGGGCATCCACTATGTAGTCCATAAGGCTATCCACAAGCCAAAAAGTAGTCCATAAGACTAGTCATAGTGGGAGTAACTTAGGTAGTAACATGCATGTACATGCAATGCCAATTAGGCAAATTGGTGACATGGCATGACAATTAATGAAGAAAGAGAGAGAAGTAGTAACTTAGCTAGTTACCATAACATCACACATAGCAAGATCATATGAGTCTACAACCTAATTAATTAGCTCTTGCATGACACCATACATATGTTATCACCCACTATGAAGGTAGTAACATCAACTAGTAACATGTGCAAGTTACTAGTCTTAGTTACTTAGCACTATGACCAGCCTAAGGCTATCCACGACGCTAGGGGCAGCTGCATGCCCGCATGGTGCAGCCCGCCCCGCCCAGCGCCCTCGCATGCCACGCTGTTGCACGTAAAAACGATGAAGCCAATCAGATTCTAGAATCATCCATCTCACGGATCGCCAAGAGCTAGCCACGAAATCCTTCTAAGAGACGCCAACCAATCAGGTTGTAGAACAAGCCCTTCCACGGATCGCCCAGAGCCACCCGCGGAATCCTTCTAGAAGACGCGATCGGACGGCCACAGTGTCGCGCTAGGGTTAGATCTACGGTCCTCATTCGGCCTTAGGGTTAGCGGGGTTTAGGATGCAGTCAACGGGGTTTCACAAGTTTGACCAAACATTCAAATGTGCATAACTAATTCAAAAAAAATCAAAAAAATACAAAACCTTCGCATGGTGTCATGTTATGTCACATAGTTGTGAGGAAAAATATCAAACTTGGTCTATTGATCATATTTCAAAAAACCCTTCACAAAATGACTTATCTCCTCCGAGGTTTTCTGGCTTTCGGGTCAAATGACCAATGATATGGCTAGAATCAAGGCATAGTTTGTGATAATGTGCCCATATTTGGCATGCATGTCTATAATGGGATGACTAACAATGTTGTAGCACAAAGCTTTCCTTTTCGACGCACAGAAAAATCATTTTCTATTTTCTGAGTGCCGAAAGAGGGGGGGATTTGTGAAGCAACCACCAAATTGAAGTTTCAAAATGGTAACATCCTATTTTTCAAAAATACTAGACCACCTAGAATGTACAATTTCCCAACCTGAGTATCTCAAACATTTTATTCCATCCCTGGTGAAAAAGACAAATCCTGCCGAATCGGCTGGAAGTGGGTAAGATATGAACTACAGGTACATGATTCCATGCTGATGATTTTTTGTAAAAATAATTTTTAGGTTCACAACATGCTATTTCATCAGAGATCCAATGCTAGTTTTGCGAGCCTCAGCCCCTAGCTAAGAATATTTATGAAAACCCTTCAAGTTTGACCAGACATTCAAATGTGCATAACTAATTCAAAAAAAATCAAAAAAATACAAAACCTTCGCATGGTGTCATGTTATGTGACATAGTTCTGAGGAAAAATATCTAACTTGGTTTTAGAAATGGTCGAAAAAAACTTGCTTAGAAATGGGGTGGTTTACCCTAGCTTTGGAGCCCATTTCTACCCCATTTTGGGTGAGGGTGAGTTGTACTTCACAAAAGGGATCAGGGTGAGGATGAGTTGTATTGTACATATGAGAAAAACGTTGGAAGCTCATACAAACATAGAAAAGTGACATAGCTACATATGTTGAAATTCAAATTTACCATCATATTTGAATTTTGTCCAAATTATCAACAAGTGACAAATTATTATAATAACAAATGTTTATAACAACAAGTGCCAAATTATTACAACAACAAGTGTCAAATGTTTACAACAATAACAAATGTTTACAATAACAAATGTCTATTTCTTTTGGCTCTTCTTACCCCTCGTTTTCTTCTCCTTCACAAGTTTCACACCACACAATAGGTTTATGCTCTTCTTTTTTTACCATTACCATCTGGCCTCCCCACAGCACGTCCAAGAGTCTCCTTCACCTCCTGCACCTCCTCAACAACCTCATGATCATGATCCAGAGCCTCATCAACATGGTCACTTTGCACCAGAGCCTCAACAACATGGTCACTTTGCACCAGAGCCTCAACAACTTGGTCAGTTTGCACCAGAGCCTCAACAACAGGCTCATTTTGCACCAGAGCCTCAACAACAGGCTCATTTTGCACCAGAGCCTCAACAACAGGCTCATTTTGCACCAGAGCCTCAACAACAGGCTCATTTTGCACTAGAGCCTCAACAACGGGCTCATTTTGCCCCTCATTTTGCACCAGAGCTTCCAAATCAGAAACAGTGTGCCCTAAAGCCTCAACAGTTTGCACATCATCCTCCAAAATAAGTTCATATTGCACCTCAGCAGCACCAAACATGATCTGGTTAGTTCTCTTCTTTCTTTGGCCATTGATTCTTGCCCTTTTCACTGGCCAGCATTCGTCAACAACAAGAGGTGGGCCTTTTTCTCCACGCTTCCTCCTGAAAACAAGCAATTTAGCTGGGGGAGAAAAATCATCAACAAGAAATGGGATAGATTTTGGATGAACATACTTTGGCTTTTCAGCAGTGTATCTGCACTTGGTAGAGCCAGCTCGGTGTCCAAGTTCTTCACAGAGTTTGCATCTATTCTTGTTACCTTTTTGGGCCCTTTTTGGCTTGGCATCTTTCTTTTCATCTTTCTTTCCCTTCTTGCTGCTCCCACCTTTCTCAAACCAAGCCTTGAATCTACTCTGCTTGGGCCTGCCAGCCTTTCTTTTCATCAAAGGAGGACACAAGGAGAACTGAATGTCCACTTCAGGCCACTGAGACTGATCTGTAAGTGCTGGAATTGGTGTTCCATATGCAGCCTTGAATTTTGCTACAGAATAATACTCATGCAAATATGGGTGCATATTTAGCTTGTGTTTGGAGGCTAAGAAAAGTATGGCATGCTCACAAGGCTTCCCAGTGTGTTGCCACTCAAGGCATGTGCATTCATGCAATTGAGTGTCAACAACATGCCTCCTGCCAGTCTTTGTATCTCTGACTTCAGCACCCCACAATGAGGATTTCTCAACACGCAAATGTGCAAGATTTCTGCTCCTGTTGACCACCTGCTGCACAACATCAGGAAGCTTATCTCCTTGAAGAACATCACCAAGCCTTCTTCTCAATTCCCACAACCTCATGATCATGATCCTGATCTGGTCAACCATGTCATGGACAGGCAAGTCTTTTAACTCCTTCACTTTGTTGTTAAAACTTTCTGCCAAATTATTGTTGATATGATCACATTTGATGGCAGTGTTAAAACCAGACCTGTACCATAAAAGAGAATGGTAGGTTTCCAACCATGTACAAAACTTGACCCTATCCTCCTCAGAGCATGCCGCCTTAATCTTCTCAAGGTGATATGAATGTGTCTGCCTGGTGTAAGATCTTGCTGTTGGCCACATGCGTCCAAAATCATCTCCTCTGAATTTTTTGATCAAATTCATCCACATATGGCCGAAGCACTCCCTCTGCTCAGCATGAGGGAAAACAATCTTCACTGCATTTTCTAAACCTTTACATGCATCTGTGTGCGCTGCCAATGGAGAGACTGGCCCTATGCATCTTTTCAACTGCATCATGAACCATGTCCATGATGCCTCTGTCTCAGACTAAAACATGCCAATAGCTACAGGGAACATCCAATTGTGTCCATCTAAAGCATTGCATGCTGCTAGTTGACCATTCCACTTTCCAGTCAAGAAAGATGAGTCTATACTCAAATATGGACGGCAACCTGCTTTGAAGCCATCGATGCAAGGCTTTAAAGCCATGAAGAATTTAGAGAAGAAGACTTTCCCATCAGCTGTTACCTCAGTATCTATCTCCACAACACTGCCAGGTGACCTCTTCTCTACTTCTGCTTTGAAGTTATAAAGCATTCGAAAGGTATTTTCCCAATCACCATATAGCTCTTTCATTGCCCTTTGCTTTGCCTTCCACACTGTAGTATAATTCAGCTTAATGGGGTACTGCTTTTCCAAGTCTATTTTCAGTCTCTTTGCAGGGCTGTTTGGTGTTGTGGCTAAAATGGGCTTGATCTTTTCTGCAACCCATAATTGTGATGTCATCTTTGTAACTGTTTGAGAACTTGTAATGCAAGTATGAGGTTTTGGAATTTGATTCACTCTTATTGTCCTTCCATCAGGTTGGCGTCTAGCAGATATATACCACTTGCAAGGCTTGGCACCACCATCATAACCTATGCATTTTGCATAGAACTTCTTTTTATCAGTCCACATAGTCTTGGTAGCAAACTCACGTTTGACTGCATATGTACTGAAACACATCCTGAATTCATCCATGCTTGGAAACAATCTCCCAACTTCAATAACTGGGTCCTCTTTGTCATAAACTGTTACTAGCTCATCATCATGTGCATCATCTACATGAACTGCAGCATTTTCCAACAACTCTAGATCTATATCTGCCTCTTCATCTCTTAAATGGTTGTCACCATCATTTGCAGCTTCATCCCTCTTCTTCTCCTTGTCTCTGTCATCTATAGGAATGCCAAAAAGCTTTGCCATTTCAATGTCATCTATTGGTGCAATGACCAAATCAGTGCGGTCATGTATCTCAACTAAATTCAAATCAACAGTTACAATCCTTTGTGCATTACCATCTGCAGCCTCCCCTTGTGCATTAGCATCATCATCCTCCACTGTTAACACTTCCAACTCAGTAAGTATACGCATTACTTGCCTTTGTGCAGCCCAATCATCCTCGACCATCTGAGCAGCCAGCTTCGAGGCCACATATCCAACCCTCGAATCAGGTTTCAAATCAATGAGCTCTGCTAAAAACAGAACAGTTTTGCTTGTCCAACCGTTTCTCTCATCGATTTCATCAACTATATGTTCCCCTGTCTCAACCCTAACATAGTCACATTTGCAATCATCAAATCGTAACAAAGAAACTTCTTGCTCTGGCCCCCAAACCACACTATCCCCAATTTTTTCCACCATTTTCCTTACTGCCTCCTCTCCCATGTTTATTAGCTCTTGGGG
Organism: Avena atlantica; assembly: GCA_910589765.1. Lineage (NCBI taxonomy): Eukaryota > Viridiplantae > Streptophyta > Magnoliopsida > Poales > Poaceae > Avena > Avena atlantica. Next base: position 302,063,066 of record OU342738.1, read on the forward strand.
ATCAACATGTTCTAATTCCACCTCCCATTTAACAACCGTGTCTCTCTCAATGATCTGCGTGCTTCCATCAACTAAAACAGCCCTAGAGGGAAAGAAATTGATGCGAAATTCGAAGGTTTGGCGCGCAACATTGTCTCCCCTGTTTTTGGCGGGCACTGTGAGCTAGCGGAAGCGAACAGAGAGCTCAACCTTAGAGAAATTAAGTGCAGAGATACGGGATATACCTATTAGAAGTCCCCTCTCCATGCTCCATATCGTTCCCCCTCGCCCCGTTCAGCACACCCTCGCCTCCACAATGTAGCATCAATGGCACGCTCAGATCTCGAATTGAGAAGAATGGAAGAGGAATTAGCTTTCAAATGGCACTCACCACCTTCGTCGTCGAACGAAAGCGCCGCCGCCTAAATTAATTACCGTGCCGCCGCTACCGGCGCCGAGAACGATGGGTGAGGTCCGCCGCCGCCGTCGGGGAAGCTACAGTCAGTGTTACGCGCGCTCTCGGTCGGAAGCGGTTGGTTTGACTGGCTGTCCCAACCAACCGGTTTGGCTTAACCCTAATATTGGAACAAAGTTAAATGTGTCCTTACGACCGTTTTAAGGCCCGTGTGGCCCTGGGATATTAGCTGCCTCACAACCGTCGCATGCGAGCTATTCTTTTCAACGATGTCGCTTTCCTTCCAATTCCATGTAAAGACGTCGCATAGGAGCTATAAGCCCAAGAATAGCTCGCATGCGACGCTTCTGAGGCAGCTAATAGCCCAGAGCCATACGGGCCATAAAACGATCGTTAAGGATACATTTAACTTTGTTCCAAGATTAGGGTAAAGCCAAATTGGTCGGTTGAGACAGCTAGTCAAACCAACCGCTTCCGACCGAGAGCGCGCGTCACACTGACTGTAGCTTGCCCGACGGCGGCGTCGGACCTCACCCATCGTTCTCGGCGGTGGCAGCGACAGGGCAATTTTTTTAGATGATAACTCTTTCGTTCGACGGCGAAGGTGGTGAGTGCTATTTGAAATCTAATTCCTCTCCCATTCTTATCAATTCGAGATCTGAGCGTGCCCATTGATGCTAGATTGTGGAGGCCGGGCGGGTGTGCCTGATATGTCGGAAACGTTTCTATAATTTTTGCTGTTTCATGCTTGTTTAGTATCTACTTTGCTTTTCTTTGTCTTTCTTTGATGTGTTTTTATATCTTTTCTAGAACTAACCTATTAACAAGTTGTCACAGTGTCAGTTGCCTGTTTTTTTCTCTTTTTGGTTCCAGAAAGGAAGAAAATCAATATTCTCGGAATTAGACGGGACAAAAGCCAAAGTCAATAACTTTCCGTGAGAAACACGAAGTCCAGAAGGGAAACGGAGAAGCGTGTCAGGGCGGCCAAACCCCCCTAGGCGCGGCCAGGGGTGGGCCTGCGCCTAGGCAGGGTGTGGTGTGGCATCCCACAATTACCACTACTAGAAAATCGCGTTGTTTTTGTGCATTGCATCATCATAACCTCATGCTCATGTCATCATGCCACATTGCATTTGAGCATCATCATGTCGTCATGCATATGTCTGTCTAAAACTATTTCCGAAAATCCTATTTTGTTTTCCACTAGCCCTTCTTATTTCAAAGTATCAAGTCGGTTTGTCCGGATCTTTGTTTTGACTAAAAACTATTTATAAATCTTTTACAATTGAAAAATAATAAAATATTTTGTCCGGGGAGGCAGTCCGATCAGTCAGGCCAGAGGCCCAACCTGACCAGACTACCTACCACCCGGCCCATCTAAAGAAACCCTAGACCAACCTTTTCTTACCTACATCTAATCCTACCCAGCCCCTCCACATCATCCCCACCAATCCCCTCCCTCCACCTCACCATTCCCTCCACCTCACCCTCGGCCCAGCCACCTCACCAATCCACACCCCTAACCCAATCACTCAATGACACCTCACCCCACCCCCTCTCTCTCTTCCTCACAGCCAACCCCACCCCACTTCCTCTCTCAACCGCCCCCCCACCACTCCACCCCGCGCCGTCCCACCTCTCTCGTCTCCCCCGCAACCTCCCTCTCTTCCGCTCGTTTTCCCACCGCGGGCCGCCGCCGCCGCGCCCGGCGCCTCCCGTCGCGGGCTCCTCCGCTCCTCCAGGCGCCGCCGCCCCGCCCTCTACCTTCCGCGGGGCCCCTCCTCGCCTCTCTGCGCTGTGCCGCCTCTCCTGTGGCCGGCCTCGCCATACGCGAGCACGCCACGAGCGAGCGCCGCCTCCGGCCGTCCTCGCCTCCGCGCTCGCCAGCGCCTCCGGAGCCCCCCTCTCCGCGCCCGCAGCGAGCAGCGCCTGCGGCCGCCGCCTCCGGCCGGTCCCGCGTCGTCGCCCTCGCCGGCCCTCCCCGTCAGCGCCCCGCGGCCCCCTCCTCCGTTTCGTCCCTGCCGCCTCCGGCCGGTCCCGCGTCGTCGCCCTCGCCGGTCCTCCCCGTCAGCGCCCCGCGACCTCCTTCTGGCAGCGCGAGCCCGGGCGTGCCCCTACCGATGCCGCGACCGCCTCCCTGTTCCAGAAGCTCGCTGCTCCGCGCGCGTGTTTGAGTGCCTGACATCTGGGCCGTGCTTGTGCGTGCCTGGATCCTTTGCGCCCGGGCCTCACTCGAATCAGCGTCGTTTTAGCAACCTTGCCAAGACTCATGTACCCTGTTTAGCCGACGCCAAGAGCTACAACGACATCGAACCGTCAAGTCAAGTTCGTCCGCAGGCAAGACCGACAATTGTACATGATAACCCAAGACCGACATGAGCCCCCCCGACAAGATCTCCTTCGCGGATCCGAAGGCCCTGATCCTAGCGTCCGAAGACCGTTCCGAAGGACGAACCCCTCGGAACTCCATGTTTTCCCACCCGGAGACCCTGATGCCTTCAACACGGAGCACCGAGGATGCCTTCATGGGACGCCAAGACACCCGTCGAACCCCGAAGACCGAACCCCGTGGACCGACATGATCTTCTTCACGGACACGACAAGTACTTCCTCGAGGATTCCAAGTTCGTCACCCCGAATGCCAAGACCGACAAGATCTTCGCAATGACAAGATCGACACCAACGCAGAGCGCCCAGTCCTTCTTCCCGGAACGCCAAGCTCGTCATCTTGTATCCGACCTTCGAAGGCCGATCCCGTCGAACCCTGAACCCTGAGACCGAGCCCCAAACCACATCGAACCCCAAGATCGCCGAACCCTAATGTGTGACCCTAAGCCCCTATTTTTATAAATGATATATCTTGTTGCATATTAAATTGTTCATGCATGCATACTTGTCTGTGGTTTGGGGGCCTTATGCCGATTCACCTAAATTAAATATGGGGCCCATATGCGGGCAAATCTAGTCGTATATTGGCCTCATTTAAATTTGTGTAGCGAACTGGTAACTTATCTTGCCCTGTTATTACAACATTTAATTTGCGGGGTAGATAAATAACTTGAACCGTTTAATTAAATGTCGGGACCCCGGTTCCGCTTAATATGACCTAATCGCAGCGCACCTTTGCCATGTCATACATCATACATGCATCATGCCCGATCTTTTTGTGTAGTATTAAATAGTGCATCCGGTGTTTATTCTAGTGTTTTGCTTCTTCGCGGATAAGGCCGTTGAGTTGATGTGAGCTTCGCCCCGATCTTCGGTTGAACCTTCGGCAATGTTTTCAGGCGAGCACCTCCCCCTTTCTACCTATCTTACTTTTATAGTATTTATTCCCTCCTGTTGATCTATTGCTATCTGTGTTGCGATGCTCTAGTTTTCGTACCCGTGATTTCCCTTGCAGCCTTATATTGCCTTGGACACCTCCTATTACCTGTTGTTTGGTAGATAGTTGGACCTGCGCGTCGTAGTCGCTTGCTCAAGTGCTGTTGTGTGTCATCAAGTACCACAGTTGTTGGAGTATTGCCGTGTGTTTATTGTTGGAGATGATCAAGACTTTAATTACTGTTTAACAACCAAAATTGAAGTAGGTAAATGCAGAGGCACAGGTGGGCAATAGATGTTATTTGGTTGTTAACCGTCCACTTGTGTCCCGTAGGACCCCGAGTACTTGATACCTGTTCCTTGAATATTCGCGCTATCCACATCCGGGAGGATTATGGGACCCCCCTGAGCCAGAGCTTGATTCATTCTTATTTCTTGGGGCCACAAACTAGTTTGAGGTTTTATTTACGATCCTGTACTTATGCCATGCTTTACTGCTTTATTTACGATTGTGCGAGGAGCACCTGTACTGTTTAGGGAAGCGGAGTGTTTTTGTGGTATCGACAAGCCTAGTCACATTTTCGGGTTCCCAGTCGTTTACAGCCACTGACGCAAACTTTGAGTCCGTCTCGGAGTCAGCTAACTTCGTTGCGGGTAGCTTAATGGGGTGGCCCCCTGAAATATTTCTGAATCTTGTGATTGCTTTGTCGTGAAGGCCTCGTTGGGTTTTGATTTGGTTTTTCCGAGGTTGATCGAGTGTGTGTTGCTATTTGTGCACCCCTGTAGGGTAAAACTTTCTGAAAGCCGTGTCCGCGGTTATGGACGACTTGGAGCACAGTATCTCGATCATAGACAACTATAACTAAAGTAGTGCTATAAATTTGACTTTATAATGACTAGTAATCAGCTTAACTATAATGGAATGGCTAAATAAAACTGCCAACAATTGCTTGTTTGGGTTGTCGCTGGCGACCATTGTATCTGACTAGTAAGTATTGCAACTACAACGGAATGGCTAAATAAAAGTACCAACAACTGCTGGGTTTTGGGATATCTCATGCAAATTGTATCTGACTAGTAAGTGTCGCAACTACAACGGAATGGTTAACTAAAACTGCCCACTGCTTATTTTACCAGGATGACTATCGATATCTGACTAGTAATTTCTGCAACGATAACTGAATAAATAAAACTGCCAACTGTGTGAGTTCCTCAGTTGACTTCCTCGTTTGGTCTCGAGGGGGAAACGCCAGGATGGGTTTGTTTGATGGTTGCATCAGGCTGGTTCCGAATAGGTCTTTCTTATCCCTCTCTGATAGCCGACAGTTATATCGAGTCTCTATAGGTTGTTTAGTGCATGATGTCGCTGCCGCTTCAGTCCACCATACCTATGTAGGCGAGGACCGCCGAATTCTAGCCTCGCCGTGTACTGGCCTCAGTACTGACCGCTCTCTATTTTTCCTTTGTCCTTTGTCGGCACCCCTTTTGTTTAAGCAGGTTTTGAGATCGACGTCGTTAGCAGGGTTACCCTTCCGGCTTGGCCTGGGCAGGTTTATGGACGCCATTGGTTATTCTTCAGGGCTCTTAGCCCCATTTGCGTCTTGTCCGTAGTCGGACGCTCTATCATTTTCAAGGTGATCTGGATATTTGTTCTATATATCTGTATTCTTGACTCATGGGGTCGTGTTGTATATATATTTGTTCTGTGGGTCCCATCGAGGACTGTTGTGTTATGTTATTACTTCGTTTTCCACCCGCACGAAAGTGCCTGGTGGGCACCTTTGAATCGTTTCTATGCGGGTTTGGCGGGAAGCGCTGAAACTTGCATAGGGTCGATTCTGAGGGTGTTACATGTGGCCCCCCTGGTCACCTCCTCGGTCTCCCCCTTCGCCTATAAGAAGCCCCAGATGCAGAAACCCTAAGGACCCGACCAATATTCCACGAAACCTTTTGTAGCCTCCGCCACCGTCGTCCCTAGATAGGGGGATCTGAAGTTCTTCCCGACACCCTGTCGGAGGGGAGATCATTCCGGAGGCCTTCTCTCCGGTGTGATGCGTGAGTAGTTCCACCTTGGACTATGGGTTCATGTAGTAGCTAGATGGTTGTATCTCCTCCTTGTGCTTTCATGTATAGATCTTGTGAGCTCCGTTCATGATCAAGATCTAATCTATTTGTAATCATGCATCATGTCTGTGTTGTTTGTGATCTTGTATGCTCTCCGTTGTTAGTAGCTATCTTGGCCGAGTAGTTGCTAGTGACTCCAAGAGGGAGTATTTATGCTCAATAGTGGGTTCATGCCTCTAGTTTCCAAGGGAAGTGACATAAATCTCTTCGGTTGTAGATGTGATGTTGCCACTAGGGATAAAACAACGGTCTCTTTTTCATGGAACATGTGGACTGTTTACCTTACACACTTTGCTTAAAGCAGTTGTCTGTTGCTTGCAACTTAATACTGGAGGGGGTTCGGATGATAACCTGAAGGTGGACTTCTAATCATAGATGAAGTTGGATGGCGGTCTATGTATATTGTTGTATTGCCCAATCAAATCTCATAGGATCTTTCTGACTAGTATTGCATTGTTATGCCTTGCTCAGTTCCTGTCAATTGCGCTACTGTAATTTGTTTACCCTTCATGCCATGTTGTTTATCTAAGGAGAGCACCTCTAGTGAACTATGGACCACGGTCCAGTTGTTACCATTGATACATCTTTCACTGTTACTTGTTTAGTTGCTGCAAACCATTACCTTCCACACCATACATTTAATCCTTTGTTACAGCAAACCGATGAGCTTGACAACCTCACTGTTCGTCGGGACAAAGTCTTGAGTTTGTGTTGTGCAGGTCTCCGCGTTGCTTGCAAAACCTGTGTGACGTTTCCTTCCTCCTACTGGTTCGATAACCTCGGTTTCTTACTGAGGGAAAACTTTCTACTGTGCTACTTCACACCTTGCTCTTGGGGTTCCCAACAAAGCGCTCCTACATCAACTCAGGCGCCATTCAACAAGCTTTTTTGGCGTCGTCGTCGGGGAGGCTAAGGACGTCTTCACAAGGGGAGTCCTCTACTTCCTTTCTCTTTACTTTGTTTTTAGTTTGCTTTGTTTCTTTTGCTTGGTTTTGTTTGCCTCTTTCCAAAAAAAACCCCAAAAAAATTAGTTTAGTTTGGTTTGCTTTCTTTATTCAAAAACACAAAAAATAGTTCCCACTCTAGTTGCCACCTTGCTCTATCCCACCATGTTGCCCCAAGTTCGCCCTCAAAAGATCTTGCAATAGGTAGTGGCTCCATAATTGTTAAAGATAATATTGAAGAATTATTTAATCATGTTAGCAAGCATGCGGATCTTGAGGATAAATCTATAGCAAAGCTTGCTCCTAATTATGAGATTGCTGCAGATTATTTAGTTCCTGTGTTGGAGTCTAGGTTTGTTAGCCTTAACCCCTTCATACAATTCTTGTTCCTAAAACTAAAAGAAGAAAAGAATGCGGAAAAGAGGGAATTCATACTTTAAACTTTATTAAAGAATTCCATGATATTGCTAGGGAAGCTAAAAAGGTCTTTGAGCGTTTCAATATGCTAGGCTCAAGTGTAGATGTTGTGGGTACTTCTGATAAGACTAAGTCTAGTGAGGAATTTAAGATACCCATGCCCTTTAAGCTTGTTGGAATGCATGAAGCCTTTGAAAAGAATTTTGATTGGATTGCTCCTGGAAAATCTTTTTGATGAAAGTAGTAGGCCAAAAAGAGATGAGAAGGGATCCTACAAAACCTATTTGGATGAGATACCTTTCATTGTTGAAGATTTTGCAAGTACTGATCTTAACGCTTCCTCATTTGAAAATACTTGATTCTTCTTGCTTCTTGTGCCTAACTTAAAGGCGTTAAAGAATAGTACTTATTGGGAGATAACCCAAGAGTTTCCTTGAGTCTTGGAAGTTATTATTTCAGTAATGACCTCTCCTTATCCTTTTTGTTTTCTTTTTGTGCCAAGAATGACCTCTAATGAGAGGGAAGTAAGATTTGAGGAGTTGCTGTCTCGAAACAGATTTCTGTCCTCCACCATAAAAAATAGTGAGGATTCTCTGTAACTCGGATTGAGCTGATAATTTACGAATAAATCCCCCAATATGTTACATAACTTTTATTAGTTCAACACTTTTTTTATTTGAGCAATAGAAGATTTTCGAAAAAATCGGTTTCTGTCTGTTGGTCTGTTTTGACAGATTTCTGCCATTATTTGCATTTGCCTCTTATTGATTCTTTTTTCAGTTCTCTTTTGGGGAATTGAGATTTTTGAAGGAGTTACTACAGTAGCTTGTGTTTTTAGTGAAAAGTCTTGCTGTTCCAAAGCTTTGCCAGAGGTCTAATATCTTTTGAATACACTAATGTTGTTAATGAAGATTGTGTGAAGTTTTGTATGAAGGAAAAATTTTAGGTATAGAGAGAGAATGATGTAATGAGATGAAGAATGGACAAAAGATCAAGCTTGGGGATGCCACCATGGTGTCACCCCAATAAATATCCAAGAGGTACAAGCGTCAAAGCTTGGGGATGCCCAAGGCATCCCCTTCTTCATCAATAAAAAGCTCAGGTCTGTCTAGACACTTCGTTTTTATTGTTTCATGCACAGTTGTGTTGTTCTTGGAGCGTCTTAGTTTTTGTTTGCTTTGCTTAGTTGTTTAGTTTGCTAAAGTAGTTTGGACCCCCGCTTTCGCTGTGTTGTTTTGCAAATAAGTTTCTTGGTGTTGGAAAGGAGTAGTAAGTTCTTACTTGTAAGTGCAAGAGGACCTTGCATTGACTGTGACTTAGACTTTAGCATGACATGCTAGGTGTTGTTTTGACTTTATTCTGAGTAATTATTGCTATATCATGTCTTGTTCCAAACAATTGGGATTTCTTAGTGTGCCTTGACGAAATTATGCGTTGTTTTAGCATGCAAAAGCATAGTATTGTGGTATTCTCCTTTGATGCTTTGTTTGGGTTGACTTGGCACATGCTCACACCATGTTATGACTATGATAAGTCACCATAGCCTCTATTATCATTTAGTCCTTGACTTGTAGTACCACTCTATGCTTTGATTAGTAATGCTTTGTTGCTCTGCATGATTATGGCCATTATGCTCTCTTAGTTGGTTGCTTCCAGTCTTTTGCTAGCCTCCACCTGTATGAGTAAGCTCTAGTCATGCTTCCAACTCCCAAAAAACCAAGTTTTTCCCAAGTGTCCACTATAAACTCCTATGCATGGTGTCTTACACCATTCCAAGTATATTCTTGTTTTCATCTATCTTCCAATTAAAAACTATTTTGTTATGTGAAAACTTAGTGATTAAAGCCCTCACAAACTTGATGGAACACTTTATATTCTTTGCCCCTAATAAACTTGAACCATTGTGTCGTCTATGTTGTATATGCTTGCACTTATACATTGGAATTAGCAGAACCATGCTGTCATGGGGAACATTTTCAACATTGCACTTGTACTTTGTACTCAGTTGATATTATGCTCTTTTGTATATGGATGTCACCGGTGTGAAATAAAGAGGGAGCTTGTAAGTCCATGGAGTTTTTATTCAGTGTTAGAGAACCACTTGGGCCGCTAGCCTAAGCCATGCCTAATCATGGTGGATACTTGCAGCATCACCATAGTGAGATATCTATGAAGCATCCTCAATAAAAAGCTATGCATATAGTAAATAAAAAGATCGCTAAGATGCTCATTGTCTGCTTGCCTTGTCATTTTGGTTATGGGATAGCTCATGTACCATGTGCAAGGGGTACCGATATGCAAATACTTACAATGACAAGAACTTACAGGTGACTAAAGTTGAGTAGCATGAGGTGTGGCCCTCGTATTCAAGGGACTCGAGATTGCCAACTTATACTTTGTCAAGCATACACTCCATAGTTAGTTCACTTTAACCTTAATCACTTCAAGATGCTTATGATAGGGGCAATGAGGGCTGAAAGCTAACAAGTACCATAATTTTGGAAGCTCTTTTTGAAACTTGAAATCCCTGCTTCCTTTATAAAAGGCCTTTCTTCCACCACTATTGAGTCTCCACCTTCTACCTTTAGGCACCATTAAGAGAGCATAGTTTCCATCCTGTGTGTAGTGTCCCAAAACTTATTGATTGATGCATATTGTGATATTACTTGTTCTTGTGCTCTTTGTTTCTAGTCACCCTTGTGAACTTTGAATGTGTACTATGCATCTATTTGCTACTCTATGAGGGACAAGTTGATTGCCACTTTGCTATGTTTTCTGTATGTGAAACAAACAAACGTTTTTCAATGCATGTTATTCATGATCTTTGTTTGTAGCCTTTCATGTTGCATGCATAGTTAATATGTGCTATTGTTAGAACTCCATCTTTCATGCACATGTTTAGAGTTCTCTGATCCCAGCTTTCAATGCTTGCAAATGGTTAGATCTTCATTGTGAAGGTGCATGTCACCTCAAAAATTATTCTTTTTATCTCTTACCTACTCAGGAACGAGCAGGAGTTAAGCTTGGGGATGCTTGATGCGTCAGAAACGTATCTATAATTTTTGATGTTCCATGCTTATTAAGTATCTACTTTGCTTTGCTTTGTCTTTCTTTGAGGTGTTTTTATATCTTTTCTGGAACTAACCTATTAACAAGTTGCCACAGTGCCAGTTCCCTGTTTTCTTCTGTTTTTGGTTCTAGAAAGGCAGAAAATCAATATTCTCGGAATTGGATGGGACAAAAGACAAAGTAAATAACTTTCTGTGAGGAACAAGAAGTTCAGAGGGGAGACGGAGAAGCGTGCCAGGGCGGCCAAACCCCCTAGGCTCGGCTTGGGGTGGGCATGCACCTAGGCAGGGTGTGCCCCCTGGTCGCCTCCTTGGCCTCCCCCTTCTCCTATAATAAGCCCCTTATGCAGAAACTCTAAGGACCTGACCAATATTCCACGAAGCCTTCTATAGCTGCCGCCACCGCCGTCCCTAGATCGGGGGGGGGGGGTATCTGAAGTTCTTCTCGGCACCCTATCGAAGGGGGATCATCCCGGAGGCCTTCTCTTTGGTATGATGCGTGAGTAGTTCCACCTTAGACTATGGGTCCATGTAGTAGCTAGATGGTTGTATCTCCTCCTTTGTGCTTTCATGTATGGATCTTGTGAGCTCCGTTCATGATCAAGATCTAATCTATTTGTAATCATTCATGTTGTGTTTGCGGGGATCCGATGGATATTGAGATTATTATGTTGGTTTTGTTGGATATATGCCCCAGAGGCAATAATAAATGTAGTTATTATTATATCTTTGTGTTTATGATAAATGTTTACATTCATGCTATAATGGTATTGACTAGAAACATTAATACTTGTGTGATTTGTAAACTAAATTAGAGTCCCTGGTAAAGCCTCTTTATAATACTAGCTTGTTGATTAATAGATGATCATGGTTTCTTGATCATGAACATTTGAGATGTTGTTAATAACAAGGTCATATCATTAGGAGAATGGTATGATGGACATACTCCTGTAGGTAAGCGTAGCATGAAGATCAAGTCATTTTAATAGTTCAATTGCTATAAGCTTTCTGATACATAGTAACCTAATTCCTTTGACCATGATATCATGCTAATCACCATCACCGGAAGGATGCTTTGATGACATCAAACACCGCACCGTAACTGGGTGGCTATAAAGGTGGCATTGAGTGTTCATAAAGTATGGGTTGAGGCACATGGATCAAGAGTGGGATTTGTCCATCCATATGACGGATATATATACTCTGGGCCCTCTCGGTGGAATGTCATGCAATTGGCTTGCAAGCATGTGACTGGATCACAAGGGATCACATACCACGGGAACAAGAAAAGAGTACTTATCAGTAACGGGGTTGAACTAGGTATGCAGAGATACCGACGATCAAAACCTCGGATAAGTAAACTATCGCGAGACAAAGGGAAATTGGTATCGTATGTAAGTGGTTCATTCGATCGCAAAGTAATCATAGAAATATGTGGGAGCCATATGAATTTCCAGATTCCTCTATTGGTTATTGATCGGAGAAGTGTCTCGATCATGTCCGCATAATTCACGAGCCGTAGGGAGACACACTTAAGGATTCAATGTTGTTGAGTAGTTATGGAATGATGAGTAAGAGATCGAATGTTGTTAGGAGTCTCGGATGGGATCCGGGATATCACGAGGAGATTCGGAATGGTCCGGAGAATAAGATTCATATAAGGAAAGTCATGTTTCGGAGTTGTGGAATGATTCCGGTGTTTTCACCAGGAATGTTCTAGAAGGGTCCGGAAGGTCCGACACTCCGGAGGGGAAGGGTACATGAATGTGTCATGACAATATGGAATGATTGCATCATGTACTAGCTCACTTGGCTGGGCAAAATAAAGAGAGAAATCAAATCCTAGTTTGAAAGTCAAACGCCAATTTGAAAAAGTCAAACGACAAGTTTCTTGGTGGAGGGAGAGTAGGAAACTTACTTGGGGAGGAAGTCCCACTCCCTCCACCCGCCGGCCAAGGAGGAGGAGTTGTAGGAGGACTCCCTCCTCCCAAGCCGCACCCTCCCACCTATATAAGGAGGGGTAGGGCTGACCCTCTACAACACACCTCAAACCCTAGCTCCTGCGCGCCACCACCTCCAAGTGCTGCCGTCGCCCAGGGTTCCTCCCAAGTCGACGACTTGGGGGCTTCCCCAAGCCCTAGACGCTGGCCACACCCTCCCCTTGGTGCCCTCTAAACCCTAGATCACCAAGGCCTCTCTCATACTCCACCATACTCGCACCGGCTTAAGGCGAAGCCCTGCGGGATCTCCCCTCTACTTCCGACACCACACCGTCGTGATGCCGGAATCGCGAGGAGAGTACTAAAACCTCCGCTGCCTTCTGTAACAAGGGAGAGGAAGGTCTTCATCGAGTACCGAACGTGTGACCGACTGCGGAAGCGCTGCCAGAACGCAGCGCCGGAAGGATCATCTACACGATCTTGAGATCGGCAAGAGTACGACTACATCACCCACGAGAATCTGCTCTCGTTAACCGCTTTGGAATCTTCGAGGGTGAGTTCCTCTGTCGACTCGTTGCTATAATCTAGCAGATAGATCTTGGCTTGTTTGTTTGCATGCGGTAGAATTTTTTTGTTTTCCATGCTACGAACCCCTACAGGTTTGATTAATGGTTTTGTCTTTATGATTCTATCATGTCCGTGTTGTTTGCACTACTAGGAAACTAGATATAGATAGACATACCTTCTGTGGCGCATGGTCCTGACCATGCGCCACAAAAGTTAGCCAGTGGCGCATCCGGAGAAATGCGCCACAGAACCACCAAACTTCTGTGGCGCACCTTCTAGAGCCATGTGCCACAGAAGTTTGGTAGGACCCACAACAGTCGTTGGACCATGAATCTTCTGTGGTGCATTACTCCGTATGCGCCACAAAAGTTTGGTGGGACCCACAGCAGGCGGGGTCTGACCGTGCTCTGACCAAACTTTTGTGGCGCATACAAGGATATGCGCCATAGAAGATATATGTGGGCCCCACTCTTTGGACACCTATGTACAAGCTTCGTGGCGCATTGTTGCGTATGCGCCACAGAAGAGCAAACTTCTGTGGCGCATGTGTGTAGTATGTGCCACAGAAAGCTTCGTGCTTCTCAGGTTATTTGTTTCCTAGCACACACATTTTCCTCTTGTGCTTTTCCCAACTAAACAAGTACCAGTGGAATAGGTAGAATATACTAGACAATCTAGTAGATAGACATGTGCAGTGGCATACATCGTTGCAAAATGCACATGCGCATAACCTTGAACATCAAAACAACAATGCCATACATCATTGCAAATACACAAACTACAACATTGCAAATCCCTTCAAAGAGCTGGTGGGGGCGATGGCGGTGGAAGATGCCAAACCTCCCTGTTCACGCGCGCCTACAGCCCGCGGACATGGTCCTCCATGGACACGTTGGGGTCGAGCACCGGCCGCCACCCGATTGGTTCCGCCATGCATGCCCTCTCCTCCGGAGACGCGAGCACGGCGTACAACCTCATGGACTTGTTGTAGAGGGCCTCGTGCTGCAGTCTGGCCTCCTCCTCGATTATGTTGACCTCTGAATCCCGAGGCGGCTGACTCCGAGCAATGCCCCTCGACCTTGCCCCTCCACTGTGAGTAGGCTGCAGGGAACGCGAGCGGGCTATGCTCTCCAACGAGTCTTCCGACGAGTTGTGGGAATAAGACATGAGGGCAGGTATGTTGCTTTGGACAAGGAGTGTGGCATATATATAGAGGGGTGTCATTAAAGAGCTCTATCTGCCACCTTTATTTGGTGCATATCTGTGCCTCAGTGTTCTGTGGCACATGGGTGGGATATGCGCCACAGAAGTTTAACCTTCTGTGGCGCATAACCACAGTATGCGCCACAGAACACCGAGTGTCGGGCCCACAGGTTCTGTGGCGCATTCGTTGGCCATGCGCCACAGAACATTGAGTTAGGGGCCCACTTGGCCCACTGCACCCTATGGCCAAGGTTCTGTGGCGCATGCAACCTCTATGCGCCATAGAAGATTGAACTTCTGTGGCGCATACGGCCTGTATGCGCCATAGAACCCTTCGACTAGATCTGCACAAAGGTGGCAGCTTTGCTTCCTCCTCTCTCCCACCATCCATTTCACATCCTTCTTCCCCCTCCTCCCAGCTCGTCTTCCTCCTCTCTCCCACCCCATTGTGTCTATACTTTTCTACATTTTGTTGTATTTAAACCTACTATAGTTGATAGATTGGCTAGGGAACGCCTTTGTCCAACTAGTTGATCTAAAACACACCTACTTTTCTCCTCCACATCTCTATTTGTGTACTATTATCTCTCTATAGATCTATTGATCCACACTCTCTCACATCGCGCTCTCGACTCGGTATTCTATCTACCCGATGAGTCATTGGCCGTGAATATGCATGTTTTATAGGTGTAAAGCTTGTCGCGCGGGCGGTGTGTATATGCGATGCATGCATGGCGCGAAGATGATGTTTGTGCATGAAGCTTGTGTGGTGCATGAATGCTTGCATGGGAAGAAGATTCTTGTTTTTGCTTGTCTCTGTCCCGGTGTGGTGCATGGATGTTTGCCGAAATGTTCATTCATTTCTATTTCGGCAAATTTTTGCACCACCCATATGTCCTACTTTTAGGAAAGGTCATGCCGAATTTTTCCGGCGACGACCATGCATGTGTGTTTTGTGTGTGTATATTTCTAATTAACCTAGTCTCTATCTTTCTGCTCTATATGTGCATACCGCGCAGGCTACCATGGTCGTCAGCATGAGCGAAGGTCGAGTTAGTAGGTATAAGAAAGACGCCAAGGCGGACATGATTCAGAACAACAAGACCCAGATAAGATGTCCATGTCGAACATGCAAACTCCAGCGCTGGATTGACCCTGATTCTGGACAGTTGGAGGATCACCTGCTCAGGCGCGGTTTCATGCGTGACGACTTCGATGAGGAGCTGGCAGTAAATGGTGTTGGTCATCATGAAGACTTGGACGAGCGAGAAGACGAAGAGTCTCCCGACGGGCATGGTAATGATGACGAAGAATATACCGGCGACGGGCATGATCATCATGACGAAGAAGGAGATTTCGACGGGCATGACCATCATGAAGAAGGAGAATAAGCGAACACCCAGACGCTGCTAACTTCGGTGTTAAGGGATCCTCATGTTCAGGAACTGCTTCTCAAGGAGACGAGCAACGCCAAAGTTGCAGCCAGAGAGAAAGCCAAGCTGGCGCAAATGGAGTTAGATGTGATGACTCCATTATATCCTGGGTGTTGGCCCGAGGATACATGCCTGAGTGTAACGCTCAAGGCTCTAGAGATGAAGGCGGAACACAAATGGATCGACGTGAGCTTCAATGCTAACATGGAATTCTGGTATGATCGTCTTCCTAACGGGAACACATTGCCAACAAGTGTAGAGGAGGCCAAGAAAATCATGTGCCCTCTCGACCTACCGCACGTTAAATACCACGCATGTATCAATGATTGCACACTTTATCGTAACGAGTACGCGGAGAGAACCACATGTCCGGTGTGCAGCCATGGACGGTACAAGAGAGGGAACAAGAAAGTTCCTCGAAAAGTGGTATGGTACTTTCCTATCACTCCCCGTCTACAGAGATATTTCGTAGATCCTAAGGAAGCAAAGCTAATGCAATGGCACGCGGAAAGGGAGAAACCCGAAGATGATCCAGAGAAGGGCAAGATCCTAACACACCCTTCAGACGCTAGCCAGTGGAATGCATTGGACATCGAGTTCGAAGAGTTTGGGGGCGATGCAAGGAACGTCAGGCTGGGTATGATCACCGATGGACTCAATCCTTTTGGCAACCAGAGTAGCACGCATAGCACCTGGCCCGTGTTTGTATGGCCGTACAACATCCCCCCGTGGCTCTGCACAAAGCAAAGGTACGTACACATGAGCATTCTTATTCAGGGGCCGAAACAGCCAGGTGTCGATATGCATCTTTATCTCGGGCTAGTGAAAGAGGAGTTAGCCACGTTGTGGGAGACGCCAGCCCATACGTGGGACGCCTACACTAAAGAATATTTCCCTCTGAGAGCCGCGTTGCTCACGACGGTGCAGGACTATCCTGGTTACGCATATGTATCGACCCAGGTGAACCACAGACACAATGCATGTGTCAAGTGCATGGATAAGACCCCGCATCTCCAGCTACCCAAGGATCCCGGGTCTTCGAAAACCGTGTTCCAAGGGACTCGAAAGTGGCTTCGCATGGATCACCCGTGGAGAAAATGCGGTGACCTATTCAATGGTAAAGACGAGCTCGAAAGAGCCCCGCGTACGAGGAGCGGCAAAGAAATCGAGGAGCTTCTGAATAATTGGGATGAGTGCCCAGCGCCAGGGAAGAAGCGACCAGGACAAAGCCGCTTCTGGGTGTATGGAAAGTGAAGTCTGTTTTCTGGGACCTGCCGTACTGGAAGGTCCTCCACACGCCGCATAGACTCAATGTAATGCACATCACGAAGAACGTTACCGAGAGTCTGCTTGGCACTCTCCTCAACATGCCGGAGAGGACCAAGGATGGGCTGAAATCAAGAAATGACCTGAAACTGCTTGGCATCAAGAAGGAGCTTCAGTACCCTGATAGTGATGATGATGACGATCAAACGGAAGGGACTCATGGTCACCGCAAAAGGGTTAAGAAGAATGAGGTGGTTGTGCTTCGCACTGCCTGCTTCACTCTGTGTCAGGAGGAGATCGAGCAGTTTTTCAGGTGCCTCCTAGGAGTCAAAGTTCCTCACGGTTACTCGAGCAAGATAAGCAGGTATCTCGACGTAGCGAAGAAGAGGTTCAACGGTATGAAGTCCCACGACTGTCACGTGATGATGAAACAAATATTTCCAGTTGCCATACGAGGGATAATGGACGAGCACGTCCGTGAGACGCTGTTTGTCTTGTGCAACTTTTTCGACGTCATCTCTAGGAAGTCGATCGGCATGAAGCAGCTCGACAGGCTACAAGAAGAGATCGTGGTGATACTATGCGAGCTCGAGATTTACTTTCCGCCCGCATTCTTCGACATCATGGTGCATCTACTTGTCCATGTCGTGGATGACATCATCCAGCTCGGGCCGACATTCCTGCATAACATGATGCCGTTTGAAAGGCTGAATGGTGTAATCAAAGGGTTCGTTCGCAACAGGTCCCGTCCAGATGGAAGCATAGCCAAGGGCTTTCTGATCTACGAGTGCATCTCTTTCTGCCAGAACTATCTAACCACCGAGAACGAGGATGTTGGAATACCCACCAAGAAGCACCTCGGTAGGCTCGCTGGGTATGGTCACCACGAGGGCCACCGCTCACTGCATGTTGGCATTGCTAATCGACGCGCCGACTTTTCTAGGGCACACTGAGTCGCACTACAACACATTGAATTGGTCAGCCCTTGGGTGGAAAAGCACAAAAGCTTGATCGAGCAGGAGTACGTGGACCGGGCCCGCCCGAGGAAGAAAGGAGACGTAACAAGAGAACACAACTCCACCTTCACGGGTTGGTTCAAGAAAAGGATGCTAGACAATCCCCCACAGACGCCTTCTACAGAAGATCAACAACTCATATCCTCCTTATCACAGGGCCCAGCGCACAACGTAAAGACCTATCAGTCATATGACATCAATGGTTACAGATTCTGAAGGGAATATGCCCGAGAGGCAATAATAAAGTGGTTATTATCGTATTCCTTATTTATGATAAATGTTTATTTTACATGCTATAATTGTATTAATACGGAAACGTTAATACATGTGTGTTTAATAAACAAAAAGGAAGTTCCTAGTTATGCCTCTCTTATAAACTAGCTCGTTGATTAACAAGATGATCAAAGTTTCCTGATCATGGACATTGGATGTTGTTAATAACAAGGTCACAACATTAGTGTAATGGTGTGATGAACATTCATCCGAAGTATAGCATTACGATCAAAGTCATTGAGTTTATATTGCTATAACAACTTACGAAGTGACCCTAATCCTTAGACCATGAGATCATGTCAATCACTAACACCGGAAGAGTTTCTTGATAACATCAAACGTCACACCGTAACAGGGTGATTATAAAGATGGATTCAGAACTAATAAAGTGTTATGTTGAGGCTCATGGATCGAGAGTGGAATTTGTTCATCCCGATGACGGATAGATATACTCTGGGCCCTCTCGGTGATATCACATTGATTAGCTTGCAAGCAAGTGATTTGATCACTAGAATGTTATATCACGGGAACGAGAAAAGAGTGCATGTCAGTAACGAGATCAAACTAGGTATGGAGATACCGATGATCGAATCTCGGACATGTAATATATCGCGAAACAAAGGGATTAAGATACTAGCGTAAAAGGTTCCGACGATCACAAGAAAGTCATCGTTGAATGTGTGGGAGTCAGTATGGGTCTCCAGATCCCGCTTCTGATTATTGATCCGAGAGGGGTCTCGATCATGTCCGCATTATTCGCGAACCGTAGGGTGACACACTTAAGAGACACCGACATCCATTTGGAGCAAAAGTTTCATGCCGAAAAGAAAAGGAAAGCGCAGGAATTTATTTCACTAGACACCGAAACTGTTTCGGTTGAAATTGCTGAAACTGGTTCTGCATGTGAAATGGAATACTAGCAAGGGGTTTTATGTGAATGTTTGTTAATTAAAGTAATTAACAAAATTCTGAATAAATAAATAAAAGAGTTTTATTTAAATGAGAGCTTGCATTAAATTTGGTGGAAATTTAATGCATGTGAGTGGATTTTTGAGTGGAGGCTTTTTAATGGGAGTGGAGGCTTTTCATTTTGAGTGGGAGCTCCACCCACATGAATGTGGAAGAGGTGGGGGCAGCCCCATGGCTGGGCGCCATGCCCCTTGGGTGCCCCCCCTCTCCCCTATAAAAGGCCCCCCTCTCCTCCTCTCACAAAACACCTCCTCGTGAAGGATCTCTCTCCCCCTCTAGAATTTATCCCCCATGGTCTCGGACTAGCGAGATACATGTTCCCGGTGGCTATTCAGCAAGAAAGAGTTGTGCTTCCGCTGCATCGCTGGAGCGAGGAGGCGGAGGTTGCTCGGTGCCTCGAACGTGTGTGCGAGCACGGATGCGCTGCTGTTTTGCGGCGCTAGGACTTCCTCTCGATCTTGAGATCGGCAAGAGCCACGAGTTTGGACTCGTTAAGCTTTGTCAGTCTTCAAGGATATGTTCTCTACGGATATACATCCGCCCGTTGTTTGTATCTAGTAGATAGATCTTGGTACATAGTTGTTCCCATCGTAGGAAATTTTTTGTTTTCTATGCTGCGAACCCTACAGTGGTATCAGAGCCGGATCTATGCGTAGATGCTTTGCACGGGTAGTACACATATGAGTATGTGGGCGATGATGATCATTTTATTGCTTCTTAGTTGTACTTTGGATATTGGTGGCATAGTGGGATGAAGCGGCCCGGACAAACTTTACATGTCCTCGCACATGAGACCTGTTCCACGCTTGACATGCAACTAGTTTTGCATAAGTGGCTAGCGGGTGTCTGTCTCTCCTACTATAGTCAATATCTAATTTGCAACGAGTTGTCAACAATTTGGTTATCCTCGTTGTGGTTCATGTTCGTAGGTAAGAACGGTTCTATCTTCGAAAGCCCTAAGCCACGTAAAATTTGCAATGGATAAATTAGAGACGTCTAGTTTAGATTGTTGCTGGGCTAGTGTTATGATATGGTGATGTTGTAAGTAGAAGTATTAGATGATACTCTTACAACATACATAACGTGTAAACTCCATAGACCTTGGATTTACACATAAAGGTATGATAGTGATCATACCACGGTGCACATGATAGAGATCATATGCGAGAACCATATCATTCCACTAATAAACATGTGATGTTTGATAGCATCTTATATTGCTTGTTTGGCGTTTTATTAGCATAATAAGATGATCCCTCATTTAGATATCAAGATAAAAATGTGTTCTTCCTTAAGTATGCACCGACAATGTTTCGTCGCTTCAAGACATCACGTGATGATCGGGTGTACTTGAATCCACGAGCATATCTCGGGTGTAAGACAGTTACACACGCGAATACTAAGGTTCTTACTTGGCGAGCCTAGCATGTACAGACATGGCCTCGGAACACGGACCGAAAGGTTAAGCATGAGTCATATGTTTTGATATGATGACCATATGAATGCTCGCCTTTGAAGCTACACCGACTCACGTGATGATCGGACTTGGTGTAGTGGATTTGGTTCATGTAATCACCAAAAAGACACGAGGGATGTCGTTTTTGAGTGGGAGTTCATTTCTAATTTGGATTAGTAGAACTCAATTTATCATAAATTAAATCAAAGTGAATTTGCATAATTTGTTGTAGTCATTGGCATTCGTTCACCACCTTATGCATAGTTGTAATTGAGATAATAGAACTATAGAATTCTAGATATTTACTTTACGAACTGGTATCGTATTGTGTTGAGTGTCAATCAAAGTTTAAAGTCCTATTGCAAACTTTCAGCAAACTCTATTTACTCCGTGAAATTTAATAATTGGTATTAAATCGAGAGTTAAAATTCCAGTGTTAGTATCTTAAGTATCATGTTTGCCTCCACGATTCTTGATTGTTTTAATATCAAGTTTATCCAGGAGCTGAAAGAATTGTTTCAGAAACCATCATGTGTGGCAGATATAACGATATCTGAAACAATGTTTTGGTTGCAATATGATAGAGTATAATATATGTTCTCATATTGGATGAGAATTTACGAAGGTTGGAGATGCTAGACATCCTAATCATCCAAAAGGGTTTTGGAAAGTAATGTTATACTCACGATTCTCCTTTATAAGCTAAATTGGCTTGATCATGAAAGTCGTCATGATAAGGATGAATAGAAGATGTATGTAAAGTGTTTACTACACTAAAAGATTACTAAAGAATGGATTTTGAAAGAATACCGATCATTTTGATGATGGTGATCTACTTCAAAGTGCAAGTCCAAAGGTATTATTATTTGAATATACACGCTTTGGACTATGTGTCATGTATATGGCGCCACTTTTGATGTTGATAGATTCTTTTAAAAGGAAAAGGAAATGCTGAAAGAGAATCTATAAAATATATTTGGCAGAAAAGAAAAGATTGGAAATATCCAATTTAGGTATATGGATGATATACATGTTATGGTTGTATTCTTTGCTTGTTAAACAATGTGGTTCTTGGGTATTGGATACCGAATTGGTTGGTATGAAATTTCATAAGGAATGACGCAATTCATGAACCACAATGGCCTAAGTAACTAGCAAGAGAATATGTGATGATGTTCATCGAAAACAAACAAACCGTTGTTTGTATTTCTCGTTGACATCAAAGCTTGACTTCAAGATTTGTTTTAATAATTGTTATTTGAATCAGGTATTATAAGAACAAAGGTTGTTCAAATAATTACCGTATTCCATATAAGATGAATGATTTACAAATCTAGTTGAAGAAATCACATCCATAAAACCTAATGCTAAAATGTCGCAAGACAAATGATTGAAAAATCACTTACGAAGTGACATCGCTGTTTAAATTATATTGGAAAGAAAACATGAAGAAACTCCATTTTCATGGATTTTTGGAGTCTTTGATTTGATCAAGTGACACTTGTGAGACTTTCCTCAGGATAATTAAAACTTCGTTCAAAGGCCAAAGAAGAACGAACGACTAAAATATTGGAATTTATACATATCGATGTATGTAGTCCATTATGTGTAGTCGTAAGCGATGGGTTTCAACTTCATATGCTTTCTCCGGAATTTTGAGTGAATGTTCACTTAATGAGAATGAAGTATGAAATATTTGAAAATGTTTCAAAGACTTTCAAGATGAAG
This sequence comes from Avena atlantica, assembly GCA_910589765.1. Lineage (NCBI taxonomy): Eukaryota > Viridiplantae > Streptophyta > Magnoliopsida > Poales > Poaceae > Avena > Avena atlantica. The sequence goes on from OU342738.1 coordinate 302,085,188, forward strand.
TGGAAAATCATTGTAACAAGAAAAATAAATGAATTATGATTTGATCATAAAGGGATTTATTTGAGTTACAAGTGTAACAAGAAAATAAATGAATTATGATTTTATCATAAAGGGATTTATTTGAGTTACAAGTTTAGCAAAACACCTAGATTTACATCTCCCGAAACACCATAGGAGTATGGAGTGTTTGAGATTTGTAATGAAACCTTGTGAGACATGGTTGGATCAAAGGTGTTATTTATAAAACTGCCATTATGTTTTTAAAAGATTAAAGCTTTAGAGACTACCGCTTTTACACTGAAAAGAGCTCCATCTAGATCCGTTGAAATGACACCATGGAAGTTATGGTTTGGGGTAAAACCCAAGTTGTCATTTCTTAAATTTTGGTATGCTAAACATAAGTAAGATGTTTACAACCGAATTCGGATGAGCATGTCTTTGTAGGTTATTCCGAATAACAATTGGTTATTCCTCCATAACAGCGAGGAAAAAAAGGGTTTGTCGCTTGAAATGTGAAGTTTCTTGAAAAAGGAATTTTTCGCAAAAGTTAAGTGGGAGGACAATAGAACTTTGATAAGGTTAACGAACCTTAGCTAAATGTGCTGAGTTGCGCAGCGCCGGAAATCGTTCTGGAGGCTGCCATAATGCTCATAGCTTATGTGCCTCAAAGGTTGTGGTCACGGAGGTCTAAAGTTCCTATTGAACCAAGAAGGTCGGTTAAACAATCAAATGCTAAGATTTGAGAGTAAATCATTATTGTTTGACAATGATGAACCGAATACATACAAAGAAGCGATGATGGGCCCTGACTCCGTCAAATGGCTTGAAGCCATAAAATCCGTGATAGTTCCATATACGAGAAATCAAGTTTTGAACTTGGAAGACCCTCCGGAAAGGTGTAAAAACCTATCGGTCGTATTTGGATCTATAAAGAAACAGACATGGATGTCTCACATCTATGAAATATTTGACATGTCGTAAAGTATTTTATGCAAATGTTCAAAGAGTTGACTATGACAAGATTTGATCTTTCATAGCGATATTTAGTCTGAACGGATTAAAGTAGCAACCACTACATATAATTTGGTATATGGTAGATGAATAAACAAAACAAAGTTCTTCTAATAGAATGGTTACCTAGGACGTGTACATGACACGGTCCAAAGGGTTTTGTTAAATTCAAAGGATGCTAAAAGGGCATGCAAACTTCAATGGTTGAAGTAAGCATCGTGGAGTTGGAATCTTCACCGTGATGAAAAAGAGTTTTCATCAGGAGACGATGAAGATGCTTGCATTTGCAAGAAATTAAGTGGGAGCGCTAAGACATATTTCTAATACATTATGTGGAGGACATATTGTTGATTAGAAATGATGTATATTTTATTGACAAATGTTAAGAATTTCATTTCGATGAAATACTTAGGCAAAACCCGAATATTTAGCGTGAATGTCTATAGTGGATAGACTGTAACGCCAATATGGTTGTGCCAAACGTACATATATGAGATATTGAAGGAGTTCAATATAGAATCAACAAGAAACGGTTCTTGTCGCATGGAAAGGAATTGAATCAAGATTCAAGTGTATCGACACTTGATAAGTGAAACAAGATTCAAGTGCTTTGACACTTGATGAGTGCAATCACGAGAATGTTTTGATCAATCATACCATGATATGTACACATCCAGATATGTCCTATGCTCTAAGTGTTATGAGCATATACCAGAATGAATCATAAAATGATCATTGGACGATAGTGAGGATATTCTTATGATCTTTTGGAAGAACTAAGAATATATTTTTGTAGAGGTGACAAACAATTACAAATAGTTCATTGTAAAGCGTTACATTGATACTAGTTTTGTCACAAGATACAAATTAAGTTTATCTCAATTTAAACTATGGGTGGCACAATGTAATGGAAAGGAGATTCCATGATGGATTTGGAAGAGTTCCAAAGTTAAGACATTATGACGAATACTACAACAAAAGGCTAAGTATATGACTGCTATAGTAGCAGCAAAGGAGGGAATTTGTGTCAAGTAGTTTGTTATCAAACTAAGGTGTGGTTCGCAACGGGCTAACACTAAAGATATATTGTATGACAATAGTATCGATGTGTTTTAACCCCAAGGAACTAAAGGTCTCACCAAAAGACCAAATTTATACAATGCCATCTCATTGGATAATGAGTGATGCGTGGAGACGCAAAGACATGCAAATACACACGGACCTGAAGCGTCAGATCCGTAGATTATGTTAACCACTTGCAATTGCGTATATGGAACACCAGAAAGCCATAGGTGTTCAATACGCAAAGTTTTTCAAACTAGATTATTGTCTCTAGTGCAAGTGGGAGACTGAAGGGAATATGCCCGAGAGGCAATAATAAAGTGGTTATTATTGTATTCCTTATTTATGATAAATGTTTATTTTACATGCTATAATTGTATTAATACGGAAACGTTAATACATGTGTGTTTAATAAACAAAAAGGAAGTTCCTAGTTATGCCTCTCTTATAAACTAGCTTGTTGATTAACAAGATGATCAAAGTTTCCTGATCATGGACATTGGATGTTGTTAATAACGAGGTCACAACATTAGTGTAATGGTGTGATGAACATTCATCCGAAGTATAGCATTACGATCAAAGTCATTGAGTTTATATTGCTATAACAACTTACGAAGTGACCCTAATCCTTAGACCATGAGATCATGTCAATCACTAACACCGGAAGAGTTTCTTGATAACATCAAACGTCACACCATAACAGGGTGATTATAAAGATGGATTCAGAACTAATAAAGTGTTATGTTGAGGCTCATGGATCGAGAGTGGAATTTGTTCATCCCGATGACGGATAGATATACTCTGGGCCCTCTCGGTGATATCACATTGATTAGCTTGCAAGCAAGTGATTTGATCACTAGAATGTTATATCACGGGAACGAGAAAAGAGTGCATGTCAGTAACGAGATCAAACTAGGTATGGAGATACCGATGATCGAATCTCGGACATGTAATATATCGCGAAACAAAGGGATTAAGATACTAGCGTAAAAGGTTCCGACGATCACAAGAAAGTCATCGTTGAATGTGTGGGAGTCAGTATGGGTCTCCAGATCCCGCTTCTGATTATTGATCCGAGAGGGGTCTCGATCATGTCCGCATTATTCGCGAACCGTAGGGTGACACACTTAAGAGACACCGACATCCATTTGGAGCAAAAGTTTCATGTCGAAAAGAAAAGGAAAGCGCAGGAATTTATTTCACTAGACACCGAAACTGTTTCGGTTGAAATTGCTGAAACTGGTTCTGCATGTGAAATGGAATACTAGCAAGGGGTTTTATGTGAATGTTTGTTAATTAAAGTAATTAACAAAATTCTGAATAAATAAATAAAAGAGTTTTATTTAAATGAGAGCTTGCATTAAATTTGGTGGAAATTTAATGCATGTGAGTGGATTTTTGAGTGGAGGCTTTTCATTTTGAGTGGGAGCTCCACCCACATGAATGTGGAAGAGGTGGGGGCAGCCCCATGGCTGGGCGCCATGCCCCTTGGGTGCCCCCCCTCTCCCCTATAAAAGGCCCCCCTCTCCTCCTCTCACAAAACACCTCCTCGTGAAGGATCTCTCTCCCCCTCTAGAATTTATCCCCCATGGTCTCGGACTAGCGAGATACATGTTCCCGGTGGCTATTCGGCAAGAAAGAGTTGTGCTTCCGCTGCATCGCTGGAGCGAGGAGGCGGAGGTTGCTCGGTGCCTCGAACGTGTGTGCGAGCACGGTTGCGCTGCTGTTTTGCGGCGCTAGGACTTCCTCTCGATCTTGAGATCGGCAAGAGATCGTCTACATCAACCACGAGTTTGGACTCGTTAAGCTTTGTCAGTCTTCAAGGGTATGTTCTCTACGGATATACATCCGCCCGTTGTTTGTATCTAGTAGATAGATCTTGGTACATAGTTGTTCCCATCGTAGGAAAATTTTTGTTTTCTATGCTGCGAACCCTACAGATTCTACACCGAGGAAAAGGACATGAATAGCGAATATCAAAATCAGGAGTTACTATGATGTCCTTCGCCAATGACGAGACTACTTTCATGGAAAGATTCTACGGAAGGATCGAGGAGATATGGGAGCTCGACTACTGTGGAGAGACGGTACCGATGTTCCGTGTTCGATGGACCAAGAACGTCGAAATAGAAGGTCGATATTTCACCACCTGCGTTATACCAGATGCCAAGTCGGCAAAGAAGGTCTCCACGAAAAATGAGCAATGGATACTCGCTAGCCAAGTTGATCAATGTTTCTTTATTACCGACCCGTCAAAGCCTAGTCGTGTTGTAGTGAGGAAGGGCAAGAGGAGCATCATCGGAATGGAAGGATCCGCCAACGAGCAAGACTTCGACAAGAATGGCGATCCGAAGATCGAAGAGGAGTTCGACAAGTACTTCAACATGCCTACTACTACTACAGTAAGAAGAAAGACCACACTACCTACTAAAGGTTGTCCGTTCACGAGAAGAAATCTCATCCCGGAATAAAGTATTCAACCGCGAAGAAAAAAGGCAAGAAGATTGTAAAGAGAGGCTAGCTCGAAACATCACATGACGACGTGCGACTTTTTTGTATTAGTTAGAGACTAAAATATATATCATGATATTTAAATATATTTGTAACATATATATATATATATATATTTGTACTTGCTTGTTATAATATAACATAAGTAAATATATTTGTCACATACAATTAAAAATATTTTAAAATAAAGAAAAAAGTCTGAGACAGCCATGATTTGAACCTGGGCTGCCCAGTTTTAGAGCCAGTACTGGTGACCACTAGGCTAGGTGAGTGTTTGATGCAAACTACAATGCCGCATTTCTTTTGGACCAAGTGCACATATTCTGTGCGCATTCCTACAATATGCGCCAGAGAAGTTGGACATTATGTAGCGCATATTGTAGGAATGCGCCACAGAAGTTTCAAACTTAGCCAAAAACCGGTTCGGCCTTCCCCTTTCCTACTACTTCGTCATTCCAACCGTTCCCCAAATCGACCCAGAACCAGAGGAGGAGCCCGCGACCCAGAACCCTAGCACCGCCCTAGCTAGCGCCTCCCACACGCACCAGAGGAGGAGCCTACGAGGGAGGAGGAGCCAGCCGTCGTCACTGTTGTAGCCTGTGGAGGAGGAGCATACGAGGGAGGGAGCCAGCCATCGCCGCCGTCGGAGCCTGTGGAGGAGGAGCGTACGAGGGAGGGAGCCAGCCATCGCCATCGTCGGAGCCTGTAGAGGAGGAGCGTACGAGGGAGGGAGCAAGCCACACGCACTAGAGGAGGAGCCCGTCCCGCAGCAGGAGCACCGCCGCCACGACCACCTCCCCATCCCGCGCCATCTCGCCACCGCAGGTACATCTCTGACGAGTCTAGTGTAGCAGGAGCCCATGCCTTTCTCTTCGAATTTCAAGTGTGCTCTTAGTTCGATTGAAATTGCTGCCTAGCTAGCGCAAACTTTCTGAAGTTTGAGATTTTAGACAGACTACAATGAAAGAAAAACGGTGAATCTTGTGAAGATTGAGGGGTGGTGAATCAATTAATTTATGTACAAACTATCTTATTCTGTCATGGTGATCTGGAGCTGCTGTTTTTGTTGTTTTGCTTGCTCCTGAGGCTGTATATGAGATCATGAAATAATCTCCAGTGGAATTATGGAATGTGCTTGAAATTCCTATTTTAAAAAATGTTTTATTAATTTAGTTTGGAAATAAAGTACCTCATGAAGTTGATTTATGATTAGAATTGTGCTCGAGCACAAATCTGTATTTAAAAGTCTCATTAGCTATTCTCTATGCACTTTTAATATGCACTATTTGCTATGTGATGATAATGTCCAATAAAGAATTGAAATAATGCCAAAAATTTGTACACCTTTGCTAGTTGATTTCAATTATGCTTGCTGATGTCAAATGATTGTCTGATTGTTGCTGTCAATTATGCTTGATTTCAATTATGCTTGCTGCTGTCAATTATGCTTGCTGCTGCCTCTGTTTGCATTCATTAATGGCAGTTCTAGTACTTCCTCTGTTCACTAATATAAGAAATTTTAGCAAACTAACTTAGTTTGCCAAAGCATCTTATATTAGTGAATGGAGGGGACTACAAAACCGCAACATGTGTCATCTCTCATTCTTAATATGAATATGGTAGTTGTTGTCAAATACTCGTTATCTTTCAGATGGGTTCATAGCAGTAGTGTTGTGAGCTAGGCAATTCATCCAATTATCTAGTGACTATTTTTTGTTGGTAACTTCTACCTAATACTGGATGTTGTTTAATTGGAAAGCCATGAATAACATTTCTGGTCGCGTGCTCACAATATGTTGTTGTTTAGCCGAAGAACAATAAACTTTTGTACGACTTGGGCTGGAGGTTGAAGTACTTATTGATTTATTGCTAAAACGAGATATATTGTCACATTACTTTGCATAAACGATATCTCAAATGTAAATGATATGTGGATATTTGAATCATGTAAAGATATATGAATCTCTAAATCATGAAATACTGATTGGCAGAGGATACCAAGCATGGACAGAACATAATTAATATGTATTCATTTTGTTTCTTTCATTTCCTGTACTAACAATGACGAAGATTATAATAGCCGGCCTCATTTTTTAAACATTTTGGTGTCAATTTACTTCTCTGAGGCTTCTCTGAGGCTATAAAGTCCTTTGTTTATTTATATGAAATGGTTATGTATATGATCTGGTTATGCTGCTGTTTATGATATGTGGATGAGATGGTGCTGCAGAGGTTTGTTTATTTTGTGAATGAGATGGTGTTGGATGATGATGGATGGTGTCAATGGGGTTGTCATTGGGGATGGGGTGTTTTTTCTTGCAGGGATTTCAATTGAGTTGGGCGTTTCTCCCGAAGTGTTGATTCACTTCCGTTTCGGTTGAGAAATGGGTACTCGTAGGTCCAAAAATTAGCAAAGGTCATGCCGAATTTTTCGGTCGATATTTGTGCTAACTTTTTGCCTCTTTTTTTAGTAATAAAGCGAAAACATGTCGACTAACGACGAGGCCGGTCCTTCTAAACAAATGAGCGTCGAGGATCTAGCTCGAGAGGCCAACAAATCGTTTCGGGGGCCGTCCCAAGAGCATGAGGAGGCGGAGGAGACGAGAATGACACCACCACCGACGACCGTTGTCGGAGGTGCTGGGGGCGAGGAAGATCCAGATTACGAGGGGGACGACGACGACTACGATGGAACTAGTGAAGGCGGGGAGGAGGGTAACACCACCACGGATGGTGGCGAGCGCACAGATGGTGGTAGCGGCAACCCGACCACCATACAAAAGAAGAAGAAGGATATTAAGGATCGGAAGCCGCAAGTGCTCGTTAACGTCTGTGATGAGTTCACCGAGGTCACAGAAGGTGGCCAACCCATTGTGCCTTCATTGATTGCCTGCGGGTACGACATGCAACTCGGGTGCATCGTCCGGGAAAGCATATCGATCAACACGAAGTACATCCGACGTAATCATGCTTTGGTCGAGAACCTCCTTAAGAAGCTTCACAAGCGATACACATTCCCAGAGAAGTTCAGAAACCTGGAGAGTAATAAGAACCCGATGAACAAACTAGCACTGACAAAGATGAGCAACGCCTTGAGCAGCTGGAAAACCCGGGTAAAGAACAACATTGACAAAGGTGAAAGCTGGGAGATTATAAGTAGGAAAAATCCGATGCTCGACGAAGAAGAGTTCAAGATATTCAAGGCGGACTTAGATACCGCTGCCTCTAAAGCATGGACTGAGTGGGGAAAGACTATGCGAGAGAAGAACATAGGTAACCACCGGCTTGGAAGCGGCGTATATAGAGGGAAACAACCCATTTGGGACAAGGAGGATGCCGAGCTTGAACGCCTGGGTAAAGAGAACCCATGGCATAAAATTACAGACCTGCAGATCCAACAATTTGTCCGGGCCCGCTACTACCTGGACCCTGTTACAGGGGAGTTCGTCACCGACGACCCGGATGTGAAGGCCTTTGAGCATGAGCTGGTAAGGAATTTACCGTGGATCTCTCATTAAAATAATTAAGCCAAGAATCTAAATGCATGCATGGGTTCACCTCTCCTTGTATCTCTGCAGGAGAAGGAACTGAACGCTAGAGAGGACTTGTCGTCCCAAGATTCGGCGGCGGAGCCATGGGACACTGTTTTTAATAGGGCGACGAACACTTACAAGAAGAGGGAGAAGAAGTTGCCGCCAAAATCAGCTGGCCGTGTGTCCGGCTTCGGTACAAGCATGAAGTTTACCGAGTACTACAAAGAGGACGCAAAGAAGAGGAGGGAGAGGAAGAACCAGTCGGCGGCTAAATATAAAGCCGAGGTTGAAGAGCTGAAGTTGAAGGTGAAGACATTAGAGGAAGTGGACGAGAAAGCAATGGACAAGTTATTGGAGGAGAAGCTTCGCGCGATCATCCCCCCTGGGTTGATGGAGGGGCTAGCTGTTTGGAATGCGGGAGGTCGACAGGGGCCGATAAACGTGCCCAGCTTTAGAGGCAGCAACTCGAGCATCAACGTTAACGCGTCGCCGAACTTGGTGACCCCGTCGGCTACCATCGCCGCGGCGCAGCCGCAAGAGCTTGTTGTCGCACAGCTGCCCCTGCTGCTCCCGCCAAAACACCAGTATCGCACAGCCGGCGGTGGCACCAGTACCGCGGGAGAATGCTGATGATAGGCCTGCCGCCGGGATCGGCCGTGTGTCGACATTAGCCGAGCTCAACGCCCTCACCAAGGTAACTAATATCATACTCCTCTTCATCTTATTTATGCGCCTTTGGTGATTGCCACCTCGATCATGATGCCCAACGCATATGTGTCGATATTCAGGACGCTGCTTGCTTACTACTCCACGAAGTTGTCGACGGCTAGTTGAAGGATGTTGCCAAGGGCAATATCATACAACCGGCGAACCGCACGATGCACAACAATGCAATGGACGATGCCGTGATGAGGGTCCGGATTGCTCGGGTGTTGCCAGGGTGCGACGACATGGACCCCCCTTTCAACCTCAGGGTGCCGACGAACACAAGACCCTTGCAGAATGCCACGGCTGGCCCTTGACATGGCCGAAGAGTCAGATTCGTCTTACGGGGCACCTAAGCGCCTCCTCGATCGCCCGGCCACCACCTCGGATGCCACCTGTCACCGGCGCCAACTCGATCGTCCGACCACCACCTAGGAAGCCACATGTCATCGTCGCCACCAGCAGTTGCCACCAACAACTATTGGGAGCGTGTGAGCCGCCCCAAGGTGATGCCACCGTCGCAACGCAACCACCGTCGCCCCCGCCACCACCAGCACCACATGGCGGCAACAACGATGATGATGAAGAATTTGTCAACATCGACGACTACATCAACATCAGCGCCGACATATGATTGTACATGCCTGCTGTGGATGAAGAACCCTTCATCGCTCGCGAGGGTCAAGGTGGGCATCCCACTACATGCACGCAACGCCTGGCCTTCGGAGGTTTATCTCAAGAGACGCCTCCGGCCGCCGATCAATAGGAGAAACCAGTTGGATTCGTCTTTAGCCCTGACACACTCCAAAAGGCGGCCGTTGAGCACTTAGCATCCCCAGTGGAGGAGCCTGCTCAGAAGACGAAGAAGCACAGGAAGAGAGGTAAGAAAGCTGAGAGCCAACCTCCTCCGAAGAGGATCCGTGCTAAGGATGACGTCATACCAGCCCGCGAGGATGGCTTGCCCAGGATACATATAGCCGGTGAAGCGATACTTACTGCGGATCTGCTTCGCCTTGCTGGTGGACATATGCTCGCTTTGAGTGATAGTATCAAGACACTAGAGGGCATTCTTCTTAAAGACAAAGATCCAAATTACCCGGTTTTCACTGTCAAGGTGCCATCGGACGTGGACTTCGTCCATGAAGCCCCCGCGGACGTGTTGTTCATATCGTACGAGGACGTCTTGAAGCTATTTCTCTCGAAACGGCTGGACTATAACATGGTCCGCCTATTCGCGCTCAATATGGCTATGAAGACCAAGAGAGAGCAAACCCCCTACATCGCGATAGTGGATCCCTACTACATGCGTGATAGCCAGTTGAGGGAAGGATCTGAGATGTGTGCCAAGGCGACGGCGTATCTCGAGAAGTTCATGGTGGACCACAAGAGGACGAACACGCTTCTTTTGCCTTTCTTTCCCGAGTAAGTACACACACCCCCTAGCATTGTTAACTTAGGCTTTCTTATAGCTTTCTTCCCTTGCCCTTTTCCAACATCCCGTTTCAATCGTGTTGTGCAGAGACAAATACTGCACACTCATCGTCATTTGCACAAAGTACTCGATAGCATCGTATTTCGACTCGGCGAGTAAGAAGAAGAAGAAGGACTACACCAGAATAAGGGGTGTTTTGAATGAGGCTCTTGAGGGCTACGCTAAAAAGGGATGCCCCTTCGTCAACAAGGGGGAATGTATCAAGGATGACAAGCACGTGTTCAAGCATGTGCTCGAGTTCCCCTGCGTCAAGGAGCCGGCTACTGGCGGCGCCAAGGATGCCTTCTACGCCATGCATCACCTTAAAGGGTTTGTCCAGGATTGCCAGAACCTAACTCTGCCATCTAGTTTCCGAGCATGGGCCAAAAATTTGGCACGAAGGGACGATGATGATCTTAGAGAAGACTTCCATCGCATCCAGGTTAAGTTGTCGGAAATCATCGTGGAAGATGTCAACACGAGGGGAGGGGTCCTAAAACACAACAGAGGGTTGACTAAGAGGGAGATTGAAAATATTCTTCGTCAACAGGGTGACAACAGGACGTGGATGACGAAGGATGGCTATCTACCATTCTCGAAGCCGAGCGTTAGCAGTTCTCAACATTGATCGATGTGTGTGCCTAGAATTATCATAGATGTCTGTGTGTAGTGTTGTGTCACAAACTATATACTACCGTGGTCGTATGTTGTAAACTTCACTATTGTGGTTGTTGTCGTCGAAGTTCTATGATTATGATCGATGTGCTATCTTCTATGTTTACTGATATTTTTCTTTAGTTTATGTGAATATATATGCATGTGAACCAATTTAGTTATTTCTATTGCATGATTTACTAATATGCCTTATCTATAGAGATGACGAAGTGGTACGTGGTGTACAAGGGTTGGGTTCCAGGAGTCTACGATGAGTGGGAGGACTGTCAGAAACAGGTGAACAAGTTTAGCATCAACAGCTACAAAGGATACGCGACTCGAGAGGAGGCGGTACCAAGTGGAGGAACCACCTATGGAAGGAGAACCGGATGAAGATATTGCTAGTGCTCTTGCTCACCGTCGTCATAGTTGTATTCTGTTTGATTCTAGTGTAGGCGAGATGAACACTTCATTTGTAATGTGATGAGATGGTGAACTTTGTAACAAACCACTTCATTTGACTTGTATTGTAATGTGATGATCACTTGTCTATCTCGTTCGGGCTCTAAGTAGTGTGATGGCACTATATTCATGTTTGTATTATATTTGTTTTCATATACTAAGTCAAATATACTGTTTCTGTATAATATTGTATAATACCTGTATAATATTGTATATTCGGACAAGTTTCAATTTTTTTAATACCTGATACTCAAACCAGTGGCACATCGTTTTAACCTTCTGTGGCGCATAGTGTTTCAGTGGCGCATTGTCCATAATGCGCCACTGAACAGAGTCCTGTGGCGCATCAACCGAAATGCGCCACAGAAGTATCATGACTTCTGTGGCGCATTTCGGAATGCGCCACAGAAGTTTTCATCAGTGGCGACGTAACAGTGGCGTCCCAGCCATGCGCCACAGAAGACCAATATTGATGCGCCACTGATGAAGGATTTCCTAGTAGTGTTGTGATCTTGCATGCTCTCCGTTGTTAGTAGCTATCTTGGACAAGTAGTTGCTAGTGACTCGAAGAGGGTGTATTTATGCTCGATAGTGGGTTCATGCCTCTAGTTTCCAAGGGAAGTGACAGAAATCTCTTCGGTTGTAGATGTGTTGTTGCCACTAGGGAGAAAACAACGGTCTCTTATTCATGGAACATGTGGACTGTTTACCTTACACACTTTTCTTAAAGCAGTTGTCTATTGCTTGCAACTTAATATTGGAGGGGGTTCAGATGATAACCTGAAGGTGGATTTCTAGTAATAGATGCATTTGAATGGCGGTCTATGTATATTGTTGTATTGCCCAATCGAATCTCATAGGATCTTTCTAACTAGTATTGCATTGTTATGCCTTGCTCAGTTCATGTCAATTGCCTTGCTGTAATTTGTTTACCCTTCATGCCATGTTGTTTATCTAAGGAGAGCACCTCTAGTGAACTATGGACCCCGTTCCATCTTTTCCATTGATACATCTTCCACTGTTACTTGTTTACTTGCTGCAAACCATTACCTTCCACACCATACGTTTAATCCTTTATTACAGCAAACCTGTGAGCTTGACAACCTCACTGTTTGTTGGGACAAAGTCTTGAGTTTGTGTTGTGCAGGTCTTCGCGTTGCTAGCAACACCTGTGTGACGTTTCCTTCCTCCTACTGGTTCGATAACCTCGGTTCCTTACTGAGGGAAAACTTTCTGCTGTGCTGCTTCACACCTTGCTCTTGGGGTTCTCAACGAAGCGCACCTACATCAACTCAGGCGCAATCAGGGGTGAGGGGGAACGAGATGGATCCAGGAGAGGGGACTTCTAATCGGTATATCCCGCATCTCTGCACTTAATTTCTGTAAGGTTCGGCACTTTGTTCGCTTCCGCTAGCTCACAGTGCCCGCCAAAAACAGGGGAGACGATGTTGCACGGCACACATTCGAATTTTGCATCAAATTCTTTCCCTCTAGGGTTGTTTTAGTTGATGGAAGCACGCAACTCATTGAGAGAGACATTGTTGTTAAATGGGAGGTGTAATTAGAACATGTTGATCCCCAAGAGCTAATAAACATGGGAGAGGAGGCAGTGAGGAAAATGGTGGAAAAATTTGGGGATAGCGTGGTTTGGGGGCCAGAGCAAGAAGTTTCTTTGTTACGATTTGATAATTGGAAATGTGACTATGTTAGGATTGAGACAAGGGAACATATAGTTGATGAAATCGATGAGCGAAACGGTTGGACAAGCAAAAATGTTTTGTTTTTAGCACATCCCATTGATCTAGAACCTGACTAGAGGGTTGGATATGTGGCCTCGAAGCTGGCTGCTCAGATGGTCGAGGATGATTGGGCTACACAAACTAAAGTAATGCCTATACTTACTGAGTTGGCAGTGTTAACAGTGGATGCAGATGCTAATGCACAAGGGGCTGCACAAAAGATTGTAACTGTTGATTGGAATTCAGTTGAGATACGTGCCCGGACTGATTTGGTCATTGCACCAATAGATGACACTGAAATGGCAAAACTTTTTGGCATTCCTATAGATGAAAGAGACAAGGAGAAGGAGAGGGATGAAGCTGCAAATGATGGTGACAACCATTTAAGAGATGAAGAGGCAAATATAGATCTAGAGTTGTTGGAAAATGCTGCAGTTCATGTAGATGATGCACATGATGATGATCTAGTAACAGTTTATGACAAAGAGGACCCAATTATTGAAGTTGGGAGATTGTTTCCAAGTATGGATGAATTCAGGATGTGTTTCAGGACATATGCAGTCAAACGTGATTTTGCTACCAAGACTATGTGGACTGATAAAACGAAGTTCTATGCAAAATGCATAGGTTATGATGGTGGTGCTAGGCCTTGCAAGTGGTATATATCTGCTAGACGCCAACCTGATGGAAGGACAATAAGAGTGAATCAAATTCCAAAAGCTCATACTTGCATTACAAGTTCTCAAACAGTTACAAAGATGACATCACAATTATGGGTTGTAGAAAAATCAAGCCTATTTTAGCCACAACACCAAACAACACTGCAAAGAGACTGAAAATAGACTTGGAAAAGCAGTAACCCATTAAGCTGAATTACACTACAGTGTGGAAGGCACATCAAAGGGCAATGAAGGAGCTATATGGTGATTGGGAAAATACCTTTCGAATGCTTTATAACTTCAAAGCAGAAGTAGAGAAGAGGTCACATGATAGTGTTGTGGAGATAGATACTAAGGTAACAGTTGATGGGAAAGTCTTCTTCTCTAAATTCTTCATGGCTTTAAAGCCTTGCATCGATGGCTTCAAAGCAGGATTCCATCCATATTTGAGTATAGACTCATCTTTCTTGACTGGAAAGTGGAATGGTCAAATAGCAACATGCAATGCTTTAGATGGACACGATTGGATTTTCCCTGTAGCTATTGGCATGTTTCAGTCTGAGACAGAGGCATCATGGACATTCAATTTGGTGGTTGCTTCACAAATCCTCCCCCCCCTTTCGGCACTCAGAAAATGGAAAATGTATTTTCTGTGCGTCGAAAAGGAAAACTTTGTACTACAACATTGTTAGTCATCCCATTATACACATGCATGCACAATATGGGCACATTATCACAAACTATGCCTTGATTCTAGCCATATCATTGGTCATTTGACCCGAAAGCCAAAAAACCTCAGAGGAGATAGGTAATTTTGTGAAGGGTTTTTTGAAATATGATCAATATACCAAGTTTGATATTTTTTCTCACAACTATGTCACATAACATGACACCATGCGAAGGTTTTGTATTTTTTTTATTTTTTTGAATTAGTTATGCACATTTGAATGTCTGGTCAAACTTTGTGAAGGATTTTCATAAATATTCTTAGCTAGGGGATGAGGCTCACTAAACTAGCATTGGATCTCTGATGAAATAGCATGTTGCGAACGTTAAAATGATTTTTACAAAAAATTATTAGCATGAAACCATGTACCTGTAGTTCATATCTTACCCATTTCCAACCGATTCGGCAGGATTTGTCTTTTTCACCAGGGATGGAATAAAAGGTTTGAGATACTCAAGTTGGGACATTGTACATTCTAGGTGGTCTAGAATTTTCGAAAAATAGGATGTTACCATTTTGAAACTTCAATTTGGTGGTTGCTTCACAAATCCCCCCTTTCGGCACTCAGAAAATGGAAAATAGATTTTTTCTGTGCGTCGAAAAGGAAAACTTTGTACTACAACATTGTTAATCATCCCATTATACACATGAATGCATAATATGGGCACATTATCACAAACTATGCCTTGATTCTAGCCATATCATTGGTCATTTGACCCGAAAGCCAGAAAACCTCGGAGGAGACAGGTCATTTTGTGAAGGTTTTTTTTGAAATATGATCAATATACCAAGTTTGATATTTTTTCTCACTACTATGTCACAAAACATGACACCATGCGAATGTTTTTTATTTTTTTTATTTTTTTGAATTAGTTATGCACATTTGAATGTCTGGTTAAACTTGTGAAAACCCCGTTGACTACATCCTAAACCTAGCTAACCCTAAGGCCGAATGAGAAACGTAGATATAACCCTAGTGCGACACTGTGGCCGTCCGATCGCGTCTTCTAGAAGGATTCTACAGGTGGCTCTAGGCGATCCGTGGGAGGGCTAGTTCTGCAACCTGATTGGTTGACGTCTCTTAGAAGGATTTCGCGGCTAGCTCTTGGCGATCCGTAGGATGGATGATTCTGAAATCTAATTGGCTCGCATCGTTTTTTTTATGAACAGATAAGGTACAGCGTGGCACACTCCATTGGCCGTTGGACCGAGCGTGGCATGCGAGGGAGCTGGACGGGGCGGGCTGCACCATGCATGTATGCCATGCAACTGCCTCTAGTGTCGCAGTCTAGCTATTTTGCGTGCAGCCAACCGATGCAGCAGCGCTGCAGCGTAGTTACTCTCTCCGTCGCATTAAATAAGTATACGTCTAACTTTTTTTTCAGTCAAACTTATTCCCCTCCGGTTCATGCGCCATAGAAAAACATGCAATTCCAAAAAATTACTCCCTAATTTATGCATGAATTGCCTCCATTCTACTACCTCCATATGGGTTTATTGGGCTAATACAGAGATTAAGAAAAAAGTTTGACCATAAAATTTATGAATAAAACATGAGTTATATGTCATAAAAATTATACCATTGGATTGATATATAAAAGCACTTTCCAATGATATAATGTGTGGGACTTTCTTTTGCATGCCGTGTGAACTTGTAATTACATGCGACTAGTAAAGACTAAGTGTTTCTTCTTCCCTTGTGCTACTCTGCATGCAGTGTGAACAAGATTGCATGGGGTGACAACTCTTAATTTGTTTTTAAACTTAGTTTGATAATATGACAAATTTGTGTAATATATGTTCATATATTTATCTACAAGGTTGGTGAAATTTGATTTTGACTTAGACAAAACCTAGAAGTACACTTATTTGCGTGATGCGTGTGACTTTGGACTGTCAGGCTGTGAATACTCCGGGCTCTCACGCGGTGCGTGGTGCGTGGGACTTTGGACTCAATAGGGGGGCCTGACTTTGGACGTTTTTTTTCTCCTTTTCACATTAATGCATGCATGCATGCATACAGGAGGCGACGGTGCAGGGCAGGGTCACGTCGCATCCTAGCAATTCTTTTTGCACTGACCGCATTGATCACACACGCGGCTAAGCCCGCTTCCTACACGCAACGGAGTGCACGCAGCTGCGCACCGTAGGATTTCCACGCCGCCCTTCACGCTGAGCCCCGCTGATTCATGGTTCTGGCCCTCAATAAATAGTGGCAACGCCTTTGCCTCCTCATCTTAAACCTCGAGTCCCTTTACCTCATTTGCCTCCTCCTAGCCCCAAAAAAACCTCTCTGGCGAGCGACCATGGCGACCTCCTCCATCCGCTGGCCTTCGAACTCCAAGGTCAGCGACGAGGACAACCACCTGGAGCACAAGCAGTTTTGGGAGAAGGAGGCGCCCACGCGCCCGAGGCGTCGCAACAAGGGGCGATGCACGCGAGCAAAGCCCCGGCCGACCCCTGGGCCCAAGGCCCCTTCGTCCACAACCCCCGCCCCTCCGCGGCGGCAACCTCCCCGACTCCGGCCCCTCTGACGAGGCCCTCAAGGCGGAGGACAAGGAGCTGGCTGCTGCCGAGAGGGCGGCGGAGAAGGAGGGCCAACGCGCCCGGAAGGAAAGGCGGAAACGGGAGGAGAGGGAGCAACGGGCGGCAGCTCTCTGGGCCCTCGACGAGGAGGAGAGACGGCAGAAGGCGGCGGACTGGAGGGCGGCGACGGCGCTCGCGTTTGCCCGAGCGGCACCGCCCCCACCGTCGATGGAGTAGGGCAGCCTCCAGGCAGCGAGGTTGGCCGGCATCCCTAGACGTAGTAGCTAGGGTTAGGGTTTAGGCGCCCTTAGGGTTTATGTAATGTGGGGCCCTCTATGTAATGTGGGGCCCCTCTCTATATTGTACCCCTTATATTATATAATATATTATCTATGTGATCGACTTGTTTTTTATTATATTATCATTTGTCAAAACACCCAAAACAACAATAAAACAAAACACACAAAAAAAGTTCTCATATAAGACTCGTGTAATATTTATAAAATAAATTAGAAAAGCTCAAAAGAAAGAATAAGTTAACGTTATGATGGTTGATTATTTTTAAACAACACATGGTTCATTTTCAAACAACACATTTACATATTTACATAAGTTAAAGGGGCGTCCAAGTTAAAGTGCTCGGCTTGTAAGTTAAATAGATGCTCTTGGCCTTCATTTATATATTTACTTTCGCAACAAATAAAAGATTGCGACCTGAGTACGAGTATCTGTAGATCCACACGTCCCTAGTTAGATTGTAACATGAATACTATTTTTTTTCCCAATCTACAAGTAGTTCCTATTGGGCTTGGATACGACCATTCTGGCTTGGCTAAGTTCTATTTGGGTCTGCCCTTTTTCAATCACTCCTTGTCGATTGTTTTTTTAACTTTTCAACCCCTCCCCTGCACACTGACGAAACTGAAGGAACAAAACAGAGCAGCTCAAAATTTGCCTGAATTTGTGTTGCATTTTATTCGAACACTGATTGCGTTGTTTAATGACTAATGATCAGGAGATAAACAAATCCGAGAGAAATTACACAAAAATAAAAAAACCAGCCATCAGATTTTCATGCTTCTTCAATTCGATGATTTGCCTTAGCTGCTTGTTCATCTTCTTTAGTTCGGCCTTCACTTCCGCATCTACCATGGTACCAGCGGAAATGGGGTTGCCAGATCCCAATTGCTCCACCACGGACGGGTTTACGAGCTCCCGGGATGCTACCTCCACCCCAATTCGCTCGATGTACTCATCAAGCCGCTCGAAATGCCCACATTTTGGCAGTTCCTGAAATCGTAGAGATGAACCCTAAATCCCAAATTCGATCAAATGCCTGAAATTTCGAAAGAAAAGCGAGAAATTGGCGCTCGGAACACTCAGATCTCACCTTCCCCGGCTCGGGCTTGCTCTCACACTTCACAAATTCCCGGCCAATGTTGCCGTTCTTATCGGTGGATGTGACAAGCCGCTTCAGGGGCGCGGTACGGGGACAATCGGGGCACCTCGTTATTGGCGCCGCACCATACGAGGCCATGAGCGGAGGGAGGCTGAAGGGGAGCTCGACATCCCTCGCCGGTGTTGCCGCGCTTGCTCGCCGGAGAAGAAAAAGAAAGGGGATGAGATGCTGGCATGGTGGCGGGAGGGCTCGGGTGCAGGGACAGATCGGGCCAACGGCTCTCTTCTACCATAGCGTGGGTCTCACGATATGAGGTGGACATCAGGCGGGTCTCATCGTGACGTGGACAGGCTGTGGGTCCTGCTCTGCTCAGCTGATTCAAATTCGTTGACGGTCTCGTGAGGTTAAGTGGAGGTGTCGCACGTGAGCTATTTTCCGCTTCAGAAACGTCGCATGAGAGCTATTCTTTGGAAAGATGTCGTGTTCCTTCCAATTCCGCATAAAGATGTCACATGAGAGCTATAAGCCCGAGAACAACATAATCAAATTATTCTATCTTCCATTATATAATTGCTCTTGAACCCTCACGCACCCCCGTGGCCGCGCCGTGCCGTGTCGGACGGATCCCACTCCTCCCCGGCCTCGTCCTCTCTCCCGCGTTCTTACCGTATGCTACTATCGCCCGGATAGTCGCCGGGAAAAGTCCTGGTGACATGGCGACGGCGGCGATGACCCTGGCTGCGTTCCAATGGGGAAAGGCTGCGGCAGCTCATGGCTGGCTCGATGGCGGTGTCGTGGCTGGCAGCGTCCGGAGGTCCTCGGCCTAGATGGCAACAAACAGCGGCGGGACTCGGGCCTAGATCTGATACGTTCGTCACTCAATGTCGGCGCCCAGGTTCCCTGAGCCATGTTCGTGACACTAGGGCGCTTGGGGCATCTGTCCCTGGCATGGTGGTGGTGAACTCCTTCTCCTTCGAACTGGTCGGCCGGGTGGTCTTGTCGTCGAGCGGCGGATACTGCTATTTTCCGACGGGTGGCGTGGGGGCTACTGACTCGGTTTCAATAAAGGGGCGGTCCTACATCCCTCCAAGCAAAGACGAATATCTGCCTGATGTTTGTATCCATTGATCTGGTTTCTGTGTCATGTTCCGGAAGGCTCTGCCGGCGAACTCCATGATACGCTCATGATAAGAGATTGCTGGATCGGATGGGCTTCGATCATCCGCACCCAGGTTTTACTCTAACCATTTAGTTTCAGAGGGTGCGCTTCGAAGCTCACTCGGCTGTTATTATCATGGGGCATGTTCTCGTTCCATGGTGCTAACGGAGAAAGTCATGGAGACCGAGATCTGAGAACTGACAATGGTGGTTCGAGTCTGGGCGGTGATGAGGAATTGTCTTGGTGACTCGTGACTTGAAGAAGTGGCATGCAAGTGGGGGCGACTACACACAGGAGAGGTTCATGGTCAGGGTGAAAACCCAGAGTCTGGTCTTAATTGGTTGTGCCTTGCAATGGCCTTATTGAAGGTATTGTTTTGAGAGTGTGGATGTTCTTCAGGGTGAAAACCTAGATCTTTGATCAGGAAATGACGGTGTTTGTTCACTATTCCCTTCTTAGAGGCGTCATTTTTTAAGGAGGTTGACTTCTGGTGCTCTCTTGGTGGTGGTATTAGTGCTGTTTTAATGAATGAGGCACTGTAGCGGTATTTTTTTTGTAATTCTTCTTTATTTTTTGGCTGTGTGCATCCATATGGCCGCCAGGGCAATGCGTTGTTGCAGAGGCTGGATGTAATTGGTATCCTCTAATATTCATATATGCTCCTTTCAAAATAAAATGTATTTGGTCTTAATCGTGTGCCTTGATATGAAGAATTTTAGCAGCCGTGCCGCCCTAACCCTAGGCGGCACGGGGGCAACCGCGCCTCCGGCTAATGTCTCCCTTCCCAACCTTTCTCCTCCCCTCGCCACCACCCGGATTCATGGTAGGGAAAAACCCTTGCCTTTGACAGTGGAGGCGGGGCATTTCCCGTTGGGCAGGGTCACCAATCCCTGACGATGACGATGACAGTGCGGTGTCGTGGTTCTCCTTGCAACGATCTCGGCATCTCGACGGTGGATGTGGGGATCCATCCTGGAGGACCTATGATATGTATCACTTCCTTATACTAGTTACCTGTGATATGTTTTGATAAATAGTGGATGTTCTTAATAGAACATCACCAAACCGTGCGTGTATGTTGTATCATTGTGTTCACTCGTTTGTGAGAAATCTTCCCATAGTATTTTTTTTGGTCATAGATACCTTTAACTTTGCACATAGACCATCAGAGATTGGCGTGTGTTGTGTGGTTATGGTGCGGTTCAGTATATAAATACATGATTTTGTATGTGCTTTCAAGGTATTCTCTCTGCCCAGTAAGTTCTGCTAGCTTGCTCCTTGCCGTTGCTTTGGTTCTCCTAATGCACATGTACACTTAGCTCTGAATACCACTCTCCCATGAATTTTTTATCAATCTGATACTGCCCTGTACTCCTCTGCATGTATTGTAATTTTGCTCCTTATTTGCCAAAATAAAAATGGTAGTTGGATCCTAGTTGTCGCCGTTCTCTGTATCCTTCTGTAGTGAAATAGTTTTGACTCCAAAATTCAGTTCAGAATTATTGTTTAGCTTAGCTAATACTGAAAATAATGATTGATCCAAGAAAGTAAAGTAGTTGAAAGGTTCAGGTCTTCAGATTTACAGTAGTGTCGTGGTTCTCCTTGCAACGATCTCGGCATCTCGACGGTGGAGGAGGGGATCCATCCTATAGGTTGTGCCCCCATGACCATGGCCTTCGGATCCTGATCCGCCCCATGGGTGGGTTTGTGGGTCTGTGGGTGTAGGTCTGTGGAGGTGGCCGCATGGCGGCGCCTAGCGCGTGCTCGGCGTGGCATCGTGGTGGTGCTGCCGACGGTTGGCTAGGCGGGTGCTGAGCCTCGGGAGGCGGCCCTAGTGGAAAAGGAGAGTGATAGCTCCAAATATTGATTCTTTTTATCAAGGATTTTTCGTTGGTTTTTACTTGGTTTCGTTAATTTTGATCTTTCAGGTCACGCTAATATCGCTAGTTAGCGAAGCCCAAGGTCTGACCTTAATTGGTTGTATCTGACAATTGTCTTGTTGAAGACATTGTTGAGTGATGATTTTCTCTAGGGTGAAAATCAGGCTGCGACGGCGCCTGTGCACTGTTTCCTTCTTGAAGGCGTCGCTATTGGAGAGGATGGAGTTCCGGTGTTGTTCCGATGGTGTTAGTGTTGCAAAAAATTGATCGTTATAAGGGACTTCTCTTTTTTGTAATTCTTCCTTTTTTATGAGTTGTGTGCATCCGTAAGGCCGCTAAGGCATTACGTTAATTGATATCTTCATGATGTTAATATATAATCATTTCTAGAAAAAGGTAATCCAAACTATATAAAGAAAATACTGCAAATGGAGAAGGCAGAGATTATATTGCTTCCACCAAATTTACCGTTCAATTCCATCTTGCTATCTTGCTAGCTATGTAGGTAGATTTAATACAGTCGATGGGTTATATCAGCTAGATCAGTCGCCTCATAATATCTGCTAGCTTAGCACGTGTGTTTAGGATAAGTTCTCGCAGTTGATCTCGATGACACACCTTGGCAGAACTATAGCCGAGACATAATCAACATGTGTTCGGTATAGACATGTTCATCATTATAGATTATATGTTCGTGTGAAGAAATAAATTCAAATAGCAACCACCCTTGGGCGTGGCAGGTAAAATCGAGAACTTGCAGTTCACAATATTATAGTTTCAATTTATTTGTCCCTACATCAATTCCTAGAGCATACAAAATATTCCAAAGACACTTGTATTACCGATTAGGCTATAAAAGCATATCAAATACTATATGTAGCGAGTCATTTGGTTGTTACATGTGAAAGAACCTGACGGAGATCGAAACGGTGCAAGCTAATAACCATATATTTTAGTCTTATAATAGAAAACGCGTTGAAAGTTCCAAACCATCATACAACTTAAACCTTCACTCCAAGTCTACATGCATTCAACCACCTAATTGGCCACAAACGGTGAAAGAAACGGCGCGGATTAAAACGTTGGGTGACTCCCGGATGCGTCTGCTGCAGATATTCAGGATTAACAGAATTAAAATAATCACTAGGATATCCTGTGGGTATACAATGGACATGTATCAGGGTGGTGCAGCAGCGACAGAGCAAAAAAAAAAAGAGAAGTAGTTTTCAATATATTAGAATTTTGAATTTCTAAAAATATAACATCAATATACACATGGTTGTAGTGATATTCTCCTCACAGGTGACAACCCAACTACCATTCATATAGTTGAAAACAAAGTTTATCTAATCTATTCATTAAAAGAACGGGAAAACAAAAAGAAATAAGCCCTATATAGAAAAGATATGTTATTGTAACCTTCTTTTTTATGCAAACAAAGGTAGTTGGTATGTTATGCTTCAGTGGATACAAAGATAGTCACTGATAGTACATATACATGTAAAGATGTTCCTTACACATTGGTTTAGAAAATACTGTTTAAAAGGGCATATATTCTGCAATGAAAGAGATAACGAGTGAAAACAATAGATATATAAGATAAGAAACAAATATTAAAAAATGATGTACCAAAGGTGGTGCCCTCGCAATTGCGAGGGCCACCATGCTAGTTCTCTAAAATAAAAAAAACTAATTAATATTTGTACAGGCACGCTAGTCATAGACCTCATAAGACTCTCGATCGACCCAAAAACTCCCGCTCGCAGGCGGCGGCCCTCACTGGCTCGCTTGATCTGCGA
The DNA here is from genome assembly GCA_910589765.1 of Avena atlantica. NCBI lineage: Eukaryota > Viridiplantae > Streptophyta > Magnoliopsida > Poales > Poaceae > Avena > Avena atlantica. The sequence goes on from OU342738.1 coordinate 302,108,485, forward strand.
CTGCTAGGAAATGCCGGGAACTAGCACCAAGCGAAGATTGCCCACCTAGATGGTTCCAAGCCCACGGGTATTTTTCTGATTCTTCAGTCAAAGGTAAGTCTATGTTATGCCCAAATTTCCGATGATTGTTGATTGATTTTGAATCGATGAAAATTTATTGATGATAATAAAAAATCATGTTTTAATTGTTACAACAAGATGATCGTTAATCAATGAAGTTTTCAATATTTTGGGCTATATATTGTTGGATTTGTGATTTGTGAGTTCTGCATGATGATTAGTAAGCAATTTGTGAGTTCAACGTGATGATCAGTAAGCATGTATTGACATAATCTAGTAGCTTATACAATCTTCAAACGGTTTCCAATCAGTAATTATTTCATTATATATCGATGTCGTTATGTCATCTACAAATTTCAAAGTGATAATCTTAGGTCTTTTTCGAGGTAATATGTATGCCTTATTTGGTGGATCTGCTGACCCGAGGTCAAGTCGGTACTTTGGTTGAATCTATTCGCAGGGGGATTTTGACTAGGTATCACACCTCTATCTATCTTATTTTTTGAGGGTGGATACCTCTATCTATCTTAATATATTGGCATGGGGTTCCTCCTAAGTTGCTCTCATTTTATGCATTATTTGGTATAAATGCTCCTTTCCAACACACTTTGAGGCTTCGTCTATTATATACCAAAAGCAATATAAGGATGTTTTTCGAGGCACCAGGATGATCCACATAAACAAAAATATTCTGACCATTGGCTATAGATTTTGATGGTTGAGATTTAAAGTTAACGCGTAAAAGATTCTGGCATAACACGTACAAAGTAAGTCCAGGTCAGGTAGCCGCGGAAGGACACGATGGAGTCACGCGTGCAGCTTAAAAGTCGTGTGCTGTTAGGACTTAGACCAGATACGGGACAACAAAAAATTGTTACGCTCGACAATCTACTCGGGTTCATATCTACCGGTGCCGATGAAAATCAGGAGGTGAAAGGAAGGGGAGGCGACCAATGGCGTACTTGAGATCAGAAAGACTACTTGCAGCCACCGGCGACAAATTCGACCTAAAGCGTACATGCCAATCACCGATGTGCTCCATGGAAATCAGGAGCTTGCATACTGCACGACCTTTCCCTACAAGGTCGCCACCTGCTTGGAGCATCCAGGAAACGACATAGCATGGCCATGCTAAGCATGAGCCTGGACTCAATAGGATATGAATGGTATCAGGACACAGTAAGTATATAATCGGGACAAACCAAGAACACACACAGATTTAATGGAGGGAGGACGTCAGCTACCCGGGGGTAAGATCAGAAAGCTTGGTCTAAGTTTTATCTGCTCTTGCTAAGTGCAAGATCGTGTCCAGAATTCCAGTTATTTTCTACAGCTAACGGGAGCAGATTTTCATGGCTTTGCTGCTCATCTTGAAAGTTCGGCTATGCTGGTATTTGACAACTGTTGGATAGATCTCTCCCACGTTCGGGCCCAACGGCCCGAACGGAGTCCCTCACGCGCCCTAATCGGGGGCGCCCAACCCTATCCATGGTTGTGGGCCCCTGTCGCCAGTGCGTATATAAATAGGTGGGGGGCGGACGCACACGGTACGAGGTTCACCGTGCGCCGCAGCCCCCCACAAACATACCCACCGATTAGGGTTCGCACTAGGCCGACGGGAAGCTCCACCGCCACCGCTCTCAACCTCCCACGCTCACGCCGTCGCCCCTTTTCCCATGGCCAACGACGGCGGATCCAGCTCCGGCTCTGGCTCCGGAATCCCCTCCGGTTCCTGCTTGTCGAGCCAGGGCGCAGGTAGTCTCTCTCTCCCTCTCAGATCTTCTAGATCCAACCCCATAGTGCATCTACCGAGAAGTGTCTAGTTCCAACAATGGTATCAGAGCATCTTAGATGCTAGTTTCTATTTTCAGTAGAAAAGTAAAAGTGAAAGAAAACACTAGAGCCAAAAGTGCGCCTTGCCCCTCTGGCCGCGCCGTCCCCCTCGATCCCTATGCGCATCGGCAAGCCGAGGCATAGGGAAGAAGGACACACCCCTTCGAGGGCAAAGCAAATCCCAAGTTGTAACCCTTGTTCTTCCCCTGCACAATCCCAAATCGAGAAAGACAGAAAGATCCCCGCAGATCCCAAATCAAAAGAAACTCCAAACCCCGAAAACCCCAGAGGAAAAGAGGGGAGAAAGAATCACCGGCCGCCGACGTGCGCTGGCAAAGAGGCACCACTACTGCGTCGCTTGGCGGGCGTGCGCCCACCCTCGGGTGGACGCACCGCCGCCAAGGGAGGCAGAAGGGGGCCGCGGCTCCGCCGCTCGTCGCTGCATCTCCTCTCTCTCTCGTCGCTCGAGGGGTGGGTAAAGGGCTCAGAAAGTGGGGTAGAGGGAAGCTCGAGGGAGGGGCCTGCCGGAGCGCCGGCCGCCTCGCCTCTTGCCGCTGGGAGAGGGGAGCTCGCAGGGAGGGGCGCAGCCGCCTCGCAGGGAGGGGCGCCGCCGCCTCGCAGGAGGGGCGCAGCCGCCTCGCAGGGAGGGGCGCCGCCGCCTCAGCGCAGGAGGGGCGCAGCCGCCTCACGCGAAGGAGGGGCGCAGCCGCCTCGGGTTGCTCGCCCACCTCGCCGCCGCGGAGAAAACGCGGCGCCGCCGCGGTAGGGAACGCGTGGCGGACGCGCCGCCGACGCGGGGTGGACGCGGGGCGAGTGAGGAGAGAATGAGGGCTAGGGTTCCCTGGGAGGCGCCGTGTGGGGTTTTATACCTCCGCAGAGGGCGGACCACCGTAGGATCTAGGGTCCCGGGTTTCAACGGCTGAGATTAAAGGGCGCGGGGGGAGCGCGGGCTGCTGGCGGGCCAGAGATGGAGGCCGGCCCGTTGGGCGCGCAGGCAGGCCGCCAAGTGGGCAGCGCCGGGTGGCCGTGCTGGCGGGCGGGCCGGGCGGACCAAGCAGGCCCCGGCTGGGCTGCTGGCGGGCCCTGCGAGCGCGCGTGGGCGGAAGTCAACTGTAGGCCGCCCGTTTGGCCCAGTAGGGCATTTTTTTTTCACAGTCTTCTGGTTTTTTATTTTACAGAATTGTTTTTAATGTTTTTTTGCTTAGTTTTAAGCAAAATTTTACATAGTTTTTTCTAGGCCTTTTATTTTTGAGTATATTGTGACTAGAGAATGTTATAAAGGCAGATTTTTTCTGCAAAGTATAAGTTTTCTATGAAAGTTTCCGCTGCAAATAGTCTTTTCACATTGAAAATGTATGGTTTTTAAAATTGCACCAAATGCAATAAAAGTTGACAAAGTCTTGACATAAAGATGTGATTAAAGTGATTATGCCTCATGCTATTAATTGACCAACGTTATTAATAATCATGACCATAATCTTCTCCTACTAAGTATTAAAGGTGCATTTAAATTTATTTCTGCCCAACGGTGATGTAATTTTAAATAGCACGAAACGATTGCATGCTTAATTTATACCAACGTTGAATTAACGCATACAGTTGTTTTACTTGGTGATCTCACATCTTTTGTGATTTTCAGGAGGTCTCAACCTCATGGAATGTTTGAAGGACATCCCGCTCCTTAGGGGAGACAACTACTCCGAATGGAGGAAGAAAGTTGACTTGGCGTTCGTATGCGCCGAAGTGGATTGGGTGGTTGACACCAAGCAACCAGTCAAGCCCGCTGACCCGGTCAGGGGGGCCGCTGAGGAAAGTGCTAACTTTGAGAAAAGGAAGAGGGACCATTCTCCATTGGAGCTGGCTTACTCTATCGATAACCAGAAATGGGTGAACGCCAACAAAAAGTGTCTGGCCTTCGTAAAGAACACAATTGAGAACGCAATCGTGGGCTCAATTGGAGAGTGTGCTACCGTGGGCGAGTATCTCGCCAAGATAAAGAGCCAGTTTACTGGCTCTTCAAAGATGTATGCGACCCAGCTGTTAAAGCAGCTGGTTACTGAAAAGTATACGGGAGGACCCCACGGAATAAGAGAGCACATCTTGAGGATGTCAAACATGGCAGCAAAACTCAAGCCCATGGATGAGGACCTCGAGCTAAAGCCAGCACTCTTGGTGCACCTAGTGATGGCCTCACTTCCACAGCCTTTTGAAAACTTTGTGATAAACTATAATATGTCCCCTGAAAAGTGGGACATAGAAAAGACCATTGGGATGTGCTCCCAGGAAGAGGAAAGGCTGAAAGCCCTTCACGGCGGTTCTCTGAACTTCGTGAAGGACAACAGGAAGAGAGGCTTCACAGGCGGCAACCATGGTGGCTCACCCTCCAAGCCCCATGGCAAGGGTCCAATGCAGCACCAGTACCAGCATCACCAGTCCACCCCTGGGGAGAAGGATCAGTGCCATCACTGTAAAAAGCCGGGCCACTACAAGAAAGACTGCCCGATTTGGCTAAAGTACATCATGGCCAAAAATGGTAAAGATATTGTTTCTTTTGTTAATGAATCTTTGTATGAAAAGTTTACTAGATCCACTTGGTGGATTGATTTTGGAGCAACTGTTCACGTTGCCAACTCTTTACAGGGGTTCCATTCGACAAGGACCACGCCAAGAAGAGAAAGACACATTGAAGTGGCGAATGGAATAGAAGCAGAAGTGGAGGCCATTGGTGACGTCCCTCTGGAGCTGGCTGATGGCTCTTTGCTTATGCTTAAAGATGTGCTTTTCGTTCCTTCATTACATAGGAATTTAATAAGTGTTTCCTGATTGGACAAAGATTCTTACGAATGTTATTTTGGTAATGGCAAGTGTGCCATCTGGTTGAAAGACAAATGTGTGGGTGTTGCTACATTATTTGATAAGTTATATTTGTTATCCCTGCATGAGAAAGTTTTTTCTGTGTGTGATGTGAATGAAAAAGTTTCCTTGTCGAACAAAGAACAAAAGAAAAGAAAGCGAACTCTTGACTCGTCGAAACTATGGCACTGTAGACTAGGCCATATTTCGAGGGGAAGAATAGAAAACCTCGTTAAAAATGACATTCTTCCTCCGTTAGAGTTCTCCGACATAGAACAATGCATAGATTGCATTAAAGGAAAGTATGTCAAACAGATTAAAAAGGGTGCAAACCGAAGCATAGCTACACTAGAAATAATCCACACGGATATTTGTGGACCGTTTCCGGTGAAAAGTGTGGATGGCTATGATTCATTCATAACATTCACGGATGATCACTCCCGGTATGGTTATATTTATCCAATCAAAGAAAGATCTGAAGCGTTGGATAAATTTAAAATTTTCAAAGCTGAAGTAGAAAATCAACACGATAAAAGAATCAAAATAGTTCGGTCCGATCGTGGGGGGGAGTACTACGGTCGGCATACTCCATATGGTCAAGTACCAGGACCCTTTGCACGGTTCCTGCAAGAAAATGGAATAGTCGCCCAGTATTCAATGTCGGGCGAACCTCAGCAAAACGGAGTAGCTGAAAGGCGCAACCGTACCCTCATGGATATGGTGCGCAGCATGATGAGCTATTCCACCCTTCCATTGGGATTGTGGATGGAGGCGCTTAAAACCGCCATTCATATTCTCAACAGAGTACCAAGTAAGTCGGTGCCCAAAACACCGTATGAATTGTGGACAGGCAGAGTCCCCTCTCTGCACCACTTGAGGGTCTTGGGGAGCCCAGCTGAGGCAAAAGTTTTCCATCCAAATATTGCAAAGTTAGACCCCAAAACAGTATCTTGCCATTTTATTGGCTATCCAGATAAGTCCAAAGGCTATAGTTTCTACTGTCCCGACAGATACACAAAGTTTATAGAAACGAGACATGCAGTCTTCTTGGAGGACGGATTGATGAGGGGGAGCACGGTAGCTAGGAAAATTGATCTTGAGGAGAAGAGGGTGCATGCACCTAATCCGATGATTCAGGAGCCATTTTTCTCGCTACCTGTTGTGCCACCATTTACAACCCCTGAGGTTGTGGTGCCGACACCTGTTGTGACTCCACACGTGACAACAATGGGCGAAAGTTCGGAACCTGTCCATCAGGAGCCACCTGAACCCACTGTTGAGCATGAAAGGGAGCCAGAACAGCCACCTACTGTAAATGTGCCTGAACCCCAGGCAAGAAATGAGCAAGAGTCTGAAGAACTCAGACGGTCTAAAAGAGAACGAAGACCAGCCATTTCCAAAGACATCTACAAAGTTTACAATGTAGTTCATATGGAGGGTGATCCTACCTCATATGAAGAAGCCATGAGTAGCCCTCACTCAGCCAAGTGGGTGGAGGCAATGGAAGATGAAATGACATCGATGAGTTCCAACAATGTCTGGGACTTAGAAGAAATTCCCAAAGGAGCCAAAACAGTAGGATGCAAGTGGGTCTACAAAAAAAAAGTATGACTCCAATGGGAATGTAGAAAAGTACAAAGCAAGACTCATGGCAAAAGGCTTCACGCAAAGAGAAGGCGTAGATTACAATGAGACTTTTTCTCCGGTCTCATGTAAGGACTCCTTCAGAATCATCATGGCACTAGTTGCACATTTTGATTTAGAGTTACATCAAATGGATGTCAAGACGGCATTTCTAAATGGAGATTTAGAAGAAAATGTTTACATGAAGCAACCCAAGGGTTTTTTCATGGAGGGGAAGGAACATATGGGATGCCGCCTAAAGAAATCCATTTACGGGCTAAAGCAAGCCTCTAGGCAGTGGTATTTAAAGTTTAATGATACCATTAAAAGATTTGGATTCAAAGAAAATGTTGAGGACACTTGCATTTATGCAAAATTCAAAAGTGGGAAATATATTTTCCTAATTCTATATGTGGATGACATTCTGCTTGCTAACAGTGATGTTAGTCTACTACTAGAAACAAAGAAATTCTTGTCATCAAACTTTGACATGAAAGACCTTGGTGAAGCCTCTTATGTTTTGGGCATAGAAATTCACCGAGACAGAAAGAATGGAGTGTTAGGACTGTCGCAGAAAGCGTATTGTGAAAAGATCTTAAAGAAATACAATATGCATGCGAGTAATTCAACACCTGCTCCCATAGTCAAGGGCGATAGTTTTGGGAAATCCCAATGTCCAAAGAACCAATATGAGATCGATCAAATGAAGTCAGTACCATATGCTTCGGCTGTTGGAAGCTTACAGTATGCACAAGTGTGCACTCGCCCTAACTTAGCATTTATCACCGGGGTACTCGGTAGATATCAAGAGAATCCAGGCATAGAGCACTGGAAGATGGTAAAGAAAGCTTTGCGCTATGTGCAAGGCACAAAAGGCCTCATGCTAACATACAGAAGATCTGATTCCCTAGAGATAAAAGGGTATTCAGATGTAGATTTTGCGGGAGATAAAGACGACCGAAAGTCCACGACAGGGTATGTCTTTACTCTCGCAGGAGGTGCTATTTCGTGGAGAAGCGCCAAACAGTCGATAGTTGCATCATCTACGATGTATGCAGAATTTATAGCATGTTATGAGGCCATGGGACAGGCGTTATGGTTAAAGAAATTCTTACCCGACTTGAAAGTGGTTGACTGCATCAGCAGGCCACTAAAGATGTACTGTGACAACGAGCCCGCAGTATTCTATGCTCACAACAACAAGTCGAGTAATGCTTCAAAGTCTATAGATATAAAGTATTATGTTGTGAAGGACAAAGTCCAGGATCAAACTATAAGTCTCGAGCATATAAGGACAAAGGATATGCTTGCGGATCCGCTAACGAAAGTCTTACCACCCAATGTGTTCAAGGAACACATAGCCGGCATGGGTTTAACGGGAAGCCTATGATTCCTGGACCATAGAGGCCCAAAAGTAACAGAATTTGTTTCAGAACATGAAGATATATAGTGGCTGTCTGATTCTATTGGCAATTGAGCTGAGACGATGAAACATGCTCTATGTATCATTCTGTGATGAAATAAGTAAAGTATAAAGTTAAAAGTAAAGTCGAGATCTAGGGAGAGAATGTTGGATAGATCTCTCCCACGTTCGGGCCCGAACGGAGTCCCTCACGCGCCCTAATCGGGGGCGCCCAACCCTATCCATGGTTGTGGGCCCCTGTCGCCAGTGCGTATATAAATAGGTGGGGGGCCGGACGCACACGGTACGAGGTTCACCGTGCGCCGCAGCCCCCCACAAACATACCCACCGATTAGGGTTCGCACTAGGCCGACGGGAAGCTCCACCGCCACCGCTCTCAACCTCCCACGCTCACGCCGTCGCCCCTTTTCCCATGGCCAACGACGGCGGATCCAGCTCCGGCTCTGGCTCCGGAATCCCCTCCGGTTCCTGCTTGTCGAGCCAGGGCGCAGGTAGTCTCTCTCTCCCTCTCAGATCTTCTAGATCCAACCCCATAGTGCATCTACCGAGAAGTGTCTAGTTCCAACAACAACATGTGTCACATGTCTTCCGTTAAAATAAATCTGCAATTTTTGAGTTGATCTAGGGGCTGAGGATCAGAATCTACTTCAAATTTGAGGTAAAAAAAAAACACATTGAATAGTTGCATGACCTATAATTTTTCTTATGCTTAAATTGAAGGCGCATAAACATCATAGAAATATTTTGGATCCTCTTTGATGATACATACATAGTTTAACTTTTGAGAAAGATACGTTTTTTAGAAGCCAACACACTGGTAGAAGTTAAAGCCAAGGACATAATTGTTCAAACAAACATCACGCCTTTCAAAGAAAGACACACTTCAAAATTGTACCTTTATAAAAGCGTACGAGCTCTATGTAAAGTGTGTCCATTGTTGTGCTTATAAGGAGGTATATATGTTATGATCAGATTGCCAACATGAATATAGCATGTTAAAGAGAATAATATTGTGCAGTGACTATGTCTTCTCTTGCGGAAATATAACCTTACTTTAGAAATAAGAAAGGAATGATGTTTAGACAAATATTAGCCACATTAAAGATGTTTTCCAGTTACTTAAGATGTTGCCTCGCATTTGCGAGGGCCACCATGCTAGTTAGTAAAATTTCACATATAAATATATTGTTTTTTATATGTATGTATACTATGGGGGTCTCGGATTTTACGTTTGCCCCGGGCCCTTAATATCTCAGGACCTGCCCTGCACACACCAGCTTTGCAACAGAATGCATGAGATTCACCCTTCACTGTGGATGCATCCTCTCCCTTTGGAGAAGTTCATTTGGTCACAATTACATCAAGGTGATGTATTAATGCAAGTTCACAAAAAAAAAGGTGATGTATTAATGCAAATATAGTTAAACCGAAGTAAGCAGATTCATTTCCAAATTAGAGCGGTTTACAATTGGGTCCAATACTTCCATGAGCCACCCATTTCTTTCCAACCACGGTGGCAAACCATGACGAGGAGCCTCGCCTGCTCTCCTGCCGGACGCGACGACTCTCCATGGTCTTCCAAAACAATCATAAAAGTTCCTCCCAGGCTCTTGCCCCTCGTACTCCAGAGAGGGTCAACCGCGCTATGGCAGACTGAATCTTATAATCCAACTTCTTTCTCATCTTGCGTGGGCAAAGAACCCAGGGTGTCCACGGACAAACTCGCAGCGGTAGCAGTAGTGTCACCAGAAGCCCAAACAAGCTTCCCAACGCTCTCGCCCTCGCAACGGTAAGGTCTATCATCTAGTTCTGGAATCTTTCCACTGTAGCACACTTAATTGAAACCTGCAAGTCTTCTCACTCCTGACCATATTTGCAAAGCCCATCAATTTTCCTATTGTTTGTTCTGCTCCAATGTCTCAAACCAACTCTTTCCAAACAATAAAAATGGAATATCTCAAATCAACACCATATCAGCTGTGGTGGTTGGAAAGCAGAACAGAAAGAAAACTACAAACTGCTGAAGAACAATACGCAGAACAAAGCACACTTGATTCTCACTTTGCCGTCTCACATATTTATAAGGAAAGGCATCTTTTCATCCCAAGTACTAGCCAGTTCATGCATGCTCATCCTATTTTGGCCCGCCATCATGCGAGTATGGTTTCTGACTCTGCCGTCAAACACAAAATGTGCGTGGCTACGTTATTAACAAATACGGCATACAACCTTCATACAAAGTTTCTAGCAACTACCAAGTACTAGCGAGCCAACTGGAGCAGGCCAATATTGGTCAACTCTGCTGTCATAATTCAATTACATTTTCAGTAGATCCAGTTAACAATTAGCTCTTTCAGTTAGTTCAGTTCCGAGTAAGCTATATTCTAGCTAAGTTCAGTTAGTGTCAGAGAAGGAACAGAATGTGGCCAATCATGGGATGGCACTCTCCGTTAATGGGATGGTCTACATGGCAATCTCTCTGAATAAATCGGGAAAGAAAAGAAAAACAGCAACCAATTACGCTGCGCGAAACCACTGTCTTTCTCTTTAGAAATTACTGCCGTTAGCACAGCGATAACGTGCTACAAGGATTTGGATACACCAGTGGATGAAGTCACTTGCACCCTGAATATATATATTTGACGGAGCAATCTTACCTCGTAAAGTTTTGGATTTTGGTTTTGGTTTTTTACCGGGCCTGAGCGAAATGACCGAAATTCGGCTATTTCGGTCAAATCTCAGACGAAATATAAGAACCAAAATTTAAATTTTAGAACGAAATTTGACTAAAATTTAGAGTTCAAACAAAATTCGACCAACTACACAATATTTTAGATAATTCAAGAAAAAATCCCTAAATTTAGAAAAAAATTGTTCAGTAAATTCTCTTACCGGTCCCAGCCGAAATGACCGGGCATTTACAAACTCAAAGCTATATTCAAGCGAAACAATCAGCCAAATAATATTGTCCTGGTTAGGTTCGTTGCAACGCGAGGCAGCACAAGCAAAGCAAGCCAACAAGCAAGTGGTATCCCAATTGCAATGAATTGAAGATGGGATCCCGATACGTCTCATATTTATTCTTCTTTCTGGTGGTCTCTGGTTATGTCCTACTACACGGCAACGGCACCGTGTGGCGCTCCATGATCGGGCGCATTTCCATGGTTGCCTCCTCACTCGCACGCAGCCCCGCTCACCATGATCGGTGTAGATTTCCTCCTCGCATTTCCTTACAGAGTTCTGAACAGTGGAGAAAAGATGAGAATTATTTATTAGCGTGACACGATGATGCTCCATACTTTATGTTTTCAGTATGAAGAAAATGCCTGGTACATACTTCGCGGAAAAACCAAAAACAGATATACCAAAAGCATTCTACAAGGGCAGCCAATATAGAGTTAAACAAATAACACACAAGAGTCCATGCAGGGCAAATAGAGTAGTAACCGCAAAAGGACAATGGAAGAATAGATTTGGTATACACATGGGTCACTGAATGCTGGCCAAGATGCCTATAGCAACAATCAACTATGACGAAGAAATAAAACTACCTGTGCCAAGATGCCTCACAATTTATATATACTTCAAGGAGACGCCTTCTCACTTTACTAGCAAGTAGCAAGTTCATCCAATTCTGCACTGCGCTCATGCATGTGACTATGTACATTCAGATGTAGTTAATGATTTTGTTTCTTATACCAAATTGGTATATTAGGGAGGAGGTGTAGTACATGTGTGTTCACGCTCTTTCCATATCTATGTCATCCAGCTTTCATAGTTATTCTCAGTTCTTAGTATGCAAGCGATAGCGGCAACAACCAAGAAAACAGACTAAGCGCTAATGGATACTGGCTACATTATTTACCAGCATATGTGCTTTCTATGTAGTTATTGTTCAAGAATTTGTCAAAATTACATCCATGCGCATCTCGGTTTCTCAAAAAAAAAAACAAATTGACAGGCTAAAGACAACAGCCTAGCATTTTTTAGGGCCATGTTGCTAGTAGAAAATATGAATATCAAAAGTATTCTCATAGTGTGACACCACCTTTAATGATGACCCCCTTTGCCTTGTGAAGTTTACGTGTTACCCTGTATGTAATTTATGGAAAAGCCAAAAACACAAAAATCACGATCACACTACAAGGGTATCAATATCACGAACCAGTTAAAGACACAAAAAATATCATACAATGTATGTTTAGTTGTGATGTAGCAACCTTAATTGATCTCACGATATGTGAGTTTACATGTGTGTGTACATCCATACATAGTATACATACTACATAAACCAAAGAGCCAAAACATGGGGAAGTACTCACCATGCTCTCGCGGTGGGATGGTCTCCGCATCTTGACTTTTCACCGTCCCTGCAGCCGCTCAAGCAATGGTGAGATTTTTCCACCATGCCAAACTCAATTGGCCACTCCTACGGTCTTGAGATTTTTCCATGGTGCGAGACTCAGTTTGCCACTCGTATAATCTTCAAATTCTTCAACAGTGTCAGACACAATTGGATTTAAGACTCCTGGAATCCTTCTCTGGTGCTAGGGTGGATTGACCTCAAGATTCTCCCTCGGAGAAGACTCACATACCAGACTCATATAGCCCAAGGTTCCCCACAAACATCGATGGTTTGCTATTTTGTTATCCCCCAATATCTCACACCAAACTTCATAAGTATTAGTTTTGACATCTACAGAAACTATACCTCAACTATGATTAATAAAAGAAACTACATGTGGCTGTAAGAGTAGTAAACAAACCGTGTATCTGCGCAGCTGCCTCAACTATGATTTATATTGGATGAAGATGGCATTGCAGTGTATAGCCACTTCATCCAGTTCTGCAGCGCGGTCATGCATCTTTCGATGTATACTCACATCTGATTGATGATATGGTTTCTTAGCAAACCGTGTTGTTTTTCGGGAACAGGCATAACATTTGTTTTCTTCCCTGGCTGCCACCATATTTTTATGACGAGCTGTAGAGCTAGCAGTGTAAGAGGGAGCAGAGTTACCACTTACCATGCCTCATAAGAAGTGGACGGCCGGTGAGTAGATGCCATGTACGTCTATATATATTCTTCCATGATCACTGCCGATTCGTGGTCGATACCCTCGTGAGGCTTACCCGATTTTAAGATCGGTTTTCCTCTCAGCTAGTCTCTCAACCGGTAATTTTTTTGGTTTGTTATTATAGATTAGATTGATTCGCTTGTCACCCATCACCGTCCTTGCATTCCTCTACTCCAACATCGGCGTCGACAGTCTACACCATCCCTGCAGCCACTCGTCGGGTTGTCGCAGCTTCTACAGAGGCTGTAGCGGTTGACTGCCACACCTGCCTTGGCAGGCTGCTGCGATCCTCTTCGCCACGTCATTGAGCATGCACACCTATCTTCCATAAAAGAGAGGGGGTTCACTCAGAGAGAATTTTTTTAGTAAAGCAAATCCATGCTTCGAGAAGGTGAGGTGAATTCCCCTTTGGGCTGTAGCGCTGCCGCACTGGTCCACACCTGCTGACTACCAACCCGCCTCCCAAGCAAGCATGTAAGCGTCGGTGGCCTCAAGCCGCTACATCTTCGCCATCCCCACGCACCAACGTCCCATGCTACCACCGTGCCGCCTCCCTCGGTACGAGCCGCCAAGGCCACGCATGGTCTTCATCACGTCTTTGGGTTCTTTCTCGCCTAATTCAAGAACTGCTAGTGCTCCTCGCTGGGCGCCCACCAAGATCTCCTCAGGTCGCGGCCGGTTTCTCCTACTTCTACGTCTTCTTCTACCACGATCACTAGGGTCATATCGCCTCGTCCCCGACTACACCTGTACCTCTCCCTCTTCGCTTCTATGCACCTCGCAATTTCTGAGAAGCCACCTCTTATAGTCTCTCCGGCATGGATAAAGTTCATGATGATCCCTGCTCTCGCACGACCAGTATTGGCAACACAGAGTTGACATAGAGCGGCTCGCCGACAAAGAAGAAGTCGGCAAAAGGCGGTCAGAACTGCGTGAAGAAGCTGCGAAAGCCGACCTAGAGCAACACACCGGCAAAGACGGAGTCGGCGAAAGGCGGCCACAACTGTGTGAAGAAGCCACAAAGTTGATGTAGAGCGGCGCCCCGACAAAGACAGCGTCGACGGACAAGGACCAAGTATCGAAGGAAGGCCCAAATGCCGGCCATGGACGACGGAAGAATCATCCGTAACAAACAAAGGAGCTGACATTTTTTTCAATAGCCGATCTGGATCTCAGAACAAATCTCAGGAACAAAGCACGCGATCGGTGGAGAAGCAATCACGTATGCCAGGAGCAATCAACAGAGATGCATCGGCCAGCAATCATGCACGCCAGCAGTCAGAGAGATGCAGCGGCCAGCAACAGACAAGCGGCGGCCGACAGCGGCGGGAGACGGGCGGCGGCCAGAGACGGACGGTGACCGGGCGGCGGCCGGCTGCGGAGGGGTCGAAGAGCACCACAGAAAGAATTTGTCGGCGGCGGCCGTGGAGTCTGGATATCATGTTAGAGGAATAGCAACTTGTATTTCAGAGGGGCCAAATACCACATTATATCGTACATGTACAAGTGTAAATACGCAGGAAGCCCCCTAATCTAGCAGGTCAAAATACAATATAAAAATAACTATAACAACGGCCTCAGGTCTAGCAAACTCGGTTTCGTCGGCATCGACAACATCCTCTCTAGCATTGACTGCCTCCTCTATGACTGCCTGCATCGTATCACTGACGAGTTTTTCTTTACGTGCGGGTAAAATAGGTGTATGCCTTCATCCCCGACGTGTGCCAGGTTCTGGAAAAACTATAGCCGCATCTCGTCCTCAATGACTCGGATTGCATCAACTCACTCGACGACTGCCTTGATGCGTTTCCTTCATTCTCCTTGCATACTATGTAATCACGGCTTCATGTGCGACTATCGTAACCATGACATCGACCACGGCGATCCCTCGCATAGTTACCTCAACCAAGGTTGCAGCGTCCAATGTTCTTGGCTTCCTTGACATCGACACAAAGGGATGCCACCTCGCTTGAGCACCTCATCAGCTTCCTCTCTGTAGTCCAAGCATCTGCGCCGTGACACCGTCCATGACGCTCCTGCTGGGACTCGGGGATATCGGTCTACTGGGTTATACTTTGGTTTCTCTCCAATCACATCGTCCGCGACGTTTCAGTTGTTTACGATACGTTTACGACTGCGGAGGTGGGGGGAAGGGTGTTAGAGGATATGCATATATGGTTATCATGCAAGTTTGGGATAGAGTTAGGATGTCAATCCTACCTTGACTTGTACTTCAAGATAATCTCATGTGCGTCCATATATACTGCCTCACAATGCTCAATAATATATTAATATATTACATCAATTTCTAATTTTTACATGGATAAACACACAAACAAAAGTGTACATGACGATACAAATTTAGCTATATTTTTCACCGAACAAGAGTGGCCAAAAAGCCTCCGATTGTCATTATTAGGAAATGATATTAATATACTGATTAAAAACTTCCAACAAAAGGGTGATTAATACACCGAGCAAAAGTGGCATCAAGTCCATAAAAGGAAATAGAGTGATCCAAACAAATGTAGCATTTGATCTGTAGAAGCATCTCCCATGCTCAAGCCAAGGTTTTTCTTTTGGTTGTGACTTCAATGATGTCAGAACATCTAAAAATGTGTACACCTTTATGCAGAAATTAAGAGCAGGAAAAAAAATGAGGTGACCAGTTTTAATTTTGTTTATCGTGAACCAAATCTGCTGGATATAGAAACCTGTGAGGATAATATCACAGCGCTTTGATCCACATGGTAGAAATCCCATTCTTGCTACGAAATCCATCTTGTCTGAAAGAAAATAGTAAAGTTTGACAAATTACTCGCTATTAAATACACGATTACTTGAATCAGGGTTTTGGGAAAAAAGATTCCACTACCCGTCAAGAGGGGCACTATGGTTAATTTGTTATTTTACATAGAAATAACTATACAGGGTGAAACAAAAAGCCATGGTTGGAAAGGTCACCATGAAAAAGGCAATTGGGAATTATAAGGCAGAGACGTTGAACAAAAAGGCTTCCATTTGCCAAACTACAGAGGTACTAATTTGAGACTATCATTCAATCATGAGGTTTGTTTTTACCTGCATTAGGTGTGGCAAACTATCAACATTGACAAAACACAATAAAATTGTAAGCATGTACTATTTCCCTAGCCCTCGCCAATTAGCGTTGTGACATGTCTTTGCGTTCCAAGTACTGGCTGGTTCATCCAATTCTATCATATATGTAGTGATGTATATTCAGAACTGGCTTATAATATTGTGGCCTACAACTGCAGAACTTTTAGTATTTTTTCAGCAGAAACACACACAAATGTGTCGCTGCTGCGTCTTCCAGAAAACACACACAAATGTGTCCATGTATTTCAGTGAGTTGTAGATGGACACCTTCCAGAATCTGGCACGCATGGGCTTGGCCGTTGCCCGTTGGCACAGGGGAGTACATACAGACGAAAGAAAAAATACATATTGTCGATTGATTGATCTCAAGTATCTGTGCCTTGCAAAGGGCCGACATGCTTCCTCGACTGACAGAAGGTCCTGAGGCATACCCACCGTGCATAGAGTTCTATTTCACCAATGTGTTCCTTCCACCATGCTAGACTTGACTGTTTTTCACTAACAGTTTTGGACCACTTCCTATCCATGGCCAACACTCTGCTGTTTCGACTTCAGGGATCACAGAGTATAGAAATACAAATATCTTTAGCGTTTTATAGACACATGCTTGTTTGTTCTGCTCCAATATCTCACAATAGCCGGATATCAGTTCTAATACTCTTGTCTCTGCCTACCTGCGCCACCTATTTATATTGGTAGCAGATACCTTTGCCTGTACTAGCCGGTTCATCCAACTATGCACTAATAAGGTCATGCGTCTCTAGATGCACATTCACGCCTAATTAATGATACTGCTTCATTTATCTCCGTTATTTTTTGCAGAGGAAGCATAACATTGTATTTCATAGTTTTCCCATGTGGTCTGGATTGGCACCATCCAGCTTTCATATTGTATAGGTGTTGTACCTCTTAAAATCTGCCGTCCTATCCAATCCAAAGGTCATCCTCACTCGCTTAACGCTATTCTATTGCGTATTGTCGAGATTGGGAAAAAAAGGCACCGGCCTCCCCCTTGATTCGGGCTGGTTTCATGTTGAATGGAACCGGGCTCCCCCTTTTGGGACGCTTTTGATCTAAAAAAATGAACGAGGTTTTTGCTGGAGCCACAGAAATTGTTTAATCAATTCTCCATAGTAATGTATTATTTCTTCGGCACCCGATTGGAAAACTAAAAGATAACGTCTTCTATTGCAGATCATGTATCAACATTTTTCTTTACACCAATTCCTCCACCGCTAGTTCACTAGCTAGCTTTTTTCTTCTCCATGATCCAACTAGCTTGGTCTTTCGTAATATCCTATGTTTTTGAACATAATTGCAGACATATGAGCTATCCTTATTGCACGGGCAAAGGATGATGACCAAACTGGAAGTTTTATCCCTCATTTGCTTGAAAGCGGCATTATGCAATATGATGATGATACCATTTTGTTCATGGAGAATGACCTAAGGAAGGCTGTAAATATGAAGTTTATATTATGTATCTTTGAACAACTTACGGGTCTTAAGACCAACTTCCATTAGAGTGAAATTTTCTGTTTTGCTAAGGCATAAGACGAGAAATAAACCTACAAACAAATATTTGGATGTGAGTCTGGTTCTTTACCTTTTAGATACATAGAGGTGTCTATCCACTATACAAAATTTAACAATTCAGATTGGTAACTAATAGAAACTTGCTTCGAAGAAAAGTTGGGTTGTTGGGAAGGAAATCCATTATCATACAAAGACCGCTAAGTCCTTATAAATTCTGTTTTAACGAGTTTACATATGTTCATGTTGTTCTTCTTGTAAATCCTGGAGAGGTTAAGGAAACGGCTTGATTTTTATAGGGCACGTGTTTTTTGTTTGCAAAGTGATGAGAATAAACAAAAAAGACTAAAAAAGCGGACTATAATTTGTAGAAGGAAAAGATCATGGAGGTCTAGGGATTGAGGCACTTTTAATCAAAAATGAGTTCTTATTAATTAAGTGACTTTATAAATTGCTTAATGGGGAA
Organism: Avena atlantica; assembly: GCA_910589765.1. Classification (NCBI taxonomy): domain Eukaryota; kingdom Viridiplantae; phylum Streptophyta; class Magnoliopsida; order Poales; family Poaceae; genus Avena; species Avena atlantica. The sequence continues at coordinate 302,126,474 of OU342738.1, forward strand.
GGGGTGTGGCAGGAGTTGCTACACAGTAAGTTTTTTCAAAATGTGCTACATAGTAAGTATCTGAATCAAAAAACACCATCTAAAGTCAAACCAAAACCTACGGATTTCCCCTTCTGTAAGAGGCTTATGCGGGTGAAGGATGACTTCTTTACTAGCGGTTGCTTTGTAACGGGATATGGTTTTATTATAAGGTTTTGAGAGGACACATGCAGTGGCAGAGCTACAATAGAGTGGATCATGGTGCCACAAAGGGTGCACACATGGTGAAAATCTGTCAATTAGCAAAGGAAATCGATTTTTACCTAGGTCTTGTGCACCCCCTTGGTCCTACAGGGATCACCCCTGGACACATGGCTGGGTGACACTCCATTAGCTCGGTAATATCCATTATTGTATAACATTGTGCAGTGAAAGAATGTCTCTGTTGTGAATGTCTTAGTTCAAACACCATTGTTGGGTTTAGAAGGATCCTAACTAGTGATAAGTGGACATCATGGCTGCACTAATACTAAATACTTATAACGGTACAATTATCTAATGATCTAGTCCTTTACAAAGACTAGACTAGATGATCCATGACGGCATTCGTGGTGCAGGATCGAGCCGCCCCTTCTAGATGTGCACGTCACCGGGAGGGATACTGCACGTGTGAGAATGGGATTAGCCACTGTCGGCGCACGGGCTTTGCCTGGCGGCTGGCTAAGATGGTCTAGGGAGTGGGGATGGTCATGGGTCACGGCATGCAAGGAAGTGCAAATATACTCTCTTGTTGAAGATATATAAGCTTGCCGTTAATCAATATATTTTCTACAACCTAAATACTCAGGGGCGGAGCCAGAAATACCCGAAGGGTGGTGCTAATCCTTACTAAATGGAGCTAGTTACTCAGGATTTTTATACACATAGGCTTGAAATTAAGACATTCTCAAGGAAGTGCACCTGCTAGACCGGTGCTAGAGCACCGGCAGCACCGGGCCTAGCTCCGCCCCTGTAAATACTTACGTATATGAAGATGATCCAGCTCGGATAATCCTCTACACACTCGATGTTACACATTATTATCATGGGGAATTTGGCCAACTTGTATTAGAAACTTTTTAGTTCATACATTTTAGACACATCTATGATAGTAAAACTATTAGATAAGTGGAATCACCTCGGACCTTGGTCCTCGGTCCATTAAGCCGTTTCAGTGCACGAGCCAATGCACATAAGCAATTCCCCAAAAGCATTGCAACACATATGTTGCATGGTCGTTGGGTCGTCATGATAATTCCCCAAAACAGGTGCATCGTGAGCGCCTTGGCCTTGCTCGCCCTCACCATGCATATCAACATCTTGCAGCAAAATCGCAGGTTAAACGCGAATTTGGTACGGTGAGATATAAAATAGATTCTTCCATATTTAACAAGGGATGAACTTCTCTTGAGAACATCGAAATCAAAGCCATGTTACAACACTTCTTAACCAAGCAAACCAATATTTTTATGGTGCAAAATGTGGCCAAATGAGGCGTAGGCATGCAGTATTGCGCCATGCTTAGCTTGGTTGTAACTTCTGTCAAACTTCATGCACTAACCATGTATAAGGGGGAAGACAAGTCAACGGCCAATACGCCAATATGTGGACGAAGAGGGCACGGACAATTTTTTAGAAAATAATTTATCACACGGGACTCAAACTCGAGGCCTTAACTTTGATACCATGTCAACAAGCATTGATACCATGTCAAGCTTAATGCGCTAACCAACTATTTCAGAAAACCGATCTAGTGAAAAGGACTAGGCATTCGACTTATATACTTCAACAACTTCAAAGTATCCTTAAAACCCGGGATCCCTCCCTATGATTAGGCTATAGGGACATCAACAAATTTTCTTAATAATCTCAATTAATTAGCTTGTTTGCTCTTATAGAATATTTCTGCGAAAAAAGATCCAGATCTATTTCATGAGTTCACAAGAAGTACAAAGCGTCCTAAATATAATAAAATTACATAGAGGTTCTTGGACCAGCTAACGACCACTATTGCCACCAGAGCGAGCCGTCGATGCGCTGTTATTGCCGCTCTCTTATCGGAGTCGGCCTGATGTTGTTGAGGACAATAGTTGTTAACTGTGACAGAATATCTGGCATCAACCACCGTGTTAACTGTCAGCTTTGACAAGGCATTAAGAACCTGCACACAAGTCGATCCCTAGCCTCATCAATTAATACTGAGATATTCTTCTGCATTGCAAGTACCGGCCCGTTTATATAATTTATTATATATATTCGACTTGCGCATGTTTTTGATTTTCATTCACATCCGTTTATAGATTGTGGATGGACTGGGAAGCAGTCGCACGCCCCCAAGCTCACACAAGTGTTTACAGGGAATCAAAGAAAAATACATATATATCGTGTCTTAACTGATCCTGCTGGAACATCTCAAACCCGCACAAGTGTGTGTATGCCATAGAAACAGAGAAACCCAAACTCCATGCATGTCGGTGCGCCATGCTCTCACGTTGCATGGTTCTCTCCTTCAATCTCGAGTTCTTTCCACGGTGCCAAACTCAAACGTATTTGTCACTAACGAATATGCACGGCCCGCAATCATCTTTTCTCCATTAGGGACCTCAAAGTATAGACATACACATACACGTAACATCTCGCGGTGGCCGACTTGTTTGTTCTCCCCCAGTATCTCACATCAGCTGCATATTAGTTTTGACACATGTGGCATCTATCGATCAGCTGTGTGATAAGAAAGCAAGGAAACTACAAAGGGAAGGCTCGCCAATTTATATTGAAACAAAGATGTATTTCCACTGTCATCCAATTTTGCACAACGATCATGCTTGTGTTGATGTACACTCATATCAGATTTGTGATATCGTTTCTGTCCTTCTTCCACAGTGCCTTTCACGCACAGAGCATGAGTACTTATGGTGTCAATCTAGACGTACGATCTAACAAAAACCTGTTAGAACATATGTTGAGTTAAACCCCATGCTAACACGAGTCCCATCTACTAATATATTAGCCTCAGGTAAACCCCATACACGCATGTTGCTCTGGATCGTGACCTCGATCGAGGTTCTGGATCGCATGCTTCACATGACCTCGTTGGGGGTGTGGAGGTACTGCGCCACCTCTTTGCCCAGTTCATGATGAGATGATCACGAGAGTATGTTATCAGCGTCAAAGCTCCATCAAAGATTACTAAAAAAAATAAAGCATCATGAAACGAAGAGACCCCCTTGATGTAGATTTATAATACTACTAAATATGAAAGTGGTTTCAATCGATCTTGATTAATTTATCCTCTAAAGCTTTTTCTTCTAAAGCACCTAGGCACATGCATCACGGGCACGCCACTTTTCCCTGTATTTGGGAAGTTTTGAAGAGAGATGCCTTTTCGCCATAAGGTGACACCGTATATTCAGGAAATTTCCTCCTGTCGTAAGAATTTATTGTGTGTCCGTTGTCTGAAGAAGCAACACACGCATTAGTGAAGTATTTATTTTATCCTACACAAATGTACCGATAAAGTACGCAAATAAGAAGCGTAGACATGGAAAGGATACCTGTGTAACGTTCATCACAGATCGAGAAACCAATGCCATACCGTGGGGTCGGTCTGTTTCGTGTCTTTTGCCTTAAGATCGTGCGTGCTTTCGAAACAAACTGTAAAATCGACCGAAAAAGAAGAACGTCCATAGAGACTAAGGCACGAACGCAAACGTCTAATAGCGGAAATTCCTGGCACTGGTAGAAAACGTGCCATGCGTCCCGATTGGTAAGGGGCTTTAGTCCCGGTTGCCCAACCGGGACGCGGCAATCGGGACTAAAGCCCGAACCTTTAGTCCCGGTTGCCCCACCAACCGGGACAAAAGGCCACACACGTGGCATCTGCCCATTTCTCTGCCGCGGCAGAGAATTCATTTTGGCACATTTTGTTGCCGCGGCAGCATTTTCGCCACTTTTTGTGCCGGGCAGAGAATTCATTTAGGTTGTTTTATTGTCTATTTAGTGTTTTGCACTTATCAATGAAGGAACCTTATATTACACAAGATCATCATGACAACATTTTACATTCAATACACGGATCGAGTTCATGCACTACATACAAAAGTTGCTATTCGATGCTACCGGCCAATTTCTTGAAAGTTGCTATTTTTACAATTCCTATTGTCTATACACAGCCGAGTAGTATTCCCCTTTTGGGTCTAGGACTTCTGCATCCAAGAATCCCGCCAATTCCTCCTGTATTGCTCGTATGCGATCCTTTGGCAGAAGACCGTCCCGTAGACGTTCGATCTGATTTAAAAAAGGAGTCAGCCTATATGAATATGAAACTAAACATAATTTGATTGTAATTAAAAACTATAGAAATTGTTTACGTACGTGGAGTTGCTCTAAATTTCTGCCCTTCTCATCGCACGTCTGCCGGATGAACTCGCATACATAGTATCCACATAGATTGTTACCTGGTCCCTGCGTCAGGCACTTTACGACAACAGAGTTCAATCAAAATAATAATCAAGCATGATAATAACTGTATCAAAACTAGAATCAAAGAGATGCGCGGATATAGCTAGTGGTGCTTACATCTAGTGGTTGAAATGTAATCTGCTCTTTCCAAACACCCCTAGCCTTCTTGGTGAACCGTTTCCAAGCGCTGCCCGGCGTAGAAAACCAGGTGTGCGGTGGTGGTGTCGGGGAGGCGAGGCGAGGTCAGGAGCCGACGAATCGACGGCGGCGATCGTCGGGCTCGAGGGTCGTTGGCGACGATTGGGAGCGAGAGGGGCTGATTCCTTCAGGGAGAAGCCTCGGGGCGACGAGGCGAAGCTTCCTGCACACTTGGCTGGGCGAGGGGGGGCCGGTAGGGCGTGCACGGCGGCGGGGCAGCCTGACGGCGTCGTGCGCGAGAAGAGAAGAGGAGGTGAGATGGGGGAAGAAGAAGAGGAGGGGCACCCAGTTATAACCAAAGGACCTTTAGTCCCGGTTGGTGGCTCCAACCGGGACTAAAGGTTTATACGTCCCGGTTGGAGCCACCAACCGGGACCTATACTCCAATATTTTCAGCAGACCAAGGGTTGGCGCGCAGGGGGTCTTTAGTCCCGGTTGGTGGCTCCAACCGGGACATATTCTCCTGTTTTCAAAAAATTTCAGGTATTTTCTCTCTGTTCCCGCCTTATTTTTTATTTTGGGGTATAAATTTGTATTGTTTTTTAAATGATAATTAATTTAGAATTTAGAAAAACTTTAAACATAAAAAGTGTTTGGATTTGAATAAATAATTCAAAACCATTTTCTGTTTAAAAAATAATTAATGTAACCATTTAAAATATGAACCATTTACAATTAAAAATGAATTAACTTATATTTTTTTAATATCAATTTGGAATTTAGAAAAACTTTAAACATAAGAAGTGTATGGATTTGAATAAATAATTCAAAAACATATTCTATTTTTAAAAAATAATTAATGTAACCTTTTAAAATGAATTAACTTATATTTTTGAATATTAATTTGGAATTTAGAAAAATTTTAAACATAAAAAGTGTTTGGATTTAAATAAATAATTCAAAAACATTTTCTGTTTTAAAAAATAATTAATGTAACCATTTAAAATATGAACCATTTACAATTAAAAATGAATTAACTTATATTTTTTTAATATCAATTTGGAATTTAGAAAAACTTTAAACATAAGAAGTGTATGGATTTGAATAAATAATTCAAAAACATATTCTATTTTTAAAAAATAATTAATGTAACCTTTTAAAATGAATTAACTTATATTTTTGAATATTAATTTGGAATTTAGAAAAAATTTAAACGTAAAAAGTGTTTGGATTTAAATAAATAATTCAAAAACATTTTCTATTTTAAAAAATAATTAATGTAACCATTTAAAATATGAACCATTTACAATTAAAAATGAATTAACTTATATTTTTTTAATATCAATTTGGAATTTAGAAAAACTTTAAACATAAGAAGTGTATGGATTTGAATAAATAATTCAAAAACATATTCTATTTTTAAAAAATAATTAATGTAACCTTTTAAAATGAATTAACTTATATGTCCGTTTTTTTTGAATTTATTATGCCCGTTTTCAATTATCTGAATTTCTAACTATGGTCGAACCGGTGTGCATGAAGATAGGGGACGGGCATCGTTAGAACTTGCATTGGATCTCTGAAGAAACCACATATTGCGAGTCTAAAAATGATTTTTTCAAAAAATCACGGGCGATAGATCATGTACCTGTAGTACAAACCGGACCCACTTCCTACCGATTCGGCAGACATTTGTCCTTTTTACCCGGGATGGACGAAAAGGTTTGAGATGTACCGGTTGGGATATAGTCCATGTAAGGTGGTCTAGTATTTTAGGAAAATAGGACGGTAGCATTCTGAAACGGCATTTTGGTGGTTACTTCACAAAACGACCCGTTTTTTGCGCTCGGAAAATGGAAAAGGGATTTTCCGTGCGACAAAAAGGAAAACTTCCTCCTTCAACATTGTTCTACATACCAATGTCCACACACATGCATAATATAGGCACAACATCACAAACTATGCCGTGATTCAGCACATAACATCGGTCATTTGGACCGAAAGCCATGAAACCTCGAACATGATAGGTCATTTTGTGAAGGTTTTTTCGAAACATGATCAATATACCAAGTCTGGTATTTTTCCTTTCAACTATGTAACATAATATGACACCACGCGAAGGATTTTCATTGTTCGGATTTTTTTTGAATTTATTATGCCCGTTTTGAATTATCTGAATTTCTAACTATGGTCGAACCGGTGTGCATGAATATAGGGGACGGGCATCGTTAGAACTTGCATTGGATCTCTGAAGAAACCACATATTGCGAGTCTAAAAATGATTTTTTCAAAAAATCACGGGCGATAGATCATGTACCTGTAGTACAAACCGGACCCACTTCCTACCGATTCGGCAGACATTTGTCCTTTTTACCCGGGATGGACGAAAAGGTTTGAGATGTACCGGTTGGGATATAGTCTATGTAAGGTGGTATAGTATTTTAGGAAAATAGGACGGTAGCATTCTGAAACGGCATTTTGGTGGTTACTTCACAAAACGACCCGTTTTTTGCGCTCGGAAAATGGAAAAGGGATTTTCCGTGCGACTAAAAGGAAAACTTCCTCCTGCAACATTGTTCTACATACCAATGTCCACACACATGCATAATATGGGCACAACATCACAAACTATGCCGTGATTCAGCACATAACATCGGTCATTTGGACCGAAAGCCATGAAACCTCGAACATGATAGGTCATTTTGTGAAGGTTTTTTCGAAACATGACAAATATACCAAGTCTGGTATTTTTCCTTTCAACTATGTAACATAATATGACACCACGCGAAGGATTTTCATTGTTCGGATTTTTTTTGAATTTATTATGCCCGTTTTGAATTATCTGAATTTCTAACTATGGTCGAACCGGTGTGCATGAAGATAGGGGACGGGCATCGTTAGAACTTGCATTGGATCTCTGAAGAAACCACATATTGCGAGTCTAAAAATGATTTTTTCAAAAAATCACGGGCGATAGATCATGTACCTGTAGTACAAACCGGACCCACTTCCTGCCGATTCGGCAGACATTTGTCCTTTTTACCCGGGATGGACGAAAAGGTTTGAGATGTACCGGTTGGGATATAGTCCATGTAAGGTGGTCTAGTATTTTAGGAAAATAGGACGGTAGCATTCTGAAACGGCATTTTGGTGCTTACTTCATAAAACGACCCGTTTTTTGCGCTCGGAAAATGGAAAAGGGATTTTCCGTGCGACAAAAAGGAAAACTTCCTCCTGCAACATTGTTCTACATACCAATGTCCACACACATGCATAATATAGGCACAACATCACAAACTATGCCGTGATTCAGCACATAACATCGATCATTTGTACCGAAAGCCATGAAACCTCGAACATGATAGGTCATTTTGTGAAGGTTTTTTCGAAACATGATCAATATACCAAGTCTGGTATTTTTCCTTTAAACTATGTAACATAATATGACACCACGCGAAGGATTTTCATTGTTCGGATTTTTTTTGAATTTATTATGCCCGTTTTGAATTATCTGAATTTCTAACTATGGTCGAACCGGTGTGCATGAAGATAGGGGACGGGCATCGTTAGAACTTGCATTGGATCTCTGAAGAAACCACATATTCCGAGTCTAAAAATGATTTTTTCAAAAAATCACGGGCGATAGATCATGTACCTGTAGTACAAACCGGACCCACTTCCTGCCGATTCGGCAGACATTTGTCCTTTTTACCCGGGATGGAAGAAAAGGTTTGAGATGTACCGGTTGGGATATAGTCCATGTAAGGTGGTATAGTATTTTAGGAAAATAGGACGGTAGCATTCTGAAACGGCATTTTGGTGGTTACTTCACAAAACGACCCGTTTTTTGCGCTCGGAAAATGGAAAAGGGATTTTCCGTGCGACAAAAAGGAAAACTTCCTCCTTCAACATTGTTCTACATACCAATGTCCACACACATGCATAATATGGGCACAACATCACAAACTATGCCGTGATTCAGCACATAACATCGGTCATTTGGACCGAAAGCCATGAAACCTCGAACATGATAGGTCATTTTGTGAAGGTTTTTTCGAAACATGATCAATATACCAAGTCTGGTATTTTTCCTTTCAACTATGTAACATAATATGACACCACGCGAAGGATTTTCATTGTTCGGATTTTTTTTGAATTTATTATGCCCGTTTTGAATTATCTGAATTTCTAACTATGGTCGAACCGGTGTGCATGAAGATAGGGGACGGGCATCGTTAGAACTTGCATTGGATCTCTGAAGAAACCACATATTGCGAGTCTAAAAATGATTTTTTCAAAAAATCACGGGCGATAGATCATGTACCTGTAGTACAAACCGGACCCACTTCCTGCCGATTCGGCAGACATTTGTCCTTTTTACCCGGGATGGACGAAAAGGTTTGAGATGTACCGGTTGGGATATAGTCCATGTAAGGTGGTCTAGTATTTTAGGAAAATAGGACGGTAGCATTCTGAAACGGCATTTTGGTGGTTACTTCACAAAACGACCCGTTTTTTGCGCTCGGAAAATGGAAAAGGGATTTTCCGTGCGACAAAAAGGAAAACTTCCTCCTGCAACATTGTTCTACATACCAATGTCCACACACATGCATAATATGGGCACAACATCACAAACTATGCCGTGATTCAGCACATAACATCGGTCATTTGTACCGAAAGCCATGAAACCTCGAACATGATAGGTCATTTTGTGAAGGTTTTTTCGAAACATGATCAATATACCAAGTCTGGTATTTTTCCTTTCAACTATGTAACATAATATGACACCACGCGAAGGATTTTCATTGTTCAGATTTTTTTTGAATTTATTATGCCCGTTTTGAATTATCTGAATTTCTAACTATGGTCGAACCGGTGTGCATGAAGATAGGGGACGGGCATCGTTAGAACTTGCATTGGATCTCTGAAGAAACCACATATTGCGAGTCTAAAAATGATTTTTTCAAAAAATCACGGGCGATAGATCATGTACCTGTAGTACAAACCGGACCCACTTCCTGCCGATTCGGCAGACATTTGTCCTTTTTACCCGGGATGGAAAAAAAGGTTTGAGATGTACCGGTTGGGATATAGTCCATGTAAGGTGGTCTAGTATTTTAGGAAAATAGGACGGTAGCATTCTGAAACGGCATTTTGGTGGTTACTTCACAAAACGACCCGTTTTTTGCGCTCGAAAAATGGAAAAGGGATTTTCCGTGCGACAAAAAGGAAAACTTCCTCCTGCAACATTGTTCTACATACCAATGTCCACACACATGCATAATATGGGCACACCATCACAAACTATGCCGTGATTCAGCACATAACATCGGTCATTTGGACCGAAAGCCATGAAACCTCGAACATGATAGGTCATTTTGTGAAGGTTTTTTCGAAACATGATCATTGTTCGGCACACATTTAGTCCCGGATGTAGTCACAAACCGGGACTAAAGGGATTGCGGCAGAGTGGGCCAGACAACACTAATAATAGGGGTGAGTGTCGACATTATGTCGTGCGGCTTGTACCTTGTCCCAGATGGTGTCACCAACCGGGACTAAAGATGAACCTTTAGTCCCGGTTGGAGACACCAACCGGGACTAAAGATGAGTCAGCACTAATAATAGGGGTGAGTGTCGACATTATGTCGTGAGTGTCGACATTATGCCGAGCTGCTTGTACTATAAATATGCATCCTTGTGAGTCCAGTCCTCCAGCCAGTTTGAGGCATCTCCAAGATGGTTTTAGAGAGCAGGGACACCACTACGGCCAGTTTCAGGGAGATGCCGACGGAGCCCAGTCCTCCGGCATCTCCGAGAAACTGGTCATAGAGGCACTCCCTAATATGTGAAATTAGTTAGCTCCGAGGCGTATTGATCTAGTTAGTGAAGTTACAAGCTGCAAGATGGTTTTCGAGAGCAGGGACACCACTGCGGCCAGTTTCAGGGAGATGCCGACGGAGCCCAGTCCTCCGGCATCTCCGAGAAACTGGTCATAGAGGCACTCCCTAATATGTGAAATTAGTTAGCTCCGAGGCGTATTGATCTAGTTAGTGAAGTTACAAGCTGCAAGATGGTTTTCAAGAGCAGGGACACCACTGCGGCCAGTTTCAGGGAGATGCCGGCGGAGCCCAGTCCTCCGGCATCTTCGAGAAACTGGTCATAGAGGCACTCCCTAATATGTGAAATTAGTTAGCTCCGAGGCGTATTGATCTAGTTAGTGAAGTTACAAGCTGCAAGATGGTTTTTGAGAGCAGGGCCACCACTACGACCAGTTTCAGGGAGATGCCGACGGAGCCCAGTCCTCCGGCATCTCCAAGAAACTGGTCATAGAGGCACTCCCGGTCCAGCCACAAAATGGGACTAACACTCAAGACATTTATTAATATTAAAAACTGAGACTACAAAACCGGGACTAAAGGCCACAAACCGCGAAAGATATCCTTCGGTCAAGCCACAAACCGCGAAAGACATGAACTAGAGTTACATAATATGAGCATGAACTTCTTGGCATATGTCATTCCTTATGACCGCTTCAGACGTAACCATGGAGCATCTTCTTTACTTAACGGAATGCTTGGGTCAGTTTTCACTGTGAAGGGCGGAATTTCATCAAACTTATTATAATCTTCTGACATGTCTGTCTTGTCCTCGATTCCCACGATGTTTCTTTTCCCTGAAAGAACTATGTGACGCTTTGGCTCATCATATGATGTATTCGTTTGCATATTTTTTCTTTTTTTCGGTCTGGAGGACATGTCCTTCACATAGAAAACCTGAGACACATCATTGGCTAGGACGAATGGTTCATCTCTATAACCAAGATTGTTGAGATCCACTATTATCATTCCGTACAACTGGTCTATCTTTACCCCTTCCCCATTCAGGTTGATCCATTTGCAGCGAAACAAAGGGACCTTAAAAGAGACTCCATAGTCTAGTTCCCATATCTTCTCTATGTAACCATAATATGTGTCCTTTTGTCCATTCTCGTCTATTGCATCAAAGCGGACACCACTATTTTGGTTGGTGCTCTTTTTATCTTGGGCGATCGTGTAGAACGTATTCCCATTTATTTCGTACCCTTGGAAATTCAATACAGTAGAAGATGGTGACGCGGCCAACAAGTATAGCTGATCTCCAACAGTGGTGTCATTCAAGAGATGTGTCCGCATCCAACCACCGAAAGACTTCATGTGTTCATCTGTAATCCATGATTCAGGCTTCCCCGGGTTTTTGGAGCGTACAATATTCTTGTGTTCCTCGATATACGGAGCTGCCAAGGTGGAATTATGTAGAACTGTGTAGTGTGCTTTAGTGAAAGAATCCCCGTCCCTACATATCATTGCTTTCTTTCCCAGCGTGCCTTTTCCACTTAGTCTTCCCTCATGCCGCGAGTCAGAAACACAAATCGGCTTAAGGTCAGGAATAAAGTCAACACAAAACTCAATGACCTCCTCTGTTCCATATCCCTTGGAGATGCTTCCTTCTGGTCTAGCACGGTTATGAACATATTTCTTTAAGACTCCCATGAACCTCTCAAAGGGGAACATATTGTGCAGAAATACCGGACCGAGAATGGCAATCTCTTCCACTAGATGAACCAGGAGATGCGTCATAATATTGAAGAAGGATGGTGGGAACACCAATTCAAAACTAACAAGACATTGTACCACATCCTTCTGTAACCTTGGCAGAATATCTGGATTGATTACCTTCTGAGATATTGCATTGAGGAATGCACACAGCTTCACAATGGGTACTCGAATATTTTCCGGTAGAAGCCCCCTCAATGCAATCGGAAGCAACTGCGTCATAATCACGTGACAGTCATGAGACTTCAGGTTTTGGAACTTTTTCTCTGCCATATTTATTATCCCCTTTATATTAGATGAGAAGCCCGACGGCACCTTGATACTGTAAAGGACTTCAAAAAAGATTTCCTTCTCTGCTTTGGTAAGAGCATAGCTGGCACGACTTAAGTGACGCCCTTTATCCGTCTTGTTATCTGTATGCATGTTCTTTGGGTCTTTCATAATTTGTTGGTCCTCCCGTGCTTCAGGTGTATCTTTTGTCTTACCATACACGCCTAGGAATCCTAGCAGGTTCACGCAGAGATTCTTCGTCACGTGCATCACGTCGATTGAAGAGCGGACACGCAGGACTTTCCAATATGGCAGCTCCCAAAATATAGATTTCTTCTTCCACATGGGTGCGTGTCCTGTAGCGACGTCGTTCGGAACTGATTGACCGCCAGGACCCTTTCCAAATATTACTTCTATGTCCTTGACCATACCAAATACATCATCACCAGCAGGGAGTTCAGGCTTCTTCCGGTGATCTGCCTCACCTTTAAAATGCTTGCCTTTCTTTCTTACGGGATGATTGGTCGGAAGAAATCGTCGATTCGCTAGGTACACAACCTTCTTGCATTTATGCAAATATGTACCTTCGGTCTTATCTAAACAGTGGGTGCATGCCTTATATCCTTTGTTTGTCTGTCCTGAAAGGTTACTAAGAGCAGGCCAATCATTGATGGTTACGAATAACAACCCTCGTAGATTAAATGGCTCCTGTTTGTTCTCATCCCACGCACGTACACCTGGTTTGCCCCACAACTGTAAGAGTTCTTCAACTAATGGCCTAAGGTACACATCAATGTCGTTGCCCGGTTGCTTCGGGCCTTGTATGAGCACTGGCATCATAATGAACTTACGCTTCATGCACAACCAAGGAGGCAGGTTGTAGATACATAGAGTCACGGGCCAGGTGCTGTGACTGCAGCTCTGCTCCCCAAAAGGATTCATGCCATCCATACTTAGACCAAACCATAAGTTCCTTGCGTCACCTGAAAAGTCTGGGAAGTCTCTCTCGATTTTTCTCCACTGTGACCCATCAGCAGGGTGTCTCAACTCCCCGTCTTTCTTACGGTCTTCTTTGTGCCATCGCAACAACCTGGCATGCTCTTTGTTTCTGAACATGCGTTTCAACCTTGGTATTATAGGAGCATACCACATAACCTTAGCAGGAACCCTCTTCCGGAGGGGCTCTCCCTCAACATCACCAGGGTCATCTCGTCTGATCTTATACCGCAACGCGTTGCATACCGGGCATTTATCTAAATTCTCATACTCCTTACCGCGGTAGAGGATGCAGTCATTAATGCATGCATGTATCTTTTGCACATCTAATCCCAGAGGACAGAGAGTCTTCTTTGCTTCGTAGGTACTCTCGGGAAGTTCGTTATGTTTTGGAAACTTCGGCTTCATTATTTTCAGCATCTTTGCAAATGAGGAGTCAGTTAGACCACACTCTGCCTTCCATCGCAACAATTCCAGTGTGGTACCGAGCTTTGTGCTGCCATCTTCACAATTTGGGTACAACAATTTCTTGTGATCTTCTAACATGCCCTCTAACTTCAACTTCTCATTTTCTGTTTCACAGTCTCGCTTTGCATCAGAAATGACCCTACCAAGTTCATCAGCCGGCTCATCTGATGCCCGTTCTTCACCTTTTTCCTCTCCATTGTCTTCCATTGCAGTATCACTGTATTCAGGAAACATATGATGATAGTTGTTATCATCATCTTCTTCTTCACCATCTTCCATCATAACCCCTCTTTCCCCGTGCTTGGTCCAGCAATTATAGTTGGGCATGAAACCTTTCATAATCAGGTGGCCGCGAATGATTTTCGAGGAAGAGTACTCCTTGTTGTTCCGACATTGAACACATGGACAACGTATAAATCCATTCTCTTTGTTTGCCGTAGCCACATCGATAAATTTATCCACGCCTTTGATATACCCGGCTACCCGCCGGTCACCGTACATCCATTCCCGACCGTTCATCTGCATCATATAAGTAAGTTTATCAAAAAACAGGACATCATAAATAGTGAAATAACCAATTCACACCGACACATGAATTGTATCAATGACCTAGAAAAGATAAGATTGCTAACCTCGATCGAGGGAAATAAGCTCAAGTGCGTCTCGGACACCTTCTATATTTTTGTTCTATGAGAAATTCAACGGGATTTTTCACTCAAACATTTCAACAAACACCTTCAATGCATGCATGAAAAAAAACTAGCACACACCCTCACACCTTACACCATTCGAAAAAACAGAGTGGAGGCAGAGGAGGGGGCTGGGGCGTTGCATTTATAGAGGGCAGGGGTCTTTAGTCCCGGTTGGAGCCAGCAACCGGGACTAAAGGTGCGTGCCACGCCACGTGGCTGTGGCCAAACCTTTAGTACCGGTTGGTGGCTCCAACCGGGACGCATGCCCCCTTACCAACCGGGACCCATGCCCCCTGGCCCCGTGCGCGCTCCAACCGGGACGCGTGCCAGCATTAGTCCCGGTTGGTGACGCAACCGGGACTAATGCTCCGAGGGGTCGTGAACGGATAGCCCGTTTTCCTCTAGTGTGGTAGAGCTGAGAAGAGCAAAGCCCGTCCTATCATCGTGTGGCGTGAAGGCAACAGCCTTGTATTCTGCAAAACCGGAAGAAAAAGGGTCGTCGGTGACTAAAATAAACGGGTTATAAAAGGCCAAAACAAAAACGTAGAAGCCTACCTCGAACACCACCGATCTAGACACGTACGTATCTCGTACTGCTGCAAAATCCAAGCAAAATCCAAGAAAAAAGAGGTAAGGCAAGACAACCAACACACACGACAAGAAACACATAGTAAAAAAACGCGTGCAAGCAGTAGAAGCACAAACAGGAGATGATGCAGACGTCCAACCGCGCAGAGCTAGCTAGAAAGCTTTCGCATGCAAGGAGAACCAATCCGTGGTTAGATGGTTAGGAGGGCAGTGGCACTCCCAACCCACCAGAGTTCTCTCTCGAAACAGGTTTTCGTACTGCTTTATAAATAAAGCCAAATCCAGGTTCATACAACATCCAACAAGACACCCACGGCCTGAGCCAACGACAAAGGGGAAAGTAGCGGAATGACTGCTGGGGCCACAGCACAACACGACCCAAAAAACAAAGGAAAAGCGACAGGGCCACCGCCAAGCCCTACACACCAAACGGAGCGGAAGTCATGACGGAGCTTGAGACGCGAAAGGGGATGCCGCCACTCTCAGGGCTCCAAAGATGGCGTCAAAGTCCGACCGGTCACGCTGACGCACCAACGGGGACCACTGCTGGAGGAAAGCAATAAGATAAAAAATGAGTCAGACGCCCTGGCAGGGAAAATATGCTCAATCACCATCTTGTTGCGAACATTCCAAAGGGACCAGGCCAGGGCCGCGAAGACCATCCAGAAGAGGCGGCAGCCCCTTCCGGCACGGGTGGCCGCTGCCTGCAGGAACTCTCCAAGCTCCTGGGCCTGCCAAGGTCCCAACGCTTCCCTCACACAGCACCAGAGAAATTGCGCCGCCGAACAAGAGAACATAATATGGGCGCAGGTTTCTGGTGTCCCACATAGGGGCACCGACCATTGCCCGGCCCATTACGCTTCGCCACCTCCACCCCCGACAGGAGCCTATCCCTTAGGAGCTGCCAGAGGAAGATGGGGATACTAAGGAGGAGGGGGGCCTGCTTCGGGCCCTGAAAGAGGGCCCGGTAGGCCGAGCTGACCGAGAACTCCCCTCTCGGCGACAGGCTCCAGGCCACCGAGTCAGGGACCGCGGGCAGCGAACTAGGGAGGGCCACCTCCAGGCGCCGATGTTCCTCTGCCTCGGCCTCGCTAAAAGTTCGTCGGAACAAGATGTTCCAACTCCCTCCACAAATGGTCTCAGCCACGAGGACCGTCAGGGACGAAGAGATGGCAAAAAGCGCGGGGAACTGCTCACAGAGAGGGACCGACTGAAGCGAGGGGTCCAGCCATAGGCGCACACCCTTCCCATTCCCAATGGAGAAGGACACCCCCAACCCCACGAATAGCTTAATCTCCTGGACTGGGAACCCTCCCTACGCTCGCAGGCTAAAAGGGGCCGGCCACGGAGGTACTTGGTTTTCACCAGCTACAGCCACAGACCTCCGTCGCCCCTAAGGATTCGCCACACCCATTTCATCATCAGGGCCACGTTAAAGCGACGTCGCCCCTAAGGATTCGCCACACCCATTTCATCATCAGGGCCACGTTAAAGAGACGTGAGTCCAGGATACCTAAGCCCCCAAGGCATTTGGGGGCGCAGATGTCTGCCCATTCAACCATATGGTACCTCTGGTGACCGTCCCTCGCCGCCCAAAAGAATCGCGACAGCTCCTTGGCAAAGACTGCATGGATCCCTTCAGGGAGCAGGTATAGCCCCATCTGGTACATGGGCAGACTCGAGAGGCAAGAGTTGATAAGAACCGTCTGCTCCCCTTGGTCGTAAGCCTAGCCCGCCAGGGCTCTGCTTTAGACCGGACTCGCGTCACTAGGGGGCCAAATCCTTAATCAGAACCCTCGTCTCTAGGATGGGCATCCCTAGGTAAGTAGTAGGGAAATCCGCTAGTCTGCAGTTCAGGTTATTCGCAATACGCTGACGCTCAACATCATCGAAGCCGAGAACAAAGACCTCACTCTTGTCGAAGTTAATCTTCAGGCCCGACAAGGACTCGAAGCACATCAACAGGAACTTGAGGTTAATAATGTCGAGGTCCGAACCCTGCACCATGATCATGGTATCATCCGCATATTGGAGGTGGGTGACGGCACCCCTGGGATCAAGTGCCCCACTACGCCCGATATATGGCCAGCAGTTTTGGCTCTATCCAAAACTTCTGCCAGGGCATCTACTGCGGCGTTAAACAAGAGAGGGGAAATGGGGTCCCCTTGTCTGACGCTGCATGACGGGCTAAAGTAGGGGCCTATCTCCCTGTTAATGTTGATAGTCGTCCGCCCACTCATCATGAACTGCATGATCCAGAAATCATCCTGGCATCAAACCCTCTCCTCTCCAGGACTAGACGGAGGAAGGCCCAGTCCAAGCGGCCGTAGGCCTTCTGGAAGTCCAGCTTGAGGAACACCCCCTTCCGATGGCGAGTCTTCACCTCATGAATGATCTCATGAAGGGCGAGGACACCATCATGAATAAGGCGTCCCTTAAGGAAGGCGGACTGGAGGGGGTGGGTGAGCCTCTCCATCACTGGGGCCAGGCGAAGGGCACAGACCTTCGCAAAGATCCGTTGGACGATGTTGATGACCATGATCGGTCTGAACTGGCGGATATCCGTGGCCCCCACCACCTTGGGGATCAGGGATATCACCCCGAAGTTCAGGCGAGACGTCACCAGGGCCCAGTGAAGAACGCTTGGAACATCGGCATGATCACCAGCTGCAGCTGGGACCAGAAGGTCTGGAAGAAAGACACGGGCAGCCCATCAGGGCCAGGGGCCGACCCTGTCCTCATGGACTTCAGGGCCAAGGTCACCTCCTCCGAGGAGAACGGGAGGGTAAGCTCCATGTTCTCCGCCGGGGAAACGGTCGCCTCACTGACCCAGAAGTCCATGGCCAGCGAGATCCCTGAGCCCGGCGAACGCGAGAACAGCTCTTTATAGAAGGAATAAATATGGGAGGAGAGTTCCAGTTGAGATTCCAATAGAACGTCCCCCTCCCAGAGGTAGGGGATCGAGCACTTCCTCCTCCTGCCATTGGCAATAGCATGGAAGTAGACCGTGTTGGATTCCCCCTGGATGGTCCAGTTCTGGCGACTACGCTGTCTCTAGAACGCCTCCTCTCTCTTGTAAATCTCCATAATGGAGGTCTCAAGAGAGTACCTATGAGACCAGGCCGCTTCCGAGATGCCGCGCTGGTCGGCCTCCAGGTCTAGGGCCTGAATCTCCCGAAGAATAACCTCCTTTTGTTCCCTAAGGTCCGCCCCCAGGTTGGCCCCCCAGCCTCTCATGAACCGTCGGATAGTCTGGGCACAGTGGTGCCAAACATCTACGGCACAATAAGCCCGCGGAGGGATGCGGCCGCCTCCCCCCACTTTGACCGTACTGCTTCCACAAAGCCCGACTTCTGTAGCTAGAAGGACTCGAAGTGGAAGCAGTTCAGTCGCGGTGGGGGGGCTCCCGAAGACAGGAGGAGTGGGGTGTGATTAGATCCAAGCCTAGTGGCCTCCTTCAGGGAGCAAAGGGGGAAGTGAATCTCCCAATCAACCGACACAAAGACACGATCAAGGACACTACGGATCGGGGCGAGTTGCTTATTGGTCCACGTATATCTAGCGCCCACACGCGAGATCTCGCGGAGGGCAAGATCGGCGATGCAGTCATTAAACATGCGCATCCTAGGGAGGTCGACATTCGCCGAGCTCTTATCGTCCGAAAAGGGGATCAGGTTGAAGTCCCCAGCAATCACTACGGAGATATCCACCCGTTCCACCTTCGACCGAAGCTCCTGCAAGAAGTTCGCCGACCTCCGATGGTCCGCGGGGCCATAGACAATGATCACCTCCCACTTGAAGCGGGATTTTCTATGGGTGAGGGAAATGCTCACAAAGAATTCCCCCGGTCCATATCGTCAACCTCGAAGGTTTCCTCCTTCACACCGAGGAGGATCCCACCCGAATGACCAACAGCAGGGAGCCACGACCAGGAGAACCTGCAGCGGCTAAGACCCTCCAACTCAGCAATAGTGAAGTCCTGGTGAATCGTTTCCTGAAGCCCGACAATATTCGGAGCCTCGAGGCGAATATACTCTTAAATCTGGCGGCGGCGACCCTCGTGCCCGAACCCCCTGATGTTCCAAATGAACGCTCGGAAGGCCCGAAGGATGTTCATCTAGGACACTCAGTGCTGAGGGGCCCTTAGTAGGGGCGGAACGGGCACGGCTACGGGGTTGGGACTTGGACTTCTCAGGAGCCCTGGGTGGTCTCCCGCGAGGTCTCCCCTGGGGGGAAGGCCTCGGGGTGGCCTCCCTGCCATCAGGGGAAGGAGGGGAACCCTCGCTAAGGTTAGGACCGACAACCCTATCCTCGGCCAGGATTCGGGAGCGCTCGCGCTCCCGAGCATCACATGCTCGGGCGGCCGCATTCGCACCCTCGTATCCCTCCCGCGCTTTAATGGCGGCAATCTGAGACATCCTAGGTCCCTTCTCACCACGGAAGACAATCCCACAGTCATCCGCCACCTTGGCCAAGTGCGCCAATGGGACCTCGGCAAGAACCGAGAAGCTGGAATCCGACACAGAAGATGAACCCGAAACCAAGAGAGAGGGGGGTACCTGAGAACTCGTCACGGGCAGTGACGCGGCGAGTCGCGCACTCCTCCACCGTCGGCTCAGGGCCGGTCAAGCCAGCCCTGGAGCCCGCCAGGCAGACGCTGTGACGGGAAGGCGGGGGAGGTGGCGGACGCAGGGCCCGGGGACGACGCAGGGAGGAGGCGTCGCAGGAGTGGCGCCCAGAGAGGGGGCCGAGTCCAGGGCCACCAAGTCCGGAGTGTCCGGGTCAAGCACGTAGCACACCACCCCTGACGAGTGCGGCGAGCTCCAAGGTCACACCACCATCCCCACACTCCCAGAGGTCACCACCTCCGGCGAGGGGGAGGGGAGGGAGGGACCAGCTGCTCCTGCGTAGACGAGGGGACGACGGAGAGGTTGGATCCGTACTGAGCGATGTTGAGGTCGAAGGAGAGAGGCGGGTCGGGACGGAAGCACCGCGGCAGATCCACTGGGGCCAGCTTGGCAGGGGCGCTCCTAGAAAGGGGTCGGCGATCCGGGAAGAACGGACCCCCAGCAGCACGCTCCCTCCTGGTCAACGGCTTCTCACTCGCGGTCTGAGAATCAACACGGCCGCCCCCTCCCCCCTAAGACAGCTGGGGAGGCGGAGGGGACGCGTCTGTCATCAGAGGGGAAGCCGGGTCGGACCCAGAATCACTGTCCCTGGAGGAGTCGCCCTCCCGGCCCCCCTCTCCCTTCCCCTGTCTGTCCTCAAACGGGGGCGGGGGAGGGAACGAGGGGGCGCCCCGGGCGGGGCCTCTCTGTCCTCCAGCTCCACTAGAAGGCCGCGCCCCACCCGGTCGAAAAAGAAGCACGGAAGGGAAGACCGAGGTGTCCGGGCATAGAAGTCGCAGTCGGACGGCCCCGTGCCCCCGAGAGACCCCAAGTCTACCTCCAGGGGCTTAGCCACCTCCCAGGCCACCAGCATCACGAGCCCAAGCTGCCGGGCCTCGGAAGGGAGTCCAGACAGGTGGACCCAGACCTCCGAGAGAGTGGGGACATACTCCTACGCTGCTGAGGCGGGCTGGATAGAGACCTTCAGCTGGTGGAGGACGAACCGCAGGCACACATGCTCATAATCGCGACCGAAGGGAAGGACACAGCGAACTCGGAGGCGGAGACGCGACGGACCAGCCACTCGTGGCCCGGCAGTACCGCGTGAAGATCGTCCTGGACAAGGGACTTGGTCACCTTGATAGACAGCGGGGGGTCCTGCTTGGGGAGGACGGTGACCATCGCCAGCGTCTCTGGCACCCGCATATGAACCCCGCCCATGTCGACGAAGTAGAACCCCTCATCCACGCAATGCACGTAGTACTCCAGGCACTCTCTCAGGCGAGGAACAGGGGGCACCGCGACCCCCGAGGGCCCAGACGGGGCCGGACCCAAAATAGACGAGGTCGGGCCCTTCTTCTTCTTCTTAGTCTTCTTTTTCTTTTTTGGCGCCGGAGCCTCAGCCGTCATGCCATCCCGCGACGCCTGTGGGCCGGAGGGCGAGCATCCCGAGGCGCTACTGAAAGGATCGTATGGGCACCTAGAGGGGGGGTGAATAGGTGCTACTTCAAATTTTCTTCTTTTTCAAATTAAGGTTTGACAATAAGGTAAATTCTCTAGATAATGAAACTATGGAGAATTTACCTATATGACAATTATGCAAGAGCTACCACAACACAAAGTAGTAACAAGTAAGTAAGGTGCAGTAAAGGATAGAAGTAACCGAAAAGTGGACGCGGAGACACAAGGATTTGTTTCCCGTAGTTCCTTCCTTTTGAGGGGAAGTATGTCTACGTTTGGAGAGGGGGTGGTTTCAAACCACCGATGCCACGAGAGGCCTCCCTTGTTCTCCGATGAATCTCACCCCAACGGGATCGATTCACCTTCCACTATATCGGCAACCTTCAAGGTGGAAGCCGGCACCGTTACAAGTTTGGGGCACACATCCACAACTTAATCGGAGGCTCCCAAATACAAGGAAGCTGTCAAAACAATCAAAGACAAGCTTGTAAGAACAAAAACAAGAACTAGGGTTTCCAACAAAACACTAGAGCAAAGGGGCCCTCAATGAAATGAGGGGGAAATGAAGATCTCTTTTGGTGAAGTAGTAGATCGGGGACTCCTCCTTCGATTCCCCAAAGATCAAGAACTTTGGGTGGTGGGATGAGGAGATATTGAAGATTTGGGTGGCTCCAATGGACTCCAATGGTGGGCAGTGACTTTAATGTGCTGAGCTATTTGTCCCAAGGTAGGTCCACAAAATATGGCCGTTGGAGCATTTAATGTACCGGTAGTACCGGTACTCAAGCGGTAGTACCGCTTGCAAGCGGTAGTACCGCTTGCAAGCGGTACTACCGGTCAAGTACCGGACCAGGTACCGGAGGTGCTCAAGATCTTCAGCATTCTTCAATCTTGGGCGGTATCGTCCATGCGGTACTACCCCCAAGCGGTAGTACCGGTCGTAGGAAGCGGTACTACCGGTTGGGGCGGTAGTACAGGTCCCAAGTACTGCTTGGTACTGACCAAAATGGAGAGGGGTGAGTGCTAGTCAGTATGCCACGGTACTGCCGAGCGGTACGACCGCCTCAAGCGGTAGTATCGCTTGTACCAAGCGGTACTACCGGTTGGACCGGTAGTGCCGCTCCGTGGTACCGGGGGGTACTGACTAGCACGCACCTTTATCACTTTTGATCAGTGCCAACCGGTACTGGAACCGGTAGTACCGGTGTCAAGCGGTAGTACCGGTTGTATTTCCGGTACTACCAGTTGACACAGAGGTTTTTTGCAAGGGGAATTGATATGCCATTAATTGTGCCTCCTCTTATCAATCCTGTGATAAACTTAGCACACATTTAAAATGATAAGTGTATTGATATCAAACATCAAAATCAGAGGGATAGGAAAATGCTCTTTCAATCTCCCCTTTTTTGGTGTTTGATGACAATACACTTCTGTAAGATGATTTTAATAGTAAGCATATGATATTTGTAAAATAGAGACGGGACTCCCCCTAGATGTGTAGAAACAAACCTCCCCCTCTATTTTACAAACCCAACATGGGTGCATAAATATGGATACTAGCATTTGAACATACCTTTGCACAAAACATGTGATGAGGAATATATAGACAATAGATACCGCATAACATCACAAGATGGATCCAATGAAATAAACCACATAGTCTCATAAGATGGATCCACAACCACATAGTCTCACACGACATGAACACATAGTCTCACACATAATAAACACATAGTCTCACACATAAATAGAGGTAAATCGAAGTTCACAAGCAATAAAAGTATCAAAGAGAAAAACGAGCTTGTGACTTCCCATGCAACACCCGTGCCTAAAGTGCAACTTCTCCCCCTTTGGCATCAAGACGCCAAAAAGGGACAAGTGCAAAGCTACCGTCCCAAAGGTCAATCACCCTCCTCCTCCTCCTCCTCATCCTCAAGGTCCTCCTCATCCTCGTAAGTGGGTGGGGCGCGGTGCGAGGAAGAGACATCATCGTCCCAACGGCTGTGCTGAGAAATCCACTGATCTTCTGGAGTGATGTTGTTCTTGGATCCCTCGGAGATGGTAAAACCTTGAGCAGACATCATTTCCTTCTGCCGAGCACAGGCTTTCTTTGCATACACATGCGCCTCATACATGCGCTTCTGGTTGTCAACCTAGAAGCAGAAGATCTTCTTTAGCTTGACCTCCATCCTTTTGGCCCAAGAGGGCTTGGCATTCTTGTGACGAGAGACAACATAGTCAGTGTCATGACCACTGTCAGCAGCCTCAGAGTCATCCTCATCCTCATCCTCCTCACCTGCCTCAACGCGAGGTTTAGCATGTTTCTTGATCTTGAGTGCCTTTGGCCTGTGCACAACGAGAGAGCGAGTGGAGAGATTCCTAGCAATGACGAGGCACTTTGACACAATGAGGGCCATAATGTAAGGAGCAAATGGTGGAACCCTCCGAGTGTATGCAGCAGAAACCATTTCATTCCATATGAAGTCTGTCACATCAAGAGGATTGCCTGATTCTTGGTTGAGGAAGGTGTTGAACAGCAAGTCAACGGAGAACCCATGTATCTCATCCTTGTTGCCCGCACGAGGAGCAACAGTCTCACGGAAAATGCGATGGAGAATGTCATATGTGGGGAGTAGATCCTTGATCTTGCCAGTAACCCCACGGCCTCGGATATACAAAGGTGTAAGAACATCCTTTTTGGAGGGATGCTCCCGCATGTGACAGCGAAAACCACAAGGAACGTCCCGGCCGCGATCTTCATACCCCAAGATGGCAGCAAACTCCGCAAGTGTAGCTTCCTTGACAGCACCTTGAGTCATCCAGGTAATCTTCCGAGTGCGGCCAGTGTGAAAATGTGCAGTGGCATAAAACTGGCAGATAAGGAGGGGATCATAGTCATGCTGAAACTCCATAATGGGGAACAAGCCAAGGCGAGAGCAGATTTCCTTAGCTTCAGCAAAGTAGTCAAGGTTCTTGTCAATGTGTCCCATGTCAATCCACTGCTGAGGCACCACCATCTGGATGTTGGTCAAAAGAACCTCATGATAAACACGCTCTTGGAAATCATCATAGAAGAGACTGTCTTCCCTTCCTTCGCTCCGGTTGCGGGAGTATGCATTTTCAATCCGGAGAGCCCTAAAATCTGACTCAGAGATATCTGACAGTTTCTTTGGCCCAGATGGCCCAGAGCTGAGACTTTTGGTACGCCCAGTGGAAGGGGGCGAGAGGGAGGGGCGCTGCCACGCCCAGCTGAGCGCTTGGTAACCCCTTCATGACCCCCACGACCACCTCGAGTGGCAGGCGGCTTGGAATGGTGTCTTGACTGTGGCATAACTTCTTCCTTAGACTCTGTATCTTCCTCAACAATCTCACGGTCAGACTTGGAGCGCTTGCATGCACCCCGAGAACCACCTGCATCTGTGAAAGCACGAGGGAGGATAGCAAGGAGATAAGGGCACAAGAATCACAAAGGCACAAACGAGAGAATCTACAATTTGGGCAGAAAAAAGTGGTCAGAGTGGACCGGTACTACCGGACCTGATGACCGGTAGTACCGCTTGCAAGCGGTCCGGTACTACCGGTTGAGCAGCACACACGCGTCAGATCTGATGGTAACTGCCCAACATGACGGCCTAAAACTGCACAATCGAGGATTCTACTCGGTATCAAGGAATCATATGGCAGTACAACCTTGTATATAGTCAATTTATCCACAAATCTAAGCCAAAACCTAGATCTAATGGGGAAATCAAATGGGGATAAAGGGCGGTTGTACCGGGATCCATGGCGGTGGAAAGGAGTGGGAGCCCGCCAAGAGGCCGAATCCAAGGAGAATCCGGAGGGAGGAGGGCGCGACAGGGCTCCGGTGGCGTCAAGGTCTCCGGTGGCGGCGTAGGTTTGAGTGGAGGGAGTGGGAAATAATGAGGCACTGAGGGGTGCCTCTCCCCACGCGTCCAATATATACCTGGAAACCGTCAACCGGTAGTACCGGTTGTTGGAGCGGTACTACCGCTTGTAAGCGGTAGTACCGGTTCCACAACCGGTAGTACCGGTGGCCGGTAGGACCGGACATGTGGGCGGTAGTACCGTTCCTGGAGCAGTTCTTCCAGGAGACGATCTGGGAACTTCCCAGGTCCGGTAGTACCGCTCGCACATCCGGTAGTACCGGTCCCATCTGATTCCAAAGCCGGGGATCAAGGATGATTCTTGTGCGGATAGAGGGTTTTCGTGAGGCAGTACGGAGGCTTGGGTTAGGATAAGTAAGCTGAGAAGCACATGCACTCTAAAAAATTGAAGAAACAAATAAATACCAAACTAGAGTGCATGAGACTAAGAACGATGATGACAATTCAAATAGAAGACAATCATGAGTGAAAACCAATTCAACTAGGTGACAAACACGAGTAAGCACATCAACCTCTCTATTGAGAGGGGGCGGTGGCCTAGGCCACCATATTTGAGTATACTCGGCTTAGCACCACGAAGATATATCTTGGGTCTATTACCGAAACTCATCATTGAGCTCACATATCACAAAATGATATTAAGAGGAATGATTTTGTTTACTTTGCGCATAATGGGGGGAGGGATAGTCCAATCAATTAGGACCGCACTCCCCCTATGTCCATGCCTACACCTAAACCTAACATGGGTCGAGTATTAGGTGAGAGTGCAAGATAATCAAGTCAAACTCCTTGAATCTACGATATTTAGTTCATTCCTCAAGTAGCAAAACCTTGCTTCATCAAGTGGCTTCGTGAAGATATCGGCAAGTTGATCTTTGGTTGATACATAGGATAGATCAATATCACATCTAGCAACATGATCTCTAATGAAGTGATGTCGAATCTCAATATGCTTTGTCCTTGTGTGATCCACCGGGTTGTATGCAATTTTGATGGCACTTTCATTGTCACATAGAAGAGGCACTTTGTCACAATGGACACCGTATTCCTTTAAATTTTGCCTCATCCATAGCAATTGGGTGCAAGCACTAGCAGCAGCAACATACTCGGCTTCGGCGGTGGAGAGAGATATACAATTTTGCTTCTTAGAAGACCAACATACCAAGGACCTACCAAGGAATTGGCAAGCCCCGGATGTTGATTTCCTATCATCCTTGTCTCCCGCCCAATCCGAATCCGTGTATCCACAAAGAGCGAATGTTGAGCCTTGAGGGTACCAAAGACCATAAAATGGGGTATGAACTAAATATCGAAAGATTCTCTTGACCGCCATTAAATGGCTTTCCTTAGGAGCCGCTTGATATCTTGCACACACACCTACACTCAACACAATATCGGGTCTAGATGCACAAAGTTAAAGCAAAGAACCAATCATAGACCGGTAAT
Source organism: Avena atlantica (assembly GCA_910589765.1). Taxonomy (NCBI): domain Eukaryota; kingdom Viridiplantae; phylum Streptophyta; class Magnoliopsida; order Poales; family Poaceae; genus Avena; species Avena atlantica. The sequence goes on from OU342738.1 coordinate 302,153,119, forward strand.
ACCTTTTGATCCACATCTTTACCATTTGGATTTTGTTCTAGATGAGTCTTTGTAGCCATGGGAGTAGGAGCTCCATTAAAATCTTGCATTTTGAATCTCTTGAGCATATCTTGAGTATACTTGGCTTGGTTGAAGAATGTTCCTCCTCTAACTTGCTTGATCTTAAAGCCAAGAAATACCTTCAACTCCCCCATCAAAGACATCCGGAACCTACTAGTCATAAGCTTTGAGAATTCATCATTAAAAGCTTTGTTAGATGAGCCAAAGATAATATCATCAACATATATTTGGCATACAAAAAGCTCCCCATTGACCCTCTTAGTAAAAAGAGTGGGATCAATTTTCCCAACCTCAAAGCCACGGTCAAACAATAACTCTCTAAGGTGCTCATACCACGTGCGTGGGGCTAGCTTGAGCCCATAGAGCGCCTTATCAAGTTTGTAGACATGGTTTGGGAAGTTGGGGTCCTCAAATCCCGGCGGTTGCTTAACATATACCAATTCATTTAAAGGACCATAAAGGAATGCACTTTCTACATCCATTTGTTGCAACTTAAAGTTATGATGTGCCGCATAAGCAAGAAGGATACGGATGGACTCAAGGCGAGCCACGGGTGCATAAGTCTCTCCATAATCAATGCCTTCAATTTGAGAGTACCCTTGTGCAACCAATCTAGCCTTGTTCCTTACTATAATTCCATGCTCATCTTGCTTGTTCTTGAATATCCACTTTGTTCCAATAACATTGCGGCAATATTTTGGCTTCTCAACTAACTTCCACACTTTGTTTCTCTCAAAGTTGTTGAGCTCTTTGTGCATAGCTTCTAACCAATCTGAATCTTCAAGAGCTTCCCACACTTTCTTTGGTTCAATCATGGAAATGTGAGCTTGATGTTCACTGAACCTCTTCAATTGTGCTCTTGTGGAAATTCCTTTCCTTAGATCTCCAACAACATTTTGGAGGGTGTGGTCTCTTATTTCCAACATTCTTTCCTTTCTAGCTTCGCGACGAGCGTGGATCTCCTCATTGTTTCTTGGAGGACCCTCTTCATCATTTTGATCCTCGTCTTGACCATCAACTTGACCTTGATCATCATTGGATTCATCCTTTAAATTGGGAGGCAAGGATTGACCTTGGTCTTGATCAAGTGCTCTTCTAGCATCAATTTGAGCCCGTCTCAAAACAGTTTGGATGGATCTTCCTTGACAAATTGACTTGGCACCACTTGACAACCCATCGAATGGACCAAGCTCCCTTTGACTAGATTTCACACATTGATCACTATGTTGAGGGTCCACATCTTGTCTTTGGCTTGAGTCAATGTCCTCTTCGGTAGATGGAGCATGTTGAGTTTGTGAAGATGAGGGCTCCACTCGAGTGGAGCATAGTTCTTCTCGATCCGCCATAAGGGGTTCCTCAACGGGGCGGATATAACCCACACCCATTCTTCCTATGGCATCCTAAGGCATTTCATCATCTGCATCACAAGCATCAACACGCCCCCCTTGGGGACCACCATATTCTTCGAAGGTCACACTACAAGATTCTATGACGGCTCCGGAGAGCTTGTCATAGATTCTATAAGTGTGAGATTCGAGACCATAGCCAACAAAAATACCCTATAATGCTTTAGACTCGAATTTAGACAAACGAACACCTTTGATGAGATAGAAACACTTACAACCGAACACCCGAAAATAAGATATGTTGGGCTTGTTATCGGTAAGTATCTCATATGGAGTCTTGTTGATTTTCTTGCGGAGGTAGAGTCGGTTTGAAGCATGGAAAGCGGTGGAGACGGCTTCGGCCCAGAAGTTGTATGGATATTTAAACTCCGCCAACATGGTCCTAGCCATCTCAATAAGAGTCAGATTTTTTCCTTTCGGCCACACCATTTTGTTGAGGGGTGTATGCAGCGGAATATTGATGTTTAATCCCCTCATCACTAAGGAAATCATTCAAGGTGTAGTTTTTGAACTCGGTGCCGTTGTCACTTCTTATAATCAATACGGGAACATTGTGTTGCCGTTGAACCAAGTTGATGAAGTCAATAAAAGTCTTTTGAGTTTCACTCTTCAACTTGAAGAAATAAACCCAAGAGTATCTTGAAAAATCGTCAACAATCACCAAACAATATTTCTTCCCTCCAAGACTTGCATGAGATGGAGGACCAAATAGGTCCACATGAAGGAGTTCCAAGATCTTGTTAGACTTGATTTGGTTCGTGGGCTTGTGTGGAGTGTCATGCATCTTCCCTAGAACACATGCCCTGCAAACACGATCTCTGGCAAAGGAAACATTTTCTTTTAGTCCAACAATATGGCCCTCTTTATGGAGACTTTGCAAAGTTCTCATATTGACATGGGCTAGTCGGCGGTGCCATAGCCAACCCACATCGGCCTTTCCGTATAAGCACATCGGACCTGCAGTGGCTTGCCCCGAAAAGTCCACCACATACAAGTCATTTTCGACGTACCCAACGAAAGCGACCTTGAGAGACTTGCTCCACATGAGAACCACGATATCATCATCAATAAAGACGACAAAGCCCATCTTTCCAAGAGCACGGACAGAAAGTAAATTGTATCCAAGGGTTTCAACAAGCATGACGTTCACGAGTGTAATGTCGTGAGCCACCACTACCTTTCCGAAACCCATTACCTTAGACTTTGACTTGTCGGCATATGTGACGGTGATTTGATCTTCATTTGACACCAAGTCCTTGACAATAGACGAGCTTACGGTCATATGACTTGTGCAACCACTATCTATCACCCATTTTGACCCTCCGGAAGCATAAGTCTACAAAAGATCAAGCTAGTTTTTAGGTACCCATTTTTCAATGGGTCCTCTTTTGTTAGCAACAAGGGTCTTGGGAACCCAAATAGACCAAGCAATATAACCATCATAAGGGCCAACATATTGTGCATACACATCACCATAATAATCACGCATTAGAACATAGTGAGGGTTAGCACTTCCCGCAAAATCATCATGAGACATAGTTTTACCATTTGTGGTCTTAATCTCCACAATGGTCTTGTTGGTCTCTTGTGTGGGCTTGCCCTTATTCTTCTTGTTGTTCTTCTTCTTTGTTTTGGAGACAAAACCAATGCCCCTTTATCACCACTACGTCTTTTCTTGCTCAAAAGATCATCAATAGACTTGTTGCCTTGTGGAAATGTGGCCTTAGCAAGCTCCCCCTTCAACCTAGCATTCTCTTCAAGAATAGTTGTGCTACTAGATGGAATGAAGTTACTAGGTGCAGGAATATTGGCCAATTGAGTTTGAAGCATTTCATGGGACTTTGTGAGAGACAAGAGTTCACTCTCCAAGGCTTTGTGGGCCTTGTTAAGCACGCTAAAGTCCTCGGCAAGTTTTTCATGAACCACACCAAACTCAATCTTGTCCTTTTTAGCTCTTTTATATTTAGCAATAGCATGATCACGCTCTTTGATGAGTTTGTTAACAATAATGTCATTGGCCTCATCAATCCCTTCAAGATTTAATTCAAGTGACAACCTAGTTTCTTGTTCTTCTTCTAGAGCATTGTTTAGGGCCTCTAGCTCAATCATATGTTCATGCCCAAGTTTACATCTTACATCTAGAAGCTCTTGGGTATGTGATAGTTGATCTAAGATGTTTCCAAAATGTAGCTTAGCATCACCTTCTAGGTTAGTCATAAACTCATCAAAGGCAATTAACTCCTTTTTAACATCAAGAGACATCTCATCATCAATTTCAGCATTATCTAAGTGAGTAGAGCGGGATGACGAAGATACCTCCGTTCCTCTTGCCATAAGGCAAGTGGCGTTCTTGGTGGAGGAGTTCTCATTTAGAGAATCGAAGAGTGAGAATGTCGGAGTAGATGTGGTGGCAAGAGCAGCTACACCATGAGAAGTTTCCTCTTCGTCATCTTCATCATCTTCATTGTCGGAGGAGTACTCTTCATGAGTGATCAAGACAATTTCTCCCGGCTTCTTGTTGATGGGATTCTTTTTGATGAAAGGTTTCTTGTACGGTCCCTTGAGAGTCTTCTTCAACACAAGCTTTCCACCATGATCTTCTCTCTTCTCATAGGGGCAACTAGCCACAAAGTGGTAGCGGTCACCACAATTGAAGCAAGTTCTCAATCTTGTGGTATTCTCTCTTTTCCCATTTGGATTGCTTCTCCGTTCCATTTCCATCTTGGCCTTGGCAGGGTTCTTCCAAAAGTTCTTTGCATAGAAATCCATATATTGACCATGAGCAATCTTCACTTCATTGGGATGGTCCATGGAAAGCCCTTCATCACTATCATCTTCATCCCCATGGTCCACAACTTTGGCCTTCAAAGTAACATTGACAACATTACTCATACAAAGGGCACGAGCACGGGCATCTTTGGCATTCTTGGCGGCAACCTTGAAAGCAGCCATCTCTTGCATAAATTCATTTGAGGTCATGAGATGGTAGTTGTATCTTCCTTGTAGACTCTTCAAGTCGGTGGGCTTAAAAGGCATGAGTGCACTCACATACTTCCTTTTTATCCATGCATCATCCACATGTGAGGCACCCACATTTCTAAAGGCGGTGGCGGTGGTCTTGAGCCTTTGGTACATGTCTTCATGATCTTCACCTTCTTTCATGTAGAAGCCTTCAGCTTCATTGCTTAGAGCATCATATCGATTCCTCCTCATACTCTCATTGCCAACAAACAACACAGTGAGAGCATCCCAAGCTTCCTTGGCAATGCTAAAATGCTCAATGTGAGGATAATCCTTTGTCCCCAAACCTTGTTGAATCATATGCAGAGCAGTGGCATTGAGTTGACTATTAACAATCTCTCTTCTTGTCAAGTTGTTTGGATCCCCAATAAAGAGTCCATGCTCGATGATGTTCCATAGTTCAATGCAAGAGCTACGCATATGAGTTCTCATTAGTGATTGCCATTGAGCAAAAGTAGCGGATTCTTCAAGATTAGGTGGGTCACCTCTATTGTATACATGAGGGTGAGGGATTGGAGGGTCGGGAGAGTACCATGAGTCACGGTGCTCACCCTTCCCACCATTATTGTGTGTGGAGGAATTAGCGTTGTCTGGTTTACTCCCTACCAATGCACCCTCGGGGGATACTGACGTATTCCCCTTAGGTAAAATGGATGGTTGATCCTCTTGAGGAGATGGGGGTGGTGAGCCTTCTTTGTCTTTAAGAAGTTGCTCAAGCATCTTCTTGACTTTGTTGACCAAGGAAGAGCTCAATCTTGTTTCCAAGTTTTTGAGATCTTCCATGGTCACCGTGGTCGGCTCACCATCACCATACCCTTCGCGGCTACCCATATTCTCTTAGGCGGTAAAGCCCAAATAAAGAGCCGAGGCTCTGATACCAATTGAAAGGATCGTATGGGCACCTAGAGGGGGGGGGGGTGAATAGGTGCTACTTCAAATTTTCTTCTTTTTCAAATTAAGGTTTGACAATAAGGTAAATTCTCTAGATAATGCAACTATGGAGAATTTACCTATATGACAATTATGCAAGAGCTACCACAACACAAAGTAGTAACAAGTAAGTAAGGTGCAGTAAAGGATAGAAGTAACCGAAAAGTGGACGCGGAGACACAAGGATTTGTTTCCCGTAGTTCCTTCCTTTTGAGGGGAAGTACGTCTACGTTTGGAGAGGGGGTGGTTTCAAACCACCAACGCCACGAGAGGCCTCCCTTGTTCTCCGATGAATCTCACCCCAACGGGATCGATTCACCTTCCACTATATCGGCAACCTTCAAGGTGGAAGCCGGCACCGTTACAAGTTTGGGGCACACATCCACAACTTAATCGGAGGCTCCCAAATACAAGCAAGCTGTCAAAGCAATCAAAGACAAGCTTGTAAGAACAAAAACAAGAACTAGGGTTTCCAACAAAACACTAGAGCAAAGGGACCCTCAATGAAATGAGGGGGAAATGAAGATCTCTTTTGGTGAAGTAGTAGATCGGGGACTCCTCCTTCGATTCCCCAAAGATCAAGAACTTTGGGTGGTGGGATGAGGAGATCTTGAAGATTTGGGTGGCTCCAATGGACTCCAATGGTGGGCAATGACTTTAATGTGCTGAGCTATTTGTCCCAAGGTAGGTGGAGGGGTATTTATACCCCTCCACGAAATATGGCCGTTGGAGCATTTAATGTATCGGTAGTACCGGTACTCAAGCGGTAGTACCGCTTGCAAGCAGTACTACCGGTCAAGTACCGGGCCACGTACCGGAGGTGCTCAAGATCTTCAGCATTCTTCAGTCTTGGGCGGTATCGTCCATGCGGTACTACCCCTAAGCGGTAGTACCGGTTGTAGGAAGCGGTACTACCGGTTGGGGCGGTAGTACCGGTCCCAAGTACCGCTTGGTACTGACCAAAATGGAGAGGGGTGAGTGCTAGTCAGTATGCCACGGTACTGCCGAGCGGTACGACTGCCTCAAGTGGTAGTACCGCTTGTACCACGCGGTACTACCGGTTGGACCGATAGTGTCGCTCCGTGGTACCGGGGGTACTGACTAGCACGCACCTTTATCACTTTTGATCAGTGCCAACCGGTACCGGAACCGGTAGTACCGGTGTCAAGCGGTAGTACCGGTTGTATTTCCGGTACTACCGGTTGACACAGAGGGTTTTTGCAAGGGGAATTGATATGCCATTAATTGTGCCTCCTCTTATCAATCCTGTGATAAACTTAGCACACAGTTAAAATGATAAGTGTATTGTTATCAAACATCAAAATCAGAGGGATAGGAAAATGCTCTTTCAGCTACCCGCGCGCCAAGTCTCCCCATCCGCTCAACCGGCAGCAGGCCGGTCCATGGTGGCAGGGCCCCTGGTCTGGAGAGCCGCGGCCCGGAGGGAAGCCTCCCTGTCGGTGTCGATGGAGGGCAGAGGGGACCTCGGCCTAGCCCGGGGCTCCTCCATGCGGCGACGTGCTCGGGGGGGAGTGGGAGGCCTGGCGCGGAGGCTGGTAGCGGGGCGTGGCGGAGGTGGGAGGGATGCCGGCAGGGCCGCGAGCCGGGGTTGGCCAACGGACGGGAGGAGCAGGAGCCAGCGGAGGGGATCTGTCCCGGCGAGGAGAAGGGCGGCGGGCAGAGGGGCTCCTCGGCCTCGACGCCATCAGGGCGGCGAGGTAAGAGCGCGCCGACGGCGGGGCACCGGAGGCGAGGGAGGAGGCGAGAGGGGGGTGGCGGCGAGATCCAGAGGAGGGACCATCGAGGAGGGTGGGGAGGGGACGACACGACTGGGCTCAGACACTAGCGGGAGGGTCACCCCGATGCCGCCTTGGGAGGTGGAAAGGGTGGGCCAGGGATGGGCCAGCCGCCCAGGCTACTAGCAGGCCTAGGCCCGCGAGCGGCCCAGCCAACCATCACTCCCCCAGCACCTCCCTCCCGGCCCGCGCCAGGCCCAGCACAACCCGCGCCACGCCCCACACCCCCCGAACCCTGCTAGGGACCCTGTCTGCGCGACCCCGACGAGGCCTCCCCCTGCCGCCGCGACCGCCGCCATCGTAGCCCTCGACCATGGCCACTCCGCCAGCGTCGGGCGCAGCAAGCCAGATGTCCAACGCGGCATGGGAACACCCCGCTCCTCGTCGGAGGGGGACCACATATCCCGTGCGTCCTCCAGCGGCGCCACCAGCGACGGCCGCTCCAGCAGCCCTGCCTCTCCCGGCTCATCCTCGACGTCGCCCCAGGTGGCCCCGTGGAGATTGGCGAGCTGCGCCACACGCTCCGGCCACAACGGCCTGGGTGGAGGCGGCGCCGTCCTAGGGACCGGCGACCTCCGAGGCGCCGGCGGCGGGGGGAGGGAGCGGGGCCCCGTCATGACCTTGTGGGCAGGGAAGAGAAAGGAAGCACCTTGGCGGATGAACTCCCCACGCCGACGATCCCATGCGTCCACCACCACCCCCTTCGCGTTCAGCAGGACAAGGCGGCCCTCCGGCACCCGGAGAACCACCGTCGCCGCCGACCACCACGGCCTGCAGCCGGCGAACACCGAGGCCGTCGAGGCTTTCCACCACATCGGAGGAAGCTCCGCGCAGGGAAGCTCAGTGGCCATGGCGAACGGGCAGCCGCTGGCAAGGGGGGAAGGAGGGGAGGAGGGACGGCAGAGAGGGGCCGGGGGCGGCGGCACCCGGGGGGCCGCCGGCGGCGGATCCAAGTTTGAATTAAAATCCTGCTCATGGCGCTCCCCGTGCGCAGCCCGCTCGCTCTCGTTTCCAAGAACTCCCCAACAGTTCACCCACCAGAGTTCAAACTTCAGGTTTGACACTTTGATGTCTCATAAACACTACTAGGAAAACGGCTATAGGTAATCCACACTTCTTTGGCGCACTTGCTAGTGGTGCCCCACGGGTAAAATAGGCGTGGCACACTGCCCACAGGTGCCCTACGGCTAAGTGTCATAAGCGTGGCGCACATGGGGGTGGTGCGCCACGGCTATGTGTGGGCCAGTGCACACGTGGCCACATCACACATACCCGTAGCGCACTAGGTCAAGGTGCGCTACGGATGTGTCACTTATCCGTAGGGCACCTTGACCTAGTGCGCTACGGGCATGTTTGCTGTTGCAGCTGGGTCAACTTAGCCGTAGGGCACTCTGCACCAACTTCACCCCTCCCCCCCCCCGTGTGGATCGTCTTTTTAGGCTTTGCAAAAAATAAAAGAAAATGATAAACACTTCAAAAAATTAAATCCTTTCATATTTAGGTAGGTAATGTGGTATAGCTTCTAGTAAAATTAACAAGCATGAGTTTCGACTTTATTTGCAAAAAATGTCATGCCACGGTAAAAAGGCCGTAACTTTTGCATACGATATCGAAAAAAATCGTATAATATACCAAAATGACGAGAACGAGATTTCGCATATGCTCGCAACCACCTCTAGTCGTTTAGCGATTTTTTAGATTTTCAAAATTCGAAAAGAGTAAAAAGTTACGGTCAAAAGACCGTTTTTCCGCAGAAAAAAAAATAGAGGGCGACCTACCCGTAACGCACGACCACCTAGTGCGCCACGGATAAGCTTGGGCGGGATTCAAATTTAGAATCCTCACCCCGCCCACCTACCTTTCCCTTCCCCCTTTTCCCTCCCCCTTTTCCCTCTTCCTTTTCCTTTCCCTTCTCCTTCTTCCTTCCCCCTTCTCCTTCTTCCTTCTCCTTCTCCTTCTTCCTTCTTCCTTCTCCTCCTTCCCCTTCTCATCTCCTTGCAGTGACGGCACGACGACGGCCTCCTCCTCTCCTTGCAGTGACGGTGGCGCGGCGGCGGCGCAACGGCGGCCTCCTCCTCTCCTTGCAGTGACGGCGGCGTCCGACCTCCCTTCCTCCCTCTCTTCTTCCATCTCTTCCTTCCTCCCTCTCTTCCTCCCTCTCTTCCTCCATCTCTTCCTCCATCTCTTCCTTCCTCCCTCTCTTCCTCCCTCTCTTCCTCCATCTCTTCCTCCATCTCTTCCTTCCTCCCTCTCTTCCTACCTTCCTTTCTCCAACCACATCCTTCCTACCACCTCGACGCCGGCGAGGACTAGAGCGGCCACGACCCCTCCCGCACCTCCCTGCCACGGCCATGCTCCGGCGAGGTGACACGACTGCGGCGGCGATGCACGGACCCGATTGCTTTTGCAATTCAAAACGAGGGTGTTTTTTGCATTTTTTTGTTTTTTGAAAAACACATATGTGGCGCACCCTGTACCGCTACCCGTGGCGCTACGCCACGCCTATCTCGATATAACCGTGGCGCACCATGCAGTGCGCCACGGCTACGAGATAGCCGTAGCGCGAGGCTCGTGGCGCACTGCTAGTGCGCCACGGAAGGCCTTTTCAGGTGCGCCACGAATAGGCGTTTTTCTAGTAGTGAAAAGACGGAATATTCTTTAGTGGGAGACGACGTTTCCGTTGATAGCGAGGCGCCTGTGGTTACTTCGTGAAGCTCAAGACCCGTCAAATCAGTCTCAAAACTCAGTCTCTCGGATGTGCTCATAGGGATAGGGTGTGCGTGTGTGCATTCATAGGGATGAGTGTATGTGCGTATTTGTGACGTCTGGGTTTATACTAGGTTTCGCAAAAACAAGAGCAGTAGCATGCAATGTCTACGGAGCTAGAGACGAGACGAAAAAGGTGCATGGAGCAATGAGAAGTAATTAATGTGTACAGTATACTCCCTCCGTAAAAGAGTGGACGTTTGTGTGTTTTTAGACAAATTAGCGATTTTACAAAAAGGCCTCCTGCTCCCTCATTTAAGCTATCAGCCAGCCGCTTCGATTCTCGCACGCATGTACCGTGGCCAATTCCAGCGGCCGAGCTGGCCTTTGGTCGTTGTGCTGGGGTAAAATTGAGGCGTCCATCAGGACCTAAACACAAAATGATAGCAGACTGAAACGCAAACGTACACTCTTTTTTGGAAAAATGATGAAGCCTATACATACAGTCTTTCATGAACGGAGGGAGTATGGGTGAGGAAAGCAATAAGGTAAAGAAGAAAGAGCGGATCTGTACGGTTGCAGATCTAAAAGTGGAGGAGGAGTGGATGAGTAAAAACTCTTCCCGAACCGACGACGTACGTACATTGTCTGTCTGTACCAACATACTCCCTCCGTCACAATTAGATCGCTTCTGAGTTTAGTCAAAGTCAAAAAAATTAAAGTTTAACCAAATATTTAGTAAAAGATAAAAGTATCTACGATATAAAACTTATAGTATATATTGAAATCTTCGTAAGTTATATTTCCATAATATATGCATTTAGAACAATGAATGTTTTTATTTTTTCCTATATTTTTGGTCAAAGTTGATAAAGTTTGACTTTAAAAAAATCCTAAAACGCGAAGTAATAAAAAACGGAGGGAGTAACCTTGTTGGTGATATAGAGGTTTTCACGCGACTCCGGCCGAGTCAACCGATCGATGCGATAACCTGCGTACGTATAAGTACTCCACGTGCAGCACCAACATTATTGTGGCCGAATACGCGCGTCCGATCATATCTTCTGTGAGAAGCGTTTTCCCGCGCAAATGAGCCCACCGTACGTCCGACCTCGCCGAGAAGGCTAATCGGACGATGAGGGTTTCATGCTGTGCCAGATGTCATTGTCCTGCTGCCAATCGGCAATAATTTGATCTCATTGTCCTCATGTCGCCAAACGACAGTTCCGGCTGTAGTGCAGAGGCAATAATGGGAAATGATTCGCTTTCCCCGGAGGATACGACGCATCGATCCCCTGGGTCTGCGTGGCGCTATCCTGGGTGGCTCTCCATTTTCACCTTCCAGAACCGCGTCGCCCAAAACTTCCGGTAGGTTGCCGCCATGCGCCCAAGCTTCTGGCAGGTTTCTCCCGGTGCCCCGCCATCACCAGAGATACAGATCGCCACCGCCTATCTTCCTCCAAGAACTCTCCATGCCATCCTCCTCTACCACGCCCAGATCCGCTGCAGTTGTGCTGCTGGAAGCCATGGCGGCGGTGTCCTCCTCCGTGATCCTCTCTTCCATCGTGTCCTCCTACGCCATGCCTCCTCCTCCGAGCTCGCATGGTGATCGTGGCGGCGCCGGCTCGACGCCTGCATCGTCTCAAGATTAAGGCCATTGCGCTTTCCTGGCTCGGCCCCGACGCTACAAGCTATGGCGGTTGTCTGCTACAGAGACGCAGCGCTCTGCTACATCGGCGCTCTGCTATTTTTGGTGTCTCAAAGTGCTACTAACATTTTGCTACTTCGTGTAAAAAAACATTTTGCTACTTTAGCATATTAATTTTGCTAATTATTCATATATATTTTGCTACTTTCACACAGTTGGTTTGCTACATCCGATTTCTATGGTTTTGCTACGAGATCTCCGGTGAGAGTCTCCGGTGATATTTTCGGCAAAGTCTGTTTTGCTACATTAGAAAAAATATTTTGCTACAATAGCGTTGAGTTTTTGCTACAATAGCGGTGAGTTTTTGCTACACGATCTCCGGCGAGGTTTACCGGCGAAATCTCCGGCGAGGTCGAATATGCTACGTTAGCCCAACTTTTTTGCTACACGGTCTCCGGCGAGGATTCCGGCGAAATCTCCGACGAGGTCCAATCTGTTTTTCTATTTCTGAGTCGAACGTGTTTTCTGCTACAGTGTAACAAAAGCAGGGCGTATGTAGCAAAAGCGGGTCTGGGTGTAGCAAAAGCGGGATTTGGGTGGACATGTGTCAGCACGAGGACCCGGGGGATCAGAAGTTTTTATCCCCCGGGGGACGCGTAGCACTGTCCGGCAATAATTTAATAGCATGCTCGCTTCGTTGAGAGGGTGCTAGGAGTGATTGCTTTTTGCATTTTCTTGAGAGGGTGCTGCAAAGAATAAAAGGTTGGAAGGAGAAGCTCTTGTCGATAGGTGGAAAGGAGATTCTGATAAAAGCTATCATCCAATCTATCCTAGTTTATGCCATGTCAGTGTTTCTCTTGCCAAAAAATATATGCAAGAAAATTACTGATTTAATATCCCAATTTTGGTGGGGAGATGATGATCAAGGGAAGAAAATGCATAGGTATGCATGGTGAAAATTGTGCTTCCCGAAGAAGGACGGTGGATTGGGCTTCCGGGACCTCCACTCCTTCAATCTTGTCATGTTAGCAAAACAAGTCCGGAGGTTGATTGATGAGTCTAATTCCTTGTGTGCTCGGGTTCTTAGAGCGAAATATTACCCTACAGGAGACATATTAAAGGCAAGGCCTAAGGCAGGATCATCCTTTACTTGGCAAAGTATTGTGGCGGGGATTCAAACTTTTAAACGAGGGTGTATTTGGCGTGTTGGCAATGGTGTTTCTATTGATATATGGAATGATCCATGGATCTCTAATGGTCCTAACCGGAAAATCATTACTCCAAGAGGTGTGTGTGTCCTCACCAAGGTATCAGAGTTGATTGATCAAATAACCGGGAACTGGGACCAGCATCTAATAAACATCATTTTCCATCCCATTGATGCTACAAGGATTTTGCAAATCCCTCTGAACACTGATGGCTTTGACGATTTCCTTGCATGGAATGGTACTAGATCGGGCATGTTCTCTGTTCGATCTGCATACCACGTGGAATGGAGGCATCAGTTTAATGGCGTTCCTTAATCAGAGGTACTCCCTTAAATAACCCAACATGGAAGATACTTTGGAAGCTTCACGTCCCAGCAAAAGTGAAGATTTTTTGTTGAAGAATCCTTCATGGGATACTACCTCTGAGAGCTATACTCCTGCAGCGTCACATTGGTACATATGGGCTTTGTCCATTATGTCATGCTGGCACAGAAGATATCCTACATATGTTGTTTAAGTGTCAAGGTGCAAGGAATATTTGGAGAGCGCTTGGGTTAGACGGCCTGATTTCTGAAACTAATATACAAGACCGATCTGGTGCAGAGGTTTTTGAGGCGCTTCTCAGGAAACCACCGTTATCTGCATCTGGATATAGCTCGATTTAGACGCATAATCTTATTGTTGTGGCGTCCTTGTACATTTGGTGGTTGCTTCGTCGACAAACCCACGGCGAGCAAGTACCGCCCGTTATGAACTGTGTCACTTCAATCCGGGCGATCACGGCGAATGCTGCAAGGTCAAACGTGAAGGCCGCGCCACTGAATAATAAAGTCTGGGCACGACCGAGACACAATCACCTGAAGCTGAACATGGACGCGGCTTTTTCGGCTGAGGATGAGTCGGGCGCAGCTGGTACTGTCATACGGAACAGCCAGGGAGTTTTTGTGGCTGCATCATCGACACTCATACCACATGTTCTCTCTGTCTCTATGGCAGAAGCTCTTGCTATGCTTCATGGGTTAGCCCTTGTTAATTCTATGGGATACAATTCTGTGGAGGCTGAGTCTGACTCACTGGAAGTTGTCCAGCTATGCTCAGGTGAAGAAAGAATCTGGAATGATGCCACTGCGATTTATGCCGAAATCATGACAGATAAAGTAGCTCATTGCTTAGCTAGGGAGTGTTTTAATTCAAAAATCTCTTGAAATTGGATAGATGAGCCTCCTAGTTTCATTTTGCAAACTCTTCTAGACAATGTAACTATTTTTTGAGATCAATAGAGTAAGCCATGATGGCCTTCCCTCAAAAAAAAAAAAACATGCTCGCTTCGTCACCTCTTACTCAAGCGAGATTGTCCTCTTGCCAGTGCTACTATGGCAATTTCTCTGCTGTTTATATGTTAGCTAATCCAATGCAGCATCGATGAATAAAACATACAGAATATTCACTTAGTTCAGGAGAAAGTTGCTATTGGAGCTCTCCATGTTCTACATCTTTACCAAAGGATTGTCGACGCCATTGTTATTGGATTTTTGGTCCAGTCTTAACATCGACGACGGCGTGTCCGCTCGTTCATTCAGGCCACCGGGGCGTATTAGATGATCCTAGGTATCCGGATCGATTCGGAGTAGCAACTTAATCTCATTATTCGGTTACCAATTTTGGTTCAAACCGACCAAGACCAACTTGTAGTGCAAGTTTGTAACTCTACCAAACCATGTATATATTGATGCATGAAGTCAACCGAGGCGTGCAACTGCATCCCGGTCATATTATTCTACAATGCCCATGACCAGTGGAACGGATCATCGATCAGCAGACTCCGACTAAGGACAGTTCAGAACAAGCATATTGCCTACATAGTTACAAAACCGAATCACTTATTTGATGATACATTTAAATGTTCATTCAAGGAAAACTTTATCTTACATATTTAAAAATATATCATACTTGATTGTCTTTAGAGACGTATTTTCAACAGTTCGCACCATACACGGATTATCCCTACCGTGTGATGGGGCCTTAAAAGGCCCGATCTATACTTTTATTTTTGGGGAAATTTCACCCTTTATTAATTCAACATCTCCTGGTTACAATCAGCATGAATGCTGTTAATTAAAACATTTGGGCACAACCCAAGCCACTCATGCGTTACATTGGCAGCGCATGCCAACCTTGCACATGCATGAGCCACCTGATTGCCCAATCTTTCTACAAAGTTCAGAAAAAAATTCTGAAACAAGAGACTTAGGGAGTTTATTTCATTCAGCAAAGGTGCTATGATCGTCCTCTCACGAGTACGCGCCTCCCGATCTATACTTGTGTCACTGCACTTCCTTCGTTGTCGATATCCATGAAAGATACTGAGCCCCTTTCTAGCATCACAACCCTGCTAGATCAAGACATCGTGCTTAAAGAGTTTGGCATAATAAGATATTAGAATAATTTTAAGAACAGTGCCATTTACCTATATAAAAGTGGTAGTACCTATAAGTCTATTGTATCTTGAGTCAGACATATCTTGTGGAACATTGCATATTATGTATATATGGTTGATCAAGAATGGTATGAAAGGTCAACTATGTGCTAGGTATACAATTTTGTAGGTGGTTACACATATTAAAATCATACTATATATAAATATTGTGTAATGATTATATATTTAACAATATAAAATCTACATCATTTATGCAGGTAATTCTGTTGGCTAGCTAGTGTTGCTAGCATGCGCATCTTAGAATATCATGCCAATGCAGTCATCATTAGATATACTTTGAGTAATCTTTTGTAATGATATACTTTGAAATAGGGAAATAAAGAAGGCCGCATGTATCAATCGATATCGAGGCCAGGGCATGTCCCCTTGAAAAAAATACTATGTATAAATATGCAGGGGCGGAGGAACGTTTAAGGAGCAGTGTCACTGTCAATTGACACATGCGAGCTTTAAATATATTTAAGGAGGTAGTGACACCATCTGTTTAATATACTATCTCCTTCACGGTTTGCAGGGCGTCTAATCAAATTTGGCTTTTTTCAAAACTACAACGTTTTAAGGCACATAAGAATTAATTGTTAATTAATGTGGCTGCATGCAGAGGTGTGAATTAATTGGGTTTCCTTCCAACTTCTCTGCATGCAATCGGACGTCCGCATGCAACAGCCCACGCATGCAATCAATTGCCCACTATCTCCTATCCTTCCTCTCCTCCTTGACCGATGCATGCACCTTAAGCCCTCGCTAATTGGCTAGGAAGGTTACCAATAGCATTAAATCCGTTTAATTAGACGCGGCTATTAATTCACCTGCTAATTCTGCAACGTACTCCACGAGATTTTTCAGTCAATATGGTAACGCCTAGGTCCATGAGAATTTTGTAGCGCGTCCTGCAAACTGTGAAGGAGGAAGTACTCAAGATGCACACGTAGGACATGCTCCCGACGGCTCATTTTTCTAGCCCGCCCCTACAAATATGAATGCATCTATTCAATGGTGGACCTTAGTGGAGGACAAACCATCCCCACCCCCCCACCCACCCACCCACACACGAGCAATACTAATTATTACATAGCATTTTTGGCCATGCAAAACCCAAAATCCTCCTATAACTTTTTTTTATTTTGCGGGGGACCGAGAAAAAAACTTGACTACAACACAACCATATGTCTACCCGGCCCCCTAATTCAAGTTAAAGAAGACCCCCAATAAGATGAGATGTGGCCACATCAATCATGGTTTTAGGTAGTTGAAACAAAAACAGACAAAAAGGACATGTAATTAAGTTGGTAAAGTGGTTAATTACCTCCTTGTCGCCATCAAATAGAGCGACCGATCTCTATTTCTACAGCCCAAGGTTACCTTACGCTCAAGCCTAACGAATATGAAGAAATCCGTTATGAATTTGTCGAAATTGTCATTAGATATATGTGAACATATCAATAAGGAATTAAGGATATGGGTAGAGCTTAAAGTCCTGGATGGATGTGCCCACATTGTATGTACGTGATGATACAGTTTGGTGATTAGTTACCTGGAATTTGTGGAGTTCCATATATGAATAATGCAATCTTCTGAACTTAAAATTAGATATGGAAGGTCTCGGAGGGGAATGGCATAAATGACCGGAGACATGAATCCTCTCAATGTATGAACGCATGTCTTCCTCTTCAAGTCCCATATCTGATTACATGGAGACAAAATATGCATTATTTATGCATTATTAATAATGGAGTGCGTCCTGAATGAAAATGGCGTACGCACCTTGGCTGTACAATCATTCGAGCCACTAATCAAATAATGTTGATCATCACGTTTGAAAAATCCCAAGCAGTTCACTTTGCTAGAATGCCCGGAGAGTGTATACTCAGATTGAGGAGAATCAAGGTTCCAAACCTAATCACCAAGCATAGAATTCACAATCCGTGTCACAAGTGGCCCACCTTTTAAAATTTGTGTTTGCAAAAAAGAAAAGAGAAACTTAAACCTTTATTGTGTAATCCTTAAAAGCACCAACAAAACAATGGATGCTTTCTGGGTTAAAAGCAACAGTCCTGTGAAGACAATGTTCGGCCTCAAATTTCTGTAAGCACTTCCAGCCCCTGAATTTCTTAATGAAATCTGGCCCACCTTTGCTCCAGTCCCAAAGTTTTATCAGGCTGCTTGCTAGTGAAATCACGTACGATTGGGTTGGATGAACGACTAGTCTTATAAAATTGTCATCATGAGATTTGAATCTCGTTATTTCTTGAATATCCTTTCCATAACTGTACACATGGATGAAACCACCCAAACCTGCTACAAACCATTGTTTTTGAGGAACAAATTTAACTGACATAGCTGCAGGTAGAGACGTCATGTTATCAGTATAGCAGTATGACAAAAAAAGACACTTCTGGTTAGATAATTATGTCAGAAGCATGCCTGTTCCCCCAGTGACTGTAGCCAGCATCTTCTCGGCCTGCAGGTGAATACACATGAATTTGTTAGTTGAACTCTGACAAAAGAAGTCTACATTTTTCATCTCCCAAAATATGCTGAGTTTATTCATAAAACTAATACATATCTAGTAATGGCAATGGAAAAAGGTTAAAATTAAAAGATAAAAGGACGGTGGTTATTGTTAGACTAACACAGAAATGAATGATCGCTAGACCAAAACATACGCCTTCCTTGGTAAGAAATTATATATAGAGTCCAGAACTTGAAGTACATGCAATAATTACACTGAGATAACTTGTGAACTTGCCGGTGTATCATAGTACCACAGGCGAATTTCGCTGCCCCGAGGCTTGTCGTGACTTGTTAAAATCCTGTGTGACAAAAAGATAGCCCAGCATAATTACATCCCGAACATTCACTTGAACAAACTATTAGACCTCTGAGTGTGCATATTAGGGTATAACACTCACAATGGGTCTGTTGGATGTGCATCCAGGGTAACCAGTCTAAAAGAATTATGATAAGTCACATCCTTGATGATCTGATTTTAGAGAAAAAAATCTAGTAACCATTCGAAAAACTTGCTCAAGTTGCGATCTTTCTATGCACGAGGAAAAGAAGATGAGTCGTGTGTACCTTTGTTATAGGTGAGATTGCCTGCCACGTCATTAACCATGTTTGTAAAGGCCAACATCATGCAGCAGAAACATCAGAGAAATATAAAGAAACATGAGCGTATATTGTGCAACTACCGTGGGTAGCATTTTAGTGCCACCTGGGAAGCCTCAGTGCATGCAATTAGCTTCTTAGTTAAACTGAAACAGTTAGGATCCTCATCCGATTCATTACCCCCTATTGCTTAACTTGCTCCACATACATTTATGATTTTATTTTTGCATAGATGTAAATGATCTAGTTTATAAAACATTACAAGAATAAATTTCTACCCAAATTCTACATGTATGATTTTCTCATAATTTTGATGCCCAACTAATTTGTTAAGTTTCAAATAATTGGGTCATATATATCTAGGTCATAAATAGCTATCGATCTGCACCATCTATGTAATATAGTATATACTAGCTTTGTTTGTAAATAAATGACCTCTTAAAAAGCGTGTAACCAATGTTTCTTACTTTGTCTAATCAATATATATATATAGAATATTTAAATAAGATGGAAAATAGATAATTATATTTTTCACGTAAAGATACTTCCATAGTAGAAATTTTCTAATTTAATAACATGCATATGACATGTAACAAAGATGCATATTAAAGACTGTGCCAATGTATAAAATGCCGTTTATCTACAAACCGAAGGAGTATTACCTTATGAAAAAATATCTTTGAGAAATAGAAACACTTGCAAATTATATTGATGGGATAATATTGAATAAAAACATGTATTTTTTAATTGAACTATACAACAAATTTTTTAGTATAGAAAAAACCTGATGTCTTGCTTGCTATGCATCAAACCACGAAATTAATTGCCGGTGTCATTTATTTGTGTCGTTTCAAAAACAAAAGAAACAACAGGGTATAGGCACCATCAACACGTATTGGTCTCTGTTGTTTAGTTTTTTGAAGAGCAAGTCTCTACTGCTAGTTCAACATATACCTTGAAAGAGAAAAGTAGCAATTTGGATGGAAAATACGGAGAACAAAAGTTTCTTTCAAATATATGAACTAACTCACCGGACCAAGAACAACTCCAAGTGCCTGCTCATGCACCGCAATCCCCATCTCTTTTGCTTCCTCGAAAAATTCTTCACACTCAGAAAAGTTTGTAAATGGCAGGTACCTATCCCCCGATATGCTGCTCTCAAGGATCGTTTTCTCTCCGTGACTCACAATGACAGTGTAAGTGGTGTTGGCAGGCACAATACCGCCCACCCCACTGACCCTAAATGCCACACTTTCATTTGTATTGTTTCTTAGCTCGAGTGAGTCTGACATGGGATGGACATCAAGTAGCCTACTGGTGCCTGAGATCATCTGCATTAGTTGAAATTTTACAGTCAACGACCATTTGAAATTTTTTGTCCAACAGTACCGAGAACAGACAAGGAAGCATTGGGTAGCAGAGTAACCTCTGACAGATAGTTAACTTCCCCCGATTTCTCCCGAACAGACATGTTAGGGTCCTGCATGCAAAACAGTATATATGATGAGTATACCACCTCAGAATTTACAAAAACTCTTGCGGATGCAAATAAATACCATATGGAAAACAAGGAAAGCCGGGCAAGTAATCACAATATTTTTTGCTTACCTTCTCATCCTATCTAATCTATATATTTTGGTACTGCCAACATGAAAAATTAAAAGAGATTTTTTTGAGCGTGTGCTCCTTTATGGATCTATCGGAATTTCGTTCTGCCCATCCACGAATCCACCTCTATCTGTCCTCCTTCACAATCGTTTGACGCCCCAAATCAATGGTAATGTGTAGCTAGGTAGAAGCATCCATGTGGCAGCCTTGACTAGGTTGTAATTCAAGGGCACAGTTAAGTAAACAATATTGATGACATTGTTGGGTTGAGCAGTGATGCCTTAGCAGCAGAAAAAACAGGGTTAGCACCAACTACTATCTTTGCGTGCTTTCCCAACTTTCTAGAAAAAAATCTTTATGTTTGGGGCCTAGATCATATTCCCATGTTCGTCTCCAACCTTGTGGTGCGAGGATGGATACATCGATGCACATTGTTGATATACTAGAAACTAGTGAAAATGCTAAGGGACAAGTGAGTCGGTAGGTACTTTTCATATTTCTCTCTTTATATATATCTTATTTTGGTATAACTGTTTTCGCTTCATTTAAAAGATTACATTGCGTGTCAAGGCGACCTTGAACATCCGATCTAGATGCTCTAGTAGAACGAGGGTTTTATTGGGGTTCTATGGTCTATTTGAAATGATTTATATCTCCAGCGGTCGAGAACTACCAAAATAATTGATTTTGTTAACCATTAAGTCTTAGCACATTCATGCTCTGGTTTTCGTGATCCTGATGACAATATCTTCTTTGTCAATCAAAGGTAGTAGGAGTAGGGGTGGTGAAGGAGGGGAGATTGTTTTATCTAGTTCCCTGCCACTTGTAACCAGGGATATTTGAAGGTTACACGAGGTTGTGTTTAGGAACATGATGATGTGGAGTGTAGTGATGGGATATGAGAAAACAACGGGGGGATGCTCGTGCATGGAGCGGGCTAGACCTTCACTTCTCGCCCGAGGAACGCCAACTCTTCTACGCCTCCACCTCTATGACGCTTGGCAATGGGCAAAAGGCACTGTTTTGGGAAGATCGATGGATCAATGGTCGCGCCATTAGCGAGATTGCGCCACTGCTGTAAAATTGCATACCCAAGCGGCGCCGACGAACCAGGACAGTCCCACAGGACTTCCTAGGGAACAGCTGGGCCAGAGACATCCAAGGCGTGGTTGGCATTCACGAGATTGGCCAATACCTCACAATTTGGCACTCGCTCTTGGACATACTCCTCACCGACAAGCCTGGCACGTTATATTGGAAATGGACTAACGACGGCGCTTACACTGCCAGCTCCTGCTACCTAGCCACCTTCCAAGGATCAACCACTTGTTACTCCTGGAAGCTGGTCTAAAAAACGTGGGCACCCGCGCGGGTCAAGTTCTTCCATTGGTTAGCTGAGCAAGACCGCTGCTAGACTGCCGAGCGCCTCGGACACGGCCTTCAGCACCACCCCCGCTGTCTCCTGTGCGATCAAGAGCCAGAGACCATCTGACATCTGCTGCTGACTTGCCCCTTAGATAGGCAAATATGGCATGAAACCCTGGCCTGGCTACGGATGACAGCTGCAGACCGGACCACGAACCATCTCTCATGGACTGGTGGCGCAAGGCGAAGCAGGACACCCCCAAGCCACACCAGAGCGCGCTCGCGTCCACAGCCCTCCTAATTCCCTGGATGATCTGGAAACACCGGAATGACTGCGTCTTTAACGGTGCCCAGCCATCCGTGTCCTCTCTAGCTGCAAAGATTAAGGAGGAGATTAGCTTGTGGGCACGGACAGGGGCCAAGGGCCTAAGGGTTGTGCTGCCATCCACCTAGGATGTGCACTAGTTTTTCTGTTTTTGTCCCTGTATTTGACCTCCTAGTGAGGGTGTACCTTAACTCTGCCTATTCAATGAAATGAAACGCAAAGGTCCTTTGCATTTTCTCTAAAAAAGAAAACAACGGGGGGAAGGGCATAGACATGTGGTATATGAAGAGGAGGTGAGTGGGAAAGGGTTTAGAAGACGACTAGAATCCATCACCGTTATCGTCAAGTAATAATAGGAGGTGAAACCTAGGTGTGAGTAGGTAAAGAGACGAGAAATCAAGGTAGGGTTGAGAGTGTTATGTTAATTATTCTCATGAGGATGAAGGATCTATGCAGTAAGCTTTCGATCACACTATCCCAAATTGACCTATCCCAGCCCGGTGTGTGCATCTTGGTTCACGGTCGAATTTTAAAGTGTAATACTTCTCAATGGGAGGCTGGTTATAAATTTTGACACCAACATTGAGCGGACGTTTCCAAAGCGAATGGTATAACCAAGCAAGAATTTCTACGTATCAACTTATTTTGATGTCATTGCCATTCATAGTTGGCTAAAAGATCAGAGCGGCTGGTAACTCGTCCGCTACAAGGGGCTAAAATCGGAATATTTTCTCGTTATAATTTTCTTTAAATTTTTGGTTGGACTGTTGAACAAAAATATATTTCCATCACAAGGTCATGGTAATACCTTGGGGCATAATAATATCTTGGGGAATAATATTTCCACAAGCTCCATGGTGTGTAAGTTTAAATTTAATGTGTTCATGATTTAAAATGTTTTTCACAGATGAAGAAGGTTCTTTATTATTGCAAGGTCAAAAACCATGCATTAACAACTTGGGAAGCCTTTATTAATGAAGTCCGATGAGCTCACCTCAAATGTTGTGTTTCCTAGTATGCTCTCTGCATTTAACTGCTGCTCACAAGAATCCGGTAATCCTGGCTCATAGCCCACATTACGAATGCACATGACTGAAATTACTTCTTTATCTCCAATGACAACCCTATAAAATGAAGGAAATTTATTTTAAAAATAGGTGGAACATTCTAGAACATGGTGAAAAGTAAATGCAATGTACCTTTTCACGGTCTTTAACTTCTGCATGGGTGGTTAATAACGTTAGTAATTCTCCATTTTTTGACAAATGGTTTAGGGAGCTTTTAAATGTTGTTATATAGTCCATTTTTATATCCATATATATATAGTAAACACCTATGTTTATTTTATACAATCTCGCTAGTGAGTAACTAGGATAATTTCGATTATGTAAGGAGAGCAGGATAGTATCTGAGAGATATAAGACCACCTAGATATGTAGTATATATAGTATTTGTAGGTGGTATGTAAAAATATGCCTAAATTACGAGCTCACTTGCAATTTTCACATGTAGTTCGCTTTGTGGTATCTTAGAAATATTGCATGAACATACTCTAAAATGATATAGTACATGTACTACCCATGAGACCATGAAAGTATAACGAGAGGTTCTTATACATGCAACACATATTTCATTCCACATATGCAGCAAGTATCAAAGCAATGGTCCTGAGCAGTCAAAAAAGAAGAAGGCGAGATTATTGATTACCTTATTGGATCCATCAAACAGGAGAGACGACGTACAGATATATAACGATTTTGAAGGACTTTCTCTACCCTGTCGAGAGGAAGAACACACTTATAAATTTCCCTAAATGTTAATATACATCGTAGTAAAAGCTACCAATGATAATGGAAGAAGAGAAAAATAAATTTACCCAAACTAGAAATTCTAGATGTAAACGCAGTACCATAACACATGAATGTACTAGCTGACACATGTTAAACAAGGGGGTGGGAGAGAAAAATTAGCCATTTAGCCTAACTTGCCAATCCAATAATGTAACGTTCAACCGCGACACTTATTTAATATCGGAGGGAGTAGCAACTTCGTGTCTGCAGTACTTTTGCTATATTTCCTTGGTAAAACTGAATTGCCAAAATACTGGCATGGCAACACATTGAGTTAGTTCAAAACCGCGACACTTATTTAGGATCGGAGGGAGTAGCAACTTCGTGTCTGCAGTACTTTTGCCATATTTCCTTGGTAAAACTGAATTGCCAAAATACTGGCATGGCAACACGTTGGCTTGGTCAATTAAGGCTAGAAACTTTGGTGGTTACCTGAAATTGGTGGAGTTCCAAAAATGGACAGTACCATACAATGATCCTGTAATTAAGATCGGGAGATTTGGAGCGGAAAAGACAGAAATAACTTCTGACATGAAACTTTCTAGTGTACGAATGCAGATCTTGTTCTGCATATCCCATATCTGATTCACAGAAATAGAGCGTGCATCAAGCTTATGTGCAGTGAAGGAGTGTACTTTTCAATCAAATGTTTATACATATACGAGAGATGTATATTTATGTACCTTGGCAGTACAATCATCAGATCCCGTAATCAAATATTGCTGATCATTACTTGTGAAAAATCCCAAGCAGTTCACTTCTTTCGAATGCCCAGACAGAGTATACTTAGGTTCTGCTGAATCAGGGCCCCATATCTGCACATAAAGAAATTAGGAATTCGTAGCCAAGGTCTAGTAGTAAAACTCTTAACTTCACAACTTTTTATTGGCAAGATAGAGAATTCCAAACCTTAATTGTATGCTCGTAAGCACTAGCAATGGTAATAGCCAATGGGTTAAAGACGAACAGGGATTCATTAGAGTATCCCGTCGTAAATGTTTGTGTGCACTCCCAGCCTCTGTTCCAGTCCCAAAGCTTTGCATGGTTGCATTCAGGTGACAATGACAACATGTACGACTGGGTTGGATGAACGGCAAGTGCTTTCACAGATTTAGTATCAGTATTAGCTCTGAAACTTTTAATCTTTTTCATTTTATCGTAGCTGTACACATGGATGAAACCATCTTCTGTCCCAGCCACAAACCATTGCTTACGGTCAATAAATTTAATGGAGGAGACTGCAGTAGAGTGGTAAAGTTATGAGTATAGCAGTATGATAAAAGAAACATCAGGTTAATAGATAAGTCATAAAGCATAACCTTTCTTCCTTGAGATTTTAAAGGAACCCACTAGCTTCTGCCCGTAAGTACAAAAAGTCGTTAGTCCATGCACATAAATAAAAAAAATTCTGGCTTTAACAATCGAATAGCAGTGCTCATAGCAGAGTGAGAATTTTGTTCAAATTTGGTTGCTCGTACTATAAGAGGCAGTATTGTCCACATTAAGCCAAACTTCCACACAAGATCAAAGCATATCAAATTCCTTTTCCCTTTTTTTAGGCAACTATTAGGGCATTAGCCGGCCTGAACCATTTTCATTAAAAAGAACAAACCCGGATACAAATGCAACAGCTACCACATGTAGCACACAACACTAACACAAGAAAGAGTGGAAAAACAAAGAGGGAAAACCGGAGAAGAGCAAAGCCTACAACACCAAACATTATGCTTGTCACCCAACAATTCCGGAGCAGACTGTGAGTAGCATGGAGGAGTGCCGTTGGATCAATCGAAAGGATCCCAAAATCAAGATTATGTAGAGAAATGAGACCCGCTTGTCGAGTGATAACTCCACACCTTGCAGAACTAGGGGAGTCGCAGCCATAGTCGAAGGGCATTCCCCTTCCGAGGTCACCACAAAAGGGCAAGGTTCCACCGAGACTACCACTTCACCTCCTCTTGGCCTCGAACACGACGGCCATCACCAAATGTTCTAACCTGAGCACAATGTGAGGCCACAAGAACCTCGTATGTCGTGCCAAAGGACCACAATCACCGAGAACTTACCGATTGCACAAACATCCTAGAGAGTAGGTCAACCAGAGTTGCATAAAGTACCAAGGAACATAGCCTTGCACGAAGACCGGTGCTCGCAGAGAATGACCATGGCCACCTAGAGAGACATCACCAATAGGTGGAATTAGTTCCATAGCGACGCTTCCAGGGAAAGGGGCGACACCCACAGGCGTCATCGCTAATGGCACAATTCTGTGCGGGGCTTTCACCAGGAACCGCTTCAATCACCTCGAGAAAGTGCTGATCCATCAACATCGGGCATGCCTGAGGTGAACAGGGATCCTTCGCGACTCATCCAAGGAGAGGCACGACGCCCACAGGTGTCGCCGACACAGAGCTTTCGCCTGATACCAACATTCACCTCAAAGAGTCTCACAGTCCCACAAAAGGAGACCCACAGAGCTGGCTGCCCAACAAGGAGAAAGCGGCGGGCCTCACCATAACCAACATGAGGAGCAAGGCGTATGGAGGATTAGGGTCTTAGGTTACCTCTTGCTAGATGAGAGCAAGGTCAGCAGGAGCAGACAACCACACCAGCATAGCGAGACTGCGAGAGGCGCAGCCATGGCTACTGGGCCAATCCTGCGCAGGGGTTGGACGCTCGACGGAGGCTAAGCGCAGGCCCGGGCAGGGACGTGGAGGAGCTCGAGCGTCTTCAAATCAGAACTAGTGGCGTTCGATAGCGGTCCTGGCTCGAAAAGCCTTTACTACACTATATCCCGCTTTTGCTACATAATGCTCGATTTTGCTATACTGTAGCAAAAAAGGTTGGCGCAAAAACGTAGCAAAAAAGATAACCCTCGCCGGAGACCCACCGGAGAACTCGCCGGAGACTTTGTAGCAAAAAAAAATACTAATGTACCAAAACTGACTTCACCGGAAAATATCACCAGAGACTCGCCAGGAAACCCTCGCCGGAGATCTCGTAGCAAACAATTTACGCTATTATAGCAAAACCACGAAATGGTGGTAGCAAACAAATGTGCTAATGTAGCAAAAAAAAAATTTCCTTGGAGACATCGCCGAGACCTTGTAGCAAAAAAAGTTGCTACCTAGCAAAACGACTTCTCCGGAGATCCCCCGGGTTAGGGGTATCATTTTCCTTATGCTTTTGTGTGCTAAATCTATCTATGTTATGGTGTTTCCTAGAAAGGTTAAAATCTTCTCACCTTCCCTTCACAGTAATAAGGCAACTCATGGAATCAAGCCTTGTGCCCGATGGCACTGCAATCAAGCAGCGCTCTGCTCCATAGTGTAACACGTGCTAATAGCTTTACCAAGCTGATGGAAAGGAAAATCAGATTGTAATGCTACTTCCCAGATATTTCCTTTTCGTTCAGTTGTTGTGTTACACTGATAGTTGGCTACCTGAGGCTTTAACCTATGACATACTAAAAGAGCTGAGCTGTAACGGTGCCACTAGTCATTTCGTTTTCAGTGAAAATGGAATGGGGTGGCTGC
The DNA here is from genome assembly GCA_910589765.1 of Avena atlantica. Lineage (NCBI taxonomy): Eukaryota > Viridiplantae > Streptophyta > Magnoliopsida > Poales > Poaceae > Avena > Avena atlantica. Next base: position 302,180,186 of record OU342738.1, read on the forward strand.
CGCCTTTTGATCTTAAAAGATAGCTTTACAAAAGTAATTAAAGTATATGTTTCTCTATTATCATCAAGAGTACACTACATGTTTATTGATGTGTTAGCCTATTACTTTCTCCGTTTTAAAATATAAGATGTTTTAGACTTTTTTCTGAAAGACATGTATGTAGACGTCTTTTAGTGTGTAGGTTCGGAGCAAAATAAATTAACTTATACACTAAAAGATGTCTAGATCATGTGTTTTAGAAAAGGCTAAAACATCTTATATTTTGAAACGGAGTCAGTAAAAGGAATAGAGGATGCATTTACACTTGCCTGTGTCTCATAACTCCAAATGCGAATGCGTCCATGATCGTGTCCCATTATTATCCTATATACGAAGTAAGTCAGTGTCCGAAAGAATTTGTAACTAAGTATCTATGTTACATATATGTGAAACCTTACTTTTTTTTCATTGGAAATAATACAATTCGACTACTCTTGGAAAATATATTCAAAATATAAATACCACATGTAACAACATTTTTATGTAATAATAAATGACCAAACTGTATAAGGAAGCACTCATGCACAAAGCAATTATATAACTTTTCGGTAAGTGCATTCACCATTGCTTCGTTGGGTGTGTGTCCAAGCAGCATATATCCTCGTAAGGTATCTCCACATGTAAGACCTAACCAACAAGGTTGAAATTAACATTAAAACTGAAATTACCTAAAACCATTACTACAAATGATATATGCACCGGAAATAAAAACAAACATAATACCTTTGTTCCAAGCGGGATTATTATTACGCAAATGGTGATCATGCCAACACAAATACATGATATTAGTCAGGTGAATACAATGAGAAAGATATTAATGATCAGATTATGCAACATACCACATTAATGCTCCATTCAGAAATTTTTTGATTAACTTTTCATGAGTCTTACTATTTGAACTGATGTACTTGATATGTTTTAGAACATAACACCTTGTTAAGGTCATACTAATATATTGCAACACACAGGTAAAGAAACATTTTCTTACAATTTTCTACCTTTCATCCAGACTAACAATGGACAAAATAACAGTAGAGGTAACAGTAATTAATTGAAGAGTTTTACTGTGAGTCTATCTGTATCTGCGAATAAGCAAACAAACAACACTTGACAGAACAATATAAAGGTTTTAAAATCTCTTATTCCACTTTTAGTTTGTGAGAGTGAAGCAGATACTTTGGGAGTTTTTTGAATTGCGTGAACAAAACATGATAACAGGTAACCAACTCACCTCAGACGTTGCAATACCTCGTTGCGGAGTACAAACAGCTTTTATTGTCACCTCACGCACCACATGCCCCATGTTTTTGGTTTTCTCAAAAAATCCATCCTGCTCATATGTTTCAGACGACCAGTTCTGCTCGTCACCTAATATACTACTCTCCAGGATCAAATCAAAGTATTTTTGCTCTGGAAGCTTCTCCTGCTTAATAGTTGTCACAGCAAGAGTATAAGCAGACCTCGGCGGCACAATGCCGAATAGTGGCAGCCTCAGGAAGCACTGGTTGTTTACGTTCTTGTTCATAAGCTTAAATGGCACGTGCCCATCTGTGTTGTTTGTCAGCTGTAGTGAGCACAATACAGACTTATTGGGCTCGAATGGAAATCGGAGAACCAACGGCTGGACGTCAAGTAGCTCGCTGGAACCTAGGTTCACCTGCAGGAGTAAAGAACATGTGTTGTTATAGGAAACGTACTCGTTGTAGCTCCCCAACACATTGGAGCTCCCTTTTTTTAAAATTCGACCAAAATTCTGAAACAAAATATACAACTACATATGCACGTCTAGCATCTGCGCTAGAAGTTTCATCATTAAAAAAATATTTTGGATAACACAAATAGGTGAAGTTTCAGGTACAAAAACAAATTATTTTCCCTTTAACGGGCCACAAAATTGTCCTTTTTTTCTGTACCTCAAAATATAGAAAAATAACTGGAACTTTGTAATATAGAGAACACTTGTGCCACAAAATTTGGATTTTGTTGGAACTCCGAAATACCATTTTTTTAATTTCTTTTAAACCGACCTCATCGGAGTTTGGTGCCACAAATCCGCATTCTGTTGCTATTTGTTAACACCTCATTGGTTCTCTACTTGATTCTTTTCCCTCTCATCCAGGAATGCTTAACTAAGGAGAAATTAGCTGGCTAAGAAAATTGACATTTCAACTAGATGATATTTCACCTGACAAAATAAATCATTTTAGGAACCGATTGGTTTTGCACTTCACCATTTTGGCGTAATTTATAGATCTATACAAATTCCTGACAAAGGCCAGACATCCCGCTTAGTTCACTGGACAGAGAGGGGAGGTGGGGAAGCAAACTGTTGGCCAGGAGCAAGATCCCAAAATTGCATGGCGAGGGGCCTCCATAGCGCCCCATCCCATTTTTCTCCATAACTTTCCTGGCGCCAAGTTATATCCGTCCTCTGTTTCCTAGGCCACTGCAAATGTTAACCCTCTCTTATGGCAGGGAATATACCAGCGTTGTGTCGTTGTCATCCGGTGCCGCCGACTTCATGTTATTGCTTTGGATCTTCACATTGGATGCCTTCTCCTTGGGATCAGAGCGCTCGCAAGGATTGGCATTTAGTCTGCCAGCCGCAGACTGGACGGGTAGCTCGCAGGGGATCTCTCTTTGCTTTCACGCGGATCACAGGCATCGGCGACACGAATGATGTGTGTATGTTTATAAAGTGCACGAGAGGGATTTAAGGCACTTTGGATAAAAGATATGCAGACTCCATATGGTCAGACTAGTGTGTCGGCCAATTGTCGATTAGTAAACTCGGCTTGCCTGCCGAGATCTATTCCGACCACCGATTGGGTTATTCCGGTGCATCTCTGGCGTAGGATTTTAGCAATATCCGTAATTGTATACCTCTGATCCTAGATTCTCACAACTTTTCTTTCACTGTTAAGTAGTATGTACATTGTGTGGTGTAATCCGTGATTTTGTGGAGTGTACTCCATGTAGTGTACTTCGTGCAACCTTCATGAAGTGTTTTTTCGTGTACTACACGAGTACTTCGTGTCGTGTACTCCATGTACTTTATTACGGTAGAAGTATTCTTGTACTTTGAAATGTATAATTCACAAAGAATAGATGAAAATAAAAATAGAAAATAGAAAAAAGGCCTTCCGGTGTGGGACACTCCATGTGCACATACTTGGTTAAACACGACTTCGTGTACTCCATGTGTACACCATGTGTACTCCATGTGTCAGCACGACTGCGTCCTCCGCTGCAACTACTTGGTTTTTGGGAAGGTCCCCGTAAGATAATTGTTTGGGTTTATTATGAGGGTCATTGGCATAATTAAGGAAATCAATTGCTAAACATAATTCAATGTTTTTTTAGAGCACTTCAATGTTACTATGATATGTCAATATGTATCGTCTTTTTTCCTTTTCTAATATAGGATTCAAAAAGTTTAGTTTCATAATTCAAACACATAAACTAACTGATAGCCATTGTACTAACAACAAAAGTGTAGTTTCTTAATTTCTAATACAGAATTTGCAGTTCAAAATTTAAATATAAATAAAAATCATCTTCTGACATGATCAAATAGAGAATGAGTAACAGCAGATTGTGAATTGAATGATATTTTCATGTCCGCTAACGAAATAATATAATAGATTATTCATAGGCACTGGATACATTTCCGGATTATACACGTTATGTATAAAAGGTCCAATGAATAAAATTCTTAATATTTGCTTAGTAAAAAAAAGGCTTTGAAGAGAGGTTGCCAGCTGCACCTGCACGTCCACCCTTAGGTAGTGATGCTTTTATCTCAAAAGCTACTGATGAAAGTAAAAAATATTCAAACTTTAAATTATTTAACATACCTCATTACTTTCCATTTCTTTGAGTCGAGCAACTATATGATGTATATTAACTGGTCGCTTCACCGGGTTGATGTCAATGCACTCAATCCCTATCTCCGTGCATACTCGAATTTGTTCGAAACTAGTGTCTCCCTGTGATTTGTCCAACCTATTGCTCCAACTTTCAAGTACCTAAGAAGTTGCAATTGTGAGTTACGATTCACAGAACTAATAAAATAACAAAGTCGTTTTATATAGGAAACTGAAATATGTATGTATATAGCTAGGATATGCAAACCCCACACAGAATGTCAACGTGTAATAGCACCGCTCAAGCATCAAACTACCAAAATTCTAAAAAACATGTATTTGTAAAGTTTCTAGCCAGATTTAGCACCATGTAAATTCTCCATTTGCAAAGATAGATTTGGATACTGTGTATTTGACTCCATGGAATGAATTCAACATATGTGCTGTGACGTAAGGATTTCTAGTGAACCAAGCTCATGATCTTAGTTAAGTTTTATATAGATAAATAAAGAAAAAGTTCATCCACGCTTGCAAAAATCTGCAAGGAAATTGAAACTCGCTCCCAAAATTAAAATTTAGGATGATTATTAGTTAATCATCGATTATTCTCAAAATACAAACCCTATAAAATTAGGGATGGAAAAGTGGATCAAAATACTTTCTTGTATAGTGGAATGAATCAGTTGCCCATTTGACTGGATAATAAACTTCGTCAGTTATCCAATGCACTTTTAATTTTAGTTGCAAACTAAACAACTTGACCTAGAACATGTAATTGGCTATTATTGAAATTAGTGTCACTCATTACTTGCATTAATTTCATGTATTATGTACTTGTATTCCACTCTAACAAATTACTCATAGGTTTATTATATGACATTTACACTGGTGTTAAATAGCTATTACATTTTATCTTTTGATACTTTCTTTGGTCCGGTTATAATTAGGTTTCGCTGATAAATTGAATGATTTAAACACGTTTATATCGAAGAAACATGACTAATGAAAAACGAAGGAATAAGAGGTCCATTCATCCCTGCAAATTATAACTTATTTTACTAAGCATATATGTGGTTGTTAATTTTAAAGACTGGAAATTTTAGTTTTACCTTGATACACATGGAATATTGGATGTTTGATTCTTTCACGGACAATTTCCATGTGAGCCTAGTGGACCTTCTACAAAAAAATCAAATGGCGCACAAACTCTAGAAAATAATGAATGACATTGGGCAAGGTTAAAGTGTGAAATGATTGTTTTAATACATCGTTCCTTTATCTTAGAGTCATGATAGAAAAAGTCCTTACAGTCTCGACATCTTGATATCCTTTTCTTCCAGTCAATATCTCGATGAGTATAACACCAAGACTATACAAGTCAAACTTGTGTGTGATTTCATTACTAGTGAATTCCGGAGCCAAATATCCACTGCATGAAAAAAAACATAGTCAGTGATTCTTTTTAATAAGATGAGCGACCGTAATGGATATTGGCTCAATAGGAAGGAAATTGTGCTCTCATAAATGATTTCTCAGAAAAAGTGCAACATAAATCATAGTAAATGAAAAGTGTTAGCTTTCAAAGAAGCTTAGGTATCTTACAGTGTTCCACCCACTTTTGTAGCAACAAATCGGCTCTTGTCTTCCTCAAAGATCCTTGATATACCAAAGTCGGATATTTTTGGTAACATATTAGCATCTAGCAATATGTTCGGGGGTTTCAAATCTAAGTGGATAATATTTTTTCGGTGAAGATAACTTAACCCCTCGCAGATCCCTTTTATAATTTTATAGCGCTTGCTCCAGTCAAGTCCACAAGATGGATCTGCCAAAAAGGAGAAGAAAACAGGGGTTTGTATATTACTCTTTGAAGCACATGGCATCCTCAAGTTCAGGTTATTTCTAACTTCCCCCGTATCCTCACTACTCACTAGAAAACATCTAGAAATTTAATATTAATTCGGAACACAAAAAACTCTCGTATTGAGCATCATGGTCAAAAAATCTGTAACCATCTGATCTATCTTCAACAGCTGAGTACCACACCGTGTTGAGATGATCACACTCTAGAAACACACTAAACTAAAATTTCAGAAAAAATTCACATTTGCTTTGAATTTGTGCATTTGAAGTCATTACAGATTCAGTACGTATTGTGCTACTAGCTAAGGGTAGAATAACTCATTATACGTGTAACAAAATCGTCGTGGGTACTAGATAACTCATTATACGTGTAACAAAGTCGTCGTGGGTACCAGATCGTAATTTTCTGTGATATATATGAACAATACAAAGGTAAAAGAAACTGTATGTGTCACATGATACTCCGTACCTTTGATATACTGGTCGAGACTTCCTTTAGGCATATAGTCAAAGCAGAGCAACCTTTGTTGCACATCTGCCATGATAATTTTTCCATTGAGATCTGCCGCACTCCCTTGCGTGTCTACACAGTATCCGAGAAATCTCACTATGTTGGTATGCTTCACCTTGAGCAAGCATTCAACCTCTCTTTGGAATTCCTTCCCGTGCATATAACAATGGGATAGCCTCTTCACAGCGACAGTCAGCCCATTATTAAGCATTCCCTGCAGCGAGAGAGTCACAAGGTGCATTGTCAGCGTCAACGCCAATGCTTGGAGGACCTTCATCGATCTGCATCCAACCCAAAACATTGACTCTCTAACCCAATCAAGACCAAATCAATACATAGAAATCTTGAGCCAAACCAAAGGGTCGAAAAACAGTCCTAACGCCAAAATCTGGCTGCAATCTTGAGACGGTAAAACTGATAAAGATGGAGAATGAACAGATGAGGAAATAACTCAGAACTGGCCCGAGCGGCGTTGGCTGCGTCGCTGCAGCCAGCCGCACAGCACCGGTGACGCCCGAATGTTCCGAGCTCCTGGCACAGGCGGCCAACCCCGTGTCCCCATCGCGTTCACCATGCTTGCGCACTTGATGATTTGCGCACAGGCTCCGCTGCCGTTGACGCCTCCGAGGCCAGCTCGACGGAGATCCGGGGGCGGAAGGGCCGAAGGATCCCGTGGCGGACGGGGACGCAACTGTGGCGGCAGAGATCGGGAAGGAGATGGCCGTCGATTTGGGGGGACTAACACTCATCCACGGGCTCGCCCACGGTTTGAACCCGTGAGAAACGAATTCGTTCGAGCCCAAAGTCCAAACCAAACAGCCCATTTCGCTAAAACCAGACGATGACCATGTCCATTTATCAGCTCAGCTGCTAGTATTAAAATTCTACTCGTCTGTCTCGAAATTGATGTCGAAGATTTGTTAAAAATTAGATATATCTATAGACTAAATAGTGTCTGGATTCATTTAAATTTTAACAAATCTGTGACATTTATTTTAAGACGAAGAGAGTAGTAAAATCTTACGAGTTGCGTCGTAATGTATTACCTTGTAGACCACCGCGAACCCTCCTCTACCAATCTCCTTGTCAGGAGAGAAACCATTTGTGATATCCTCCAAAAATGATAGTGGCAGGGCCTTGGGCTCTGAGGTTTCATCTAATAGCGCGCTCTCCAGGTCATTTCGGCTGCTACTGACTTGCCGATCCATAATGAAAGTCTGAAACAAGAGCAAAGCTAACGCATTACGAGCTTACAACCCAAGTAAGTGCCCCTACTGCTCAAGGATAATTACAGATGGGAGATCACTCTGCTATTCTGCAAATAGTATGAAATCATTTGTCACTATAAGAAGAAGCAGATTCAGTGAATTCTAGAGGTAGGGATCGATCATGCGAGGAAAAAAAAGCGCATTTGCTGCAGCCATCACCAAACTTAAACTACATGGCTGGTTATCTTTCTTACCTAGAGAAGATGTGCTTACTCTGCTTGGCAAATCGAGTTTCAGATCTTGCCGGCGGAGTAAGGCGAGTTTCTATCAAGAGGAGAGGAGGGGAGGTGGAAGGGATGTTGTATGAATATGATCCTGCAGCATCCAGCACTGAACAGCGAGCGGACGCTGGACGGAACATTTAACAATAATTCAGTTGACCCTATAGACATGTGGATGCATGTGTCATGCAGGCATCCTATAGACCACCAGGCATCTCTCACAGTTTTCACTAAAGTATTACTAGAAAGAATACACCATCTTTCTCTATTTCGTAGCACTGAAGACTTTGACAAAGTCTGCAGCTATGGGAAAGGACAAATGAAAATACAATAATGTCTTTTTTCTTCAATCAAATGGCCTGATTCCATGTAGTAGTATAAACCCGAGAGCAACGACTCTTATTTTTTAGGCGACCCGGATGCAACGACTGAGATGCCCATCTATCACTGTCATCTGCCAATTCTTATTGAGCTGTTTTGTGGTACCGTCAAATAAATAATAACCCTCTATTTTTGTATATCTAATGGCTCACAACAATACATACTTGTGCAAAAAACATGACCAGTATGATTCATACCGGTACCAAAATCTGTACCGCACAATAAGAAGGCCATACACGGGCCCTGGCCCAACACAGTCCAACTCGTTATGAATGGTACCGTTCACAAAAAAGTCGTAATTCTGGCTTCTTCAGCTAGTCGCATCTGCGTGGGTGCCGCTGCTGATCTCCGGATATGCAACTCTGGCGGCGCCGCCGCCTCGGCCCCTCCCGTTGGCATGTACGGCACCGCCAAAATATGCACCTCCCCCCCCCCTACGCCGTCCCCCTACCCCACAACTAGCACTGTCCCGGCCGCGGCGCCCTTGGCCTCGCCCCCGATACAAGATCCCACAACGCCTCCCTCCTCGCTCGCTAAGGCGGTTGAGCTCGTCACATAGTTCCGGGAGCAGGGCCAGTCTCTCATCGCTGCATGCCGTCTGTGCTGGTGACGGTGGGGTGGAGCTGCCGTGGATGGGAAGGAGGCTGGCGAGGCGGTGGCGCAGGAGATGGGAGGAGGCTGGCGAGGCGGTGGCGCAGGAGATGGGAGGAGGTCGACGAAGTGCTGCCGTGACTGGGATGGTAAATGGAAGGAGTCAACTGGAGGATCCCCCCACGTGTTCCCGTGGTCCAAGGCGTCGGCGGCGGTCCTTCCCGGTGGTCCTCTGCATGCTCCTCGCGACGTAAAGGGGTAGATAGAGTGCCGGATTTATGCCAAGAGGAGAGGAGGAGGAAGCCATGGACTCCGCTGCGCCAGCAATGGCACACTCAAGGTGAAATCTCCCCCTCCTTTCTCACTCTGGTTTGGGAGTATGTTTCTTGTGTTGCTTGTTGAGGAGCTCAAGGGTGAGGAGAATCAGGTGTAGTGGTTTGTAATAGTAAAGTGGAAATCTGATGATTCTTTATTATGTTCTTCGGAGAGATAGGTAGATTGTTAATATATTCTTTCGTAGCTTCATCCGGTCTCTGATATTTCCTTCAGTCAACAGTAGTATGTGCTTTGCAGCCCTGTGTTCTCCTTTCTTCTGGTCAATGTTGATGTTAGGCGCATCCACTTACTGAAATTTGTCTTGCTGATCGGTATTGCTATCATCGCCCTGTTTTGCTAAATTAGTTTTTTCTTTTTCACTTGTTGCTTTCTCTTGTGGTCACCAACTATCCTTCCAGAGTGGAATTTAGTGTGATTAGGAGCAGTGAAGGTCTACAATTATGCAATTCTCGAGTGGTTTTTCTCCCTGTGCAACGCAGCTCAGAAACCATACCTGTTACAGGATCTTGGATAGTGCAACCCAGACAGTGGTCGACCGCGAGCTGGACATACTCCAGTTCCAGTGCGGCTGCATCTGCGTGCAAGAGGACAGAGTACGGCGTCCAGTGCTCCACATCCACGCAGATGGCCAGCAGCGAGGTGGCCGCGCTGCCTAGGTGTCCGTCGATCTGGCAGGTGCCTACTGTCCTGGTCTTCTTTTGTTAGCGCTGCCCCGAAGAGCACGGTCGCTGGAAACCACTAAATTACTGTACTCCCTCCGACCCATATTAGTTGACTTGGATTTGTCAAAATTTAAATGAACATGTTTCATTACTGCACGGTGCCACTTGGGCCTTCGGTTGGGGATTAATTAGTACTACAGTAGTTGTTTGTAAATCTGATTGCCGAGCGTGTTTGCCTCTATCCTGACAAACTTGACCAAGATGCACGCCGCGCAGTATTATACAACAAACCTGCAAGTGGCATGGCATCAAAGTGAATGTAACATCAAGAAGCAAGGCTTCATATTCTGTTGCTCGAAAAAATAACAGTTGGGAGCAAAACGATCCGACATATGAAATCGTCCCGGTTAAACCATTGCAATCGTCCCGGTTAAACCTAAGGTACCAAGCTTTGCCGGTGACTTTAGTCCCACCTCGCTAGCGGGAGGAGGCCATGACCAGCTTATAAGGGTGAGTTTCTCTCCTCCCTTCAATCCGGGCTTTTAGGATGGAGTGGGTTCTTCGCTGAATGTTGGGCCGTGTGCGCAGCCGTGGGCTAGGAAACGTCCAAACGCAACACGAGTGTGTGGAGCTGGCCCGGGACGCTAACAATTAGTATCAGAGCCAGCACCGCCATGCCCGCCTAGGGGGCTTCCTAGAGGGATGGGGTGTTAGGTACCAGGCGTTGCCGGTGACTTTAGCTCCACCTCGCTAGCGGGAGGAGGCCACGACCGGCTTATAAGGGTGAGTTTCTCTCCTCCCTTCAGTCCAGACTTTTGGGATGGAGTGGGTTCTCAATCACATCCTCGAGTCAGCCAATCCTCCCGGCTTGAACCGGTAACAATTGTGGCAGCTGTCAACTTTTTTCTTTGGCAACTGTCAGCTTTGATAAGACACGACATATTGAAGTTGTGTATATTGGCATACATTCACATAGCTTATGCAATAATCCAATACCGACTTGTATTTTTATCCAGACGAAGCACAACAGTTGTGTCCCTATGCCGTTCTTGATTTGTGAACACTCTCCAGACAACCATGTCCGCCAGAGTTTGCACAAGTTCGTACAAACATAACAAATATGCATACTATGTGGCTCAACTGATCCTAGAGCATCCCAAATTTGCCCAAGTGTGTACATGTTGTCCGAAAGGAGAAACCCACGGCCGAGTTGTCCGGTGTCCCTCTCACAGTGCATGGATCTCGCCTTCAATCTTGAGATACTTTGGGAGTGTGCCACACTCGACCTAACGAATTTGCAAGGTTTACAATCCACGTCAAGCACCTTCTTCCGTCTACTTGAGGGACATCAAAATACATACATAAAGATACTCTAAGCCTGGATATATACTCTCAACTTCTAGCGTTGGCATGCTTCTTTGTTATCCCCCAATATCTCATATCGACTGCGTATAAGTTGGCACCTACGACAACTGCTCTGCCTAGCCGTCTCACCAATTTAAAGAAGTCCTTGCATTGTTCTCCCTCCGTTAAAATATAAGATGTTTTAGCTTTGTAAAACAAATATATCTAGACTACTTTTAATATGTAGGTTCACTCGTGTTTGGAGTCTACACACTAAAAGATGTCTAGATACAATTTCTTATAGCGGCTCATCAAAATTTGCGGTGCAGTCATCCATGTGTGATGTACACTCACATCTGGTTCGTGATAGTGTGGCTGAACATCCCAAATTTGTTCAAGTCTGCATATGTTGTGCAAACCTAAATATGAGTTGTTCGTCTCCTCACGGTGCACGGCCCGCCCCTTCAATTCTGAGATACTAAGAGTGTGTTTGGTTCTGGAATTTGAAGAAACGGAATGGATCCATTCCATACTTAGCACTCATTCATGTGTTCGGTTGGACAGACGAGATAGAACCAACTAGTTCTTCAGAATAAAATATTCTCCTTAGATGCGGAATCACCTCCACTACTAGGAAAACGGCTATAGGTAGTCCATACTTCTGTGGCGCATTTGCTAGTAGTGTCCCGCGGGTAAAATAGGCGTGGCGCACTGCCCACAGGTGCCCTACGGCTAACTGCCATAAGCGTGGCGCACATGGGGGTGGTGCCACGGCTATGTGTGGGCCAGGACGCAGGTGGACGTAACACACATACCCGTAGCGCACTAGGTCAAGGTGCGCTACGGATGTGTCACTTAGTCGTAGCGCACCTTGACCTAGTGCGCTACGGGCATGTGTGCTGCAGCAGCTGGGTCAACTTTGCCCTAATGCCTTACGCCTAACTATCCTGCACCAACTCCACCACCCCCCTCCCCCTGGATCGCCTTTTTAGGTTTTGCAAAAAATAAAAGAAAATGATAAACACTTCAAAAAATTAAATCCATTCATATTTAGGTAGGTAATGTGGTATAGCTTCTAGTAAAATTAACAAACATGAGTTTCGACTTTATCTGCAAAAAAAAGTCATGCCACGGTAAAAAGACCGTAACTTTTGCATACGATATCGAAAAAAATAGTATAATATATTTCAAAATGACGAGAACGAGATTTCGCATCCGCTCGCAACTACCTCCGGTCGTTTAGCGATTTTTTAGATTTTCAAAATTCGAAAAGAGTAAAAAGTTACGGTCAAAAGACTGTTTTTTCCTGCAGAAAAAAAAAATAGAGAAAACTTACCGGTAGCGCACCACCACCTAGTGCTCCACGGATAAACTTGGACGGGATCCAAATTTCGAATTCTCACCCCGCCCACCTACCCCTTTTCTTTTCCCTCCCCTTCTCTCCTTTTCCTTTTCCTCCCTTCTCATTTCCTTCTTCTTCTCCTCCTTCTCCTTCTCATTTTTCTTCTCCTCCTTCTCTTTCTCCTTCTCATTTTCCTCCTGCTCCTCCTTCTCTTTCTCTTTCTCCTTCTCCTCCTCTTCCTCCTCTTTGCAGTGAAGATGGTGACGACGGCCTCCTCCTTGCAGTTCCGACGATGAGACGGCGGGCTCCTTCTTCTCCTCCTCCTCCTTGTAGTTTCGACGACGACGAGGCCTCCTCTTCTTCTTCTCCTCCTCCTCTTCTTCTCCTCCTCTTCCTCCTCTTCTTATTCTCCTCCTCTTCCTCCTATTCTCCTCCTCCTCCTTGCAGTTCCGACGATGATGAAGAGGTGACGACGAGGAGGCGACGACGGCGACCTGCACCGACGCGCGACGGCACTGATGACGAGATCCAGATCTGCTGCTTTTTTTTAATTTTGAAATTTATATCCGTGGCGCACATCACCTAGTGCGCCACGGTTATCGTTTCATACGCGTGGCGCACCTGGACTACTTTCCGTGGCGCATTGGCCCCTATCTCGACACAACCGTGGCGCACCAGGTAGTGCGCCACGGCTAGAAGATAGCCGTAGCGTGAGGCCCGTGGCGCACTGCTAGTGCGCCACGGATGGCCTTTTCAGGTGCGTCACGAACAGGCGTTTTCCTAGTAGTGCTCGTCTGACCGAATCGGCCGGACCTGGGAGAACGGCTCGCTAACAGGAAAATTAATTAGCCCCTCTCTCTTGCTAGTCACGCGCGCGGGCGACGCAGTTGCGGACCTGCCGGCGCTGCAAAGCAGGCCCGGCAGTGGCGGCCAACCACGCACGGGTAGCGGGCGGCGGCGAGCGGCCAAGCACACGCGGGCGACGGGCGCAGCAAAGCACATGCGAGCGGCGGGTGGCCATGCATGAAGCAAGCCTAGTGGCGCGAGCACCCGGTGGTGGCGGCATCCAAGCAAGGCACGCCCGGCCGGCGGCTTCCAATTTTGGCTGTGATTGTGGTTCCGATATTGGCACGAGGCAAGGCAGCAGCAAGGATTTTCCTTCTAATTTTGACCTCCAATTTTTGGCTATTATGCCTCAGATTTTGACCTCCAATTTTTGGCCCGATTATGCCTCAGAATTTGAGCTCTATTCGTTCTAATTGACTCTTTGTCACTATTAATTATGATTTGAAGAAAGGATTAAGGGTAGACTCAAATCAATAAAATATTTAGCAATGTTTGTTTCTACGTTCTGTTCTCCGATTCCACCAACCGAACAAAAAACGGAACCATTCCGTGTCTCGATTTTTTCTAAATCGAACATGGGGTTGAAACAGTCACCAGGGACGGAGCTGCCTTATGGGCATTGGGGTCAGCTGACCCCAATAAAAACTAGCAAAACCCTCACTAATTTGTACTAAGTAATATTTATTTATATATAGAAGATGACCCCAATGTAATTTAGAGGTTATAAAGCTGACCCCATTGACAGATTATTTTAGATTCGTCCCTGACCGTCACATGACATCGAAACATCGGAATGGAACCATTCCGTTCCATCCCCTCCAGTTCTAGAACCGAACACACCTTAAACGTCTAGCATTGGCACATATGTCAACCGCTCACTAGCCGCCTCACCAATTTATTAAGAAGATATCTTTTTACATTTCACTAGACAGCTAGCTCATCCAATTTTGCACTGCAGTCATGCATGCGTTGATGTACATTGACATATGGTTCATAATTTTTTTAGAAACACGGTACAAACGCAGACGCTCACAATGCGTACACGCACACCTCCGAAAAACTGAGCCGACGGGTCTTGAGATTGACGAAGTCACCGCAGACGCCTCGCTATCGACAGGAACGTCACCTTCCACTGAAAGAATTTTCCGTCTTTATGAGACACCAAAGCGTCAAACCTGGGGTTTGAACTCTGATAGGCTGGGGGTACCACTGCCCTCCTAACCATTCAACCACGGGTTGGTTCTCATATGGTTCATAATTTTGTTCCTTGGTGATCCATCTTTTTTATGGAGGAGGCATAACATGTGTGCCGTTTTTATTAACATGTGTGCCATTTTTTATGGAGGAGGCATAACATGATTCATAATGTTTTTATGGAGTAATTGACTCTTTGTCACTATTAATTATGATTTGAAGATAGGATTAAGTTTAGACTCAAATCAATAAAATATTTAGCAGTGTTTGTTTCTACGTTCTGTTTTTCGATTCCACCAACCGAACAAAAAAAGAACCATTTCGTACCTCGATTTTTTCTGAACCGAACATGGGGTCGAAACCGTCTGTCAAACTGTCAGACAGTTTTTGAGAGACAGAGCATAGCGAGGCTAGCCATTGGCAGCGGCAATGATACAGTCGGATGCCCTCGGAGCAGGTGAATTTTCTCGTAGAAGTTTTTTTTATTTCTGAGAAACCTACGTCGTGCTCAACAGCTCAAGGATGGCCAGAACCATTTCTTAGAAAAAAAAAAGACAAAGTCCTGTAGAAATACAAACAAGAATAAAAAATCCGAATACACAGGAAAACTGGAAAGAGAAACAAAGTGAAGAAATTGCAGCCAGAACATGGAGAAAGCTATGAGTTTAGAAGAAAAGTAGCAAAGACGAACGTAAATACTCCTTCCATTTCAAATTATAAGATGTTTTAGATTTATAAAATAAATATATCTAAACTTCTTTTAATATGTAAGTTTACTTAAAATTAAAATAAATCTATACATTAAAACAAGTTTAGATATTATTTTTTAAATTTAAAATATTTTATATTTTAAAATGGCGTAAGAATTCTACACGACAAGAACACCACGACTCCACGAGCCACCCCATCCCGACGCATTTGAGTCTGTGTCCGAGCCTGCTCACGACCACAAGGCGCTCAACGCCGGACGACGCGGACGCAAAGGAGTACAAATCACTGTAAACAGTAACGCCCCGCTTGGTTCGCCGCCGGATATCAGGACATAACTTTTACGGACCTATTGAGGTCCGACTAAATTCTTCATGACCTCCGTAATATTTGGATCTCTCCTGTCAAACAAGCGGGCGGAAGTTTTTCATTGACAACTTTCATTGGTACCTAGCAGTTTTGGATTTTCTCAAGTTGTGGGATTAGTGCGGTTGGCGGCTGGAATGTTGTTGAAAAAAGGAAATTCTAAACTAAACAGCCTTAGTGTCATATATCTATTGCTTTATCTATTCTACCAGGTTTTAGACATAGTAGTATGTAAGAAACCTTTCTTAGCCAGAATACAATGAGATCATTCAAATATTATGGTATAAAACCGTAAATTAAACTGTGAGAGACTGAAATAGCGTGCTACATATATTATCTGAAAAGCAGTTAACCATAGAGAATATCACCAGAGCACAGTCAAACATTATATCACCTAACTTGCTAGAACTGCTGAACAATAAATTAGATTGCTCAGTAAAGATAAGCAAAAATTAGCTACCTAAGTACTACATCTGACCTACAATAAAAATGTTGAAATATATATGTTCACTGATTGCTCTTAATGTCGGAACTCTCTTTCTCTCTACTAACTCAAGACTCAACTGGGATTTACAAGCATACTAAAAAGGTGAACTGGACAACCCGCCTAACTTCCCTACAAGTTTCCTTTAGAATCCATTCATTTCTTGGCCAATTCCTCATCCCGCATAAGAATCAACAAAAAACCGAAGAGCGGCTAGATTTTAGTTCCATGGACTACAGACCCACGTCCGTGTACTTGCAGGCTCAAATACTACAATTAGGTATCCGTACCAATAAATTCAGCTTATTCGAGGGGCTTCCAAAAGAAAATTACCTTATGGAAGCCGAGTTTGGACGACAGGGAAGATATGTTGTCAGAGTGGGCGGACATACAGATGGTGTCGTGGTAGAGAAGCACCTCGGAGTCTGACTCCGCCTGCACTGTCATGTACTATGCCGACTCCCAGAGCACGAACGGACCTGCGGCGGAGGCACATAGACCAGTGATGGCGTCCTTCAGCCCTCGCTACAGTTCACCTGCTTTTCCCGCGGAATGAGGAGGCCACAACGCTTGGAGCCCTTGAAGGCGAGGTGGTCGTGGTCACCGATCCAGTGGAGACGGGTCCCGCGCATCAGCATCTGGTTCTTCCGACGACGCCCAGCGCTGGGTCACCCGCGAGCATCCCGAGCTCGAGCGCCTCCTCGGGCACTTCGGCGACCGGATTCGACGAGGAGGGGCCTCGCGCCGGCGATGGGAGGGGAAGGGTGGCCTGGCATGGTCGAGAGAGGGAGCTGTGACCAGCGAATGGGGAAAGGCGAGGAGACATGGGAGGAGGCGCAACAGGGCGGTGGGGAGGTAGGTGACGTCTTTTGTCAAAGAGATTGTGAGGAGAATATAGAGTGAAGAACTAAGAGTGAGTGTGGAGCGTTATCCAATTTTTTTATCGACCGTGTCCGTTTCAGCTGTAGTGACATCTTTTCGTAAGATTGATGTTGTCACATGAATTTAAAAAATAAAATGTTGGATCATGGTTATTTCATGGTTTGAAAAGTTTTATTATATAACTAATTACAAAAGTTAATAATTTTTTTTATTAAATATTAAGATTTGAACATAATAAAATTTCGTAATTAAGTAAGTCATCTTGTGGTCTTTGAATGTTAAATTGTAGATGTTTTGTGTGACACTTTTTTTTGCTCTATATCATTATAGATATTTGCAAATTTTATGTGAAGACATGTATGTGAATAGTGTGTTACTTTTGGACTCATGTTGTTGGACATGAGACCTAATTAAATGGCTCGATAAGAAAATGAGACGTGCGTTGCACGTGCATGTTTACTAGTCACTGTAAACAGTAACGCCCCGCTTGGTTCGCCGCCGGATATCAGGACATAACTTTTACGGACCTATTGAGGTCCGACTAAATTCTTCATGACCTCCGTAATATTTGGATCTCTCCTGTCAAACAAGCGGGCGGAAGTTTTTTACGGAATAGACTAGGCCTTGTTTGGATAAAGAGTTTTTATAGAACTGGTTTCCTCTAACCACGGTTTCTGGTGTAACTAACCAAAATCCTGTTTGGAGGAGTAAAACCGCGTTTCCGTAACACCCAAAATCCGCGTTTTGCGAAAAAACACTCCGAGACGTTTTTATCAAAACGCATCTTAGTTAAACTTGATTTCCAAGGGTAGCGACCTGTGCGGCCACGACGAGTCGTGCAACCTCATCGGAGCGATCCCGGGAGGCCTCTGCAGGATCGAACGCTCACGCCCATGAACCTGCAGGAGAAGTCCCTGTCCAAGGCGATACCGTCGAACATCGGCGCCATGGCCAGCCTCGAGGTGCTCGATCGTGGCGACCGCCGAGCTCCTGAACCTGAAGACCCCGATCTCATGAACACCCGCATCTCCGAGCGCGTCCAGCGCACTCGCCATGATCTCATCTCCGAGGTCTGCAGGCTGCCACAGGTCAACATCCTGGTGCTCTTCGACGACAATTACACCGGCAGCGTCCGGGTCGACCTGTGCGGCTGCGCGAGGAGGAGTCATCTTCTAGCTTCCAGCACCCTTTCCCTCGACCAACAGCTTCACTAGAGAGATGATACCAGCAGGCAGGCTGTTTAGGTGCCGCAAGCTGACGGAGCTCGACCTTCGCCAACAATAGACTCTCCGGCGCGCTGCCGCCCGAGCTCTTCAACCTCACAGAGTTCCATCCCTCACTTTGTATCACAAAGAACCCACCGGCGTCCGGCGGCTTCCCCGACTACATCTGCAACCTCGGGAACCTCGAGGTGTTGTACCTGTAAGAGAACCAGTTCGCCGGCGAGATACCGGAGAACATCTGGGACTGCCTGAGCTTGTAGAATTCTGCAGGAACCAGCTGAAGATATTGGCGCCCATCGTCTTGTACCCCAGATTGATTTGTATCAGAGTCCAAAGTTCCAAACAAGGATGGGTACAAACGTGTTGTAGAATTTTGGTGACCCAAATATGATTTTATGTAAACTTGTTCCTAACCGAAAAAATGGTAAAACCTGTTTAATCCTCTAAAAACTTGTTTTCTCAAAACTAATCACTAAAACTCGCTATCCAAACACTCAATTGGCTCATGTGTAAACGGTTGCTCCGAGAGTTCAGTCCACGAGGAACATCAAAACGCCACGTCTGTCCGTAAGGAAATTTCCGTAACAAAGAGTCCGTAGACATAACATTATTGCACTGTAAATAGCACCTCAGCTTTTTTTTTGCAATGTATATTTTGTAAGAACCCGTTTGATGCAGTTTCACCATGAAAATAATAACACCAGCTGATATTATTTCCTATGCTACAGAAATTCACGAATTCTGGATAACCCTATTATCGGCCTCTTTTAAGGTACATTTTACTGCTGCGAGGATAGGGAGAAGTATGAATACATCCGACGGTTAATAGAGTGGGTATTTTAGATATTTCTGGTACCAGTTATTCTTGCAGATATGACAGATTCTCTGGAAAAAAGATCTCACACCTGTCATCGATCATGGCGGCTTCTGGCTCCGATGAGGCGCACGTTGCGATCAGCGCCCCTCTCGCCGTGACCACGACGGAGGTGGATGCCGTCGTGCTGCTCCTGGACTGGGAGGCGCTCGTCCTGCTCCGCCCGACACCCCGTCGCCGGAGACGCGACACCGGGAACACGGCGTCCAGGTTTGGCGGGTGGGCGTTGTCCCCGGTGCGTGCGCTCGAAGGCTGCCGGTGCAGGTGAATTCCTGGTCTCGAAGAAGAAGACTTGCTTACCGCCACCACCGATGGTCGGAGATGCATGCTAAAGTGGAGCGGGTAGCTGGTCTAGGATTCGACGTTGGTGGACATTGGCGATGTGCTAGTCTTTGGCAAGGGCGTCAATACACGCAAGGTTTCAATATGGAGTGTACTAACGTGACGTCTCCGCCGCAGTTGGTGACCACATCGTGGCCACGCTGCCGCCGCCACCTCGGTGGAAAAAAGTCCCGCCTCCTCCGATGACGATGTAGCATGCATCACACGAACTTCGCCTCATGCTCGGCGTTGTCGGCGAGGAGCCCACCCTTAGATGGCCATGTACACTCAGATGTGCTCTGAATCTTCATCAACGCCTCTCACCGGCGCTGCGTCTTGGTCCACGATCCAGGATGGCGACGCTAGAGGGCTAGAGCTGTGCGTAGACGTGCACACCCCTCCCGGCGGGACTCCATGGTCCATGGCCCTGGGTGGGCGGCGCAGTAGCTGTGCATGGGCAGTGGACTTTCTATGGCGCGGCGCGGGTCTCGTGGCCACGACCTGACACTACAGGAATGGGAAGCTACGCCGACGGCCAAACATCGGGGCCGTCGGCGTAGCCATCGTCTAGGCCAGCTCCGCCAAGCAGCCGTCGGCGTAGAATTGCCCTCGGCATATCCTATGCTACGCCGACGGCTGCCCTCGGCGTAGCATACGCCGACGGCTGCCCTCGGCGTAGCTATTTTTTATTTTATCTCATTAAACTTTGAAAAATCATAACTAAATCATTCTAATTCGGAAAAATACAAATAATATATCAAAATTTGCAGAAAAATAAGACCTATCTATCTACACTCAAATATTACACATTTATAAATAAAAATTAAGTAAAACATAAGAAATTATATATAGTTTAAAATGGGCATAAAAAATTCAAAAATGATCGAAACAATGCGAAACCTTCGCGTGGTGTTATATTATGTGACATAGTTAGAAGGAAAAATATCAAACTTGGTATATTGATTATGTCTCAAAAAAACCTTCACAAAATGACCTATCTCATTCGAGGTTTCTTGGCTTTCGGGTCAAATGACCAATGTTATGGCTAGAATCAAGACATAGTTTGTGATAATGTGCCCATATTGTGCATACACATGCATCATGGGATGGCGAACAATGTTGCAGGAGAAAGTTTTCCTTTTCGTCGCACCAAAAAGCCATTTCCCATTTTCTGAGCACAAAACACGCACGATTTTGTAAAGCAACCACCAAATGGCTAATTCAAAATGGTACCACCACATTTTACAAAAATACTATACCACCTTATATAGACAATGTCCCAATAGGGGAATCCGAAACCTTTCCGTCCACCTCTGGTGAAAAAGACAAATTCCTGCCGAATCGGCAGAAAGTGGGTCAGATATGAACTACAGGTACATGATCCGATGCTCATGTTTTTTTACAAAAATCAATTTAAGTTCATAATATGCTATTTTATCAAAGATCCAATGCAAGTTTAGCGAGGCTCGGCCCCGAGCTAAGAATCTTCATGCCCGCCGTTCGACAAAGTTTGACGATAATTTAAAAGGGTCATAAAAAATTCAAAAACGATCGAAACAATGCGAAACCTTCGCGTGGTGTCATATTATGTGACATAGTTATAAGGAAAAATATTAAACTTGATATATTGATTATGTCTCAAAAAAACCTTCACAAAATGACCTATCTCATTCGAGGTTTCTTGGCTTTCGGGTCAAATGACCAATGTTATGGTTAGAATCAAGACATAGTTTGTGATAATGTTCCCATATTGTGCATACACATGCATCATGGGATGGCGAACAATGTTGCAGGATGAAGTTTTCCTTTTCGTCGTACCAAAAAGCCATTACCCATTTTTCGATCATAAAAAACGGACGATTTTGTGAAGCAACCACCAAATGGCTAATTCAAAATGCTACCACCATATTTTACTAAAATAATATACCACCTTATATGGACAATGTCCTAACAGGGGGTTCCGAAACCTTTCCGTCCACCTCTGATAAAAAAGACAAATTCCTGCCGAATCGGTAGAAAGTGGGTCAGATATGAACTACAGGTACATGATCCGATGCTCATGTTTTTTTACAAAAATCATTTTTAGGTTCACAATATGCTATTTTATCAAAGATCCAATGCAAGTTTAGCGAGGCTCGGCCCCGAACTAAGAATCTTCATGCCCGCCGTTCGACAAAGTTTGACGATAATTTAAAAGGGGCATAAAAAATTCAAAAACGATCGAAACAATGCGAAACCTTCGTGCGGTGTCATATTATGTGACATAGTTATAAGGAAAAATATTAAACTTGATATATTGATTATGTCTCAAAAAAACCTTCACAAAATGACCTATCTCATTCGAGGTTTCTTGGCTTTCGGGTCAAATGACCAATGTTATGGCTAGAATCAAGGCATAGTTTGTGATAATGTTCCCATATTGTGCATACACATGCATCATGGGATGGCGAACAATGTTGCAGGAGGAAGTTTTCCTTTTCGTCATACCAAAAAGCCATTTCCCATTTTCCGATCATAAAAAACGGACGATTTTGTGAAGCAACCACCAAATGGCTAATTCAAAATGCTACCACCATATTTTACTAAAATAATATACCACCTTATATGGACAATGTCCCAACAGGGGGTTCCGAAACCTTTCCGTCCACCTCTGATAAAAAAGACAAATTTCTGCCGAATCGGCAGAAAGTGGGTCAGATATGAACTACAGGTACATGATCCGATGCTCATGGTTTTTTACAAAAATCATTTTTAGGTTCACAATATGCTATTTTATCAAAGATCCAATGCAAGTTTAGCGAGGCTCGGCCCCGAGCTAAGAATCTTCATGCCCGCCGTTCGACAAAGTTTGACGATAATTTAAAAGGGGCATAAAAAATTCAAAAACGATCGAAACAATGCGAAACCTTCGCGTGGTGTCATATTATGTGACATAGTTATAAGTAAAAATATTAAACTTGATATATTGATTATGTCTCAAAAAAACCTTCACAAAATAGATAATTAAAAAAGGGAATTTTCTAAAGCAACCACCAAATAGATAATTAAAAAACGGAGGGTTTGTGATTAGTTGATATGGATATCATATTTGGATTCCTCTCATTTTTCTGATAAATTTAGACATATTATTTGTTAAATTCCGATTTATAGATTTAAAGATATTAATTATTCCATATTAAATAGAAAAATACAAAAAAGTAAAATTATTATATTTTTATTTGAATTCAATAATATTTTTACTTATTCATTAATGTTTATTTAAATAATTGTTTGTAATTTCAAAAAATACAAACATGTGACATGTTGATATAAGGGTTAATAGGATTGGTATCATAGTATTGACAACAATGTATGAATTACTTTGCGGAAACAGATTTTGAAGGAACGAGGAAGTTAAGCGTGCTAAAGCTGGAGTAGTATTAGGATGGGTGACCTTTCGGGAAGTTCGACCAAGACTGCATTTTAATTAAGTATTAAGTGTAATTAGTGTTAAAAATGTTCAAAGTGAGAGATTAACGAGTCAAACAGTTCAAAGATTCAAAAATTAAGAACAAAAAAAAAAATTATTCTTTAAAAAAAAATTTTTTTGCAACCGTTCGACAAGCTATGCCGACGGCCGCTACGCCGACGGCATTTTGATACGCCGACGGCCTCTATGTGCTCCGCCGAGGGAGCCCTTTGCCGAGGAGGCTACGCCGAGAGTATTTTAGGCTACGCCGACGGCTTTTTGCCCTCGGCGTAGCGCGCGCGTCCTGTAGTGTGAGGCAATGATGACCACGATGGAGAGATGGAGGGGCTCGTCACCACAGGGCTTACTTTTAATTTTATTGTGCCGATTTTGCCCTCTCCTTGTTACCGGTAGGAATTGTACTTGTCACGATTTTAACACAAGTATGACTCGATACAAGCCTTTGGATCCACGGAAATAAATGGCCCTTATTTATTTAAGGGTACCACAAAAGACCTGAACTTTTTGTGTGCTACTGTAACTCAACACAGAGCAAATACCAGCGCATGCGTGGCATGCCACCGCGCCACCCTTCCAAGTAGTCTTAACATCTAGCAGTGCCACGCTTGTTTGTTTCTCGCCAATATCTCAATACTCCTCATCGACTCCATATCAGACCTATAACAACTATAGTCTATGATCAATGCATACCACGGCCTAACTAAGCAATTTATACTGAAAGAAGATGGCTCTGGCTAGTTCATCTAATTTTGCATTCTTGTCATGCATATGTTCATGTGCATTCACATGTAGTTTATGATATATTGTACAGTCACAAAACCCTTGATGGATTTTACCTTCATTATAGACCTGCATATGAGCTTGATCATAATTTAGATGTTATAGAAGAACTTGTAAAATTCAACTTAAGTTGTGTTAGCGAAATAATCATTGCTTCAAAACACAATGCTCAACTCTGACCTAAAAATGTCGGTTTGCACGCCAAAAGAGCTCGGTGGCCTGGGGGTGAAAAATTTACGGCTGATGAATCATGCCCTGCGCATGAGGTGGAGACTGGAGATGGATGGCCATGACAGATCAAGAGAAACCGTGACAGGGTTTAGAGTTCTCCATTGCAAAGGAAGCAGAAGATATGTGCAAATCATGCACTAAGTGCGAGTTGGGAGATGGGAAAAGACTCGGCTTCTGGAAGGATAACGGGGTGACTAATTCTAGCATTGTGTGGAGCTAGCGCCAAATCTCATTCAGTTTGTCAAAAAGTCTGACCTAAAAAATGTCGGTTGCAGAAGCCCTGGAGAATCACAAATAGGTTGCTTCCATATCTGGTCCCTGTCAATCCGGTCGATAGCTGAATTCACAGACTTATGAGAAACAATCAGAGGGCAAGAACTCCATCAGACAGAGGAACCAGAAACGGCAGTGCATCTGACGTTGCTTGTGGTTAGAGTGGAACACTAGAGTTTTCGAGTGGTCGGCGAGCATGCCTGTGCTAGTTTGTCGTAAGATTATCGAGGAATTCGACCAGTGGAAGAGAGCTAAGCTCTGCGGATCATTTGGAAATATAGAATAACGTGTGTTGTGGACTTGTGCCTGATCGCCTGTTATCAGAGACACTACTAACTCTTGTAATCTGATTGCTCTCTTTACCTTAATACAAAAGACCAACGAAAAAAATAGCGCGCTATTTCGGCATTATAGTGCCGCTATAGTGTTTTTTGGGAGTCGGAAGCTACGTTATGCATAAAATGCTCGCTATGACGCTAATCATGTTTTAGCGGCGCTAAACACGCTATACATTATACCGTTATAGCGGCGCTACAAAATCTTAAAATTATCGGCAGTCTATCCGGCCCATTCAGCCCGCACGACTCAACAAACCTAGCTAAACCAATTCCCAATCCCACGTCGCATCTCATTTCCCACCACGCGACGGTGGTGGCGGCTGCAGGCTCCTCCAGCTCCGGCCGGCCGCCCACCTCCATCCGGCACATCCCTGACAAAAAGAAGTGCAACTAGCAACGCTGCGTCCAAGGATCTCCCACAGCAGCAGTCGACACCATGCTTAGCTTCATCCCCACCGATTCTCCACTTTTCCTCCATCTTGGAGAGTACTGAAAGTCTTAGAACAGGCACAATATCTGCCTCGTCCCAAAGAAGTCAGCTTCATCCCACCGATTCTAAATAAGTAGTTTCTCCTATGTTGATGGTTGGATGCCTTGTTGGCGGTTGATGTGACTGTCTGAAAAAATATGTCCTTTATTTTGAATTTTCTAATCATTTTGATCCGTACTCTATTATTTAGTCACCATTTGGTCATCACTGGTTAATTGGCTATGCATGTATTACTTTGGACAATTTTTAGCTACTGAAATCCTTAGTATACAGACTATACCTATCAAAAAATTTATTGTTTTGGAAAACGCTATTTTGAAAAATAGCATATGCTATTAGGTGAAATTGGAACGTGCTGTTATATAAGCAAAGTACGCATGAAATTTGTTCCCAATTCTTATCAGTTTGCCATTCCATCAGAAGTTCAGAATCCTAATTTTGATGGTTGCGGGCCACTAGGCCTGCTGCATACTGGTGGTGGCTCCATGGCGCTCCGTGACCTGGCGCAAACTCCTTCATCACCTCCTCTTGCATCTTCCCTGCATGTTCCCAAGTGGGTCATCTGTAGTGGCCGTTGCCTTGGCCTTCTGCTGAGTCTCCTTCACCTCCTCTTCTTCTTGCTTTGAAAAGGAGAGTCCGGGCCTGCCGCTCTGAAGACCATGTTCGATCTTCCCATGTTCGATCTTCCAATGGAAACTCAGAAGTCCTAAAAACTTAGGGGTTGTTTGGTTGTCAGCCACATTTTGCCAAGCCAAACTTTGGCTAGCCAAACTTTAATTGACATGTATTTGGTTTGTGCCACACTTTGACTTACTATATGTTATTATCCCTATCGTCCATTTGTCATAGAGTCATTATTTTTGCCAAAATTTGGCTTCAAAATTTGCAGCCACACTTTTATAGATTGCCACACTTTAGCTTGGCAAAATGTGTCTGAGAACCAAACAAGCCCTTAGCAAAATTCAAGACGTGCTATATTATATAGACTATAGTGAACCTGCAAGTATTAAAAAAATGTCCATTAAGAAGCAATTCTTCACCCACCATTGCTGGGAAAAATGAAGAAGTTGACAGCGAAACAATCAAACGTATGTAATCATCCTGATTAGACCGCTGCGCTGCAGCAAGAACATATTGTTGGAGATTGCAAGTGGGACAATATTAAGATACCCTCTGCCATTTTTAGTTCAACAAAATAAACTGACTTTTGCAATGACATCATTTAAAAAAGTTGGTTTATTGTTTTGAACTAAATAGGTTAAAAAGTATCCTAATTGTGACCCATTACATCACTACATGTTACATGCTCTCCATGACCCGGCGGTTACCAGCGTCGCAGCCTTTGCTATGGTCGCATCAAACTCGGACTCGGTCACATGCCCCCCGTTTCCGATCAGACGGAATAGAAGAGGAAGAATCAAACTCGGACTCAGTACATGTAGCAGCATATGGCTTCACGCGTCAATCTCGCCAAATCATGTTGATTTTTTAACATTTAAAAGAATCAAAAGCCTTGAACATGTGATTTTTTGTGACAGGTCTCATTTAATTTGATGCAAAATAAAACACAAATATGACAATCATTCTACAAGATTGGTCATTAAATCATTCGAACAAATAAGAACACGCAAAGAAGAATGCATCACATCTTTAGTTGGGTTGTGGCTTAAATTGATCTCACAATGTCTAAATTTTGCCCAAAGATATGTAAATTTGCCCAAGCGGATGCATGTTTTAGAGCCGAAGAGCCCCAATGTCAGGATGATTGTGTAATCCTTCTCGTAGTGCTTAGTCCTCTCCTTCCATCTTGAGATCAAAGGTAATGTCCTCGCTTGTCATTCTTGCAGTGCTCAGCCTTCTAGCTTGACACTCTTCTACAATGCCAAACCCAATAGTTATTCACTAGTAGTCGCATGATTTTTTGTTTTCCCCCTATACCTCATCAACTGCATATTAGTTTTGACTCCTATAACAACAATGAAGATGGAAAAACGAAGAGAACTACAAATGGCTCCTCCTAGCGCCCTAGCCGTCTCAGCATATATTGAAATCAGATGAGGCATTTCCATTTTACTATCAGGTCATCCGATTTTGCACAGCAGTCATGCATGTGTTGCACACAGTTTTTTTTTCGAGAATTGTGTTGCACACAGTTTTTGTTTTCGAGAATTCTGTTGCACACAGTTCTTTTTTTGGGAGGAAGCATGACATGCATGCTCCTGCATTTCCGTGAGTTCTGCCTGACCACATCAGCTCCATACTAGTTCTGCCTGACCGCCTCACCAATATATATTGCTGGCCGGTTCATCCAAAGAAGATGCCTTTAGGTTATACTACTTCCGTCCGGAAATGAATGACTTAGACTTGTCTAGATCATATGTTTTTAATATTTGTACATTAAAACGCGTATAGATATATGCGAATTTAGACAAATCCAAATTACTTATTTCTGGACAGATGGAGTGCTAGCCAGTTCATCCAATTTTGCGTTGCCGTCATGTATCTGTTGATGTGCTTTGGCTGCATTGTTGACTGGCATATGAGCTTGCTGCTAATCTAGATGTTCTACAAAAACACTTTTGCTTCAAAACCCAATGCTCAACTCTAGCAGACTTCTGTTCAAAAAAAAAAAACTCTAGCAGACTCAATGCGCAACACTAGCGCTGAATGCAGCTCAACTAGACGCGAGGTATTTAATATCGGGTCAGCAGTTCATTCAGTCACATGTAACAA
The DNA here is from genome assembly GCA_910589765.1 of Avena atlantica. NCBI lineage: Eukaryota > Viridiplantae > Streptophyta > Magnoliopsida > Poales > Poaceae > Avena > Avena atlantica. Next base: position 302,207,822 of record OU342738.1, read on the forward strand.
CAAAACAAATCGGGAAAAAAAGAGTAGGTGTCATTGCAACGCGTTTGCAATCAGCGTATTCGTTACCGGTCCGGAAATCTAGTTACCTTCCAGTAACCGGATATCCTGAGCATTTTCGGGAGACTGGTTTACCAGGAAAAAGTCCTGATTTTTTAGTTTTAACAAAGTTCCTTTGTAAATTGCCACATCACAACCTCAGAAAAAATTGCCACATCGGAGAATTTGAATTCAGATTTTGATTTTTAAATTTGTCCAATAACCATTTAGAAATTCTAGTAATCATGGGAACCGGAAATCCTGACCCATCTCTGGATTTTTTTTGTCAGTAACAAAAACCTTAGTTGTGATACAAGCAAAGCAAGCAAGTACGCATTTTGTTCCTAGTTCTCATCAGGTTGCAATGGTTGCAACTGCAACAAAAGCTTAGAACTCCATGTTGTTAGACTTAGTAATATATTTGTACCACACATATCTGCGTAACACGTTGTACACGTAATGACCATGGAGTAGTACTCCACGTCATGTACGTTTCAAGTACCAGAATTAGAGATAGGAAGATAGGATCGTTGCTTTCCTTTATCTCCTCCTTAGATCGCTATCTCTCCTTGTAAATCGCCACCAGATGTAAAGCCACGCTCGGGGCTGTTCCGTGCTAATATAAACACGTACCCGAGACTCCGAGAGGAGTCATCGTTTTTCCCAAAAACCAGTCTATCGACATGGTATCAGAGCAACCTCTTCCATGACCTAGCCGCCAAAAATCAATCCACACAAAGCCTAGAAAAACTCCTGCTGCCGCCGCTGCTCTCTCTTGCCGCCGCCGCCTCGACAACCAAGACCATAGCCGGATCCCTCCTGGTGGCCATGACGCCGTCATCTTCATCGTCGACGACGCTCTCCGCTGCCCTTGGATCCCCTCCCTCCCAGAAGCTGACGCGAGCCAACTTCCTCTACTGGAAGACTCTCGTCTCCCCCCCCTTGCGCGGCGCCCAAGCTCTCGGCTTGCTCGATGGCTCCGACGCCGCGCCGGCGAAGACCCTGGAGGTTGAAGATGAAAATCACAAGAAGACCATAATCCCCAACCCTGCCTACGCGGCATGGCTCTCGCGGGATCAGACGGTGCTTGGGTTCCTTGTGAACTCCCTGTCACCGGAAATCATACCTCATGTCGTGGGGCTAGAGACGTCTGCCGCGGTGTGGTCCGTCATCACCGCCACGTGCTCTTCCCACTCCCGCACGAAGATCAATCATCTCCGCGGGGCCCTCAACAACACCAAGAAGAACGAGCTGACCGTCGCACAGTTCTTTGCGACGATGAAGGGCTTCGCCTCTGAACTTGCCGCGGCGGGCAAACCTGTTGATGAAGACGAGATGGTTGGGTACATTCTCAACGGTCTTGACGCCAGCTACAACTCCGTCGTCGCCTCCGTCAACGGCAACCCCGGTACCACTCTTGATGACCTCTATGATCAGATTTGTGCTAATGATATTCGCAACGAGATGCTCTCCGACACAGGCCATGATACCAGCTTCACCTCCTCTGCCAACGTCGCCACCCGGCCGTCTCGCGACGACAGCCGGGACTCCCGCTCACGTGGTGACCATGGGCGCTCCCCCGCTCGCCCTGAACGTGGAGGCGGGGATCGTCGTGATTATGGAGGGCGCTGGCGCCGCCGTGATGATCAAGGACGCGACAATACCCGCGACGGACGTCGTGATTGGCGTCGTGATGATGCTGGTCGTGACAACCGCCGTGACGATGGAGGGCGCCGCCGTGATGATGGAAGCCGCCGTCGTGATGATGGAGGAGGGCGCCGTGATGATGGGGGGCGTCGCCGTGGCCGTGCCCCTACACCCTACGTCGACGTGACCTGCCAAATATGCAAGATCCACGGTCACCCTGCCAGTGCATGCTGGTGGCGCTATCAAGATCGTCACGACTCCGATGAAGATGGGGCTGAGAAGGGTGCCCATGTTGCATCCTATGGTGTCGACACCAACTGGTACCCTGACTCAGGCGCCACCCACCATGTCACATCGGAGTTGAGCAAACTTCACACGCATGACAAGTACAATGGGCGTGATTGCGTCCACACGGCCAATGGAAACGGTATGCAAATAAGTCATATTGGTCATTCAACATTATGCACCCCACATAGTTCTTTACATCTCAACAATGTTCTTCATGTTCCTAGTGCTTCAAAGAATCTCCTTTCTGTTCATAAGCTTACCCTTGATAACAATGTCTTCCTTGAGTTTCACCCATACTTCTTTTTGATTAAGGATCAGGCCACAAGGAGAATTCTGTTTAAGGGGCCATGTCATGGTGGCCTCTATCCGTTAGTACCTTCATCTACTGGGTCTCACAAGCAAGCTCTCGTCACAATAAAGCCATCATCCTCTACATGGCATCGCCGTTTAGGACATCCTTCATCTTTTGTGGTTCAACAAGTACTTAGGAAAAACAATATTTCTTATTCTCCTGAAATAAATCCCTACATCTGTGATCCCTGTCAACTAGCCAAGAGTCATCAACTGCCATATTCTGTCTCTACTAGTATTTCCACTGTTCCTTTGGAACAAGTGTTCTCTGATGTATGGGGTCCAGCACCCGTGTCTGCTGGGAAACATTCATATTATGTAAGCTTTATTGATGATTTTAGCAAATTTACTTGGATTTATTTGCTCAAAAAGCGTTCTGATGTCTATCAAGTGTTTCTCAACTTTCAGCAACTTGTTGAAAGAAAATTTGCTAGAAAGATAATTACCATGCAAACTGACTGGGGAGGTGAATATGAAAAATTAAACAGTTTCTTCCAAAAGATTGGCATTACTCACCATGTTTCTTGCCCACATGCTCATCAGCAAAATGGTTCTGCTGAAAGAAAACACCGCCATATTGTCGAAGTGGGACTTGCTTTACTTGCCAATGCATCTATGCCTCTCAAGTTCTGGGATGAAGCTTTCCTCACTGCTACCTTTCTCATAAATATTCTTCCTAGCAAAGTAATAAATCATGACACTCCTGTAGAACGTCTTCTTCATACAAAGCCAAACTACGAATCTCTTAGAGTTTTTGGGTGTGCCTGCTGGCCCAATCTTCGTCCCTATAACACAAGAAAACTAGCTTTCCGCTCCACTAGATGTGTCTTCCTAGGCTACAGTCCTCGTCATAAAGGTGTTAAGTGCCTAGAAGTATCAACTGGTCGTGTCTATATTTCCCGTGATGTAGTGTTTGATGAAAATGTCTTCCCTTTCTCTGAGTTGCATCCCAATGCTGGTTCTCGTCTTAGGAATGACATTCTTCTTTTACCACACCACACATCTTTTAGTGGGGATGCATCTGTCAATGACTATATGACTTTGCCGTTTGTGCCAATTGTTACTAATATTGATGCAGACCCTGCAGAAAATAATACTGTGACAGATTCTCAGCAAGAATCAGAAAAAAATTCGGAGCAAAATACTGCAGAAATAGAGGAATATGATGCCTTTTTCCCGTCAAGGAACAGTGCAGCAAATGACACGTTTCCTGATCCTGAGAGATCCTCTGGCGCGACGCAGGAGGCGCCGATCCCAAGGTTAATTCCGCGCGCAGAACCTGTTGCGCGTGTGGACTCTGCACCACATCCAGGCTCGCGGTCACGGTCCCTGACCCCACCGCGGTCGCTATCGCGGGAGCTCCCTCGGTCACCGCGCGACTCCCGCTCGCCCCGGTCGCTATCGCGGGACCTCCCTGGGTCGCCGCGTGATTCCCGCTCGCCCCCACGCGCGGGTGGCTCAACTGCCTGTGAAGGCTCTCCACGTCCCTCGCTCCCACGCGCGAGCGCCCGTCCGGAGGATGCTTCTCCCGCGCTGCATGGTGACAGCGACAGCACGCTCCCACGCGCGAGCGCCCGTACGGAGGCTGTTTGTCCCGCGTTGCATGCTGAAAGCGATAGCAGCTCAGGAACGCAGCATCCCTTGGACACCAATTCTCCCATGCATTCTCCCATGCTACATGGTGATAGCGACACCACCAGCTCAGGATCTTCTGTAGCTGATCCTGTTACATCACCCTCTGCATCACCAACTCCTCCACCGCCTCCACCTGAACCACGAACACGTCTGCAAAAAGGTATAAGACATCCCAAAATTTATACTGATGGTACGGTTCCGTATGGCCTGTTTACATCTACAGGTGAACCCAGTACACTCTTGGAGGCCCTTGAGGATGACAAGTGGCGAAAAGCAATGGAAGAAGAGTACACTGCTTTAATGCAAAATAAAACATGGCATCTTGTTCCTCCGCATTTTACAAAAAATCTTATTGACTGTAAATGGGTTTATCGTATCAAGAGACATGCAGATGGCACAGTTGACAGGTACAAGGCTCGCTTGGTTGCAAAAGGCTTCAAGCAAAGATATGGAATAGACTATGAGGATACCTTCAGTCCTGTTGTCAAGGCAGCAACTATCAGAATTGTTCTGTCTATTGCTGTTTCTAGGGGCTGGAGTTTGCGGCAGCTAGATGTCAAGAACGCGTTTTTGCATGGCGTTCTGGAAGAGGAGGTCTATATGAAACAACCCCCAGGTTTTGAGTCTTCCGCTACTCCACACTACATTTGCAAACTTGATAAAGCTCTCTATGGGCTCAAACAAGCCCCTCGAGCATGGTATTCCAGACTTAGCACCAAGTTGCAGCAACTTGGATTTACTTCTTCTAAAGCCGACACTTCACTTTTTCTTTATCACAAAGCCAATGTTATGATATTTGTTCTAATCTATGTTGATGATATCATAGTCACCAGCTCATCAGATCGAGCCATCTCTGCACTGCTTCAAGATCTCAATGATGATTTTGCACTCAAGGATCTAGGAGATCTGCACTTCTTTTTGGGTATTGAGGTAAAGAAAACTCAGAATGGATTGCTTCTCACTCAAGAAAAATATGCTGCTGATCTGTTAAGAAAGGTCAATATGACCAAATGCACATCTTCTCCTACACCTTTATCTTCCACTGAAAAATTATCCTTGACTGAGGGAACTCCTCTTGGTCCTGATGATAGTACACAATATAGAAGTATTGTAGGAGCTTTGCAGTATTTGACACTTACCAGACCTGACATCTCCTTCTCAGTAAATAAAGTTTGTCAGTATCTTCATGCTCCCACAACTGCCCATTGGACAGCTGCAAAAAGAATCTTGAGGTATATTCAGGGTACTATACATGCTGGACTAACTTTTCAGAAATCATCCTCTGGCTTGTTGAGTGCATTCTCAGATGCAGATTGGGCAGGCTGTCTAGATGACAGAAGGTCTACAGGAGGTTTTGCTGTGTTTCTTGGACCAAACTTGGTTTCATGGAGTGCAAGGAAACAAGCTACCGTCTCTAGATCTAGCACTGAAGCAGAATATAAAGCTCTTGCAAATGCTACAGCAGAATTGATATGGATTGAAGCTCTACTTGGTGAACTTGGTGTTCAATTAAAGGTAAAGCCATGTTTATGGTGTGACAACTTAGGAGCTACCTATCTGTCTGCAAATCCTATTTTTCATGCTAGAACCAAACATATTGAGATTGATTATCACTTTGTTCGTGAAAGAGTTGCTAACAAAATGCTTGACATCAAGTTTATATCAAGCAAAGATCAAGTTGCAGATGGTTTTACCAAAGCCTTGGCAGTTAAGGATTTGATTGAGTTCAAGCGTAATCTCAACCTCTCAGAAGGTTGTGATTAAGAGGGGCTGTTAGACTTAGTAATATATTTGTACCACACATATCTGCGTAACACGTTGTACACGTAATGACCATGGAGTAGTACTCCACGTCATGTACGTTTCAAGTACCAGAATTAGAGATAGGAAGATAGGATCGTTGCTTTCCTTTATCTCCTCCTTAGATCGCTATCTCTCCTTGTAAATCGCCACCAGATGTAAAGCCACGCTCGGGGCTGTTCCGTGCTAATATAAACACGTACCCGAGACTCCGAGAGGAGTCATCGTTTTTCCCAAAAACCAGTCTATCGACACATGTCTGATAGACTAAGACCCCTGCTGCATACTGGTGACGCCGTCGTGGCACTTCATGACTCGGTGCATGGCCTACTCCCTCCGTTTAAAATATAAGATATTTTTTAGCTTTGTAAAGCAAATCTATTTAGACTTTTTATAGTGTGTAGATTCATCTAGGATGTATTTTCTTTATAAATCTAAAATATCTTATATTTTAAAATAGAGGGAGTACTACGTTGTGGCACTACATGACCAGGTGCATGGCCAACGCCGCTGCCTCCCATGATGCAGCGTGCTGCTCGCCATGATGGCCGCACACACCTTCATCCTAAGGCTCCGCGCTCTTCTCTCTTCGAAGAAGAAGAGCCCGCAGCCACTACACTAGTTGTGGCAGCTGAAGTGGCACCAGCAGGAGCTTTGTTAGCCATTGTCAAGGGCATCTCGGAGACGGATTCCGGCGTGGGCAGGAACTATGTGGTCCGCGGCGTGGTGTTGCTCCGGATTGTGACCTCAAGGTTATGTATCACGGGCTTGACATGACGTCGTCGGGATGTCGGCGCTCACAAGGAACTGCATGGCCTGAAGTTTTTACTGTTGGGTGAGCGGGCGGTAGGTCTTGGCGGTGTAGTGCGGCCCATCACGGTCGCGGAGGTCCTCCCTCCGTCCGTAAACAAGTGCACTTCTAGGTTTTGTTTAAATCAAACTTTATTAAATTTAACCTAGCTTTTAGATAAATATATTAATATATATATTATATAAAATTATTATATTATGAAACTAGATTTGAAAACAAATATAGTGGTATCAATTTAGTGTCATAAATATTGCTACGCATTTTAATAAAGTTAGTCAAAGTTTATTAAGTTTGATTTAATACAATGCTAAAAGTACACTTATTTGCAGATAGTCCTCAAGCACCTCCCATGATAGTGCATCATGCCTACGTCCACCACCAGTCGTAAGGCGTCGCGCCCACCACCGTTTCTTAACAAAACGTGTACGAAAACATGTTCCTTGATTTTTTTTCTCAAATCTTTTGGCGACATGGCCAAGTGGGAGGCAGGGAATTTGTCCGTGGATCAAATTTAGGTGTCGTGTATAGAGGGGACTTGGATTAGGTATGTACCAATTTCACTGAGGCCGGGGATTTCAACCCGCCCACGCTCTCTGATGCGTTCGGTTACACATGTCATGGGTTGTATCCCCGTCTAATCCCTTCCAAACCCCGCCTTTCCACCGGTGAAAAAACAATCAGTCTCCCTCCCTATGGAATCTATCCCGAATTGGTGCGGTGAAAGTCAATCATAGCGCCCCCCACCTTTCGTCACGCGATTGGGAGGTGAAAACGTCGGCGGGCAGCAGGGACGGAGGGATCAACGGCAGCAGAAGTAACAGGAGGAGATGAAGGCCGTTGCAAGCCCCCTCCTTACTCCATCCGTGTCGGCGTTAGTCGGAGGCATCTCTAGGTAAAGTGGAGCTACATCGGCGCGAGCTTGACGGCGACCTATAGGGGCTACGGTGCGAGCTCGGCGGCCACTAAAACAACCCATCACGGGCGTCCCCCTCCTATCCAAAGGCATCCTTCTGTGAGGTAAATCAACTCCTCTTCCTTCACCTCTCCTCTCCCCTAAACTATGAATTTTTAGGGTTCTTGGTTGGTCTTGCTCTTGTTCTTTGATGTGAGGGTTGAACAGAATGTATACAATGCTTTTGCTTCGCTTGCAGATTAAAGATTGATGGTTTCTCTTCTCCCTGTTGATATTTTGGTATTATAATTAATACAATTTTGATTGGTCAATTTTAGAAATGTTGATGAGGAAAAATGGAATAACAATGACAAAAATCAGTGCTAATAATTATTAATTTAATATTTGCAGTGCTAAATTACTATAGGCTTGCAACGCCTGCCCAATTGTGGTCACTTTGCTGCAAAACTTGGTGTACATGAAAGCTCAGAAAAGTTCTGTAGAAGTGCATCTCTTAATACAAACAATTTTTCTAATGAAAATGAGCCAATCAAATATACCTAGGTACAGGTAGTACATCACTCCTGAGATCTTAGATTTGTTGGATGGTAAAAACCGAGAGTAGGGATATCCTCTGTCAATAACATGTAGATATCATATACGTCCAACTTGTTCTTAGTTTTTAGTTGATGGTAGGATCTTATCTTGTTGGATCTAATTGCCGCTGCCATGGATTCACAACATTATACTCAAGAACAAGAACAGCTAGATGAAATCACAACATTATGACATATTCTGTACATATATTACGACAAGAACTAGTTTATACTAGTTTATACTCAAGCATGTCTTGTCTATATTTCTGGACATATTCTTGACATCGCAAATAGCTTCTATTTTTTTGGAAAGATAGATCAACATACCGTGCTTGAGTTCAAAAATTGACAGTGCCACTTGTACTTGTACCATCGGGTCAACAATTCCTCTTCTCTCCTTTGTTAATTCACTAAACGTGTACTTGTACTAGCAGGTCAACAATGACAGTACCACTTGTTCTTCTAATTCACTAATTACCAGATTTTTATAATATTGGAGTAATGCTTATACTGTGTTATGGATTAGAGATACAGCCCTTCCTTTTATTCAGAGATACCTGGACTACGGTCATCTATATTCTGCCTTCACTTTTGAAAGTTTATTAACACCCAAACATGAAATGCATCTTAGTTACATCTAAGGTAGTATTTCTGCCAGTAATTGGCTAGCCACTTATGAATTAGTTATATTAGTGCTAGCATCAATTGGGTACAGTACTGCTTCTTACTGACTAGTTATAATGTCTGGCGTACTTGCTTGACTACATTTCTTATCACCTATAACTATGATTGCCTTCATCTACTGGATACACGGTCAGGGAAACAAACCTACAGAGGATGGTTTACACTAAAATTTATACTGAACAATTGGTTCTAGCACTGATCCTTGTTCTAGCACTTCAAATTATCTTCTAGCAATTGAGTTGACATACATGTTTGATGTAACTGATCTTTAAGAAAATGCAAGTATGTCTGTTTGTTGCATTTTGTAAGTTTTTCAATGCCCTCCGTGTGAGTTTTTTAATGCTCTCCGTGTTGGCTAATAAAAGCTAAAGAAGCTCATGAATGGACTTCTATGTATGCAGGAAAACCATTTATCCTATATCAGGAAAGGGAAGAGCCAATTCACAAACTGCACATCCTAAAGTTATATCAGGTATGTCATACTTTCGGATGCAACTTTGCACCGTGATGAGCTTGGTCAGGTAAGAATTACTACAGGTCACCGCATTTAGGCAGTCGAAGGATGATCGGCTGTAGTAGAAGTATGATCAGACAAATATACATATGCATTATGGCTATGTGGTTCAGTTTAGACATGAACATCATGCTACCAGTATTAGCAAAGGAACCATGACTATGTGGTTCAGTTTCAGCTGCCAATTCAAGCGCCAATTTAGACAGTAATAACTGTAAATGGCTATCTGGATTGCAGGTACGGAAGTTCTTGCCGAGGCAAAGGCGTGTCCAGGGAGGGCGTCGGCGACGTCCCAAACCACGACGTGGAGGGGCGCGGACAGCGTGGTCGACAGTGGCGGAGCGGTGGCGGAGTGGGTGTCGAAGAACAGGAGGCCGAAGCTCGACGGCCGACGGTGGCCATGCTCGATGATGGAGGCGCCCTCAGGGCCGAGCTCAATAAGGTCGCCCACGAGGCCGGCCTGGGAAGGGGAATGGGAAGCGGCCGGCCGGCGGGCAAACAGTAATCCGGGCCAGAGGAAGTACATTTTTAGTGTTGAATAATATATATCAGACGTTATATTTGTCAAATTGCTTGATGGGCAAGGGTGACAACACTTAAATTTTAGTGTACAAAACTTACAAACTAGTAATACGTGTTCATTCTGTAAATATTTTAGCTAATCTGACTTGGAGCTAATGGAATTCTCCTCCGAGCCATGCCAACCACGTGGTGTAACCGAACGAGATAGGATCAAAGACATGAAGTGGGTAAGGAGTGGAAGGGATTAGGGCCATGGTCCGGGATCACAAAAAACCTAGGCGGATTAGTTCCCTGCAGGGGTTATACTTCCCTAAAAACCGAACATAGACTGAAAGGATTTAAATTAGTTAGGTATATCTCAAAAAAGTACAGTATATGATTGGCTTGAGGAACGTCTCGAGATTCAGGCAGATGATATAACTAGTAATTGCTTCCTCCCAATGTCAACCTATTCTCTCTATTGTTTAGGATAAATTACACTTACTTGTTTTTGAGTACAACTCGCAACCGGTTGCTATGACATTTTACTACCACCCTTTTGACGCCACCTTGTTCCATTTTTATCATGAACCTAATGCCTGGTGGCTACTTGGTCTATACACAGACGAGCTGCAACGCGCGAGGGGTGTCCTACCCTGTTCGCACTCGCAGGTAGCAAGATTTTGCGGCGCCACAATCAATTGTTTTCCAGTAACAAATTTGCAGAGACTAGTATCTCTTCAGGGATCTCGAAGTACAAACATCCAAGTAGTCTTGACATCTAGTAGTGCCACGCTTGTTTGTTTTTCGCCAATATCTCAGTATTCCTCATCGGCTCAATATCAGTTTTCAAACCTATGACAACGATGGCAAATGGATACCTCGGCCTAACACATCAATTTATACTGAAAGAAAATGGTCCTGTCCGGTTCATCCAATTTGCATTGTTGTCATGCATATAAGAGCATCTCTAACAGCCGCCCTAAAATAGAGCATGGGCCATAAATAACTACCAATTGCGGTAGTTTGGCGGGAAAAGCATCTCCAACAGCTGCCTCATCCGGTTTTGGCGCCGCTCTCCGGCAGAATGGACGAAAATAACCTAAAAAAATAACAATTTCACGAAATGAACTCTGGCCAGAAGAAATTCACGGAACTAACTCTTTTTACAACGCCATACAACGTGGCGCCGCACCCTGAAGAGCGGCGCCGTTACGCCTGGTGCCGCGCACCTGCCAGCGTGGCGCCTCGCGTGCCCCGGTCCCGCTAGTGCGGCGCCACACTGTGTAGTGCAGCGCCGTTGCGCCTGGCACCGCACTTTAGGTCTTGTACCAGCGTGGCGCCAGCCCTCCCCAGACCCAGCCCATTCTTTCTCACCCATACAAGAAGGAAGAGGAAAAGGAAGAGAAGAAGAGGAAGGGCAAATGGCCTATGTTCTAGACTTTGAGTATGTAACCGGGAGTCATGGACTTGTATGTGTCAAGATTTGCTCGAGAACCTCTTATTATTTCATGAACTCGTGTTATTTCATGAACTTGTATGTTCTAGACTTTAAGGGCAAGAAACTCGTGTTATTTTGTATGTGTCAACAAACATTTTCCCCCTCAAAGCTTTTTTGTTCGATGTGTGATCATTTTCCCTCGAAACAACTGTTGAAAGCTTGCTGTAGCAACATCTTTAAAGTGCGGCGCCAAGAATGGTGGCGTTGCACTGTGTGGCGCCGTTCAGCTTGGCGTTGCACATGCGCTGTCAAAGAGACATAAGCTTCTGTCTATTTTCTTGCGCATGTGCGACGCCACGCCGGACGGCACCGCACGGTGCGGCGCCACGCTGGACGGTGCCGCACGGTGCGGCGCCACCGGGCTACGCGTTGCACCGTGCGGCGCCGTACTGGTTGGCGCCGCACATACGCTCGAAAAGAGACAGAAGCTTCTGTCTATTTTCGAGCGCATGTGCGGCGCCACGATGGACGGTGCCGCATGTGCAACGCGCAGCCTGGTGGCGCCGCACCGTGTGGCGCCGTCCAGCCTGGCGCCGCATATTTACTTAGCCGATTCCTGGGCCACCTTGCACCATGTGCGGCGCCAGACGTCATGGCGCCGCACCTTCCTGACTAGTGTCTGTCTGTTTCAGTTGTTCTGTTTCAGTTGGTTTTCGAGCATGTTTGTTCGACGTTGTTCGAGCATGTTTGTTCCAAAAAGACAACAACCATTGAAGTTCACGACAACCATTTAAGTTCACGACAACATCCAAGTTCACGACAACATCCAAGTTCAAGACAACAACATCCAAGTTCACGACAACATCCAAGTTCACGACTACAACCATTCAAGACAAAGTGCAACATCTACTCTACTTCCCACGGGTGGTCTTCGCCCCTCGGCCCCTTCTCGTGGGCATCTTCCTCCTCCTCCTCGGTTCCTCTTCATCCTCCACCTCTAAGAGATATGGATTCTTGGGCTTCTTTGTCTTGGCCGTTGAAGGGTTTGGTGTGTAAGGCTTCTTGGGTTGCCTTGGCTTGAGCACGTAGTCGGACCGCTCGTGTACCTTGTAGCGAGTGTAGTTGCCCAATGTCATCTCGTCGGGGACGCTTTCCTCATCTTGCGGCTGTCAACAAAAGAAGATTGGTAAGGACAAATTCAGGAGAAATGCAAGGGAGGGTGGGGGATGCAATGGTTGTACTACCTCGGGTGTGTTCGACTCGTCCTCGGATGTGGAGTGATGATCGCCAGAATTATCACCTTCGGGCGTGTTGGACCGTGACGCGGACGGTGTTGCCACCTCGGGGTCACGACAACCTAGCAAGTTCGACAACCGCCTTAACCGTTGGCCCTGCTTCTTAACGAACTCACGAAACAGACCCTCTCCCTTCTCTCCGCGAGGGTATGTGTCCAAAGCGTCCTCGCATTCATCGGCAGACTTCCTTACCTGATCGCGCTGTCATAGACACGAAACTAGTAAGTTATCCATGCAAGGTGTGAAAAGCGCCTAGACGGAAAAAATATTATTCGGCACACTTTACCACAAAGTTGACCAAGGAGCAAACTCGGTTTGTCGCCCTTCTCTGACCATGATGTTGTATTGTTCGGCTGAAAGCTCATCAAACACCAATGGCTCCTCCAAGATAGAATCCCGAAATGCCCGTGGGTATCGTGGCATCCCGCAAAACCACTACTAGAAAATCGCGTTGTTTTTGTGCATTGCATCGTCGTGACCGCATGCTCATGTCATCATGCCACATTGCATTTGAGCATCGTCATCATCATGCATATTATTTTGCCTAAAAACTATTTGCGAAATACTATTGACTTCTGGAACTAGCCCTTCTTCTATTTCAAATTAAACCCCGGATGCTGCCGGATATTTTGTTTGTCTAAAAACTAATTACAAAAGTTCATCGCAAATTAAATAAAATATTAAATTATTTTGGCGGGGGCAGTCGAACGGGCCGATTCGACCCGAACGACCACCCCCAGGAATTAAAACGGTCTAACCTAGACCCTTTTCTACCCCAACCTAATCTACCCACACCCCCTCCACCTCACCCCAGCCACTCGCGGCTCGCCACCTCACCCCAACTCTCTCCCTCACCCAATCCCCAGCTGCCACCTCACCAGCCCCTCTTCCCTTCCTCTCTCTCTCTCCCTGGGACCCACCCCCAGCACACTCCCTGGCCACACACACCCCAGCAACGCACGCCCCCCACGCGCCCATCTACCCCCCCCAATCCCGCCTTCCCCAGACCAACCTCCCCCTGCTCCCTGGCCCCACTCCTGGACCCACCGTCTGGCCCCACCCGCTCGGCCGCTTCCTCCTCTCTCCTCTTCCTTCCTCCCCGCCTCCCTGCTTCTCCTCTACCTCCTGCGCGCCGCCGTCCGCGGCTCCCTCACCGGCAGCAGCCGCCACCGCCGTCTCTCCTCCTACCCCGCCACCGGCCGCCGCCGGCGACCACTCCCGCCAGCCCCGCGCCCCTCTCCCTCTCCAGCAGCTCGCCGCCTGCCCCTCGCGAGCGCCGCCCCAGAGCCGCCCCTCCTCCTTCCCGCGACCCGCGTCGCCCTCGACCGAGCCGCCTCTGCCCCGGCAGCCTCCGGCCGCCGCCCTCCGCCCAGGCCTCCTCCTCTGCTCCCACCTCCCCTCCTCCGCCCGCCCTCGCGCCGCCGTGCTCAACCACCTTCCTCCTCGCCCGCGCCCTCCATCTCCTCCCTCCGGCAGCCTGCGAGCCCGCCGCTCGCCGCCAGGGCCTCCCGGTGCCGCCTCGCTCCGCCGCGCCCCGCAGCCGTCCGTCGCGCCTCGCCCCTCGTCTGCGCGCCGCCTTCCCCCACCTCTTCTCCCGTCGGCCTCGGCCACCCCGCAGCCGCCCGAGCCCACCTTCCCCGTCGACAAGCCCCACCGCCGCCGTTCGTCCTCCGGCGGGCCGCCTCGCCCGCGTCCTCCCCGGCCTCCGTCCCCTTCCCGCGAGCCTCGCAGGTCTCGTCGCTGGTCCATGCCCCGTCTGCCGCCTGCGCCTCGATGTCCCCCATCCAGGTCACCTTTCCCTGCAGCGACCTCCTCTCCGCGCATCCACCTTGTTGCCAAGTATCTGTCCTCCCCGGCGACCTCCTACTCGTGAACAGCGGTGTTGTTGAGGCTGGCCACAATGTTTGGGCCCCTGTAGAGTTGAGAATGATACGAGGATGTATGCAAATCGGTGGCGGATATTGTTGCGGTGGTGACGACGGTTCTTCTACAACGCCCGACAAGATCTTCTCGAAGCGGGAACAACAAGAACTTCATGGACCAAAGGCCCCGATCCCGACGTCCGAAGACCGAACCCCGTCAAGACCCCGAGCCCTCTCAGATCCGAGGACCGAAGATGGCCGGAACACCAAGATCGCCTTTCGGACCCTTGAAGACCGATCACGGCGCCCTATTCCAAGATCTTCGTCATGGACCGGCAAGATCTCCATCGCGGGCTTCAAGTTCCCCCTCGAATACGCCAAGTACTCCCTCGAGGACGCCGAGTACTTCACCCCGGACACCGAGACCCTGAACGACAAGCTCTCCTTCCCGGACGCCGATCTCGCCGAGAACCCGGATGCGACAAGACCCACCCCGTTAACCGAGAACGCTCCCGCCAAGACCAGAACCGTCGAACCCCGAACCCTGTCGAACCCCGAACCCCCGGAACCCCAAGTTCGCCGAGACCCCTCAATGTGTGAACCCCTTCCCGAAACCCTATTTTATAATATAATACAACCTGTTGCATAATAATTGTTCATCTCGCATGCATATCATGTGGTTTGGGGGCCTTATGCCGATTCACCTCATAATTAAATATGGGGCCCATATGCGGGCAAATCTAGTCTCATATCGGCCTCATTTAAATTTGTGCATCTAACCGATACTATCTTTTGCCATGTTAAAACAACATTTAATTGCGGTGGTTTCTAAATAACTTGAACCGTTTAATTAATTGTCGGGACCCCGGTTCCGCTTAATATGACCTAATTGCATCGCATCCTTGCCATGCCATCCCTCATACATGCATCATGCCCGATCTTTTGCCGTAGTATTAAATATTGCATCCGGTGTTTATTCTAGTGTTTTGCTTCTTCGCGGATAAGGCCGTTGAGTTGATGCGAGTGTCGACCCGATCTTCGGTTGAACCTTCGGCAATGTTTTCAGGCGAGCATCTCCCCCTTTCTACCTATTTTACTTTTATAGTATTTATTCCCTCCTGTTGATCTATTGCTATCTGTGTTGCGATGCTCTAGATTCGTACCCGTGTTATCCCTTGCAGCCTTATATTGCCTTGGACACATCCTATTACCTGTTGTTTGGTTTTTAGTTGGACTTGCGTGTCGTAGTCGCTTGCTCAAGTGCTGTTGCGTGTCGCCATGTACCACAGTTGTTGGAGCCTTGCCGCATGTTTGATGTTGGAGATGATCTCGGCTTTATTTATCGTTCACTTTAATTCCTGTTTAACAACTAAAATTGAAGTAAGTAAGCAGAGGCATCGGTGGGTGATAGATAATATTTGGTTTCCGACCGCCCACTTGTGTCCCGTAGGACCCCGAGTACTTGATACTTGTTCCTTGATTTATCGCGCTATCCACATACGGGGAATTATGGGACCCCCCTTAGCCAGAGCTTGATTCATTCTTATTTCTTGGGGCCACAAACTAGTTTGAGGTTTTATTTACGATCCTGTACTTATGCCATGCTACTACTGTATATACGATTGTGCGAGGAGCACACTGTACTGTTTAGGATCGTGGCACGATTCCGCGGTATCGACAAGCCCAGCCACACTTTCGGGTTCCCAGTCGTTTACAGCCGTCCCCACAACCTTGAGTCCGTCTCGGAGCCGGACGGCTTCGTTGCGGGTCTACTCTAAGGGGTGTCCCCCTGAAATATTTATGAATCTTTTGATTGCTCTGTCGTGAAAGCCTCGTTGGGTTTTGATTTGGTTTTTCCGAGGTCGATCGTGTGTGTGTTGCTATTTGTGCACCCCGGACGGGTTAAAACTTTCTGAAAGCCGTGTCCGCGGTTATGGACGATTTGGAGCACAGTATCTCGATCATAGACAACTATAACTAAAGTTTACTGTTATAAATTGACTTGTATCTGATATGACTAGTAATCAGCTTCAACTACAACGGAATGGCTAAATAAAACTGCCAACAATTGCTTGTTTGGTTTGTCGCTTGCGACAATTGTATCTGACTAGTAAGTATTGCAACTACAACGGAATGGCTAAATAAAAGTACCAACAACTGCTGGGTTTTGGGTTATCTCATGCTATTTGTACCTGACTAGTAAGTGTCGCAACTACAACGGAATGGTTAACTAAAACGGCCCACTGTTTATTTTATCAGGATGATTATCTACACTTGACTAGTAATTGCTGCAACGATAACCGAATAAATAAAAATGCCAACCGTGTGAGTTCCTCGGTTGACTTCCTCGTTTGGTCTCGAGGGGGAAACACCAGGATGGGTTTGTTTGGTGGTAGTATCAGGTTGGTTCCGAATAGGTCTTTCTCACCCCTCTCTGATTGCCGCCAGCTGTATCGAGTCTCTATAGGTTGTTCAGTGCATGCTGCCGCTGCCGCTCAGTCCACCATACCTATGTAGGCGAGGACCGCCGAATTCTAGCCTCGCCGTGTACTGGCCTCAGTACTGACGCTCCTCTTTTTCCTTTGCCCTTTGTCGGCACCCCTTTTGTTTAAGCAGGTTTGAGATCGACGTCGTTAGCAGGGTTACCCTTCCGGCTTGGCCTGGGCAGGGTTATGGACGCCATTGGTTATTCTTCAGGGCTCTTAGCCCCATTTGCATCTTGTCCGTAGTCGGACGCTCTATCATTTTCAAGGTGATTTGGTTCTTTGTATATTATATATGTATTCTTGACTCTTTGAGTTGCTGTTGTATATATCTGTTCTGTGGGTCCCATCGAGGACTGTTGTGTAATGTTATTACTTCGTTTTCCACCCGCACGAAAGTGCCTGGTGGGCACCTTTGAATCGTTTCTATGCGGGTTTGGCGGGTTTCGCTAAAACTTGCATAGGGTCGATTCTGAGGGTGTTACAGAGTGGTATCAGAGCTCAGCAGTTGCGATACCCCACAAGTCCAGCCTGTAGGATAACCTAGCTAACGGCCGAAGTAGAGTGTCAAAACTATTTTGCAAAATCGGTTGGATAGATCTGGTTAGGTCTACTTTTACTCCTTACCCCTCTGCTATTCCCCTCTTATCTCTACGCGTTTTGAATCCGCTCTCGTCTCTTTCTTCGTGTCCAGGAATTCTCGTGGTTGGGTTTCCGTCGTACCTTTAGGGTTTCGCTTTCTCCTTTGGTAACGGTGTTGCTACATCCGGTCTTCATGCTATCCGAGGAATCCGTCTACTGCGGTACCATTCCTTGTTCCTTGTTTGTGCCCTCCAGTGTTTTCCGACGCGACGACATCATCTACGTCAGATCCGATGCAGAGTCTGCATCACTCCTTTGTTTCCGAACCTCGCTTGTCGAGATCTTCAGTCTGATTCCGAGAGTTGGTTGCATAATCCGCCTATTCGTGTGCAGAGTAATGGTTTGAGTGCGGGATGGAGTAGCTACCATACCACTACTCCTATCATTCGCTCTTGTACGTCGAATCAGTGGATCCAGCAGTTTTACTCCGTCCACGGAAGTTAGGGGTGGCTTTATTTGCGATACCTCTACCTTCGACCTTTTGTTCCCGGAGTGTTCTCTCGACGATCACGGACAAAGACCTCTTGTTAGTGGTGTCGCGAGGATCTACACGAAGCGAGACGACGCAGATCGCCGACCCTTCCTTCCGGTACCATGAGGCGGATCTCGAGGGCGAGATCCATTGTTAGTGGTGTCGAATTGTGGCATCCCGCAAAACCACTACTAGAAAATCGCGTTGTTTTTGTGCATTGCATCGTCGTGACCGCATGCTCATGTCATCATGCCACATTGCATTTGAGCATCGTCATCATCATGCATATTATTTTGCCTAAAAACTATTTGCGAAATACTATTGACTTCTGGAACTAGCCCTCCTTCTATTTCAAATTAAACCCCGGATGCTGCCGGATATTTTGTTTGTCTAAAAACTAATTACAAAAGTTCATCGCAAATTAAATAAAATATTAAATTATTTTGGCGGGGGCAGTCGAACGGGCCGATTCGACCCGAACGACCACCCCCAAGAATTAAAACGGTCCAACCTAGACCCTTTTCTACCCCAACCTAATCTACCCACACCCCCTCCACCTCACCCCAGCCACTCGCGGCTCGCCACCTCACCCCAACTCTCTCCCTCACCCAATCCCTAGCTGCCACCTCACCAGCCCCTCTTCCCTTCCTCTCTCTCTCTCCCTGGGACCCACCCCCAGCACACTCCCTGGCCACACACACCCCAGCACCGCACGCCCCCCCACGCGCCCATCTACCCCCTCCCAATCCCGCCTTCCCCAGACCAACCTCCCCATGCTCCCTGGCCCCGCTCCTGGCCCCACCCGCTCGGCCGCTTCCTCCTCTCTCCTCTTCCTTCCTCCCCGCCTCCCTGCTTCTCCTCTACCTCCCGCGCGCCGCCGTCCGCGGCTCCCTCACCGGCAGCAGCCGCCACCGCCGTCTCTCCTCCTACCCCGCCACCGGCCGACGCCGGCGACCACTCCCGCCAGCCCCGCGCCCCTCTCCCTCTCCAGCAGCTCGCCGCCTGCCCCTCGCGAGCGCCGCCCCAGAGCCGCCCCTCCTCCTTCCCGCGACCCGCGTCGCCCTCGACCGAGCCGCCTCTGCCCCGGCAGCCTCCGGCCGCCGCCCTCCGCCCAGGCCTCCTCCTCTGCTCCCACCTCCCCTCCTCCGCTCGCCCTCGCGCCGCCGCGCTCAACCACCTTCCTCCTCGCCCGCGCCCTCCATCTCCTCCCTCCGGCAGCCTGCGAGCCCGCCGCTCGCCGCCAGGGCCTCCCGGTGCCGCCTCGCTCCGCCGCGCCTCGCCCCTCGTCTGCGCGCCGCCTTCCCCCACCTCTGCTCCCGTCGGCCTCGGCCACCCCGCGGCCGCCCGAGCCCACCTTCCCCGTCGACAAGCCCCACCGCCGCCGTTCGTCCTCCGGCGGGCCGCCTCGCCCGCGTCCTCCCCGGCCTCCGTCCCCTTCCCGCGAGCCTCGCAGGTCTCGTCGCTGGTCCATGCCCCGTCTGTCGCCTGCGCCTCGATGTCCCCCATCCAGGTCACCTTTCCCTGCAGCGACCTCCTCTCCACGCATCCACCTCGTTGCCAAGTATCTGTCCTCCCCGGCGACCTCCTACTCGTGAACAGCTGTGTTGTTGAGGCTGGCCACAATGTTTGGGCCCCTGTAGAGTTGAGAATGATACGAGGATGTATGCAAATCGGTGGCGGATATTGTTGCGGTGGTGACGACGGTTCTTCTACAACGCCCGACAAGATCTTCTCGAAGCGGGAACAACAAGAACTTCACGGACCAAAGGCCCCGATCCCGACGTCCGAAGACCGAACCCCGTCAAGACCCCGAGCCCTCTCGGATCCGAGGACCGAAGATGGCCGGAACACCAAGATCGCCTTTCGGACCCTTGAAGACCGATCACGGCGCCCTATTCCAAGATCTTCGTCATGGACCGGCAAGATCTCCATCGCGGGCTTCAAGTTCCCCCTCGAATACGCCAAGTACTCCCTCGAGGACGCCGAGTACTTCACCCCGGACACCGAGACCCTGAACGACAAGCTCTCCTTCCCGGACGCCGATCTCGCCGAGAACCCGGATGCGACAAGACCCACCCCGTTAACCGAGAACGCTCCCGCCGAGACCAGAACCGTCGAACCCCGAACCCTGTCGAACCCCGAACCCCCGGAACCCCAAGTTCGCCGAGACCCCTCAATGTGTGAACCCCTTCCCGAAACCCTATTTTATAATATAATACAACCTGTTGCATAATAATTATTCATCTCGCATGCATATCATGTGGTTTGGGGGCCTTATGCCGATTCACCTCATAATTAAATATGGGGCCCATATGCGGGCAAATCTAGTCTCATATCGGCCTCATTTAAATTTGTGCATCTAACCGATACTATCTTTTGCCATGTTAAAACAACATTTAATTGCGGGGGTTTCTAAATAACTTGAACCGTTTAATTAATTGTCGGGACCCCGGTTCCGCTTAATATGACCTAATTGCATCGCATCCTTGCCATGCCATCCCTCATACATGCATCATGCCCGATCTTTTGCCGTAGTATTAAATATTGCATCCGGTGTTTATTCTAGTGTTTTGCTTCTTCACGGATAAGGCCGTTGAGTTGATGCGAGTGTCGACCCGATCTTCGGTTGAACCTTCGGCAATGTTTTCAGGCGAGCATCTCCCCCTTTCTACCTATTTTACTTTTATAGTATTTATTCCCTCCTGTTGATCTATTGCTATCTGTGTTGCGATGCTCTAGATTCGTACCCGTGTTATCCCTTGCAGCCTTATATTGCCTTGGACACATCCTATTACCTGTTGTTTGGTTTTTAGTTGGACTTGCGTGTCGTACTCGCTTGCTCAAGTGCTGTTGCGTGTCGCCATGTACCACAGTTGTTGGAGCCTTGCCGCATGTTTGATGTTGGAGATGATCTCGGCTTTATTTATCGTTCACTTTAATTCCTGTTTAACAACTAAAATTGAAGTAAGTAAGCAGAGGCATCGGTGGGTGATAGATAATATTTGGTTTCCGACCGCCCACTTGTGTCCCGTAGGACCCCGAGTACTTGATACCTGTTCCTTGATTTATCGCACTATCCACATACGGGGAATTATGGGACCCCCCTTAGCCAGAGCTTGATTCATTCTTATTTCTTGGGGCCACAAACTAGTTTGAGGTTTTATTTACGATCCTGTACTTATGCCATGCTACTACTGTATTTACGATTGGGCGAGGAGCACACTGTACTGTTTAGGATCGTGGCACGATTCCGCGGTATCGACAAGCCCAGCCACACTTTCGGGTTTCCAGTCGTTTACAGCCATCCCCACAACCTTGAGTCCGTCTCGGAGCCGCCGGCTTCGTTGCGGGTCTACTCTAAGGGGTGGCCCCCTGAAATATTTATGAATCTTGTGATTGCTCTGTCGTGAAAGCCTCGTTGGGTTTTGATTTGGTTTTTCCGAGGTCGATCGTGTGTGTGTTGCTATTTGTGCACCCCGGCCGGGTTAAAACATTCTGAAAGTCGTGTCCGCGGTTATGGACGACTTGGAGCACAGTATCTCGATCATAGACAACTATAACTAAAGTTTACTGTTATAAATTGACTTGTATCTGATATGACTAGTAATCAGCTTCAACTACAACGGAATGGCTAAATAAAACTGCCAACAATTGCTTGTTTGGTTTGTCGCTTGCGACAATTGTATCTGACTAGTAAGTATTGCAACTACAACGGAATGGCTAAATAAAAGTACCAACAACTGCTGGATTTTGGGTTATCTCATGCTATTTGTACCTGACTAGTAAGTGTCGCAACTACAACGGAATGGTTAACTAAAACGGCCCACTGTTTATTTTATCAGGATGATTATCTACACTTGACTAGTAATTGCTGCAACGATAACCGAATAAATAAAAATGCCAACCGTGTGAGTTCCTCGGTTGACTTCCTCGTTTGGTCTCGAGGGGGAAACACCAGGATGGGTTTGTTTGGTGGTAGTATCAGGTTGGTTCCGAATAGGTCTTTCTCACCCCTCTCTGATTGCCGCCAGCTGTATCGAGTCTCTATAGGTTGTTCAGTGCATGCTGCCGCTGCCGCTCAGTCCACCATACCTATGTAGGCGAGGACCGCCGAATTCTAGCCTCGCCGTGTACTGGCCTCAGTACTGACGCTCCTCTTTTTCCTTTGCCCTTTGTCGGCACCCCTTTTGTTTAAGTAGGTTTGAGATCGACGTCGTTAGCAGGGTTACCCTTCCGGCTTGGCCTGGGCAGGGTTATGGACGCCATTGGTTATTCTTCAGGGCTCTTAGCCCCATTTGCATCTTGTCCGTAGTCGGACGCTCTATCATTTTCAAGGTGATTTGGTTTTTTGTATATTATATCTGTATTCTTGACTCTTTGAGTCGCTGTTGTATATATCTGTTCTGTGGGTCCCATCGAGGACTGTTGTGTAATGTTATTACTTCGTTTTCCACCCGCACGAAAGTGCCTGGTGGGCACCTTCGAATCGTTTCTATGCGGGTTTGGCGGGTTTCGCTAAAACTTGCATAGGGTCGTTTCTGAGGGTGTTACAGGTATATCTCCACCCGCGCGTTGTCAACGAACCATGCGATGTAGTTGTTGAAAGCATCCCGATTGAAGGGCCTATCCTGTGCTCCTTTTGCTTTCCTAGCCTCGGTCACACACCTCCTGAATTTCTCAAGGTGCTTCCTATGAAGCTTGGGCCAATCCTTCTCCTTCCTCTGCTTCTTCCTGTCCAAGCTGCACACAACAACAACAAGTCAAAAAGCGTTATTTGGCGAATGATAAGCACATCACATGGTAAGGCAGTTAATAGCTTGCCTATGGAGCCCTAAGTCCGTGTCCTTCCACTCAGGCGGGACAATCTGAAATAACCCAAACTGGGTCATGACACGGTGAGGCTGGTGATACTCAACAGCCCACATGCACACCATGGGGCAACGCATTAGCCACAGACGAGATTCTCTGAGGCAAATAGGGTTAAGGCGATAGTCCTCCGGAACACCAAAGCGGTCCCCTCGACCGTATGGCTCCCACGTCACCTGCATCATACCACACTCATGTCAGGGTCAAAGATTACAAGTTCAAGACATATAATTGACCGCACCCGCGGAAATTACCTGATCCATGGTGATCGTGTCAAACTCGTTGGTGTACCTCTTGTACGCCTCCAGTGGGTCTGTTGGCGGTTCGGAGACCACATCCCACTTGTAAGCCCACGTGGGGAGAAGGTAGTCGTTGCCGTTATCAATGTAAGGATTGAATGACAACAATCTCGGCCGTCCAATGGAGAAGCGTTCCCAGCTCCACACCGAAAGAAGGAGCAAACAACCACCAATCCCTGAATCGGCGGCGCTCCTAAGGCAAGCGTCATCCAGCTGCAGATGAAGTGAACAACCATTTGGTAAGAACAAAAAAAATTGAGATAGTGCAGAAATATACAACAACATTTGTAAATAACTCATTACCTGACGGTACAACCAGGCCAACGCCGCAGAACCCCAACTGAAGGTAGAGTAGAAAAAAACCAGCAACTTAAGCCAATGCCACTGAGCACGATCCCCACTGCTTTCAGGAAACAGATTCCTCGTGATAATGTACCACACATACACACGAGTGTATGCCTTGATCGTCTCCTCATCGGCATCCTCGGGGCAAATCTTGAAATTTTGGATGATCCAAGTAAAAGTAGCCCCGGCAGCGACCCTCAGTCTTTCCCCCTTCGAGTTTATAGCCTTGGGTGGATCCTTCCCTATAAGGGAGACCATCTTCTCACGCCACCCGTCTGAATCCGAGGACATGCACACAGGGTTTCCCTCGATTGGGAGTGCCAGGATCATGCTCATGTCCTGCAAAGTGACCGTAGTCTCACCGGTCCTAAGGTGAAATGTGTGCGTCTCCGGCCTCCATCGGTCCACAAGCGCGGTGATCGCAGCAGGGTTGAAGGCCGGTGTGGACCGAGTGACCATGTGGATAAAGGGAAGGAGTCCTAGCTGCTGGATGTACGGAGTGTACCGTGCATCATAAGGCATCTTGCCAGACGAGACCTCGTGGTACCTAAGTCGAAGGGGTTGAAGCTCCTGCAAACATACAATGGCAAAATGTTAGATTTCCATCTAAACAAACATGGCATCTTATTCGACTTGCATTGAAGTTTTTAGTACCTGTCTCTTCTCCGACATCTTGTAGGCACGGTGTTGAACATCATAGTGAGCATTGTTTAGAAGGGAGTTTAGAGACATCCTACATATTCAAAACAATAGAGAGAATAAGAACAATTACAAAATGTCCATCTTATAGTTCTAGCATCTAGAATTGCAAGCTAAATCAACCATCTTATAGTTCTAGCATATAGTTCTAGCTTTTGTTCATCTTATAGAGACATCCTACATATTCATCCTACTCTACCTATAGTTCTAGCATCTAGAATTGCAAGATAAATCAACCAACTAGAGTTCTACCATATAATTGTAAGATAAATTAAAACACCAACTAGAGTTCTACCATATCTCCATCTTACTCTAGCCATATGGAATTGCTAATATGAAAAAGCATCTAACATATACTTCAAAGATAAATAGACCAACTAGAGTTCTACCAAAGAGTACTATGCCATATCTTAACCTAAATATCAAATAAGCATTGCAATGGTTCATCTCAATCTCTACATCTTAACCTAGGGTTTCACCGAAATTTGAACAAAAGGGGAAATTAGCAAGAATTTTTTGGACAAATAGCAAGGGATTTGAGAGGAGATACCTGGGGGAGGGATTGGGAGCAAGATCCTTGGACAAATCCAGCAAATCTTGGGTTTTGGAGAGGGCAATCACCGGGGCCGAGAAACCCTAGCCGCCATGCGCTCGTGTGTGTCTGAGAGGAATGAGCTGGGTCTGGGGAGGGCTGGCGCCGCGCTGGTACAAGACCTAAAGTGCGGCGCCAGGCGCAACAACGCTGCACTACACAGTGCGGCGCCACGCTACAAGGCGCCGCACTAGCGGGACAGGGGCCCCGAGGCGCCACGCTGGCAGGTGCGCGGCGCCAGGCGTAAGGGCGCCGCTCTTCAGGATGCGGCGCCACGTTGTATGGCGTTGCAAAAATGGTTAGTTCCGTGAATTTCTTCTGACCAGAGTTAAATGAAATTGTTATTTTTTTATGTTATTTTTGTCCATTCTGCCCCGCTCTCCCCCAGCTCCTCTTACCGCCGCCGCCTCCATCCACCCTGGGTCAGCATCAAGTGGTCGACGGCGCGGGTGGCAGTGGTGTAGGGGATGCGCGTGGCCAGCACTAGTGGGGCGCTGCTGGCCGTGGTGCAGGGAAGGCGCATCGCCGGCCATGCTACAAGAAAGGGGCGGGGCAAGGGCGTCATTTGTGGTGAAGGAGAGGGGCGAGGGCGGGGTCGCTGGCCATGGTGCAAGAGAGGGGCCACGGTAGGCGGAGGCAGCTGCCACGAATTTGACTCAAGATTCTTTGCAATAATAGATATTGGCTAATGATTGACCAAAATTGCTAAGATTTGACCGAAAATTGTCTTTGTGAATTATTTGGTGTGACATTGGAAAAAATTTAACTAAAATTTGGCTCCTAGCAAGTTCTCAAGGCTCGGCCTGCGGTGACCATCTGATCCGTTCACGGTCTTCGGATTTTAGGATAGCCGTAGTCAATACTGCAAACTGGGGCACCTAGTAAAGCGACAGCCGTTTTGCTGTCCAAATCTGAAAAACTACTGCCGCATTTCCAAAATCTGCTGCCCTATTTTGTGACAGCTGTTAGAGATGCTTTAAGTTCATGTGCATTTACATGTAGTCTATGATATTGTACACTTGCTAAACCGCTGATGGATATGACCATGCTGCTATTATAGATGTTCTAGAGGAACTTGTAGAATACACCATAAGTTGTGTCAGCAAAATAACCATTGCTTCAAAACACAATGCTCAACTCTAGCAGACCCAATGCACAACACAACAGTAACTCAACTATAGATAAAAGGTACTAAGCCAAAACCATGATCCAGTAGCACCAAGTTTTCAACAGTTATTCGTCAGATCAGCAGTTCATTCGGTCACAAGCAACATCAAAACAAACGTAAAAATAAAATCAGGTGTACTTGCAACGTGCTGTTAAACAAGCAAAAGCAAGCAATCATGCAATTTGTTCCCAAATTCATCTCAGTTTGCCATTCCATCAGAAGTTCAGAATTCCATGTCCGGTGGTCGCGGAGTACTAGGCCTGCTGCATACCGGTGGCATCGCCGTGGCGCTCCATGACCCGGCGCATGGCCAGTGCAGCTGCCTCACTCGCACGCAGAGTCCCGCTGGCCATGATGGCCGCGAACTCCTTCATCACCTCCTCCTGCACCTTCCCCCTCATGTTCCCGAGAGGGTCAGCGGCAGTGGCCGTGGCCTTGGCTTTCTGCTGGGTCTCCTTCTCCGCCTTCTTCTCTTCTTCTTGCTTGGAGGGAGAGTCCGGGACTGCCGCTCTAGAAACTGGAGCTGTAGTAGTACTAGCAGTAGATTTGTTGACCGCCGCCGCTGCCGCCGGGGGCGTGACGGAGACGGAGGCGGGCGTGGGCACGAACTGCGTGGTCTGCGGCGCGGTATTGTTCCGGAGCGTGGCCTCGAGGTTCTGGATCATGGGCATGATGAGCGGGCCCATGGGGCTGGACATGACCTCGTTGGGGAGGCTGAGGATGTAGTCCGGGATGGCGGCGCCGACGAGGAACTGCGCCACCTCGTTGCTGAAGTTGTTGCAGTTGTGGCTCATGAGGCGGTATGTCTCGGCGGTGTAGCGCGGCGCGATGTCTCGGAGGTAGTCCTCGAAGACCTCCCTGGGGAGGTGCGTGACGCCCAGGTCCACGACCCGCACGGGGCGGCCGTACTGCGTCGCGCCCGCCGCCGTGGACTGGATCCCGCCCCCGAAGAAGTACTCGTTCCCGTACACCACCACGCCCGTGTGCCTGAGGAGGAGAAAATCCAAATCCAATCCAGGGACGCGTCAGACCGGGTCAAAATCGAATCTGGTTTGGAGCCGCGATTCGGTTGGGGGAGGGAGAGGGGGGAATTACTGACCAGATGGCCTCGATGGGCTTGCCGAGGAAGGAGGTGGAGAGCTGGCGCGCGAGGCCGTTGCTGAGGTCGTACACGTTGAGCGACACCTTGTGACCCTCCTGCCATTGTGGAGCGGCGTCAGATCCCGACCAGACTCGATCGACGACTGCGACCAAACGGCGTACGGAAACAGACGACGATTCGAGAGAGGGGGAGCGAACGGATTCATACCTCTGCCATTATTCTCGCGTAGAAATCGCACTGACCACTGGTCGAATCTGGAGGAGGAGGAGGAAGACGACGCCGGAGAGGAACAGGAGAGTAACGGAACACGCGCGGATCTGGGAGGACGAGCGAGCGACCAGAGACGGAAATACGGAGCGACAAGAGGCGCGAGCGAGAGATTAATAAATATAAATAATGAAAAAACAGGCGAGAATTAAATTAATGGCGGAAGCTTCTGGACCCGTTCCGTTTCGGAGCCGTGCGGTGCAGTGCGGGGCTCTCCGGGCCGTCGGATCGGGCACGTGGGCGACGTGGCCGCTGATGGCGTAGGGGTGCGGGGAGGAAGGGGGCGGCTTTCACCGAAGATTCCGAGCGTGTCGCGACGGGACGGGGATCTTCTGGAAGGAGGGGTCGGTTTGCTGACCGGGTCCGGCTCGAGGTGGAGTCCGACGCGTGGTTGGTCGGGCAGCGGTTGCGTGCGTTGCGTTCGGGTCCGTCCGTCAGGCTCAGGCGTGACGGCTCGAGACTCTTCGCGGTTTTTGTTGGAGACGGTGACCACGGAAACGTGCGAGGAGAATTACGTGTGACGTGAGATGATGATGCCTCACCATATTTGTCTTCCAAGTAATTCGAAGAGGAATAAACAAGTCTGGTCAAATGATCACGGATATGTGGTGAGATATATACAGAAAATGCTCACTAGTATATTTTCTTTTTTTCAATCAATACCATGATATATTCATAGTAGCATATAGTACATGATAAAGATATATAGGCTATCTCCAGCAATTACAAAATATAAATTTTAAAGAAAACTAATAAAACACCGAGGTTTTCAAACTCTTCTCGTCGTCGAACAAAAGGATGAAGATCACATATTGTAGACAAAGTCATCTTCATCGAATATAGATTAAAAAAGATGACTACCAAAATTCCAATCTAATCTTTCAAAACACTAATTTTACTGAAAACTTCATCCATAAATCGAGTTCCTCGCCCCTCCTGATACCGGCGAAGCCGGCCGAAGGAGAGGGAATCGATTTGTGGAGGAGACGAGGGAGAGGCGGCGGCGGCGGCTGAAGGTTTTCCGTATGTCTGCGCACCACAACAACTTGCTTGGCTAGTACATTTTCTGTTTAGTCTCTGTCGGTTTCCAACTCCTCTACTTCTTAGGGCAAGTATAGTGGTATCCAGTCAGCCGTCGGTAAGAGAGACCACCTAGGAAAATAAATGATGTGGAGGAGAGAGGAAATGAGAAACTGCTGAGTCCGCCTATTGAGGTATTTCTTGCCAAATCTATCCAAATATGAAAACTTTAACCGAATCTGACCCCTTCTCGAAACTAATTTGGAATCTGACCCCTAGGGTCGGCGCTATTTAAAATGATGCCAAAGATGTGCAATGTCAAGACGAAGCAACTGGGAGGAAGTCTCATGAGGTCGGCGCCGACCTCCCGAGGCTCTCTCCCAGCTGCTTCGTCTTGGCGCCGTTTAAAATGGCACCGACCCCAGGGATCAGATTCCATTAGTTTTAGATAGGATCAGATTCGGTTGAAGTTTCGCAAAAATTTTGCCGTTTAAAAAGCGAGGTGAAGGATGCGCGCGGCGGAGATTCCGGCGTGAGCTAAGACTTGTAGAGGGCGAGTAGAGGCAACTCGCGAACTTGATGGATCGATTAATCAAGTCGGCTTTTGATGGAAGCATGCAAAGAATTGGGATCGATTTGTTTCATGCTCTTTGTCTCTTTCCTTTTTTCCTTCCGTTCATTCTTGCCGCCGGCGTACAGCTCTAGCCGCTGTCGTCGCGTGAACCAAGTTCGGCCTTCGTCTATGCTTGCAGGACCTCACTCTATACGCATCACTAGCTTGGTTGTTTTCTAGTTTGGAATCATCTGTTTTGGCGAATTCCGCAAGCTGAATTAGCTCTATGCTATGGCTAAATCTTTACGATAAAAACGACATCCCACAGTATTTGCTGTCTTTAGAGCCAGCTACAGGTGACATGGACATGTGTTACAGACGGCCACCGTCTAGACCACTGTACATACCCTTACATGCACTTGGTGATGCGATGCCTTTGCGCTCTTAATTACCACGGAGCTAAGGAAAAGTCGGTTATATATATTTACCTTGTACTAACTTCTTTTTGCAGCGCATTTTTCATAGACGAGCCAGAGCAACAAAAACATAATGATTACAATCATGAGATATATAGTGCCATAGTGGTAATGTGTTGGTAAACGCAAATTTCCATCTTGATGCACATTCAAGGTCTCGACACCGAGATGGACAACAAGAATTAGCATCCAACATCTACGACCTCAAACCAGTTATCTTGCACTATACATGTACAAACATAGGCGACTTGGCCTCGGACAGGACCCTCATCGCCTTTGGTTCCCATTCGATTTTGACTTCCCTTTACTTGTCTGCTACAGTCTCGGTTGTTTCACTCGAAAATGCTTGCACGGCGTCCTGCTATTGGTTGTCATGTTTCTATCTTGGCCTCGCGCATCTCAGGTTATAGAGCACAAGTGATCTTCATGTTCATGAATGAAAAGCTTGTTTGTTCTTCCCCAATACCTCACCATGTTGCATATTGCCTTTGTCGACCATGCCAACTATCAACTTCCATAACATAAACAACTAGCAATGGCGCAAGAGCAACATGTAGAACAAAAACATTTCGTGGCCTCACCAATTTATATTGAAACTTGACACTACGTGTGAAGCACTAGGTATATCATCCAATCTGGCCCATGCGGTCATGCATATATTGACGGATATTCACACACTATTTGTGATATTATTTCGTACCAAACTAACGTTCTCAAGGAGGATATCACTAGATATATCTGAATCACTATTTGGCCTCACCAATTTATATTGAAAGATGACACTATATCTGAATCACTAGCTATATCATCCAATTTGGCCCATGCGGTCATACAAATATTGATGTATATTCACACATTGTTGGTGATATTATATTTCATACCAAAAACTTGTGTTTTCCGGGAGGAAACAGGACATGATTTTTTGGACTCTAGAAACTTTCCATTAGTCACCTATGCAATGTAAGTAGTAACTAAAGCCTACCTCATTCGAAAGGTAGCAACACCATTTGGAATATAATTCCTATTCATTGTCATTTTTCTAGTGCCATACCTCATTGTAGCCTCATGATTATACTATTGAATGGAATTTATGATGTTTCTAACTTCATGTACTCACCATGCAACTTTGGTGCTAAAAATTTCTTGTTGTTTGTTCGGGGAACTTAACCTCACTTGGAAGTATTGGTCGTATCTATGCAACCTTTTGAATGTACCCTCCTTTTTAAAAAATAATAATATATACATAGTATTCTAGAGTCAAATTGCTGGATCGTTATTTACTCTGCTGCATCACCACCGGGATTGTACGTGGTTGAACGAATTTCTAGCTAATGTTTAGTCCCGGTTGATTTTTCCTCATCTACTTCTGATAGCATCTCCGCCGGTGCCCCAAAGCATCCCCAAAGACTTTAGGGGATGCTAGGCAAAAAAAATGCCGCACGACGAGGCCTTCCAAAGACCACCGACAGTACAAGACACCCTAAATTATTGTCCGATGCCCCTGCTCCACCGCCGGAACACGGGGGTTCTAGTGGGAGTGCCGACAGCACCAACAAGTGAACTCCATGTAGCCATAGTTTGTGTCGTCAGCCATGGAATCTCAGAGATCTAAAAGTGTGACTAGGCGTGTGTCCACATGGCATAAATGTGTCGCTACTAAATAGTCCAAAATTTTAAGTGCTCCTTGAGAAACATAAAGTAAACATGGCCTGAAAGTGAAAGATCGGAGGTTTGCATCGATGGACATAAAAATGTTTTCCTTTTTTGTTTTATTTTAAAATAATTTTCAAATATTTTTAAAGAGAAAAATATGCATGAAATAGATATTTAATTTGAGGTAAAATAGAGGGATAATTTTAGGAACAAATGGTTTAACAAAAAAATAATTGGTACCAAAAGATGCAATGCATGATGTCATGATGATTAAAAACAAAAAAACATCTAAATTATAATGTATGGAACTTTCTAGGACGTTACACTAGGCCTCAGTCCTTATCATGTGAGGACTAGTCACACATGATTACTTCAACAATCATAAACATTGTATTGAAATATTTGAAAGATGAATAGCAAATAGTCTTACAACGTCATTAACCGTGAAGAAATCAAGATTACAAGTATTGGACTATGACTATCAGAGGGAATGTATGTGGATATGGTGGTGGTGATGGCGATGTGGATTGTGGAATAATGAAGGTGTGGTGATTGAATGGGGTTTCTCTTCTCCGCGGTGGCTTTTCCATCTCCTCATATAATGCATCATACACGATTAGGTGTTTGGAGGCAGGTGTTTGGAGGCTTTCTGTTATGAATATGTTGGGCGTCACTTGACAAATGTTGGTCGGTTCAATGATCCCGAGACGTTGACACCTAGTATGGATGAACGGTATAGTTAGGAGGGGCCGTACTAGTGCTCGTTAAAGCTCAAGAAGGCTGTCTTCACGACCGCTTTGACATGGGAGAATTGCCAGGTCATAATTCCTCCTTTATTTCATCATTAATACGTCCATTTTTACAAAAAAAGTAAATAAACAAAGAATTTGCACATCTATGCTATAATTAGTGATTAATGGCAGGTCTAGAGGGATAATCTCATCAAATCCATCGGCAATATTCGGTTTAAACGAGAATAAAAATGAGTTAATTTTCCATCCATCGGTAGATGCCAAAAAACTTGTGTGGCTAACACTTGGCTAGACACAAAGGATGGTGATGGAGCACCTCTACCGATGGCTTTCGTCATGGCCTCTGTCAGAAGAGGTGAGCATGTAAGTGCCTACTTCCATAAATGAGCCGATGCATTGGCCCTAGCAATATGGTCGCCATGGACCGCACCAGAATCGCTTGTTTATTCTTCCCCAATATCTCACATGGTTGCATATTGGTTTTGTCAACCGTGCCAACTATCAACTTTCATTGGAAAAACAACTAAGAACATCTTAAGAGCAATATGTAGAACATAATGTATAGCCTCACCATTTATAATGAGAGATGGCAATATCCTTGAACCACTATCTAGATCATCCAATTTGTCCCTATGGTCATACATGTATTGATGTGCATCCACACATCGTTGGTGATATTGCTTATTACCAAACCATTATTTTTGTGGAGGAAACATGACATGAGTGCTTACTAGTAAAGAACGCCTACTTCATTCAAAAAGTAGCAACACCCGTGGAATATCATTCTTATTCATTGTCATTTTTCTAGTGTCAAGTACCGCATGATAAGATCATGCTAATACTTTTTAATGAAGCTTATGTTGCTCCTAACTTCCTATAGACCGTTGAAGTGTATAAGTGGATTACACTAGTCATTTCTATCAGTCCGGACTTTTGGTTGCGTTGGCTAGTACATGAAGCTTGACATGGTATCAGAGCCTAAGGTCTCGAGTTCGAGTCCTGGCTTCGTAATTTATCCTAAAATTGCTGTTGACCCCTCTGTGTCCACGTATAGTTCTCTTGAGTCATACGTGAGTTTCACGCGCCGTCGCTCTCTTCCGGTTGCACGTGCTGACTTCTCCCCGTCACACGTGAGAGGGGGTGTTGAAGTGTATAAGTGGATTACACTAGCCATTTTCATCAGTTCGGACTTTTGGTTGCGTTGGCTAGTGCATGAAGCTTGATATAGACAACATGCAATTTTGATCTTGAACTTTCTTAACTTGTCTCTACTCGGGCAACTTAAGGATGCCGGACACCAGAAAATGGCTTTGGCACCCGAGCTCTATGGAGGACATTATTTAAAAAATTCAAAAACTTGATTTCAAAATTTAGAAAATATAAAAAAGTACATAGATGTAGTAAAATATGTATACACTACGAGCGTGCAAAATTCTAGTCTAAAAGGCTCAGAAAAAACGATAAACTGGACAATTTTTGGAAGATTCAAAACTTCACACTTCTAGATCTGCATTTTTGTCTTTTTTTTCTAGGATGAAATATTTGGTATTTTTTTATTGAAATTTTACACACGTATAGAATAAATCATTGACTACAGCCTGGTATTTTTTATGAATTTTTGAAGAACCAATTTTTTTAAGATCTCGAAAAAGTCCTCTATGGAGCTCGGGAACCAAAACAATGCACTCTGGCGGACACTTACTTTTGTAGATCCCAAGGAGGAAGGGGGTGATCACGGCCACCGGCACCGAAACAAGTCCACATTGGGGTGCAGTACATCGGCTACACAGAAGACGGAGCTCTGATAACATTTAAGTACTTTGTTGATAGATAATTATAAACCATTAATGTGATAAAAAAGGATAACTGAACAAATCCCATGATTCAAGGATCGCAAGAGCTTTGGTACCTTCGGACATGAGGCATTTTTGGGTTTTTTAATTCATTCTAGTTGTTTATTCACTTACGAAATATACAACAGTTAGACCTTGTTTACTCCTAGGGTATTTCTACCCCTTAGTGGTTTGGGGATGGGAGGGGATTTGGTGAATCCCTCCCTTTCACCCAATCCTCTTGTTTCCCCTTATTTCCCTGTATTTCCCAGTCCCCTCTGTTTACTTTGATTTTTGGGGATGGGAGGGGATTGTGATGTATTGAGCTAGATAATAAAAACTGGAACTTTACTTCCACATAGATATAGTCATTCAAGTAAAAAATCCAACCTTTGCACTAAATATATGGTTGTCTATCGCACAACCAGTTCGCAACAAAATATAATGTTTAGTTTTGCACAGCGATACAAAGAAACACCGAAACATCAGCTTTGATATTCCTAGAAGAAGAATATTTTGGTTGAGTATCTATTTTTCATGCTCCTGTCAAATGCCAGTTTTAGAAACATCAAGTTGGCAAGAGTAATATATGATGGCATCATTTCCAGCTCCTACCACATGATTTCATCAGCATCAACCTATTATAGAAGGTAACAGATGCAAGTTAGGCCATGTTTACTTCATGAACAAATAAGAGACATGTACTACATGAACATATCAGAGACATGTACAATATAAACAGAAAAGATAAATACACTATTCAGAGACACGAATATGATCAGAGCATGTACAAAACAAACAGATAAGAGACATGTACCTACAGTTCACAAGTGGGAATCAGATCCAAAGACACAATGAACATTATAGGTAACAAGTTAATATTAAGACATTGCATATCACTAGTTCTTAGGATATAAGGTTTACACACGCGAGTCAACAAATTCTACAGGGCCATTACGCCTTAACCCATCTAGCACATAACATCATCCTCTCAATTCTCACGGCTAGTAGCAACACAACAACATGATCAAGACTAGCAATTACTCAAGACAATTTATCACAACATAACCAAAGCATTCTGCTATCTAGCAATGTGCATTGTTGCATATTAACATTAGATTATCCCAACATGTGTGTTGTATCATCGCATATAACTAACGGATCTCCTAGTGCATATATGATTGAAATCTTGTTAATTCAGAACATGCATGTTGTACCAACATGTATAACTAAGAACATTGTGTCTTCATCCAGTGGTTCTAATCCATGCACATAAACCATTCGCCTCAAGCAATCAGTTGCACACGCTCACCTCGACGCCAATATGGTCGTTGGTCCACACTGGGGTAGAATTTGTTGTAGAAGGGATTTAGACCTCAATTCTGCAATGTTGTAGATCGGTAGGCATGGAGCCGGTCGTCCCTGTACTGCTCCTTGCCGCACGTACCTGCAGAGAGAAGGAAAATGTGAGGGCGACAGAGATGAAGAGCTAGTGATTAGTTTCTATTAAATATAGCTATTTTATAACTCAACCTAAAAACCTAACAATATTGGCATCATACCCGATTGAACCATCCCACCCATATAGAGGTGACCTAATCTGAGTCCGTCTAACAATGTATATACGTTCTCTAATAGAAAGACCAGCATGGTTATTCCTTGTAACTAACAAACCTAAGAGGGTCAGAACAGTCCATCGTATTCACATTAAGCAAGATCTATGCACTTTACGTAGAGTCACTGGATGCAAGTGAATAACAAATATTGCATTGGATGTATAATTTGGTATTTTGAGGGAGAAGTTGTCAGCTACCTCCTACATTCTCTACATCACATTCAGTTCATAAGTCTTTAGATTTCAAAAAAGAAGTCTGCAATAAAGTATGATACACCTACCTCTGCTGTAGCTAAAGATTAAGCAATACAATCTTAATTTCTTCAGATTCCATGAGGCTCTGTGGTCCGCCAGCGAGCTTGGCCAGATTCATCAGATCTTGGGCATGTCGCCGGGGGTGTTGGGTGGAAGGGGCCGCGGTGGCGGATCCGATGCGTGAGGAGCAGATGATTTCAATGCGATGTGCTCTAGGGAAAAATTGTTTTCTTGAATAAGCGTTGGCACTAATCAAGTTGACTTAATAGAAAAAATATCTAGACTTAATAGGACAAATACCTAGTGTTGGCTAGTGTACAACGTCATACAGATATTTGAATTAAGTGCTTAATGCCCTGATCATTACTACTGGAGGTTATTGTAGGAGCGCTCACCAGCTCAGGAAACATTGTCGCTGCTCCAGAGCTTCTGGATGTCGTCAAATAGCTTCCTCCTGGATCCAATGGTGCCAATTCCAATGTCCTTGAGTTCCTACAGAGTGAGCAGCGGGAGCACCTCTTCGTCCACCTCGTGGATCTGGAACACCGGCGTAAAGAAACAGAGCCCGTCTCGTACTAGGAAGCAAGCACTGTCCGAGAAACCCTAGATAGGGGAGAGAGGTGAAGGGGAGAGGGAGAGACTCACCGGAGAGAAGGCCAAGTCGTGTCCGCCGTCGGCATCGGCGGCGACGTCCCTAGGTCGGAATGAGAACATAGTAAATTAAAATAACTTTGCATGCTGCATGCATCTTGCATGTCTCCTGACAAAAAAACGCTTCTCACATAGCATCAAATGCAAAATGGTTCATATCTCTATCATCTTTTTCTTTGAACCGGCGTCACATAGTACTAAGCAAGCCATAATCGGTCGAGGCTTGATTAATCAACCTTGGCACTGCTGTAGATGCAGGACAGAAACAGGTGACTCTGCAACTCCGGGCACTGCTGCTTCTTCAGACATGTCTCGCCCAACCAAATGATTAGTCAATCATCCGTGACTAGATCCTAGTCTGAAATGCAACGATCTACCAATGCAGATTGTTCTTCTCTTTTTAAGTTTTTATGGCAAACATGTACCTTCTTCTTGTCATAGTTTTTATTTTCTTCTGAAGAAAAATAAATAGTACTGGCAATACCTGAATCTCTCGTTTGCACAGGCCTGAGCCAGCATGGACACGACCATACTCTCCTTCCCCGGGAGCGGGAGGAGCACGTCCTTGGCGTCCCCAGGGATCATGTGGAGGACGGCGGCCACGGCCAGGCTGGTCCCGTCGACGATCCTCGTCTTCAGACCGGCCTTCCCGATCCTCGTCTTCGTACCCCTGCACGAAGCATCAGCGCCCAATACAATAAGTCGATGAATCTCAGCGACTCAATTAATTAGTGTCACTTAATTTCCCTCAACATTACCAAGCTAAGGGCCCTAGCATCGTTTTCCCTCACGAACGCATCTGAAGATTTTTTGAAAGATCTTGATCATTTGTGGCAGGAACCTTTGTTCGATGTACCCAGTACTAACTTTTTTTCTTAACACATAGTACTTCATAGGAGAGCCGGCCAGAGTGGTAAAAAATAACAAATTAAAATCATGATATATGGTGATGGTGAACCCAACAAATGAAAAATTCATTTTCAGAAAAGAAACAAATGTCAGGTTCCGCTGGGCGCACATTCGAGCTCCAAAGTCCAAACACACATGGATGGATCAAAATTTGGAATCCAACATCATACGACACGAACAGTCATCTCGTATTTTTTTTTACAAGTAGAGACTCAAACAGTGTGGGCTCAAGTAGGTTTTTCATGGTGGTTTGTTCTCTCGTTCCACTTCGACTTCCCTCGACGACAACCTGCTATTTTGGTTTCCTCAAATGAACTTGCATGCCTTCCTAATTACTGTTGTCACTTCTCTTTCTCGACTTCATGGACCTCAGGTTACAAGAACCAACAAGTTCGCAACCTCGATGGACAAAAGTCTCATTTGTTCTACCCCAATATCTCAGCCATGTTGCATATTGGTTTTGTCAACCATGCCACAACTTCCATAAGAAAAGACAACTAAGAAGGCGTTTTGGTTACAGAGTTTGGGGTCGTTTTGGGGCTGCAGCCATGATGTGTTTAGCAAGCTTTGTACTCGTATTCTGTCACTTTGTGCTGGGTCATGCCCAGTTCTCTTTCTTCAATCTAATATAACACATGCAGTCCTCCTGCATGGTTACAAAAAAAATGGATAAAGAGTAACATGTAGAAAAGAAATGCATAGCCTCACCAATTTATATTGAAATATGATACTAGGCTTGAAGCAATAACGAGTACATCCAATCTGGCCTTGTGTCCATAGATATGTATTGATGTACATTCACACATGGTTGGTGGGTGATATCATTCCTAACCAAACCATAGTTTCTGGGAGGAAACACGATATGAATGCCTGCATTCTAGGAAGCTTCCTTTATTCGGTTACGCAACACAAGTAGAAACTAACACCTATTGTCATTCATAAAGAAGTAGCAAAAAAAGTAGCAAACTAACAACCGTTGGAATATAGGTCTTATTCATTGTCATGCTTCTAGTGTCAAGTACCTCAATGCCCCATGGTAATCTCATGCTAATAGTTTTAATATATGATGTTTCTAAATTCCTATAATAGCCCCAAGGAGAAAGAGGATGACGACGATGACCTGGGGAGATACAAGTCCACTTCTTGGGGGTAGCACATCACTACTCACTACATGGTCTACACAGAAGATAAATCTTCTTAGGGGTAGCACATTAGTGATTAGACATGATCTCACGGTCTAAAGAATAGGATACTTCGTCTCTAATTATTGTAACTATAAACTATGTGACATGATCGTGTTGTTATACTTATGTTGGGAAAATATTCATCACATCATTCACTAATGATATGACTTTATTATCAATTAGCATAAATCTTCCATGATCAGAAAACCTTGATCATCTGTTGCCCAATGAACTAGTTTGAATAGAGGCTACTACAGACTTTGTTTGTTTACATACCATATGTGTACCAACGTTTTCGCTTGATACAGTTATAGAATGGTATAAAACTATTATGAACTAACGAAATATGATAATAAATATCGTTTATTATTTGCCTCTAGGGCATATTTCCAACAAAGTCTATCCATGTCAATCTATCGACACACTTTCATTCAGTTCGCATCCGTATTTGCCTGCTTAGCATCCTGATGGATGTGGTACAAGAATTCTAATTTTAGAAACTAGTGGGAGGACTCTTATATGCTAGATAGCAATAAGCACAATGCATGTAATTATAGTATTATGTTTTGTGGATGACGACATCATCTTATGCTTATTGGCATTTACTATTATGGATGTTATTTTGAGGTTAACTATAGAGCATGCCATGTTGTCAACTTACCGAACCAGCCACAACTTTTAAGGCATGTTTAACTAAGAAAATGCTAGAAAAGAATTATCTCACCAATTTAATATATACTCTAGAATTTTCAATAAATATGATTATATAATAATATACTAGAAACCACTATTACCATATTTGTTAGACAGTACATCTAATCGATCATTAACATAAATAAATGCATGTACACTATAGAGGTTATCAAATTATTTTAAAATAATCAAAAAACTTTTGTTACAAAATATGGTTTAGAAGTATGTATATTACAAGTTTAATTAAACATATAAATTGCAAGTATATAACAAATAATATTTCAACTAACATTAGAACCATTGAAGTGCGGTTAAATGTGTCAAAAAAAATTATACTCATTGACTCAACCCTAGAAAATAATTTTAAAAAAGTATAAAAGTTCTGTACAAATTGTATTTACTTTATTTCTCCCCATGTCCAAATTTTTATCACACCGTCCTTAGCCTTCTAGTAGTGACCGCGACAACAAATAGTTAAATAACCCATCCATTTGTGGTAGCTTGTCATATGCTGATCTTGATACTGAGTGAGTTGAGGCATTGACATTGAGAATTCTAGTGATGTTCACTCCAAGAATTAGTTGACCGATGGAGCGATGATTTTTCTCAAGGCCGTTAGTTTATGATTTCATGGTTATATTGATGCACCCAGTTTGCTCTCAAGTAATATTGTTGGTGTGTACATGGCTATTCTTCTGAAGGACAATGTAGAGCTTGAAATTTATTTTATCATCGATTAACGAGAAAAATACTATATTATAAATATATATTTTTAAAGAGTATGTCCTCAACATCTCCTTTTGGTGATCCACACAACCATTTATATTGCGAAGTCATCATTCATAGTGTTATATACTATAGAGAGTGGATACTGAGCTCATCCTGGAAAAAATGTGTTCCACCTATTCATCATAATTCTATCACTAGATGGACAACCCCACGTGTTGAATATATCCTGAGCGACAATCTCCAAACAGTTGCAGCAAAAATTCCATGGACTACCGATACACCTCAACATGAACATATCCTTGAGGACAATCTACTAAAAGTTAGAAGCTCTTAGCCTTATTAAAAATAGTAATATCTTTGCGACAGGTCCATATAGCCAAACACAAAGCACAAGTTCTCACATGAACTTAGGCCTGATTTTTTGTTAACCCTGTCAACCAATTCCCCAACATATTTGTTATGTTAGTTGGAGGAAGTAAGTTGAATTCACATGAACTATTTGCCAAACAAAATGAGCAAAAGGACACGTTGTGGTGACCCATCATACCACTGCATGTTGTAGTATACTATAGTCGTGGACATAACACTCACGAAGTATCATTCCGCAAACATTACATCCTCAGAGTGGTATAATAGAAACAAAGCGGGTCCACAATATACATTATCATTATTACACGCAGAAATTATATGACGACTTCGAGATCCTCCTAGGTCCATAGAGGTATCCTGATGACTCAGGGCTAAGCTATAATAATTCTGAGAACAAGATAAAGAAGCAAAATAAACTTTAAAGTTTATATGATATTTAATATAGATAGAGGATAGATATCTATGCTACTGGACTTGATCACTATATGTGATACATCTACTCTTCAGATACTTCCGTCTCCGTTCCATAGATATTTTCGTAATTATCCCCTTCGACGCTTCCGGATACTTCTGGTTCTTCATAGTGGAATTCTTCTTGGTCGTCAATTGGATATAGTATTTCCTCTTCGTGATCTTTAATGTCTTCAGAATCTAGCAAGGGTTAAGAAGATACATTGAGTATGAGCGTACTCAACAAGTTCATTAAAAAGGAGTATTTGATGCACTATATCTACAGCCACATACCATAGGTTGTAGGCAATGCAGGTTTTCGTAATAAAAAATTCAAAGGTTGCTTTTATTCTGAAAAGCTATATCCGTCAGCCTTCACAGGTTTACCAAAACTTTCATGGAGTTTCTTTCGTGCAGTGTTCGCAACTCCTTCCCGGAACAGGGAGCAACAAGTTATAGTTCTTACACTCTGCAGAGGTGCGTTACTTTACCTATGAGAGATCAAATCCTTGTTTCATAACCGGGCGAATCTTTCCCGTCCACACTTCCTATGGTGTGGGGCCCAGTAGATGATACAAGCCAATCATTGTCCTTCTCCGTGACCCCGCATACACCACAGTTGTTTTATGCCCAAACTCAAGGTAGACCTTTCCCCGTATAAAACGGCTATACCTTAGTTGGATACACACAACTATTAACACTAGAAATCTGTCTTTTGTAAGCCCATATCCACGATAGACCTTTCCCCGTATAAAACGGCTATACCCACGATCTGCAACTTAAAAAACACCCAGAACAGTGTCCAATGCATGCGAAAGGGAGCCGATTCAGCTGACTTCTCCGTCCCACTACAGATCTCATGGTTAACGCCTAATATACGGTGCGAGAATCACTGACGACATTGGTTGTTAAGTCCTAGATGATATATTCTTGTGCAGTGGTATTCCAACTACTAGACTTAATAGATTAGCTGATCACCCTAGATCAGTAACCGATACTTCAAGTTAATTATGAAAATAGTATTTTCGACCTTTTTGAAATGCAGGGATGACACAATAGTTTGCAAATACTTTACAGAAAATAATCAAAGTACATGAGAAAGTGTGAACTTGCCTTGATATAGCGAAGTATTGTATTCGAATGTATCGACTTGACCCTGGACCTCGGGTTCTACAAAATACCATCATTGCCCGATAAGGACAATGTTTAAAGAAGCAATATGCTGTTGTGCATAAATAATGAGATGCATAATGTAAAATCCCAAGTAATTCTTCAACATTACAAGTGGTTTATATTTAGATGATTGGTTTAGGATTTGATTTATTTTAAGTTTACTTCATAAAAAGGTATAGTTGCTAGGAGTCTAAGATAAACACATAAAATATAAAAAGTAAAGTACAATCATAATACAATTTTAAGGTTCAATGGTATTCTGTAATTATTACAAAGTTCATGTTTTAAGTTGTTATGGCTTTAAAGAAATGGTATAGTGTTTCTTTTGAAGTGGAAAAAAGAATAACATTTGAAGAAAATATTATTTATTTTAGGTTATTCAACTCTAAAGATTAATAGGATTGAAGCTATGGTTTTGTAATAAGGTTTAAATGATCTTGAGTCATTATATATCTAGCTTAGGGTATATTAGACCAAAGTAATCTATAAAAATATAATTGGTCTTGAAATAGAAAACTTGTAGCATTATCAACTATTAGGTTTTTTTATAAGCATAATCAAAGATGGAATCTTAGAGTTATGAAACTTTTTTAAAGATTTAATTCTAACATGTATAATATTTATAGATTGTACTATAAGATTTTTCTATATAAAGAAAAATAGATGAATTTATTTTATAATTTATTTAGTGAATACCAAGTTTGCTAAATATGATTATATATGAATTGAGATTATTTACTTCTAATATAAGTTAATGGTTTGAAAAATAACTTTGTAAATCTTTGACTTATAATTAGTTAAAGATTTTAAAAGAATATTATAAGTTAATTGTTTACATCTGGATTGTATTCTAAATTATAATTATAGGTTTAGATTATTAAGAATTAAAGTATTGTGTTTGAATAAGATCATTTCTTACTTAGGAAAGAATTTTAAATAATTAACAAAACAACTATCTTATTTTAATAATTTAGATAATTGAAGTTATATGATCTAGAGACTTTAAGATGCTTTTGGAATAATATACTTAGTATTTTTCTAGTAAATATACTTACTTATATCTTAAAAATGAATTTTATTTATTTTTAGATATAATCTTGATTTTTTCATAAAATTTCTCAATTATTGAATGTCTTTAAATATTTGTTTTAATTTTTATTTGTAAAATTTTAAGTTAGTATTTTTATGAGATAAGAGATTTATTTTTATGCATTAAAGTAAATTTTATATATTTTTTTGGATTTTTTCTAAATATATTAAATTTCATTTAGATATTTAAGGGTGTTAATATTTATTTGCATTTTATTAAACTTAAATAAATATGATTATATTTTTCTTAGGTGGATATTATTTTAATAAACATTTTGATGTATTAAATATATTTTTAGGATTTTTCTACATTTTTTAGATCTTAAAATGGTTAGAGGGTATTTTGATCATTTAATATTTAGCTTAATTTTATTGGGCCAGGTTCTTGCGCCAGCCCATTTGGTCGGGCTAGACCACATGGTCCGGTCCACTGGGTCGGGTGTGACCGACCACACGCTCTCCTCTCTCTCTCTCTCCCTCGCTTGGACTCCTCTTCCCCGCGATGTCGCGGCGCTGCTGCCATCACTACACAATCATGGCCGGCTCCGGCCTCCTTGGCCGCCGCCATTGGTCGCCCTCGACGCTCTCCCCTCCACTACTCCTTCATATCCAATTCGATCTGTTATTCGAACCCTCTTTTGTTCGTCCCCACTGCATTCCTGTTGCTAGGGTTTCGGCCTTCAACTCCGATGTGCTCTGGTGACCCCTGGATGGTGAAGGTGGGGAGATGGTGGTGTTGTTATGGTGGTTATCAACCATCACTGCTGTGAGGACGATTTAGTGCTTCCAGAGCGGCTTGGCGCAGGTTGAGCGTCGTAGTGCTCCTTGTGCCGCCGTGCTTGGCTCTCCGCAACCGCCCGGCTACTACTCCGGCGACCTATGTCTCGCCTCCTGACGAGGTACGATCTCGTCAATGCCCATTGTTATGGACTTGAGTTTTGGAGAAGATGGATATGCTGGAGATCGCGGAACGGTTAACAGACAAGCTACGCGGGGACATGAGGTTTACCCAGGTTCAGGCCCCTGGAGGGAAAACCCTACTCATGCTTGTTTGCTCTTGATTACGGCGGAACCGAGGATTACAGGGGTGCGCAGATGCAATCTGGCGTGAGGTGCATATGAGGTGAGTTCCAGGCCTCCTCGTCGTGCCCTCCTATCCTTTATATAGATAGGCAGGTCCCGGGCATAGGTCGAGTCGGTTACAAATTAGGGTTTGTCCCCTTTGAAATTCTATCTATTCTAGTCTTGTTCTCCAAGGATCTGAAGACGTCATGGTCTTGGGCTACCCGAAATCTCCACAGAGCGCGTATCTTGTCGTCGACCTTCCTTGGACTGGACTAGGTATGCCAATGTTGTGTACCCGTGGGGTATAACCATGTCAGTAGCCCCCGAGTGTTCAGTCGAATCGTAGATTCGGCTGAGGACTCTTCAATCTTTCGGGTGCAGTTGGACCTGTTTGTAAGAGAAAATGATTTAGTTCGTAGGGATTGTTGATCGTGTGCCTGACTCTCCTGACGGATCAGGGCCAGTTAACTGTCATAGGAAAAAACAACACGATCTTCTTCAGACTCGAGTCCCCGGACTCAAATCAGGAACGAATGTTGGCGTAATTCGAACCAGGCCATTGAGGTCTTATAGGAGTCGAATCCTAGTGTTTTTAAGTGATATACCCAACGCGTCCGTCAGGATTTTTCGTCGTGCCCGTTGACACGGTATTTTACTGGTAGAGCGCAGTCAGGTGCATTACCAGGCCATCAGATGATATATGCAGGTCTTATCCTGGCGTCGCAGACACATCATCCGAAATATTATAACTGCGAAGGTGTTTCGGATGGCCAAGGAGAATGCTTCTCACCTAGCGTTGGTTTGGGAAAAGTTGCCAAAAAGATTTTGTATTTTGATCCGAAGGGTCACAATCGAATAATTCATAGGGTGCGTGGCCAGCGCTCCCTATGGGAGTATCCTCCCCCCCCCCCCCGAGTGTCTGTTCGAGTCGTAGACTCGAGTAGAGATTTTAGTTCAGCTATTTTAGATTAGGGTCCGGAGGACACAATTTTTCGGATGCTTGACCAATCCTCCCTATGGGAGTAGCCCCCGAGTCCTTAGTGGAGTCGTAGACTCGACGTAGGACTCGAAGATAGTCGAGAGGTGCAGTTCCTTAATCATGTCTTAGGTGCGCGGCCAACGGTCCTCATAGGAGTATCCCCCGAGTAGTTGTTCAAATCGTAGATTCGAGTAAGTACTTTATTTATCAGTCGTACATTTCCAGCCGTTGCTAGATTGGTTTTTG
The DNA here is from genome assembly GCA_910589765.1 of Avena atlantica. Lineage (NCBI taxonomy): Eukaryota > Viridiplantae > Streptophyta > Magnoliopsida > Poales > Poaceae > Avena > Avena atlantica. Next base: position 302,252,803 of record OU342738.1, read on the forward strand.
ATAACGTCAATGCTGACGGTCGGTGACCTCAACCATCTGCAGCACCAGAGGTGACGTGACAGGACGAACATGGGTCCCACTTCCTGACTTGGAGTTGACTGGTCATGCGCGACATGGCGAGAATTACGGCATCTCCTCGGTTTTCGTGCGTAGTGGACGGCGTGCTGGCGACGGTCCGTTCCTATGCTGCCACGTGTAGGGTTGGATCTTGCTTGCGTGATAGGGCTTCTGAATCAACGGCTCGGGCTCGTCGTCTTCGTCCTTTAATACCGTGGGTAAAAAATGATTTCGTTTTTACCCTTTGCCCTTTGCCTTCTATCCATTGTCTCCATTTTCACGAGCGCTACCTCTCTCGCGTGCACTGGAAGTTCTCTGGTCGTTTCCTTGTTCCTTCCTTCACGTGCACCTCCGTCTTCGACGCTGCGCAATGGCCAAGACGAAGAAATCCTCAGCCGATGCTGGCTCTAGCGTCGCTGCCGTCGGCAAGAAGGATGCCATGACCACACATGTCACGGACTACGGGTGGAGGCGCACAGAGGCACACGCTGGGGATCTGCGCAAGTTGCGCAATTCTGGGTTGATCCCCCAGAATAAGGAGGACGTCATCCTCCCCGGAGATGAGATAATCCCTCGTCCACCCATAGGGTTTCGGGTGATGTTCGTTGCCTTCGTTCTTCGTGGTCTTTCGCTTCCTGTCCACGATTTTATTCATGGACTCCTTTTCTTTTACGGGATCCGGCTTCACCATCTCTCTCCCAATTCTCTCCTCCACATCGCCTGCTTTGTCACTTTCTGCGAGTGTTGGCTCGGTATCGAGCCACACTTTGGCCTTTTCCAAAAGCTCTATTTCATGAAGAGGTAGTCTAGCACCGACGGGGTTTATCCTCTCGACGACTGCATCATCTCTCTTCGATCTTCCATTCTTTTCTTTTCCTTTTCGATGTCCGAGTCCGTCCTGTACTGGCGGAAGAAATGGTTTTACATCCGTGACGCCAAGGTGGACGGACAAGGTTTTGGCCTTGCTCCCTTCGACCCCTCCTAGAAAATCGTCCCGAAGAGATCCTGGAAGAATCATATCTTGGAGGGCGAAGTAGCGGAGGTGGAGGAGCTCTACCGTCACGTGGAGGCGCTCCAAATGGTGGCTGAGAAAGAGGTAAACGGTGTGGATATCATCCACGCCTTCCTCAAGTGTCGGGTGCAGATGCTCCAAGCGAGGATGCATCCGATGTTTCTTTATACTGGCCGCAACGACCCGACAAGGGTCTCCTCTGAGGATTTGTCCAAGGGTGACCTCGATAGGGCTCTTCGGCCTCTGCTGAAGTACAAGGCTTATGAGGACCTCCCGGGGAAGTCCTTGACCGCCCCCTTCAGTGCTTCGAATGCAATCCCTCAGGTGTAGAATTGCGTCATGCGCGTTGCGCCTTTGTTCGAGTGCTGTTTTCTTATGACTTTGTAACTAATTGCGATCTCTTGACTTCTTTGGTTTGCAGAATCTCAAGGTAGCTGGGATGATGCCCCCGTTTCCTGAGAATTTCTAATTGCGCCGGACAACGAGGTTGTGGACTCTGAGTCTGAACTTCCTCCGGCGCAATCTCCAACCCAGGAAGCCCCCGAGATGAGCGAGGGGCAGACCCGAAAGCGCTCTCGGAGCGAGTCTTCGGATGCGTTGACTCCCACTACTAGAGAAAAGCCTATGCGAGGAGCATCTAAAAGCCTATCCGAGGCGCATATCATATGCGCCTCTAGCTTCAAGCCTCGGGTATTTTTTATGCGGGGCGCATATGATATGCGCCTCCTATACTTCACATATGCGAGGCGCATATCGATATGCGCCTCGCATATGTGAAGTATAGGAGGCGCATATCATATGCGCCTCGCATATGTTTTACAATGCGCCTCGGATATGTATAGTATATGCGCCTCCTATAGTATCCTATATGCGCCTCCGGTAATATTTTCGAAATTCAAGTTTTACTGAGCACTATAAATAATAATATATAGGTATTCAAATATACAATATAGTCCAGAATACAGTATAAAGAGCACTGAATTTTTCAAAAACTTGCAATTTGCCAAAGCATAATAGAACCAACATGAATACAATACATTACACATCAATCATGACATACAAGTTCATACATCAAGTGTTTGTGCCACAAGTTCACACCTCCGAGTACAAGTTCACAATCACATTACACCTTCGATTACAAGTTCACAATCACATTACAACTCCAACGACGTAGCTCTACCTAGATGAAGTAGAACACATAACCTACCATGAAAAGCAACAAGGTGGTGATCACGAGGAAGTTCCTCCACTTCTTCCTTCCATGCCTCCTCCACTTCTCTTCCGCCACCTCTCTACTCTCATAGCCTTGGTAGTTGTTGCCCGAGAAGTTGTTCACTTGCTTCTGGCAGTCTTTCCACTCCTCGTACACACCTGGAACCCGACCGACGTACACGACATAACACCTCGGCATCTCCTACACATAATAAATATGATATTACTTATGTCAGTGGAAAGCAATAGCTAGTAGTTCACAAGATAGAATCATGCATATATATATATGGGTGAAACAAAATGTAAGAAATCACGTTCTAATCATCGGCATTTCGAAGAAAGACCAAAAAAAAGCAAACCAAGAATGACTTGGATTAGTGCCTCATACTTAGATTGGGCACGGAAATAACAATGCTCGCTGTTCGATCTTGTGCGGCAAGTAGAGTATATGCCCAAATTACTAGTCTACTTGGCACACAAGATCGAACAGCGGCATAGTCATACACGTGACACCACAACACGTTCTAATCATAGGCATTTCGAAGAAAGACAAAGAGAGCAAACCACAAGAAAGTAGGGAAGCAATGACAAATGAAAAGCAACAAGCACTTAAAATAGTTTGTAACACAAATAACTAGCTAGTGTCTCTCACAATGAAGTTCAACGGTTGACGAAACATATTCTAGAGGTTTTGCTAGGCAAGTTTAACATAGTGATAAGAGGTTACAACACGAGTTTGGAACTAACAGCTAGGTACCCAGGCAATGCAATCATGAAGTCTTCTTTGGCTCTTGAGTCGGCTTTGGGGGGGCATTGATGAAGCCCGACCGAGTTTTCGCCATTTGCATGAACATCATGCCGTCACCCTGCTGCGCTAAGCGTTCGTCTATCTCCCAGTTGGACGATGTATAGCCACCGTGGAAGGTTGAAGGGAATATGCCCGAGAGGCAATAATAAAGTGGTTATTATCGTATTCCTTGTTTATGATACATGTTTATTTTACATGCTATAATTGTATTAATATGGAAAAGTTAATACATGTGTGTTTAATAAACAAAAAGGAAGTTCCTAGTTATGCCTCTCTTATAAACTAGCTCGTTGATTAACAAGATGATCAAGGTTTCCTGATCATAGACATTGGATGTTGTTAATAACGAGGTCACAACATTAGTGTAATGGTGTGATGAACATTCATCCGAAGTATAGCATTACGATCAAAGTCATTGAGTTTATATTGCTATAACAACTTACGAAGTGATCCTAATCCTTAGACCATGAGATCATGTCAATCACTAACACCGGAAGAGTTTCTTGATAACATCAAACGTCACACCGTAACAGGGTGATTATAAAAATGGATTCAGAACTAATAAAGTGTTATGTTGAGGCCCATGGATCGAGAGTGGAATTTGTTCATCCCGATGACGGATAGATATGCTCTGGGCCCTCTCGGTGATATCACATTGATTAGCTTGCAAGCAAGTGATTTGATCACTAGAATGTTATATCACGGGAACGAGAAAAGAGTGCATGTCAGTAACGAGATCAAACTAGGTATGGAGATACCGATGATCGAATCTCGGACATGTAATATATCGCGAAACAAAAGGATTAAGATACTAGCGTAAAAGGTTCCGACGATCACAAGAAAGTCATCGTTGAATGTGTGGGAGTCAGTATGGGTCTCCAGATCCCGCTTCTGATTATTGATCCGAGAGGGGTCTCGATCATGTCCGCATTATTCGCGAACCGTAGGGTGACACACTTAAGAGACACCGACATCCATTTGGAGCAAAAGTTTCATGCCGAAAAGAATAACAAGCGCAGGAATTTATTTCACTAGATACCGAAACAGGTTTTCGGGTGAAATTGCATAAAGTGGTTATGCATGTGAAATGAAATACTAGCAAGGGGTTATATGTGAATGTTTGTCATTAAAGTAATTGAAAAAATTCTGAATAAATAAAAGGAGTTTTATTTAATGAGAGTTTGCATTAAATTTGGTGGAAATTTAATGGGAATTTGAGTGGGTTTTTGAGTGGAGGGAATTGAAAGGCTTTTGTGTGAGTGGAGTGTCCACCCACATGAATGAAAGGAGGGGAGGGGGCAGCCCCATGGCTGGGCGCATGGCCCCTTGGGTGCCCCCCTCTCCCTATAAAAGGACCCCCTGCCTTTCTCTCAATCACACCTCCTCGTGAAGGATATCTCTCCCCCTCTAGAATTTATCCCCCATGGTCTCAGACTAGCGAGATACATGTTCCCGATGGCTATTCGGCAAGAAAGAGTTGTGCTTCCGCTGCATCGCTGGAGCGAGGATGCGGAGGTTTCTCGGCGCCTCGAACGTGTGTGCGAGCACGGATGCGCTACTGTTTTGCGGCTCTAGGACTTCCTCTCGATCTTGAGATCGGCAAGAGATCGTCTACATCAACCACGAGTTTGGACTCGTTAAACTTTGTCGGTCTTCAAGGGTATGTTCTCTATGGATATACATCCGCCCGTTGTTTGTATATAGTAGATAGATCTTGGTACATAGTTGTTCCCATCGTAGGAAATTTTTTGTTTTCTATGCCGCGAACCCTACAGTGGTATCAGAGCCGGATCTATGCGTAGATGCTTTGCACGGGTAGTACACATATGAGTATGTGGGCGGTGATGATAATTTTATTGCTTCTTAGTTGTACTTTGGATATTGGTGGCATAGTGGGATGAAGCGGCCCGGACAAACTTTACATGTCCTCACACATGAGACCTGTTCCATGCTTGACATGCAACTAGTTTTGCATAAGTGGCTAGCGGGTGTTTGTCTCTCCAACTATAGTCAATATCTAATTTGCAACGAGTTGTCAACAATTTGGTTATCCTCGTTGTGGTTCATGTTCGTAGGTAAGAACGGTTCTATCTTCGAAAGCCCTAAACCACGTAAAATTTGCAATGGATAAATTAGAGGCGTCTAGTTTAGATTGTTGCTGGGCTAGTGTTATGATATGGTGATGTTGTAAGTAGAAGTATGAGATGATACTCTTACAACACACATAACGTGTAATCTCCATAGACCTTGGACTTACACATATAGGTATGATAGTGATCATACCACGGTGCACATGATAGAGATCATATGCGGGAACCATATCATTCCACTAATAAACATGTGATGTTTGATAGCATCTTATATTGCTTGTTTGGCGTTTTATTAGCATAATAAGATGATCCCTCATTTTGATATCAAGATAAGAATGTGTTCTTCCTTAAGTATGCATCGACAATGTTTCGTCGCTTCAAGACATCACGTGATGATCGGGTGTACTTGAATCCATGAGCATATCTCGGGTGTAAGACAGTTACACACGCGAATACTAAGGTTCTTACTTGACGAGCCTAGCATGTACAGACATGGCTTCGGAACACGGACCGAAAGGTTAAGCATGAGTCATATGTTTTGATATGATGACCATATGGATGCTCGCCTTTGAAACTACACCGACTCACGTGATGATCGGAGTTGGTGTAGTGGATTTGGTTCATGTAATCACCAAAAAGACACGAGGGATGTCGTTTTTGAGTGGGAGTTCATTTCTAATTTGGATTAGTAGAACTCAATTTATCATAAATTAAATCAAAGTGAATTTGCATAATTCGTTGTAGTCATTGGAATTCGTTCACCACCTTATGCATAGTTGTAATTGAGATAATAGAACTATAGAATTATGGATATATACTTTACGAACTGGTATCGTATTGTGTTGAGTGTCAATCTAAAGTTTAAAATCCTATTGCAAACTTTCAGCAAACTCTATTTACTCCGTGAAATTTAATTGTTAGTATTAAATCGAGAGTAACAATTCCAGTGTTAGTATCTTAAGTATCATGTTTGCCTCCACGATTCTTGATTGTTTTAATATCAAGTTTATCTAGGAGCTGAAAGAATTGTTTCAGAAACCATCATGTGTGGCAGATATAACGATATCTGAAACAATGTTTTGGTTGCAAAATGATAGAGTATAATATATGTTCTCATATTGGATGAGAATTTACGAAGGTTGGAGATGCTAGACATCCTAATCATCCAAAAGGGTTTTGGAAAGTAATGTTATACTCATGATTCGCCTTTATAAGCTACAATAGCTTGATCATGAAAGTTGTCATGATAAGGATGAATAGAATATGTATGTAAAGTGTTTACTACACTAAAAGATTGCTAAAGAATGGATTTTGAAAGAATACCGATCATTTGATGATGGTGATCTACTTCAAAGTGCAAGTCCAAAGGTATTATTATTTGAATATACACGCTTTGGACTATGTGTCATGTATATGGTGCCACTTTTGATGTTGATAGATTCTTTTAAAAAGGAAAAGGAAATGCTGAAAGAGAATCTATAAAATATATTTGGCAGAAAAGAAAAGATTGGAAATATCCAATTTAGGTATATATATGATATACATGTTATGGTTGTATTCTTTGCTTGTTAAACAATGTGGTTCTTGGGTATTGGATACCGAATTGGTTGGTATGAAATTTCATACAGAACAACGCAATTCATGAACCACAATGGACTAAGTAACTAGCAAGAGAATATGTGATGATGTTCATCGAAAACAAACAAACCGTTGTTTGTATTTCTCGTTGACATCAAAGCTTGACTTCAAGATTTGTTTTAATAATTGTTATTTAAATCAGGTATTATGAGAACAAAGGTTGTTCAAATAATTACCATATTCCATATAAGATGGATGATTTACAAATCTAGTTGGAGAAATCACATCCATAAAGCCTAATGCTAAAATGTCGCAAGACAAATGATTGAAATATCACTTGCGAAGTGACATCGCCGTTTAAATTATATTGGAAAGAAAACATGAAGAATCTCCATATTCATGGATTTTTGGAGTCTTTGATTTGATCAAGTGACGCTTGTGAGACTTTCCTCGGGATAATTAAAACTTCGTTCAAAGGCCAAAGAAGAACGAACGACTAAAATATTGGAATTTATACATATCGATGTATGTAATCCATTATTTATAGTCATAAGCGATGGGTTTCAACTTCATATACTTTCTCCGGAAATTTGAGTGAATGTTCACTTAATGAGAATGAAGTATGAAATATTTGAAAATGTTTCAATGACTTTCAAGATGAAGTGGAAAATCATTGTAACAAGAAAATAAATGGTTTATGATTTTATCATAAGGGATTTGTTTGAGTTACAAGTGTAACAAGAAAATAAATGAATTATGATTTTATCATAAAGGGATTTATTTGAGTTGCAAGTTTAGCAAAACACCTAGATTTACATCTCCCGAAACACCATAGGATTATGGAGTGTTTGAGATTTGTAATGAAACCTTGTTTGACATGGTTGGATCAAAGGTGTTATTTATAAAACTGCCATTGTGTTTTAAAAGATTAAAGCTTTAGAGACTACCGCTTTTACACTGAAAAGAGCTCCATCTTGATCCGGTGAAATGACACCATGGAAGTTAAGGTTTGGGGTAAAACCCAAGTTGTCATTTCTTAAATTTTGGTATGATAAACATAAGTAAGATGTTTACAACCGAAGTCGGATGAGCATGTCTTTGTAGGTTATTTCGAATAATAATTGGTTATTCCTCCATAACACCAAGGACAAAAGGGTTTGTCGCTTGAAACGTGAAGTTTCTTGAAAAAGGATTTTTTTCGTAAAAGTTAAGTGGGAGGACAATAGAACTTTGATAAGGTTAACGAACCTTAGCTAAATATGCTGAGTTGCGCAGCGCCGGAAAATGTTCCGGAGGCAGCCAGAATGCTCATGGATTACGTGCCTCAAATGTTGCGGTCACGGAGATCTAAGTTCCTATTGAACCAAGTCGGTCGAATAAACAATCAAATACTAAGATTTGAGAGTAAATCATTATTGTTTGACAATGATGAACCGACTATATGCAAAGAAGCGATGATGGGCCCTTACTCCGTCAAATGGCTTGAAGCCATAAAATTCGTGATAAGTCCATACACGATAAATCAAGTTTTGAACTTGGAAGACCCTCCGGAAAGGTGTAAAAACCTATCGGTCGTATTTGGATCTATAAAGAAACAGACATGAATGTTTCACATCTATGAAATAGTCGACATGTCGTAAAGTATTTTATGACAATGTTCAAGGAGTTGACTATGACAAGATTTGATCTTTCATAGTGATATTTAGTCTGGACGGATTAAAGTAGCAACCACTACATATAATTTGGTATATGGTAGATGAATAAACAAAACAAAGTTCTTCTAATAGAATGGTTACCTAGGACGTGTACATGACACGATCCAAAGGGTTTTGTTAATTCAATGGATGCTAAAAAGGGGCATGCAAACTTCAATTATTGAAGTAAGCATCGCGGAGTTGGAATCTTCACCGTGATGAAAAAGAGTTTTCATCAGGAGACGATGAAGATGCTTGCATTTGCAAGAAATTAAGTGGGAGCGCTAAGACATATTTCTAATACATTATGTGGAGGACATCTTGTTGATTAGAAATAATGTATATTTTATTGACAAAGGTTAAGAATTTCATTTTGATGAAATACTTAGGCAAAACCCGAATATTTAGCGTGAATGTCTATAGTGGATAGACTGTAACGCCAATATGGTTGTGCCAAACGTACATATATGAGATATTGAAGGAGTTCAATATAGAATCAACAAGAAACGGTTCTTGTCGCATGGAAAGGAATTGAATCAAGATTCAAGTGTATCGACACTTGATAAGTGAAACAAGATTCAAGTGCTTTGACACTTGATGAGTAAAATCACAAGAATGTCTTGATCAATCATACCATGATATGAACACATCCAGATATGTCCTATGCTCTAAGTGTTATGAACATATACCAGAATGAATCATAAAATGATCATTGGACGATAGTGAGGATATTCTTATGATCTTTTGGAAGAACTAAGAATATATTTGTGTAGAGGTGACAAACAATTACAAATAGTTCATTGTAAAGCGTTACATTGATACTAGTTTTGTCACAAGATACAAATTAAGTTTATCTCAATTTAAATGATGAGTGGCACAATGAAATGGAAAGAAAGTTTCCATGATGTATTTGGAAGAGTTCCAAAGTTAAGACATTATGACGAATACTACAACAAAAGGCTAAGTATATGACTGCTATAGTAGCAGCAAAGGAGGGCATTTGTGTCAAGTAGTTTGTTATCAAACTAAGGTGTGGTTCGCAACGGGCTAACATTGATGATATATTGTACGACAATAGTATCGACGTGATTTAAACCCAAGGAACTAAAGGTCTCACCAAAAGACCAAATTTATACAATGCCATCTCATTGGAGAATGAGTGATGCGTGAAGATGCAAAGACATGCAAATACACACGGACCTGAAAGCATCAGATCCGTAGATTATGTTAACCACTTGCAGTTGCGTATATGGAACACCAGAAAGCCATATGTGTTCAATACGCAAAGTTTTCAAACTAGATTATTGTCTCTAGTGCAAGTGGGAGACTGAAGGGAATATGCCCGAGAGGCAATAATAAAGTGGTTATTATCGTATTCCTTGTTTATGATAAATGTTTATTTTACATGCTATAATTGTATTAATACGGAAACGTTAATACATGTGTGTTTAATAAACAAAAAGGAAGTTCCTAGTTATGCCTCTCTTATAAACTAGCTCGTTGATTAACAAGATGATCAAGGTTTCCTGATCATAGACATTGGATGTTGTTAATAACGAGGTCACAACATTAGTGTAATGGTGTGATGAACATTCATCCGAAGTATAGAATTATGATCAAAGTCATTGAGTTTATATTGCTATAACAACTTACGAAGTGATCCTAATCCTTAGACCATGAGATCATGTCAATCACTAACACCGGAAGAGTTTCTTGATAACATCAAACGTCACACCGTAACAGGGTGATTATATAAATGGATTCAGAACTAATAAAGTGTTATGTTGAGGCCCATGGATCGAGAGTGGAATTTGTTCATCCCGATGACGGATAGATATGCTCTGGGCCCTCTCGGTGATATCACATTGATTAGCTTGCAAGCAAGTGATTTGATCACTAGAATGTTATATCACGGGAACGAGAAAAGAGTGCATGTCAGTAACGAGATCAAACTAGGTATGGAGATACCGATGATCGAATCTCGGACATGTAATATATCGCGAAACAAAAGGATTAATATACTAGCGTAAAAGGTTCCGACGATCACAAGAAAGTCATCGTTGAATGTGTGGGAGTCAGTATGGGTCTCCAGATCCCGCTTCTGATTATTGATCCGAGAGGGGTCTCGATCATGTCCGCATTATTCGCGAACCGTAGGGTGACACACTTAAGAGACACCGACATCCATTTGGAGCAAAAGTTTCATGCCGAAAAGAATAACAAGCGCAGGAATTTATTTCACTAGATACCGAAACAGGTTTTCGGGTGAAATTGCATAAAGTGGTTATGCATGTGAAATGAAATACTAGCAAGGGGTTATATGTGAATGTTTAAAGTAATTGACAAAATTCTGAATAAATAAAAGGAGTTTTATTTAATGAGTTTGCATTAAATTTGGTGGAAATTTAATGGGAATTTGAGTGGGTTTTTGAGTGGAGGGAATTGAAAGGCTTTTGTGTGAGTGGAGTGTCCACCCACATGAATGAAAGGAGGGGAGGGGGCAGCCCCATGGCTGGGCGCATGGACCCTTGGGTGCCCCCCTCTCCCTATAAAAGGACCCCCCTGCCTTTCTCTCAATCACACCTCCTCGTGAAGGATATCTCTCTTCCCCTCTAGAATTTATCCCCCATGGTCTCGGACTAGCGAGATACATGTTCCCGGTGGCTATTCGGCAAGAAAGAGTTGTGCTTCCGCTGCATCGCTGGAGCGAGGAGGCGGAGGTTGCTCGGCGCCTCGAACGTGTGTGCGAGCACGGATGCGCTACTGTTTTGCGGCGCTAGGACTTCCTCTCGATCTTGAGATCGGCAAGAGATCGTCTACATCAACCACGAGTTTGGACTCGTTAAACTTTGTCGGTCTTCAAGGGTATGTTCTCTACGGATATACATCCGCCCGTTGTTTGTATCTAGTAGATAGATCTTGGTACATAGTTGTTCCCATCGTAGGAAATTTTTTGTTTTCTATGCTGCGAACCCTACAAAGGTGCCTCCGGTTTTTATGACTCCCTGGTACACGATTGTCGCGATCTCCTCCTGGATGTTGAAGAAGTGTTGCCTGAGGTTGCGAGCCTGTATGCATGCAAGATTTTCAGCCCACTTCAGGAGGTCAGATGGTAGCATTTTGGTCTCCATGTCATTGAAGAACGCCTTCATGTGGTAAATGGCGTAGAAGGCATCCTTCCCACTGCCAGGCGGCTGCTTGAGGCAGGCAAACTTCGTCGTGTGGCGGAACACGTGCGCGCCGAACTTTACATGTGGCCTTGCCGGTTTGACGCCTCCCGCTGCGACGTAGCCGGTGAGAGCGCCATCAAGAATTTTCTTGATATTGGTGTAGTTTTTTTGGATCGCACTGTTTGAGTCGAGGTACAAGGCTGTTGAGTGTTTCAAATTCAATCTTATGAGCACACAGCCTGTCCGATCATCCTCCGTGATGGGATGGTAGGGAAGGAGAATCACATCCTTGTCCGAGTATGTTTGCAGGAAGTTTGAGAGGTAGTCGGTCGCCAGATCTATGGCCTCAGCATCTTTCAGGACGACGTCACGCATGAAGTAGGGATCCACTATCTGGATGCCCGGGATCTTGTCTCTCGTGATCGCCAAGCCATATTGAGGGAGAACAGCCGAACCAGGGTATTATGCAGTCGAAACCCGTTCAACATGTCAAACAGGTCGGTATGCCGCACGTAGAAGATATCCCCGGGGGGTACAGTGACGAAGCACGGCATATGAGAAGGCATCTTAGCCTTGAAAACGAGGTACGACTGATCGTTGTCGCGAATGCGGCACTGCTCAATTGTGAGACATCCATAATGAATACTACGCATATGCGAGCCTGCGACCTCGAGCATCGATTTACACATCATCGGTACACCTGCCACGTGCTGCTGATTCCTGGCTTGCCCCATAGCGCCATCCCGGAAAAGAGGATTTGGATCCTGGCCCCGATCACCCTTAGGCTTCCTTTTGCGACCCTTCTTGCTCTTTACGGCTTCGGCCAGTGCGTTCACCTCACCGACCGTCTTATGGAGGGTGCCGGGGCTGATCAAAGGAACTACTGGCCTTGGAGGCTCGGTGAAGGGGACATGTGGCGGCGTCTCCTGACTAGTTGGGAAGAGACGCACCTTGCAACTTGATGTGTGCCTGATAGTCCCAACTCATACAAATCAGAAAACCTTGTGTTAACAAACTGGTCACCGTAGTTCGGGTCAATTTCTTCATCATCATCGGGATTCTGTGCCATGTTGTCCAAGTCTCCCATCTCGAAGTCTTCATCATGTGCTGGTTGTGCTGCCTCTAGGGTGATGTTGAGCTGGTCCTCTGTCCCCAAACGGATCTGGCTCTTCGGCCATAGGTACAAGTAGCCGAAGCCGGTATTGAGGACCGCTGCCGTGTCCTCATCATCCCATCCTTGAGGTTGAGAGGGAGGTTCCACTTGCTCGTAGCCCGGAAGCACCATACTGTATTTGACCCTCATCATGTCAGGTGGCATTGTGACATTGTGCATTTTGTTCTCTGGTTGAACAATAGTACCCTTGGCACACTGTTGGATTAGGCGGCGCCTAGGCAACGCTTAAGCATGCTTAATCACTAGGCGGTAGACAAACGCCTCGCCTAGAGCATAAGCGGAAGTCTAGGTAGGATAACTAATAAATTTTCTTATGGAGCAAGAAATCATGAATTTTTTTCACTTTTTAGCTAGCTGGGCCATATTCCAATGGCGGTCGTTGGTTGTTTACTCATTTACATGATCTAAATTAATGTATATCACATATAATAACCCATATATACCCTTGATGGTAAAAACTATATGCTCGCCTAGGCCACGCCTAGGACGCTTAAGCACCGCCTAGGCACTAGGCGAAGGCCAAACGCCTCGCCTACGTCTAACGCTTTTTCCAACCTTGCCTTGGCAACATCCATCAACTGGCCGCCCACCCAGTGCATTAGAGTGCAAGGAGTGTCTCCCTGCGAAAGATCGACATGTAGGCCGAGCGTTAGAAAAACAGAGATCAAGTCATCGGTGTGGTTGAGCCTCCCAACTCTCGCTTTAATTAGTTAGTTACCTTGAGGGCGTCAAACTCGGCCAATGTCGAGGCACCGACGCCGACAAGCTTGACCACGCAAGTGGCAGAGTGGCTGCCTGATGGCACGGTGGTGCGGGCCGGCGCCTTCGCCGCAGTGGGCAAGTTAAGCTCCGGAGCTAGAGGAGTCTCCACCACCACCGGCCCTGCTGGAGGAGTCACCAACGCCTCCGGCCGCGCCACATTGTCCGATTGGGCGCTGTTGAGGTTGGGAACCGGTGGTGGCCCCCATTTACCACCCTTCTGCCACTTGTTGTACTTTTCCATGTAGACGGGAAGGATGGTGTTGAGCTTCTCGTTCACTTGTGAATAGACTTGTGACTAGACTTGTGTCTGGACTTGTTCTTGGAACTTTGTCTCGGCAGCCGACACAGCCTTGTTCACGGCAGCTTGGACTATATTTGGAAAGGCTTCCATCTGTTCCCTTAGGAGTTTTACCTCGGCGCTTTCGGCCTTCTTGCCCTTCCGCTCCGGGGTGCCATAGTACTCGGACCATGATATGCCGCCAAAGCCGACCACACGACCAGCCGACGGGGCCGCCAGGGGATCGACACTCTTGGTCTGGTTCAGCGCCCTATTAAAAGTGGTGTCCCACTTGGCGACAGGCGGTGGCGCTGACCCCTGGGATGAGGAGCTCCTACACTCCTCGTCCTGCGCACAAGGAACGCAAATCATTTGATCAGAAAACTGGACTTCATTGATTAATCATGAATGCAATTAATCGACTTGCATGCAAACTACTTACATATTTTTGCATGAAGTCCTTCACCCTCACAGCAAAGGGGCCGACGGGCTCCAAAGAATAATCAGAACCCCCTTTCGGCGGGGAAAACCGGGCCCTGACGAAGTTCTTTGCCTGCTCCTCCTTTATGTCGTCAAAGGGACGTGTCAACCCCTTTGCACGAGCGTCGGCGTCCTCCTTATCCCATTTGGGCCTCGCGGCTCTATAACCGCCGGAGCCGAGATGGTGGGTACCAATGTTTCGGGATCTCATATTCTTGCCCTTCTCAGTCCTGGCCTTGCCCAAGGCGGAGTTACATCTGGCCTTGAACACATTGTAGTCTTCTTCCTTGACCAGAGGCTCCTTCTTGACGAGCTCTGGATAACTTAGCTTCTCCTCGAAAATCAGATTCTCCACCCGAGCCTTCCAATTTGACAAGGCCTTGGTCATCCTCCCGAGGGCATACTTGTTCACCGGATTCCCTTTGAGATTGTCATTATTATACTTGTTTTCCTCATCACCCGGGAACGCGTATATTGCGTGCAGCTTCCGGAAAAGCTGGATGAGGAAACCCTTGTTCTCTTCGGCCTTCAGGTTCTCCATGTTGATCGTGACGGTGTTCCGGAGGATTGCCGCAAGCTGGTTAGAGTAACCCCCAACAAATTCTTCTGGATCCAAAGGCGCACCTTTAGGGCTCACACTTGTGATGATGGACCTTTTGAGGTCGACCACGATCGGGGTCCGATCCTTCCGAGACTTCTTCGATGCGCTACCACCGTCTGTAGTAGCTTCACCGCCGCCATCAGTGGTAGTGGCGTCGCCATCGGCGTCCCCCATCTCCTCATTTCCCGACGAGGTATCCTCGTCCTCCTCCATCTCGTCGTCCCGCGGAACAAATTCCGGGGCCTCTAGGGATTCCATCTCCGCCTGCTGCTCCCAAAAGGGCTTCTGACTAGAAGTGCCCGGATCCGACATTTCTAAACACACAAATAAATGAAACTAATAAGCACAAAAATTCACAGAAAATTTTGGCATGAACTTTGCTAATTTTCTATGTCTAGGAGTGCCAGAAATTCGCCGGAACGGAAATGAATCAACATTCCGGCGAAACATTGGCAACTCAAAAAGAAAAACCTGCACAAAAAGGATCAACTCCCATCATCACAGCCATTTTGCTGCCAGCATACACAAACACATACATACATACAGTATCCGAGTTTTGCTGAACTCACATAATTCCTGAAGGCAGAACATAGATTCATAATTTCACAGCATAGCAGAAAACAACTGATTCGAAACTACAGAAGAAACTCAAAATCTGAGAGCAGTATGACCTGGTGCAGTTTTCCTGCATACAGATATGTGCAGATTGAAACACAAAGAAAACACAGAATAATCAACTTCCAGTTTTCCTGCATACAGATATGTGCAGTCTTCTTGCAATTATTGTACAACTCACATGAGTCTGATTGCTAGTTCTTTCATTAATTAACAACTGAAACCAGGTGATCAAATATCAAATGTTGGCATTGAGTCATGTCATCTTAATTCTTTTACTACACAAGCACTGCATCAGGTAAACGGCTACACAAGCACTGTATACAGATAGAGCCAAGGATCCCTGAGGCATTCCAGTACACACAACTACAGAAGCACTGCATCAGGTAAACGACTAAAGAAACGACTCCATATCCTAAGTGTGACGTATGTTTTATCACATTATAATCATCGCTAAGTATAGTACTCACTGTCTTACTCTGCTAGATGAACCATACTAAGTTAACGACATTATCACAATTAGCAATCAGCAATGCCTCTCATCTTTTCTATTTGCCTAAAACCTGAACTTGAACCTAAACTTCTATGCCTAAAATTAGCAATCAACAATTAGCAATCAGCACACACTATGAACCTGAACCTGCACACACTATGAAACACAATCAACAATTAGCAATCAGCAGTAGTTTTTTCACTCCTAGAACCTGAACTTCTATGCCTAAAATTCAGAAACACAAGGAGTACTGAATATTGACAGTTCAAGTTTGAATATTGACAGGGCAACAAGTCTGAATATTGACAAGCATGACAAGCACAAATATTGACAGGGCAACAAGTCTGAATATTGACAGGGCAACAAGTCTGAATGCTAAACAAATTATCAAGACCAAAGAGAAATCAATATAAGGGACAAGCACACACCGAGCATCTGGCGGCCACCATCGCAAGCCAGGGAAGGGCGGAGGTGGATGCCGGCAGTGGCTAAGAAACCCTAGAAGGGGAGGAGAGGGGAAGAGGTGTGGGTGGGTGGGGGGCGGGGACTCACCGGAGAGAGGGATTGCCAAAGCCGGTGTCGGGCTCCTCCTTCACGGGGCGGCGGCGTCGGGCTCCTCCTTCACGGGGACGGCGGCGTCGGGCTCCTCCTCCACGGGGCGGCGGAGAGCTCCTCCTTCACGGGGACGGCGGCGTCGGGCTCCTCCTCCACGGGGCGGCGTCGGGCTCCTCCTCCACGAGGCGGCGTCGGGCTCCTCCTCCACGGCGGCGACGGCTTCGATCGATGTGGCGTTGGGCTCTGAGATATGTGAAGTGGTGTACTAGCTGTGTAGTACTAGCGCTGTGTGACTTGATCGATGTGTGCCGGTTATGCGAGGCGCATATCGCAAAGTGCGCCTCGTATAATATTACGCGAGGCGCATCTGGGCTAAATGCGCCTCGCATAATATGCAATCCTAGACAAATAGGGCAGTGCGTAGGTTTCTATCAACAAACACACAGCAGCCTAGTGGTAGTACATGCCTTGTCCTATTTCACTGCTGGCCACCCAGGTTCGAATCCTAAGGTTAACAATTTTTTGGAATTTTTTTTTATAGGCCATTTTTCATGTAGAAGTATTGTCCAAACACAATATGAACTATAAAATATACTACAAATATATTAAATATTCAAATATTGCTAAAACAACAAAAATGAGTATTCTCAATGAATGTGTCTTGTCGATACATAATATTCTCAATGCAATATTATTATAACACACACATAATGAAAATTAAGAATGTTTTGATACATAATAGTAGGCCACACACACGACGGTTCTTGACAATGGTCGGAGCGCGCTAGCGTTTCTTGAAAATGGTCGTCTTCTTGCCCTTCTTTGTCGCGGTTGCATAGGTTAGGTCCGGGACGTCTTCACTACTTCTCTTGAACGGAAGTCCTTTCTTAGCTAGGGTTGTGGTGTACGGTGTTTGGTTGCCATACCCGTCTTCTATCTTCGGGTCGCCGTTCTGGTCAAAGTCTTGCTCGTTGGCGACTCCATCCATTCCGATAATGTTCCTTTTGCCTCTCCTGACGACAACCCGGCTAGGCTTTGACGGGTCTTTGATGTACCAGCATTGGTCGACTTTGCTAGCCAAAACCCAAGGCTCATTTCTTGCAGGTGCGTTCGCGCTGGTGGTCTTTGACGGTATAACCATCGTGGTGAAATACCGGTCTTCTTTCTCGACGCTCTGGGCCCACCTAACACGGAACATCGGCACCTTCTCCGTAACATAGTCGAGCTCCCAAATCTCCTCGATACTTCCGTAGTATCTTTCCGGGATGTCGCCGGTGTAGAATATCCCTGTTACCCCTGAGTTCTGGTAATCGCAGTTATTGTCTTTTTCCTCTGTGTAGAACATGTATCCGTTGATATCGTAAGCCTGATAGGTCATGAGGTTGTGCGAGGCGCCCTGTGACAATGAGAATATGAGTTTATCTTCCTCCAAGTACTCGCCCTGCGGTGGATTAGCTATGACCTTCTCCCTAAACCACCGCGTGAAACCGGAGTTGTGCTCCTTGATAACATCTTCCTCCCTCGGGACCTGGCGCCCCTGATCAGCGTAATTCTTCTTGATAAACTCTTTGTGCTCATGTATGTATGGATCAACCACCTGCAGGTGTTGCAGCGCGACCAGGTTTGCTCTTTCAAAGTCCTTGGTTCGGCCCTCCATGTCGACATGCTTTGCACGTCGACCCTCGTGGTGACCCCATCCAGCGAGCCTCCCGAGGTTCTTGTTGAATGGCATACCAAGAGGGGTCTCGGTTTGTAGAAAGTTCGAGCAGAAAGAGATGCACTCTTCGGCCAGGAAGCCGTTTGCTATGCTTCCATCTGGACGGGACTTGTTCTTAACGTATCCCTTGATGTGTCCATTGAGCCTTTCGAACGGCATCATGCTTCGCAGAAACGCAGGACCGAGCTGGACGATATCCTCCACGACATGGAGAAGCAGATGAAGCATGATGTCAAAGAAAGCGGGGGAGGGGGGGAATAAATCTCGAGCTCGCACATTATCACCACGATCTCGTCCTGTAGCCTCGTGAGCTGCTTAATGCCTATCGACTTCCGAGAGATGACGTCAAAAAAGTTGCAGAGGCCAAACAGTGTTTCACGGATGTGCTTGTCCATTATACCTCGGATCGCGACCGGGAGTACCTGCGTCATTAGCACGGCGACGTTGTGAGACTTCATCCCGCTGAAGCGCTGCTTCGCCTCGTCTAGCCATCTGCTTATCTTCCCCGCGTAGCCGTTCGGAAATTTGACTCCGAGGAGGCACTTCATAAACTGTATGGCCTCCTTCTTACTTAGAGTGAAGCATGAGGCCTTGAGCTTGACCTCTCCCTTCTTAACCTTTTTCCCCTTGCGACAACGACTATTCTGTGTTTCTGTCTCCTCCACCTCGTCCTCCTCCTCATCATCGCTAGGTGGTGTTTGAAGTTCATCCCTGATGCCCATATGCTTCAAGTCGTTCCTTGCCTTTGGCCCATCTTTGGTCTTGTCGGTGTTAAGGAGGGTGGCAAGCAGACTCTCGCCCACGTTCTTCGTGATATGCATGAGATCAAGGCTATGAGGCACGCGGAGGATCTTCCAGTATGGCAAGTCCCAAAAAACAGACCTCGCCTTCCATACCTTCAGCAACGGCTCTGGCTTCTTCTGGGTCTTTCCTGGCGCAGGCACTCCTTCCAGTTATTCAACATCTTGTAGATTTCAGCGCCACTCTTCTGGTGTGGGATTCCTCGGAGCTCGATCGTCCCATCGAACAGATGTCCTAGCTTTCTCCAGGCGTGATTCTTGGGAAGCCACCTCCGAGCCCCAAGGAACACGGTTTTCCCGGACACGGGATCTTTGTGTAGCTGGCGGTACGTTGTATTATCCTTGCACCTAACGCACCCATAGAATCCTTGGACCACCTGCCCCGAGAAGTATCCGTAACCGGGATAGTCTTGCACCATCGTGATCATCGCCGCTCTCATGTCAAAGTACTCTTGTCTCGAGGCGTCCCATGTACGGGCTCCTTCTTCCCATAACGTGGCCAACTCCTCTTTCAACAACGTGAGATACAGATTGATGTCTGTACCAGGTTGTTTTGGCCCTTGAACGAGCATACTCATGGTTACGTACTTCTTCTTCATGCACAACCAGGGGGAGGTTGTAGATCCATACAAACACGGGCCAGGTGTTGTGTGTGCTGCTCTGGCTTCCAAACGGATTGAGTCCGTCAGTGCTCACGCCCAGCCTGAGGTTCCTTGAATCTTTCCCAAAATGTTGGTAATATTGTAGGTCCAACGCCTTCCACTGGCAAGCATCCGAAGGGTGCCTCAACATTTCCTCCTTCTCCGGATCATCGTCTTCCGGCCTCTTTCTTTCCGCGTGCCAGCGCATGAGCTGTGCTTCCTTAGGGTCTGCGAAATACCGCTGCAAACGAGGAGTTAGAGGAAAGTACCACACCACCTTCCTAGGAGCTTTCTTGGTCCCTCTCTTGTATCGAGAGGTCTTGCACACCGGACACGTGGTCTTCTCCGCGTCCTCGCCCCGGTAGATGATGCAATCATTTATGCAGACGTGGTATTTCACGTGCGGTTGATTGAGAGGGCACACGATTTTCTTCGCCTCAGCGATACTAGTCGGACATGTGTTCCCCTTCTTGGGAAGAATATCGTGCCAGAATACAATGTTGTCGTCAAAACATTCGTTGGTCATTTTGTGTTTCGCCTTCATCTCCAGAGCCCTAAGCGTTACATTTAGACGGGTATCCCCGTCGTTGCATCCGTCAAACAATGGAGTGACCGCGTCTTTCTCCATTTGCTCCAGTTTAGCCTTCTCTCTACCGGTGGCTCTGGCGTTACTCGTCTCCTTGAGAAGCAGATCTTGGACATGAGGGTCTCGCAACCAGCTCGAATCATGGTCGGCACCACCTTGATCATCTTCGTGTCCATGCCCGACGCCACCTTGATCATCTTCGTGTCCATGTCCAGTGCCACCACCCTGATCTTCGTGATCGTGACTGGCGTCTTGATCTTCGTGATCATCACTGGCATCTTGATCTTCGTGATCATCACGTATCCATCGAGTGTAGCCATCCATGAAACTACGTCGAAGCAGGTGCGACTCCAGCATTCCGGAATCATGCCTTATCAGATACATCAGCTTGCAGTCCCGACATGGACATCTTATCTCTGTCTTGTTTGCACGTTCCATGTCGGCCCTCGCGCATGTCATCCACCTATCCACGCGGGCTTTGTTGATCAGTGGTCGGACCATGGCCGCCTGCGTGGTACAAAGATCAAGAGAATAATTAGAGCATATATGGACGTGGATCGCCGGAAAAATTCGGCATGACCTCCCCTAAAAAGAGGACATCCGCGAGTGCCAGAAATTCGCCGGAAAAGAAATAAATCGACATTCCGGCGAAACATTGGCATCTCAAATGAAATCCCTGCACAAAAAGTAGCACCATAACACAATCATATAGTCGGTGTATCCGACAACGCGCATACATGCAAGCAACGCCTTCACGTTTCCTCCAACAACGACTTGCGCAAGAGAGTCGGAGGAGAAGTAAATGGACATGTTGTAGATCTAGAGGAGCAAGAGACTTCACTTACATATGGGTGTCAACCAATGGATGTTGAGCAAGCTTCTATGGTGAATCAATGGGGGAAATGAGGTGGGGAGGAGGAGGGGGGCGACCAGATTTGTCTTGGTGGAGGAGGAAGAAGTGACACAAGTGAGTGGGGTGGTAGTTGCCTCCATGTGCAAAAAGCTGGAAAAAAGTGGTGCCAGGTTATGCGAGGCGCATATTGCACAATATGCGCCTCCTATAATTCAAACTATAGGAGGCGCATATAGCAATATGCGCCTCGCATAAGCAGCCACCTACCATCGCCCGGGCCCACAGGAGTTACTGGAGGCGCATATGGCCATATGCGCCTCACATATTATCAAATATAGGAGGCGCATATAGCCATATGCGCCTCGCATATTCGTGCACCTACCAACATGCGGGCCCACACAGATTATGCGAGGCGCATTCTGTCCATATGCGCCTCGCCTATCTGATATATAGGAGGCGCATATGACTAGAATGCGCCTCGCATAATATGGGGCTGCTAGATTCTGTCCGTACAGGGATTATAGGAGGCGCATTCTTATCATATGCGCCTCGCCTATTTTTATACTAGAGGCGCATATCGCAAAGTGCGCCTCGCCTATTTTTATAGGAGGCGCATATGTCTAAATGTGCCTCGCATAAGCATGTCTCCTATAGCCTTTTCTCTAGTAGTGTCCACCAACTCCCAGGGGACCTTCCTTCTTGGAGCAGCATGGTGAGGATGAAGGTGCTTCTTATGCACCTTTCCCTGTTGTGCCGCTTCGGGTGATGGCGCTGCATCCACCGACCAAGAAGAAGAATAAGGAGAAGGCCGTGCCTGTCTTCAACTTGTCAGATATTGACTCATAAGTTGTTTCGTCTGTGCTTTGTTTTGTTATTTGCGTGTGTAATGTAGTGTGTTGTCTTGATCGGTGTTTTCCTTGTAGCCACTCCTCGGAGGGTTCTCTTAGTGAGGGCACTGAAGAGGACGTAGGGGAGTCGAAGCTGACGGATCCTCCCTCTCAAGTGGTGGCCAACTCTGAGGATGATGAGCTGAACCTCTCCAAGCGAGAGGCTCGGGTAATTGTGACTGAGAAGACCTCACGCGGAACTTCGGAGTCCCCGCCTGAACATGTAAGTAGTTTGCACCTTTGTCTTGTAGGGGGAGCCCCGAGCCCTTTTTTGGACTATCTGTTAGTCAATTTTTGCTCTTGCAGGGCGTAGCCCCGAGCCCTTTCTGACGTTTTCCTTGGTCATTTGCTTCTGGTTCTTTTGCAGCCCTTTGTGCATAGCGCTAACCTCCTCATCCAGCATCATCTGGCGCTCGAGGTACTCACTTTGCTCATTCCTGTTTATTTCATCTGTCACATGAGCGATGCTTGTGTTGCTCATGTGTTTCTTGGTGTTTGCAGATGAAAAAAATGCGGCCCTTCATCGGCTGGACGCTCTCGAAAAGAGCCTCGGCCGAGCAAAGAAGAAGGCTGTGGATGCTGCGGAGGCAAAGGAGCGCCTGCAGAAGGAGGTGACTGGTGCTTCCGAAGCCAGGGAGCGCCTACAGCGGGAGGCTTCCGATCGCGAGGAGCATCTCGCAACTGTTGTGGCTCCTCACAAGAAGGAGATGGCAGATAGGCTTATGGCTGCAACCAAGGCCTTCTCTGGTAAGTTTCCCTTGCTTGTTTTGGTCTTGTTTGGCTGCTCCTTGTCTTGTTCTTATTCGGATATTTTTTCCTTACCTGTCTCAGATGCTTCAGGCATCGTGTTTGATCGTGGTGCACTGGAGCATGGGAGTGCTCTAGATGATACCACCGCAGCGGTCGAAGATCGTTGCGGTACCGCTGCTGGTTCTCTGGCGAAGGCTAAGGAAGTTCTTCGTCGCTTCTACAGGGAGGTCGTCCCCAAGGGCGCTGCTCTTGAGGATGTCGACGCTCTGGTGGATGCCCTGTCGAAGGAAGTTCCAGCGGCATACAAGCGTAAGCAGAAGGGCATCAGCGCTTCCATGGGGTTGGCAACGGCTATGGCATCCGGAGCCGAGATGGATCTACCGCACATCACCTCCTAGATGCCAACGGCTGCCGATGGCTCAGAGGTAGCATTCGCTCTCTTCGCCTCTCACTGTAAGCGTTACGGGCTGAAGCTCATTGATCTGCTCGCGGAATATGTGGCGAAGCAGCAAGAGGAGGCCAAGAGCAGGCAATCTGGCTCTGAGGCCACTCCGGATGCGGGTGTCTAAGCCCAAGTGCTGTAGCTAGGATAGTTTATACTTTTTCCTTCGTAATGTAATCTTCTGCTGTTTGAATAATCCCCACTTATGCCACGAGGTGGCCTTGATGTATATAAATTATGTTTCAATCTATCGCTAGGGATGTTTGTGATGTTCATGTCCTTACTTGTTTGCCTTTAGGGTCCTTCGGGTGAGAGTCCCGTTGGTACTTCGACTGCTCCGGAGTCGCGGCCATCCCTGGATGATGCGTCGCAGCTCACATTTCTTCGTGACCGTGTCCGCAGCCTAGAGAAGGATGTCCTTGGCATTCTGGGCCATGCGGATGTGTGGAAGTCGAAGGCTAAGTGATCCACCGCCAGGGAGGAGTTTCTGATGGGGGATCTGCGGCAGTTGAACGAGCAACTGCAATGTGAGTCTTTGTGAACTGTTGTTCTTTTTCCGGATGCATCTTGTTTGTGCGTCATCCTATTGCGTGCTTGCTACAGGTGTCAATATCGTTCCGAGGGAAGAGAAGGAGCGCTTTGCAGTTCAGATGAATTGCCTGACTCAGCAAGACTTGGATGCTGGTGGCTTCTTCTGGATGGACCGTGATCGGTCCGTCATCCTTGCGACGATGCAAGATCGCGTGCACAAGGTTTCTCGGGTTATAAAGCATGCGAGGACTTCCCTGGCGTCCATCTTGTTCGTCATGTTCCCCCTGGACGAGGCACCTTCCACCCTTTGGGGTCTTTTGTCGAAGTTTCGAGACGTGGGCCGCGTAAGGGAGTTGGTGCGGCATCAGCTGGTTGCAGGGGTGAAAGCTGCCCTTTCACTTGTTCGGTTGCATCGCCGTGACATCGATCTCACGGCGATGGCGACTGGGCCGCCCCTTCGACCATATGGAAGTATCTGGGATATGCGCCCGCATTACGTGGTTGTGAAGCAGTATGCCGAAGAGATCATTGATCTGTTCGAGCATCGGGCGAGTGTAATACTTCAGAATAGGTAGACCCTGTAAAGAAATAGATAGATGTAAAACTTGTATGTATTCGAGTGGGCTTGTTGTGCCCTTTGTGAAGTATATTTGTGTTAGCACGTCGTGCTTCGTTATGTGCATGTCCTTTTCGTTAGCCTGACGTGGTCAGCTACTCAGGTTGTATGCATTATTCTCAGGCGACGAAGTCGTGAGGTGAGGCGTAGCCCCCGAGCGTGTTATAGTGAAAAGTAATGCGAGGTAGGAGAAATTTTGGACGAGGAACTTAGCTTTTATTCGTATCGTAACGAGGAGGTACATTTGTTCGGTTGAGTAGCCTTATTGAAAGTAAAAAGGTAGCTAGGGGTAGAAGCGTCGTAGTTGTGCGATGTTCCATGGGTTGGAGTATTCGACTCTTGTCTTCACGTCCATGAGGCGATATGCGCCACCTGGGATTACTTTGGTGACGATGTATGGTCCTTCCCAGGGTGACTCGAGCTTCTTTGGCCACTATTGCTTGAGTCGTAGGACAAGGTCTCCTTCGACGAAGGATCTTGGGCGCAGCCGACGGCTGTGGTAGTTGCGCAGGCTTTGCTGGTAGACCGCTGAGCGGGATGCAGTGATGTCGCGTGCTTCGTCGAGTGTGTCGACGGCGACTTCGAGTGCGGCTGTTGATTCGGCGTCGTTGTAGGCAACGACCCGTGGGGCCTTGTGGCGTACCTCTGCAGGTAGCACGGCTTCGGCTCTGTGCACCATAAAAAAGGGCGTGTAGCCAGTTGAAATATTTGGCGTTGTACGCAGGCTCTAGAGTACGGAGGGTATCTCCTCCACCCAGGTTCCCGCAAGACTTTCGAGTGGCCATAGCAGGCGTTTCTTGATGCCGCTGCCTATGAGGCCGTTGGCATTTTCGACCTGTCCATTGGTCTGCGGGTGCGCCACGGAGGCGTATGATATGTTGATTCCGAGGCCTTCACAAAAGTCCTGGAATTCCTTCGAGATGAAGTTCGAGCCATTGTCCGTGATGATACTGTGTGGCACACCGAACCTGTACACTATGGACTCAAAGAACTTGACGGGAGTTTTGCCTCTTTGGTTGGTGGCGGTCATGGCCTCGATCCACTTGGTGAACTTGTCCACTGCGAACAGGAGGTAGACGTGGCTTCCTTTCGAGGATTTGGGTAGTTTGCCAATCATGTCGAGGCCCCATTGGGCAAAGGGCTAGGACAATTGTATGGGCCGTAGCTCAGATCCTAGTGTGTGTGGCTTGTCCACGTACCTCTGGCAGGCGTTGCACCTTTGGAAAATGTCCTTGGCATCGTTCATGGCTGTTGGCCAATAGAATCCAGCTCGCAGAGCTTTGGCGACTAGGGCGCGGCTGCCTGCGTGATGGCCATATATGCCCTCATGGATGTCTTTGAGGATGGTTTTTCTGTCACCGATGGTGATACACCTTTAAAGTACACCCTAAATGTTGCGCTTGTAAAGCTCGCCATTGATTATGGTGAAGGCCTTGGACCGGCGAGATATGCGTTGGGCGTCTGTCGGGTCATCAGACAGTTCTCTGTTTATCAGGTACCGAAGGTACGCCTGTGTCCATGTCTCTTCAACCGCCATGACCTGCATCAGACTGACCAGCTCGGCCTCGGTGTCGGGCTTTTCGGGTCCTTCCTATCCTTCGGGTGGCGCAGCCCCCGAGTGATCCTCTTCTTCGGGTGATCCCTTGGGGAATTTCCTTTTGATGGAGGGTACACAGATTTGTTCGAGGAACACACCTGGTGGCACCCGTGCGCAGGTGGAGCCGATGTTGGCGAGCCTATCGGCATCTTTGTTGCTTTTTCTTCTGACATGCCGAAGCTCGCAGCCGTCGAAGTCTCCTTCGAGTGAGTTGTAGAGCATGCGGTACGCGATCATGGTGGCGTTGTGAGCGTCGCACTCGTTCATTCTCTGCTGGACGACGAGGTTCTAGTCACCGTAGATGACTAGGCATGTTGCGCCGCAGATCTTGGCCATCCTCATACCGTGGATGAGGGCCTCGTATTCGGCCTCGTTGTTGGAGGCGCGAAATTTCATCAGCATGACGTATTTCATCTTATCGCCTTGAGGGGACATTAGTATGACGCGAGCTCCTGCTCCGGCCTCGCGCTTGGAGCCGTCGAAGTGCATCATCCATGATTGCATCATGTCCGGAGTGTCCGGCAGCTAAAGTTCCATCCAGTGGATGAGAAAGTCAGGGAGGACCTGAGATTTAATAGCCTTGCGCCGCTCGTAGACTATGTCTAGAGGGGATAGCTCAATGCCCCACAGGGCTACGTGCCCCATGGCTTCGGGGTTCTTCAGGATGTTGGACAGTGGCGCCTCGTTAACTACCATTATCTGATGCTCATGGAAGTAGTGGCTCAGCCGACGAGCCGTCATGAATACGCCGTAGGCGAGCTTTTGGTAGTGAGGGTACCTCTGCTTTGTTGGGGTCAGTACCTCGCTGAGGTAGTAGATTGGGCGTTGGACCCCATGAGTCTTGCCTTCTTCGGGTCGTTCGACCACGAGTACGGTGCTTACCACCTGATGCGTGGCTGCAATGTATAGCAGCAGAGGCTCGCGCTCCTTTGGCGTGACCAAGACAGGCGAGGTGGAGAGCAGCCGCTTGAGATCTTCGAATGCGTCGTTTGCTTCGGGTGTCCACTCGAACTTGTCAGCTTTGCGCAGCAGCTAGTAGAAAGGCAGGGACTTCTCACCCATGCGACTGATGAACCTGCTCAGTGTCGCGATGCGCCCAGCTAAATGTTGGACACCCTTGAGGTTCTTCGGCTTCTCCATGGTTAGTATGGCCCGAATTTTCTTCGGATTTGCCTCGATCCCTCGTTGGGAGATGAAGTAGCCGAGTAATTGGCCGGGTGGGACGCCGAAGGCGCACTTTTCTGGGTTTAGCTTGATCTTATAGTAATCAAGGTTATCAAACGTCTCGCGGAGATTGTCGATCAGCGTCTTAGCTTCCCTGTTCTTGATTACTATGTCGTCGACATGGACTTGGATGTTGCGACCGATCTGGTTTTTCAGGCACGTCTGCATGCACCTTTGGTACGTGGCACCTGCGTTCTTCAGCCCGAAGGGCATGGTGTTGTAGCAGAATACTCCGAACGGTGTGATGAACGCCATTTTCTCCTGGTCTTCGACCTTCAGTCGAATCTGGTTGTAGCCTGAGTAGGTGTCAAGGAAGGAGTGTTTCTCGCATCCTGCAGTCGAATCAATGATCTGATCGATCCGTGGTAGAGGGAAGTGGTCCTTGGGACAATATTTTTGGAGCGACATGAAGTGCACGAACATCTGCAGGATGTCCGTGTCCTTTTTGGGGACCAGCACAATGTTGGCCAGCCACTCGCTCTCCTTGATTTCCTGAATGAAGTTAGCGTCGAGCAGTCGATTGACTTCGACTCCAACGGCTTCAGCTCTTGGCTCGAACAATCGTTGGATGGACTCTTTGACGGGCTTCGCGTCCGGGAACATCGAGTGCGTGCTCGACGAATTCCCTGGGAACTCCTGGCATGTCCGCAAGATACCAGGCGAAGATTTCCCAGCGCTCACGGAGGAATTCAACGAGCGTGCCTTCCTATGCGGGGCTTAGGTCGTTGTTGATCAGCACATTTTTCGTGTTGACTGTGGAGTCAAACGACATGTCGGGTGCGTTTTGCTTGGAGACTGGGGGTTCCCTGTTGTTTGTCATCTCTCTAAGCCTCGTTAGCTCCTCCTACATACCGAACAACTGGGAGATTCTATTGAAGTCTCTGTCGTAGTGGTCGGATCGGGTGAAGCTGCCTTGGACGGTAATACGCCCCTGGGTCCTGGCATCTTGAGTAGCAGGTATGAGTAATGCAGTACTTCCAGGAATCTTGCGAATGCCACACGCCCGAGGATGGCGTGGTACTGTGATGGCCAGTCCACCACTTCGAATTTCAGTCGCTCGCGCCTGAAGTTTTTAGGTTGGCCGAAGATGACATCGAGCCAGGGTATATGCCCTTCCCTGGGACTATGCCGTGGAACATCGTGTTGGGTTATTCTAGGCTGCACAGCGGGATCCGCATTGCTGCTAGCGTGCTGGCGAACATTAGGTTGATGCCGCTGCCACCGTCCATGAAGATGCAGCTCATCTCGAACCCTCCAATCTGCGCCTCGAGCACCAGGGCGGCATGACCTGGGCGAGGGATCTGGCGAGGGTGATCCGAACGATCGAACGTGATGCAGGACTCCGAGCCACTGAGGTACTCAGGGATGGAGGGTGGAGCGGTCACGGCGAGGCTAACTTGGCGGGTGATTTTATTTGCACCATGTTTGTTGGGCGCCCCTTCTGGATCATTAGGGCTCCCTTTGGTGGTGGGTATCCTCCTACAACATTGTTTGGTGTAGGTGCGATTGCTGGATTTGATGGTCCAACAGGTGGTGGTGGAGGAGCTCCGTGTGCGATGTCACCTGGTGCAGCTGCGGTCCCAAACCCAGGGTTTATGATCTGGCATCGCATCTAGGTGAGGCCCTTGCTGAGCTTCTGGAACTCGCGACAGTCCTTGAGCATGTGGCTTGCTTTTTTCTTTCCATCCTGCTTGTTGATGTAGAAGTGGATGGTGCAAGGACCAGACAACTTGTCGTATGCCGAGGGCTCGTCATCGCGGTTGCGACGTTGCCATGTCTATGTGGGTCGTCCTCCATTGCGGAAGTTGCCTCCGCGGTATCCGCTGCTGGGGTTGCTGTTGTTGCGGCCGTCAGTGTAGCCAGCCGCAACCATATCGACTCCACGATCGTCGTAGACACGTGATCTTCGCTTGCTGCGGCGTTCTCGCCTGCGGCCATGATCGTCCTCGTCATCCGGATGCGTTCAGTGGAGGGAATCCTCGCCATCCGCCCATCGGTTGGCCATGTCCATGAGGTGGTCGAGTGTCTTCGGCTTGACACGCCCAAGTTCTTCCTTGAAGTTCGGGCGCTTGACGCCATCTTTGAAGGCATCGATTGTTCTTTCCTCAGAGATGTGTGCGGTGGAATTCTTGATGTTGGACCAGCGCAATATGTACGAGCGGATGGATTCGCCTGTTCGTTGGGTGTAGGCCCGCAGTTCCTCGATCGAGGCTGGCCTCTTGATGGTGCCTTTGAAGTTTCGAATGAAACTATAGGCCAGCTCCTCTTAGCTTTGGATGGAGCCTGAGGACAGGCTGCTAAGCCAGATCCGAGCTGCGCCTGTCAGCAGCAGCTGAAGGCATTGCATGGCGGTGTTCCTATTACCACTGTGCAGCTTGATGGATGAGAGGTGGTCGCTGAGCCAGGCCTTCGGGTCATGCGTGCCATCGAACTTCGGAGTTTCCGAAGGGAGCTTGAAATTTTCGGCATCCGCGTTCGTCGAACGGATCTGCTGAAGCATCTAGCTCCGCATAGCTCTCCGTCGTCTTCCTCATCAGATTCGGTTGAACATGCGTGCTTGGCGCGTGCTTTGTCGATCTTGCGTTGAGTGAGGTCGTTTCGAGCGCCATAGTCGTTGTTGCGGCGCCGTGGGCTCCTGCGACGTCGTGGCAGGTCGTGCTCATTTTCTTCGGATGAGGAAGTAGGGCTACGGTTGAACCTAATCGTATCTTTCTTCGTTGGCTCCACAGGAGCCTCGTTGTGGAGCGCAGCTCTGACAAGTCCGAGGCCTGCTAGCGCGGACTTGTGCATGGCGCTCTTCGGGTCATCCGCCAGAGGCAGATGGGATCCGCCGGAGGCGGATGGGACACGAGATAGGTGGTGGCTGCCATGATTGCAGCCTGTGGCATTTTTGGCGTGATGTTGCCATTGGCGTCCATCGCCATGAAGGACGTGTTAAGGGTTCTGGTGACCACGCGTCGTGCAGCGGGGTCCATGTGCTCTGTGCGAGAGCGATGCTTGTTGGCATGGTTGTCGTGCGAGCTGGAGCCACCAGCAGCGGAGAGCGCAGCTCGCCGCGCGCTAGACTCCGCAGCCGCCTGCTTGCGTTTGTCGAGCTCCTCCTATAGTTTTACCTACCGATTATGCTCATTGATGAGGAGGAGGTGGTAGGACATCAGAAGGTCCTGTGAAGCATTCACATGTAGGATGACGTTGCCTGCCATAGCTTCGCGTTCCTGGCGCCAACCTTCCTCGCTGAGGTTGATCTTCTGGTAGGTGTTGGCGTCGCCTTCGTTGGCCCTGAGCGGCGGATATACCCCATTTCCTCCGTTCCCAACTTGCGGGTTAGGAGGTGGATTTGGCGCACTTGAACCTGGTGGGAGCTCCGATTCGTTCTGGATAACCACGATGCACAGGTAACGTCTATGGACTGGATCGCTGCTGTTGAAGCTTTCGGATCCGGAACCGTAGGTTCCTTCATCCGAGGGAGGGCCACACAGATCTAAGTTGTAACTGCTGCTGTCATATGACTCATCTATCAGTGTCGACGTGCGTAGCGCGCCGATGGGTCGGACCCACGAAGCGGTCCTGATGGATGGTGGTGGCACCCGCTCTGCGAGGCAGAGGGTGCCGGTCTGTCCCACCTGGAAGAAGAAGCTTCCGAACAGAATCTCGAGCCCATCGCCGACGGGCTCGAAATCCCTCATGGTGGCTAGCGAGTGGGCGGTGAAGTCGAAAGTGCCGAAAAGGAGGTGGCTCTCTGTTGCTGAGGAGTTGTAGATCGCTTCAGATGGGACCATCACGATCGCACAATCAGCACCCCCGATTCCCACAGACGGCGCCAATTGACGAGGTACGATCTCGTCAATGCCCATTGTTATGGACTTGGGTTTTGGAGAAGATGGGGATGCTGTAGATCGCGGAACGGTTAACAGACAAGCAACGCGGGGACACGAGGTTTACCCAGGTTCAGGCCCCCGGAGGGAAAACCTTACTCCTGCTTGTCTGCTCTTGATTACGGCGGAACTGAGGAATACAGGGGTGCGCAGATGCAATCTGGTGTGAGGTGCGTATGAGGTGAGTTCCAGGCCTCCTCGCCGTGCCATCCTACCTTTATATAGATATGCAGGTCCCGGGCATAGGTCGAGTCGATTACAAATTAGGGTTTGTCCCCTTTGAAATTCTATCTATTCTAGTCTTGTTCTCCAAGGATCCAAAGACGTCATGGGCTTGGGCCACCCGAAATTTCCACAGGCCGCGTATCTTGTCGTGGGCCTTCCTTGGACTGGACTAGGTATGCCAATGTTGTGTACCCGTGGGGTATAACCATGTCACCTCCAAGTAGGTGTTCCCTCTCTCTTTGAACCTCTCTGGTACCATCCTTGGTTAGAGTTTTCCCCTTCTCGATTCATGTGTAGTTTACAATAGCCTTGCTACTGATCTTGCCGAGTAAGTTGAATTTGTACTAGGTTATAAATGGATATTAAATTTTCTAGTGGCTTGGTAATGTTATAGATCAATCTTGTTTTGCGGATCTTGCTGTGGAATTGTGCTGTTGTGAATCCTAAGTGACCCCAAAGTAAACTCCTAGTATCCAGCTAGCTGCAGACTGGTTTGGATTTTGGTTGTTGGAATGCTCATTCAAAATTTACTAATTAATATTAGCTTCCAAACCATGTACATACATGATCTTGGGTGGATTACTGTTGATATGTGATTGACTTAGCTACATGATTATGCTGATAGTGAAACAATTAAAAAGAATAGGGTGGCTTGTTAAGTTACTAGAGAATGGAATTCTCTTTTATGCGGATCTACTCTGTAACAGAGCTTGCATGTGCTCTTTACTACTGCCAACCTGTCAGTGGAGTATTCAGATGATTTTTAGAGTTATAATCAAAGAATATGATCTATTTACTTGTATGGATAAACTTTGCAGGTAAAGCTTGCTTATGATCTTGTTGCTACCACCATGGCAGTGTTTATGTGATAAAGCAAT
This sequence comes from Avena atlantica, assembly GCA_910589765.1. Lineage (NCBI taxonomy): Eukaryota > Viridiplantae > Streptophyta > Magnoliopsida > Poales > Poaceae > Avena > Avena atlantica. The sequence goes on from OU342738.1 coordinate 302,285,003, forward strand.
AATCCTTTTACGATGATTTCTATTAACTAGTAGATGACTCAAGTTATACAAAGTTGTACCCGAGTTATCCCTGTGGTGGTAAGCTGTGTGGAAAACACATAATGGCCAGGTACTATTCTTGTTTACTGACATTCTTATATGTAAATGCATATATGCTTGATTCCTAAACTAGTTGTTAGGAAGATGATAGATTTTATTTGGAGGGTTTTTACTAAATGGTTATCTAGTTATTAAAGCATCTAGTGGTTGTTTCTATGTTGTGTGTCACTGTGGTGCCTTCTTCTAGATTGAGCACAATGGTAAACAATATAGCAGCCATTTAGGAGGCTTGACTGCTTTGCAAGGAATCTAAATTTAGCTGCCAATGATGTATGTATTGATTGAGGCTCAAATGGTACAAAGAGCAATTTTTATGGTTTGTTTCCTTAGCTCAATGATGAATTTTGGAGCTATGTATTGGCTGTCAATCAAAGCATCATTAAAAATATGATTCCTAGTGTATACTAGGGAAATGATTAATCTGTTCCTCATGGGATTTTCCAGAGTAACCTCTGGTAGTGTATATACCATTGTGGTACCTCTAATTAGAGTGGGCACAATGAGTATATACCTAACATGATTTGCTACACTCAATCTTTGAATGGATGAAGTTGGAATCCTTTACTGGATATAGTTTGCATGTAAGATAATGATTTTGGAAGTCGATGGCCAGTGATGCAAAAGACTGAGGCCAAACTCTTAGAGAGATAAGAACAGATTTCCAAATGTGTTGCCAAATCCTGGGATGATCTTGTACTCCATTTGAGTACAGATCTGAGGATACAACCCCTATTCCAACAATCATGCCTATAATTGTTAAGAATGGATATGCATGATTTCTGGATGCTAACCTGCTATGCAGAGTAAACATATGTATGAATCTGGAGATGTTTGTGGTGAGCTTGATGATATGCTACTCCTAACTTGTCCTTTTTATTTTCCTGGTTGTATTCAACTCCTTTTAGCTCCTGCCTGATCTTGATCACCTTCTTGTTCTAGCTCATGGATGGCTCCTTTGAGCAACCAGAGTTAGAGATATGATAGTGGTTTGATCTGTGTGTTATTGGGAAAAGAATAGGTGATGTTCTTCGTGGTGCTCTAGAGCTAGTGGAGGAACTATGGTCTGGTGGTGTGGGTGAGAAGGATATGGTAGCAGCCCTGCTACGGTTGGTCCTTTCTGTCCATTTACTGATCTCTTGTGGTGTTGACAACATAGAGTGGCATGTGTTGTGTGAGCTGCTTGTATGCTTGCCTCATGTGTGTGGATCAGATCAAGTAAAAGGCTTGATATTTTCTTGGATTTTACCTCTTTGCCTTTTACCTGCCCTTGGTGAAACTTTCCCAAGTTTACTGTCAATGATGTGGGACTGAGACAAATTTGATAAGAACAGATTTACACTTGACAAGTTTTCTTCTCAAAAACTCGATGATGTGACAAGCAATGCATCACATTGCATTATTTAGAGTAATACTAACCCTCAAACTCCTTTATACTATATTTTGTTTACTTTATGATTTTGCAGGAACAAGATCAGGAAATGAGAAGATGTGAAGATAAAGATTAGTTTTAGGATTTTCCTTTTATCCAATTTTGTAATCTTCTTTTCTGTCTTCCAATAATGCAAAGACATTGTAATACATTAATTTATCTTATTATTACTATAACCATTTCTTGTTATTCCTTTGTTATAAAAGGATAATGTAATATACATATATTCTTTTAATAAATAATTCTTCTATTTGTTTCATTATTGTAATTCATTTTCCATTTTATTTATTCATTTAATTATTTTATTATAATCTTTTATTTATTCTTTTATTGTAAAAGAACAATGTAATGTTGGTCTTAAATATTCTTTATACTTTTATTGATAGCACTTGTATTTTTCTTTTTGTGATTAATTATTTATAATTTAAATTTCTCCCTCATAATTCAATAAAACAATAGAGGTCATGTCAAAATTCATCACACTCCTCCTTGGATGACACTAAACCTAATTCATCAGAGTGAGAATTCTGATCACTCTAGTCTTTTAATTTGGCGAAAATTTTACCCGGATTTTCAAATGCATGCATGCAGATGCACAAAATCCTAAATCTACCCTTCGTTTAGTCCTAAATGCTGGGACGTTACACACGTACAATTCATACACGTTTTGTGTCGTTTTTTCTGAGTCATAAAGAAAATATTTCGTGTTCTCCATTCATTTCCGCTTTGTGAGGTTACCCTTAGTCAGATATCTTTCATATACAAGAACTTCCCATTGCATTCAAGGATAGATAGTGTTGTTGTTGCGGTCCGGTCTGCCGCCACCACCGCAGTTGTTTGGAGGGGTTGTTTTCGAAGGTGTCCTTTCCATGTATGCCCCTGGAGCCATATGAGGGGTCACGCTCATTAGAGGCAGATGGAGTGACACTATTTCCGCTAGCCTAGATAGCGGTGGAGGGGGCATTTTTGGCGTCGAGATACTTCTGGATTTCCTCCAAGACAATGACTGAGTTTGTCTTACGGAACGGGGAAAGGTACCTAAAAGGGGAGAAAAGAAGGAAGGTTAGAGAAGACATCATTGAGGTTGCGCAGGAGGGTCAGCATGGGAGTTTCATCACTGATTTGCTGGATGACATCCACCAGCATGTCAGTGAGGGCCTTTAGTTTGGCATAGTAGTCACTGATGGTCATGTCACCTTGCAGAGTGTTCTTGAACGCTACCTTCATATGGAACACCTTGTGCTTCTTATTCTCTTGAAAGCGGTTCTTGATGGTATCTCAGATGGTGCTCCTGGATCCAGGGTGCATGATGATGCCGAGGAGATCGGTTTAGATTGAGTTGTATATTCAGGAGAAAACGGTGAATTTGTCGTGGACCTAATACAACATGTGTGATGTGTCATAGGGAGTAGCACTGGCATCACGATGACGTGGCTAGTCAGCCCATAGAGGCCGTGTAACACCTCGGCCTCCTCGAACAAGAGGTTTTCACTCTTGGCAGCTCAATAGGATCTCTAGACTAACCCCATAGACCAACACTAGTCTTTTCCGCGCACTTTGTCCTCACTCGTGCGCACCCGGTACCCACTTTCCGGTCAGTCACCCATCCTCAGATTGGTCTATGCCAAGAACGCTTAACCTTAGAGTTATTTTTGGATGAGCTTCCAGAAAATAAGTTGCAACTTGTTTGCATGGGTATACTATCAATCCTATTAAGTCATGCACCAGTGTCTCACTACACCCACCCTTTGAAGCTCGACGCCCTTGTCGATCAACCACAAGCCAGGAACGTCCCCTCTTGGCACACGTCTGTGCGTCCAGTACCGGCAAATGTGCCATGCCGTGTCCACTCCGGGCCACACGCACCATGCTACACTTTTGCGCCACTGACCTGCACACGCCCATGTAACCGCGAGGATCGGCTCTGATACCACTTCTACCACCCGACCACTCCTAACAAGAGGTTGTCACTCCTGGAAGCTCAATAGGATCTCTAGACTAACCCCAGAGACCAACACTAATCTTTTCTGCGCACTTTGTCCTCACTCGTGTGCACCCGGTACCCACTTCCCGGTCGGTCACTCATCCTCAGATTGCTCTAGGCCAAGCACGCTTAGCCTTATAGTTCTTTTTTGACGAGCTTTCGGAAAAGAAGTTACAACTTGTTTGTATTGGTATACTATCAATCATATTAAGCCATGCACGAGGGTCTCACAGGCCGAGAGCCACGAGGAACAGTTCCCGCCAGTTGGTGTAATTGACGGCAATACGATCTAGTGTGATCGAACATGGAGCTTGACTGATGTGGCGTAGGTGGATAGGTTTGGAAGAGAAGGAGGAGGAGAGGTGGTGTCGATGGTCTTTCCCATGGAGACACTGGTGGTAGAGGATCTCTCGAGAGCGGTCTCACAGGCGTCGAGTTCCACCTCCTAGCAATGGAGAGAGGCATAACTGCGGGCGGCACGCGCGATCTCTGGCCAGCAGTTGGCCTCTTTCCCGCGGCGCGGCGGACCAAAGGGAGGACACAACGGCGTGCTGGGTGCTGGCACGACGGATTGAGCAATGGCCGCAGCGGACCATGAGGGAAAAGGTAGAGGCAGTGTGCAAGGGCTCGATTCCCGGTGGCTACGCTGTCGGACGCCGCCGGTGAGGCTACCGGAGTAGGCCGGCGGCGGGGGAGCCTAGCCTGGTGACTCGTGGGGAAAATAAGGCACGGGAGGAGAAAGAAATGAGGGTTCAAGGAGAAAATAAGAAACAAACCGGTCAATTTTCACTGACAAGTGGTATGGCAGGTAATTTCTTACTTATTGGCCTGAGGGTATACCTGATTCTATTTTACATTGCCAGAATCTGCTGCCTCGTCGAAGTTGTGAAAGTTGTGAAGGCTGGTGCACCCGTTTGGTTCAGATTCTAGATTTTTGATAGTGAATGGGCTAAAAAATGTCAGCCAAACATAGCCTAAATCGTTTGGTTTGATCTATACTTGGCAACCGTTACCGACAGGTGTTGTCATCTAACAAGTTTCCTGAAGCACAACCACTCTTTTTGAAGTATGTTTGCCTAGCATGAAGGTTGTTTGTATAGGTCTACTCACTTTCTAGGCGATGCCGTTCATGAATATTGACATTAAGTAAACAAAAATAGTGCTAAATTGTTGAATTTGAACCGCGTCATCTTTTTTGGGCAATAGGGTAATAACACTGAAGTTAATGTTATACTGTGGAAACTCACATCATTGCCTCAGCCGCGAGATTAGTGCCACGGGGATCACCACGCAAGATCACAACCAAGATATCTGGCCCCGCGCTACGCCACGATCACTCGACCGCAGTCAAAGGGAAGCTTTGAGATCACAACCAAGGGCAGTGTTGAGATCACAACCAAGGTCGCGCCTCCGCCGTGAGATCAGTGCCATGGGATCAACACCAAGCCTTCGTCCGCCACGCCGCCGGGGAAATCTCGCTGTCGTGATACTCGACGCGCACCACGTCCACCATGGGGAAGCGTCCCACATCACAGTCCCGCACGAGAGGAGATGAGCACTCCCCCCGGCATCGGCAACGAACAGGCTTTGTCCCAACCGAAGCCCTAGTGGTGGTTGGGGATGGGGTGGAGAGGTGGCGGAGGCTGGGGCGATGACGGCTAGGGTTTGCCCCTCCCGTCGCCTCGAGGGGACGAGAGGAGGGGACTATTCTCCGAGGAGCACTAACGTCGTGAAGTTCATGGATTGACTTCATCAATCTCTCCTTTTCCTTTCTATATACCCCACTTCTGTCTCAAGCCAATCCCCCCGGAAAACGTGTGAGGTGTCTAACCTCATTTTGCATGCCACTCGAAACATGTTGTTGGTACCACTCTAAAGATCAAGTTAACATTCACGAGCAGAAAGATCTGATACTCGTACTTGTTCATAGCTGAAGCGCTTACATACTTGCCCTAATGCAATTATGCATGCAAGAGGACCACACCAAACCTCGCCTGCCCCCAAATCGAAGAACATATAGCACGTACGTAGTAGTATATCATATTCAGATAGAGGCAGCCGGCGGCCGATCAGTCGTCGGCCCGTGCGCGTCGCTCAGTTCGCGTCCGCGTCGTGGCGGCGGACGACGTCGTAGGGGCGGAAGCCGTGCGCGAGGGCGGCGCGCCAGGCCTTGTCGACGCCGGTGACCGCGTCGCCGCACTCGTGGCCGCCCCATTTCTCCAGCGCGTGCACGATCCCCGCCGCGCGCCACGCGCTCATCACCCGCCTCGGCAGCCAGTTCTGCAGCCAAGGAAGATCATCAACATTGACACAAAAAAAATTAACCTGCACACTTGCAACGATGCAGACAGATGGTTTTGGGATTTTGGTGTTGCTACCTCGCAGGCGTGCATGTTCTCGTAGGAGTCCGGCACGACGAGCGCCGGGGTGGAGTGGTACACGCAGTCGCCGCGCTTGTGGCCGCTGCTCGGAGGGAACTGGGAGTAGGGGACGAAGTGGACGCCGGGCTGCGCCTTCTCCTGCTCATGCGCCGTCAGCCCGTCGCCGACGAGCCACACCTGCAAAACCATTTCAGACCCACATCATGCATACGTCTCAGTTGCTACAGATCCAAGCGGAATTACGGCAAGAACAGAAGCTGTAATCGATCGAGGTCGAGGCCAAAAAAATCCACCTTGCTGCTACTGTAGCCGCTGCAGGACAGAGCCAGGCGACCCTGCAGCTCCGGGCATATCTGCAGCTTCAGCGTCTCGTGCAAATTCTCCTCCGCCACCAGAACCTGTTTATTACCCAAACCGAGTAATAACAGAATAAGTATACTCTGACTAAACCAGTCATCATCCCTGGCTTGATCCTCGTCTCAAATGCGACAGAGCTTTTAGTCTGAACAGATAGCGTTACCGTACCTGGATGTCTCGTTCCAACAGGGCCTGAGCCAGCACGAGCACGACCTTGCTCTCCTTCCCGAGCAGCAGCACCTCCTTGGCGCCCCGAGGAACCATGTGGAGGACGGCGGCGACGGACAGGCTGGTGCCGTCGACGATCCTCGTCTTCAGCCCGGGCTTCCTGATCACGTACAGCTCCCCGTTCCTGTTCAGCTCGTACCCCTGCATCCACGCACCAACCCCCATCCATTAATTTCAGCAACTTGATTAGTAGTTAGCCTAACCTCAATTCCACCCAACACTAGTACTACTAGTACTATATGTGGGTGCTCTTTAATTAGTCTGATGATTAGTTGAAAAAATCATGATCATGATCTGCTAGTGAGCAAGTACTCTTTTGCATATTGCAAGTTGTACTATACTCCTCCTACGATCGAGCATTCATGGCGGTTCTGCACCTCACACCTACGCTCTGAATCTCGCATTGAATCGCCCAGGCAGTTAATGCCCAGTGTCAGTGTACGCACAAGTGCATTGAAGGAGGTTCATGTGCTGTTGCTTGCCTGGTTCAGGAGGCCCAGCGTGAGGACTGCGGCGCCGCTCGCCTCGGCGTCAGAAACCGCTCTCTCGATCACGCGGCTCACCGCGTACCCATGCTTCTTCGACGTGTACTGCATCAACACGTACGGGCATCAAAAAATAAAATTGAGGGGGACACAACAGACATCAAATTAATGTGTGACGACCAACACGCATTAGATGTCACATGAATCCTCCCAGTCCCGTCAACGTCAATAAAAATATTTATTCTTTCAGCTAGTACTCCGAAATATATTATATATTTTGAGGAAGAATAATCGGCGGAAGAATTAAGGAATAACGATGGAGATTTTATTTTAAGGTTGTTCATTCGTTTGTTGCTGGTACATAGTACCTGGGAGGCGTATCTGGGCACGACCCACGTCTCCATGCTGAGCTTGCTTCCCATCCTGTTGGCCTCCGACCGGAACGCCGTCCTCCCGAGCACGGACGCCAGCGCGGCGAGCGGCCGCTCCAACAGCCCCAGCGCCGCCGTCAGCCAGCCGGAGACGAGCGGGGAGGACGCGACGGAGGCGAACCCGAGGCGGAGGTGGAGGAGGGATCCCGGCGTGGTGAGGTGCGTGAGGTGGACGACGTCGGGGGCCTCCTCCCGCCCGTGCAGCGTGCGCTCGTACAGGTCGTCGCTCGACTTGTCCATGGTCCCGTACACGTAGTCGTAGAAGGGCACGAAGAGCGAGTAGTTGGTCCGGAACTGCGTGTGGTGCAGCGAGTGGAACCTTGAAGAAACAAATCCAGATCAGAAAACTTTAACAAATTCAAACTGGAGATGCATGCATGGAAAAAACTTGGATATGGGATGGGTGCTTACGATGGGGTGTACATGAGGAACTTGAGAGGGGGGAAGAGGTCGAAGAGGAACTTGGGGACGAGCTCGAAGTTGCAGTGTCCGAGGTAGTTCATGAAGTCGATGTAGACGAGGTAGCCGTTGGCGACGGCGACGGAGCCGGTGCCGGAGGCGAGCACGGTGAGGAGCGGGATGGCGAAGAGCGCGAAGTAGACCACCTCCTCGGCGAAGGGGTGGATGACGGAGGTGATGGGCTCGGTGACGATGGAGGCGTGGTGGTGGGAGTGGTACCGGGAGTAGAGGTAGTGGTGGTGCAGCGCGCGGTGGATCCAGTAGTAGAGGAACTCCACGGGGCCCAGGTGGAGCAGCGCCGTCAGCACCAGCCCGCCGGAGTTCCACCACGGCAGGCCCTGCGTCATCGGCATGAACGAGTTGACCACGTAGTACAGAAGCGCCGTCAGGATGATCTGGTCGTCCCTGCGCGCGCGCGCACACACACACATGTACACCAAGTCAAGAACGACATCTCGCCATTGCCATATGCATGCGTAGACTTAAATTAAAAAAAGACTGATTAATACCAGTTCCTCTCCCTGTCGACCTGGTCGAAGTCGAGGCTCTTGCTGACGATGCGGTGCTTGGAGCGGGCGGTCTGGTGGCGGGAGACGGAGATCCAGAGCTGGGTGTAGAGGAGGCGGAGGAGCACCGTCGGGAGCACGAAGAAGCTGAGCAGGTCACCTTCCTCGCCTCTCGCCTTCGCCGCCGCGAAGCTGTACGTCCTGTACGCCGCCCACGGAGCCACCAGCGCGTACTACAGAGACGACACATCCATCGCCGCCATGCCAAAACAGAGTAATAAGTTCTTCTTGCAAGGATACAAGACCAATGTATGTGCATGCATGCCATGAACGTGCATCGCTACCTTGTAGTTCCCGAGATCCTGCCATGGCCACCGGGTGAGAGGGCCTGGCTGGGAGGCCATCTCCTTCGATCGATACCTTGATTCCGCAGGGGTGGCTGTGCAGTGTGGTATGTGAGCTTTGTGTTGCAATGGGGGGGTTGCTGGCAGATGGCCATGGCAGAGGGGTACTCGGTTGGATTTATACTACTACGCAAGGTGGATCCAGGGCCGGGCAGTGAAGCGAAAGATCCATCGAGGATCAACAATGGTCATCGCCATCACGGTACACGGTTAAAGTTTTTACTGTACTGCACTGCACTGCACTGCATTGGAGACCTCAATGTGGGGGTGAGTACAGTACGGCTCCGTTGCTACGGTCTGCGGCAGTAGCTAGCAGGAGTAAAATCTTACTACTACTGCTTATTTCTACCGGTGTTAATAAGTTGTTCAGAGAGTGCAGTCCCATGCTTGTACTACAACAGAAATCGCGTTACACAGACGATCGAGCATCCATCGCGTGGCCGATTCCTGATCGATGATCCATCGTTTGCTTTCCAAAACAGTCTCTCCAACGCCTAGATAAAATTCATACAGTATACGTACATTATTAAAAGAAGACTTTTCGATCGATACTAGTACTTGTAGTACTACTTTAATTAAATTGAATGTGTGTATCCAACATGCATGGTTTTTAGGGCATGGCCAACGCGCCACGGTGGACCACTGCCTCAAGCGCCCACGTAGGACTCTAGCTGCCAACTCGACCAAACTTACCGATGGCAGAGAAAAGCGGTCTCTTGCAGATGATCTCGCTTCTCCACTTACAAAAACGACGAGGCAACCGCTGGGCATCGCGGTGTGGGAATCAATCGCCCCAGGAAGTCAGAGAAAAAAGTATGAGGATGACCTCACATGGAGTAGCTTCCATTGGGACATATATTTCACACATGTAGCCTGTCTACGTGGATAGCTGGGAACCACACCATACCACTGCCCCCATAGCTGGTGCTCTTATACTCACTGGATGAGGATGAGGAGTACTTAAGTTTACTTTCCTCAAATTAGGCTTTCGTCCCGCTTTATAGATAAAGCAACAACCAGATATAGCGTCCAGAAAGCATCCACCATGGCCTAGTCCAAACCGAAAATAAAAAGGGTTCACACGTCCGCTAGAGCCACATCACAAGCACGCCCAAAAAGAAACTAAAATCGCAGCGAGAAGGCAGGGAAGACACTCAGGCCGCCGCCGGGGAGGGTGAGGCAGGAGCTGAGAGGGGGATCGTCGCCGTCATCAAGGCCCGCAAAGAGCCGTCGAACGCCGCCCGATCACGTTGCCACACCAGGGGGGACCACTGCTGGAGAAAGGCAAGAAAGGAAAAAACAGAGCCAGACACACGGGAAGGATAAACCTTCTCAATCGCCATCTTATTCCGCACGTTCCATAGCAACCACGAGATGGCCGCAAACACAAGCCAGAAGAGGCGGCGCCCTCCTCCGGCTCAGTTAGCCCGGGACTGCAGGAACTCCCCAAGCTCATGCGCGTCCCAGTAAGGCCCCAGCGCCTCTCTGACAAAGCTCCAAAGAGCCTGAGCCGCCGAATAAGAAAACATAATACGGGCACAAGTCTTCGGAGTCCCACATAGGGGACACAAGCCATTGCCCGGGCCGTTACGCTTGGCCACCTCCACCCCCGAATGTAACTGATCACGTAGAAGCTGCCACGCGAAGATGCGAATACTAAGCGGGAGGGGGGCCTTCCACGGCGGTGACGTCCAGCTCAGCTCCGGACCCTGGAACAAGGCGCGATAAGCCGAGTTCACCGTGAACTCTCCCGGCGGATGAAGCTGCCAAGCTGCCGAGTCCGAGGGCTCGGATAAGGCCCCGGGGAGGGAGCCGAGCAGCTGCTGGAGGTCCGCGGCTTCTGCCGCGCTAAGGTACCGACGGAACAAGATGTTCCAGTGGCCCTCGTGGAAGGCCTCATTCACCAGACCCGCGGGGGAGGCAGAGATGGCAAATAGGCTGGGGTATTGGAACCCCAGCAGGATCGGGAGCAGCCAGAGATAAAGCCAAAATCGAATCCCCTGACCGCAGCCAGCCGCAAAGGAGACGCCCAACCCTATGAAATGCTTGATCTCCTGGAGGGCTCTCGAGAACTGAGAGCCCTCCCTCGGCTCACAAGCCAAATGGGGACGGCCCGGAGATATTTGGCTTTGATAAGTTGAAGCCAAAGCCCTCCGTCGTCCCTGAGAATGCGCCAGACCCGTTTCAGCATCAACGCCACATTAAAGCGGCGAGAGTCAAGGATAACTATGCCCCCAAAGCTGTTGGGGGCGCAGGCGTCTGCCCATTTGACCATGTGGTATTTCTGATGGTCATCCCTCACCGCCCAAAAGAACCTAGACAACTCCTTCGAAAAGTCGGCATGAGTCCCTTCGGGCAGAAGGTATAGCCCCATATGGTACATGGGGAGACTCGAGAGACACGATTTAATCAGTACTGACTTTCTTCCCTTAGACGTAAGGCGTGCTCGCCAGGGTTCCGCCCTCGAACGCACCCTCGTAACCAAAGGGGCCAAGTCCCTGATTAGTACTCGCGTCTCCCTGATGGGCATCCCAAGATACGTAATTGGGAAGTCCGCGAGCTTACATTTCAGCCCATCCGCAATCCGCTGACGCTCCTCCTCGGGATATCCTAGAACCATAACCTCGCTCTTATCAAAATTGATTGTCAGGCCCGACATGGATTTAAAGCAAAGAAGCACGAACTTCAGGTTAATGATGTCAAGGTCCAAACCCTGCACCATGATCATAGTGTCATCCGCATACTAGAGATGCGAGATCCCACCCCCGGGGATCAAATCTCCCACCACCCCCGAGATGTGTCCAGAGATTTGTGCTCTATCTAGAATCTCAGCCAGGGCATCCACCGCGGCGTTAAACAATATAGGGGAGATCGGGTCCCCTTGTCTAACCCCGCAGGACGGACTAAAGTAGGGGCCGATCTCCCCATTGATGTTGATCGCCGTCCTACCACTCATCACGAACTGCATAATCCAGATGATCATGCGATCGTCAAACCCCCTCCTTTCCAGAACGAGCCTCAAGAAGGCCCAGTCCAAGCGATCATAGGCCTTCTAAAAGTCCAGCTTAAGGAACACTCCTTTCTGACGTCGAACCTTGACTTCATGGATAATTTCATGAAGTGTCAGGACATCGTCGTGAATGAGGCGTCCCTTAAGGAAGGCGAACTGGAGAGGATGAGTGAGTCGCTCCATCACCGGAGCGAGACGAAGGGCACAGACCTTGGCAAACAGACGTTGTATGACATTAATCACCGTGATCGGACGAAATTGATGGATATCCATGGCCCCCACTACCTTGGGGATCAGGGTAATAACACCAAGGTTCAACCGAGACATCACCAGGGTACCCGTGTAGAACTCCTGGAAGAGCTGCAAGATCAAAGGCTGGAGATGAGCCCAAAAAGCCTGAAAGAAGCAAACCGGTAGCCCATCTGGGCCCGGTGCCAAACTAGACTTCATGGATTTCAGGGCAGCCTCCACCTCCCCTCCTAGGAAGGGGAGAGTGAGTCTAGCGTTCTCCTCTAGAGAGACTAACGACTCACCAGACCAGAAGTCAGGCGCCATCGAGACTCCTGACTGTGGCGAGGCGGAGAAGAGACCCCGGTAGAAGGCATAAATATGGGTGGAGAGCGCCTGTGGGGACTCCAACAGCGACTCTCCCTCCCGGAGGTAAGGGATCGAACACTTCCTCCTCCTACCATTGGCAATGGCATGGAAGTAAGCCGTGTTCGATTCCCCCTGGATAGTCTAGTTCCGGCGACTCCGCTAACGCCAGAAAGCCTCCTCTCCCTTGTAGATCTCCATAATGGAGGACTCAAGGGAGTACCTATGGGACCAAGCCTTCGCCGAGAGGCCGTGAAGTTCGGCCTCCCGGTCCAAGGCCTGGATCTCCCGCAGAATGGACTCCTTCTGATTCCTGAGGTCAGCCCCCAAATTCGCCCCCCACCCTCTCATGAACTGACGAGATAATTTGGCACAATGGTGCCAGATATCCATGGCGTAGTAAACCCGAGGGGTCGAGGCGGCCGCTGCCAACCACCTCGACCGAACCGCCTCCACGAATCCTCGTTTCTGAAGCCAGAAAGATTCAAAGTAGAAGCGGTTCGGCCGAGGGGGGAGGCCTCCTCCCGAGGAGAGTAGGAGAGGGGTATGGTCTGACCCTATCCTAGTGACCGTCCTGAGCGAGCAAAGAGGGAAGGCCACCTCCCACTCAACGGAGACAAAGACGCGATCGAGGACACTGCGGATCGGATTCAGCTGCTTATTTGTCCAAGTATATCTAGCGCCCACACGCCGAATCTCGCGTAGAGCAAGATCAACAATGCCGTCGTTAAACATACGCATCCTAGGGAGGTCCACATTTACCGAGCTCTTATCATCGGCAGATCGGATCAGGTTAAAGTCCCCGGCGACCACCATCAGGATAACCGTCTGTTCCACTTCCGATTTGAGCTCAAGCAAGAAGTCAGCGGACCTCCTATGGTCCGCGGGGCCACAGACAATGATCATCTCCCACCTGAAGCGTGATTGTCTATGGGTAAGCGCCATGCTCACAAAGAATTCCCTGCGGTCCATATCATCAACCTCGAAGGTATCCTCCTTCACCCCCAGGAGGATCCCCCCCGAGTGGCCGGAAGCAGGAAGCCAGGACCAGGAGAACTTGAAGCGGCTCAAAGCTTCGAATTCAGCAATGGAGAAGTCCTGGTGAATCGTCTCCTAAAGGACGACAATATCCGGCGCTTGCAAGTTTACTTTCTAAATGCTGACTATGCATGAACCGTTTCCCAACATCAAGATTTGTAGAACGACAAAAGAACGAGAAGTCGTGATCTTCATACGGCTATTACGAGTAAACCGATAGAATAAATTTGGTCAAAGTTAAATTCTGGAAAAAGTTGTGTGCGAATTTTAGGGTGGATTTTGTGTCCTCGGGAGTGCATGCTCCGTTATTTCTGGAAAATGTATACCTTTTTAGGTTTGAGGATAGGATTGGGTTTTATCTCAATGATGATTTCTTCTCCGATGAGCGACTCTTCTAATGATGTGCACCAATCTTCCGTCTCCAGTATAAAAAAACAAAAACAAAAAGTCCTAGTATCTTTCTGCTCCATTATCCATAAATAAACGTGATGAGAGGAGCATTGCACATTTTTTTCCTTGTGCGGGAGCGGGGAGATCCGGGAGTAAATGGCACTGAAAGTCATATAACTTGGCTCGCATGTGCACGTAAGTTACATAATTTGCAAACTAAACTAACAAGTCATACAACTTGTGAACTCGTGCACCCGTGGTCACAAAACCAGTCAACTAAGTGGGTTTTGACCAAAACCGCTTACTCGAGCTCGTTTTTAAAAAAAAAAAAAGTTTACAAGACTCCAAAATATCTAAAACAATTACGCACAAATATTTATACATTCCTAAGGTACGCAAGAAAATTTAGACAAAAATATGTTTTATTTTGTGAATAAAATATAAAAAAGACAAATCTCTGACATAAATACGTGGTTTTTTATACGATATATAGCTAGGAATTTCTTTTTTCTTCTATAGCCCAAAATAAAACGATTTTTTCACCGAAACTTGCCATAGTCATTCAGTCCACACATATTTCATGAAATAAATTTTGATTTTTTTTAATGAAAAGGTAAAGATTTTGAATTTTTCAAATACCGAGCTTGGGAGCCACAAATTCTCTCTCATGCTCACGAATGCATACATAGTATTTGTAAATAAATATGGTTATTGTAAAGTTTTAGTCTAAATATGATCGGTTTTGGTCAAAAATCACTCAGTTGACCGGTTTTGAGACCACGGGTGCACGAGTTTGCAAGTTATGTGACTTGTTAGTTCAGTTTGCAAGTTCTGTGACTTAAGTGCACATACGAAACAAGTTATGTGACTCCCGGTGCAATTTACTCGGAGATCCGGTGTTCCTGGTGCAAAGAAAAACAAGAAAGAGAGCGTGTGGTTAGGCATCACGAACGCGTGTTATGTAGGAGTAGCTGTACACGGTACGTAACTAACTGGCATGTGGCTTGGCATGCGAAGAGAGTGATCGAGCAGCTAGCAGCAGCTCATAGATACTATCTCATCGAGCTAGCGCGGCGATGCTGGCCCATTGCCTTGCCTGATTAGCTAGCCATGGAGAAGTACGAGCGAGCTACGTGTCCACTGTCTCTAGTGTCTACTACTACTGATCATTAATCGGGATATGAAGAGAGACTCGGTCAATTTGACGATAGGTGGGTCGATCGATCGATGTGTAATCACGTGTGGTGAGATAGATGCTCACATGCACATGCATTTTTGCTATAGCTTCTCTTCAAGACGACTAACCACGGTACGTGCGACAACCCGGAAACCGAAGTTGAGCCTCCCCTCCCCTCTCCCTACGCGCTTCTCCCGTTGAGAGTCGTCTGTGTATTCCCGGGCCTCCCCCGACCCAAATCTGGCGGCGATGCTGGCTGGAGGCGGCGACGGGGCGGTCCCGGAGTAGGTAGATTTAGGTTAGGGTTTGGTTTGGCCAGGATGGCCGTGTATGGGAGTAGGACGCCGGTGGATCTCAGTTGCCATCAGCGCGTCCTGGTGCTCTCCTTCCTCGTGGCGACGCTCTGGTGGCAGGGGCGTCGTCGCTGGAAGGTCGGAGGCCAGGCATCTCCGCCAATAAAGCTGAAGCCTGGAGCTCTTCTTCGCTGCTGATGGCGCGCACGGCGGCGGAGGCGGCTGCTGGGATGCTCTTCCTTCCATGGTGGAAGGTAACTGTGTCCCCGGCTGCAAGCTCCTCCAATAAGTGCGTTGGTCGGCAGGCTCGGGATGCCGATGACAAGATCCTGCCCCTGGCCGGCCGTGGAGGCGAGGGGGTGTGGGTTCTTGAAGTCTTTCGTCTCGATCTTGGCCGGCTGAGGGATACCACTGCTGCAGAGGCGAGTTCTTCCACAGAGGCGGCGGCGTGCCAGCCTCTGATCCACGCCGACAACCGGCGGCTCGCGGCGCATGCAAGGCGCATCTTCAACCTCCATCGGAGGCCAGGAGTTGGTGGCTCGACGGTGGCGTCCCACGCTGCCCCCTTCCCAAGTGGCTTGTTCCCCGGTGAAGAGGGTGGTGGCCGGAGCTCGAGCGCACCCATCGGAAGCGAAGGAGGCGGAGGACCGGATCTCGTTTGTGGAATTAGATCTAGGGTCCTCTACGCAAAATCCAGGGGCTTGTGTGTTATTTCCGTTTCTTTGAAGGGCCCCTTTGTAATTGTACCTCCACCGTTTTGACTAAATGGCAGCAATCTAGGTCCTTCGGACCGCCCTCGGTTCAAAAAAATTCAAGACGACCAACCGGCCGGCGGGTCGCAAAAGTCTCGACGATATTGATGGTGGGCGATGCATGCATGTGCATGCACGGCTAGTACTCGTAGCAAAAGCAGGCACGTATTTTCCCCTTGGAGAAAATTAAATGGACCATGCATGTACACACCCATGTCCATGTACGTGCTCCAGCCTTTTTGTCTGCATGCATGAACGTGATATCTTACCCAAACCCTATGTGTAGTATGTTTTCACGCTAGGCTAGGCTGCAAGGCGATGGTTGGTGGTTGGACTTGGACGCGTGAATTTTATCGGTACCAGCAGTAATCGTAGTGTGTAATATACTTATGTGTACCCGCTAAGTACGCGTTAGCTACTTGGGGAGTGAGAGTGGGGACAATTTTTTTTTTTTAGAACGAGGCTTCATTGGATTAATGGAACCACCGGATCAGTCTAAAACACAGGCTCACGCACCACAGGAGAAAGAAAGGAAACAGAAAAAGTAAAGCATCATTGCTGCTCTAACTAGTACCTGCAGATTAAACCAGGTCAAAAGTAACCTTTACCCGACAGTGATCGCGTGCAGACGTGCGTACTTATATAACACACCGATCGATGAACCGTGACCTGTTTCATTGCGAGTAGTACTAGGTGCTGCATTTTCCTTTGGCGCATTCAAGTTACTCCATGTGTTCAATGTCAGTGGTGGATGCGCTATGGATGCATGCTGCGCTACTTCGAATTCGTACCCGATCGATCGCACTAGCAAGGAAGATACCGCCAGTCTCCCCGTTTCACATTAGCAACCAGTACGTTTCACATTATTGTATGTACGTGGCCGGCCGATCGATCGTACTCATGCCGGCCGGCCGGGGCTAGCTACTACATCTTCGCGTTCGCAATAAGGGCACCTTCACGGAGGAGATACAATCCGTTCGAACGTGTCTTAATGTCCGTGCGGACACACGAGACGTACGCGGCGTCCCAATGGGACGACCGATTCGGACAGACGACAAAGGGAGGTCCCGATGAAACACTTCAAGGACCAGCTCGAAACCAAAGCTCCCAGGCAGATGAGTCTCAACTGGGACGGTCTAGATTACACCCCGCATGACCTTGCTGACCTGGATGCCCCTTTTGACGACGTCGAGATAAAAGAGGCGGTCTTCTGCCTACCCTCGGTAAAAGCCCCGGGCCCCGACAGATTAATTGGAGCCTTCTTCAAATCTTGCTGGGATATTATCAAAATCGATGTCTCGTATCACTAGTAGAAAAAAGGCTATCCGTTCGTTCCTCCTAACAGCATTAGTCCCGGTTTCTTCACGAACCGGGACTAATGCTGACATGCGTCCCGGTTCGAGCGGGCACGGGGGCCGGAGGCATGCGTCCCGGTTGGTAGGGGGGCATGCGTCAACACAAACCGGGACTAAAGGTTGGGCGTCAGCCACGTGGCGTGGCACACACCTTTAGTCCTGTTACAAACCGGGACGTATGATCCCGCCCTTTATAAATGCGACGCCCCAGCCCTCTGCCTCCACTCTGTTTTTTCTTGGTGGAAGGTGTGAGGGGTGTGCTAGTTTTTTCCCCTATGCATGCATTCAAGGTGTTTGATGAAAAGTTTGAGCGAATGATCCCGTTCAATTTCTCATAGAACAAAAATATAGAAGGTGTCTGAGACGCACTTGAGCTTTCTCTCCTCTTTATTTCCCTCGATCGAGGTTAGCAATCTTATCTTTTCTCTGTCATTGATACAATGGATCTGTCGATGTGAATTGGTCATTTCACTATTTATGATGTCATGTTTTTGATAAACTTACTTATATGATGCAGATAAACGGTCGGGAATGGATGTACGGTGACCGGCGTGTACCCGGATATATGAAAGGCGTGGATAAATTTATCGATGTGGCTACGGCAAACAAAGAGAATGGTTTTATACGTTGTCCATGTGTTCAATGTCGGAACAACAAGGAGTACTCTTCCTCGAAAATCATTCGCGGCCACCTGATTATGAAAGGTTTCATGCCCAACTATAATTGTTGGACCAAGCACGGGGAAAGAGGCGTTATGATGGAAGATGGCGAAGAAGAAGATGATGATACCAACTATCATCATATGTTTCCTGAATACAGTGATACTGGAATGGAAGACAATGGAGAGGAAGGAGGTGAAGAACGGACATCAGATGAGCCGGCTGATGAACTTGGTAGGGTCATTTCTGATGCAAAGCGAGACTGTGAAACAGAAAATGAGAAGTTGAAGTTAGAGGGCATGTTAGAAGATCAGAAGAAATTGTTGTACCCAAATTGTGAAGATGGTAGCACAAAGCTCTGTACCACACTGGAATTGTTGCAATGGAAGGCAGAGTGTGGTCTAACTCACTCCTCATTTGAAAAGATGCTGAAAATAATGAAGTCGAAGTTTCCAAAACATAACGAACTTCCCGAGAGTACCTACGAAGCAAAGAAGACTCTCTGTCCTCTAGGATTAGATGTGCAAAAGATACATGCATGCATTAATGACTGCATCCTCCACCGCAGTAAGGAGTATGAGAATTTAGATAAATGCCCGGAATGCAATGCATTGCGGTATAAGATCAGACGAGATGACCCTGGTGATGTTGAGGGAGAGCCCCTCTGGAAGAGGGTTCCTGCTAAGGTTATGTGGTATGCTCCTATAATACCAAGGTTGAAACGCATGTTCAGAAACAAAGAGCATGCCAGGTTGTTGCGATGGCACAAAGAAGACCGTAAGAAAGACGGGAAGTTGAGACACCCTGCTGATGGGTCACAGTGGAGAAAAATCGAGAGAGACTTTGCAGGTGACACAAGGAACTTATGGTTTGGTCTAAGTATGGATGGCATGAATCCTTTTGGGGAACAGAGCTGCATTCACAGCACCTGGCCCGTGACTCTATGTATCTACAACATGCCTCCTTGGTTGTACATGAAGCGTAAGTTCATTATGATGACAGTGCTCATCCAAGGCCCGAAGCAACCGGGCAACGACATTGATGTGTACCTTAGGCCATTAGTTGAAGAACTCTTACAGCTGTGGGGCAAACCAGGTGTACATGCGTGGGATGAGAACAAACAGGAGCCATTTGATCTACGAGGGTTGCTTTTCGTAACCATCAATGATTGGCCTGCTCTTAGTAACCTTTCAGGACAGACAAACAAGGGATATAAGGCATGCACACACTGTTTAGATAAGACTGAAGGTACATATTTGCATAAATGTAAGAAGGTTGTGTACCTGGCGAATCGATGATTTCTTCTGACCAATCATCCCGTAAGAACGAAAGGCAAGCATTTCAAATGTGAGGCAGATCACCGGAAGAAGCCTGAACTCCCTGATGACGATGATGTATTTGGTATGGTCAAGGACATAGAAGTAATCTTTGGAAAGGGTCCCGGCGGTCAATCAGTTCCGAACGACGTCGCTACAGGACATGCACCCATGTGGAAGAAGAAATCTATATTTTGGGAGCTGCCATATTGTAAAGTCCTACGTGTCCGCTCTTCAATCGACGTGATGCACGTGACGAAGAATCTTTGCGTGAACCTGCTAGGATTCCTAGGCGTGTATGGAAAGACAAAAGATACACCAGAAGCACGGGAGGACCAACAAATTATGAAAGACCCAAAGAACATGCATACACAGAACAAGACGGATAAATGGCGTCACTTAAGTCGTGCCTGCTATGCTCTTACCAAAGCAGAGAAGGAAATCTTTTTTGAAGTCCTTCACAGTATCAAGGTGCCGTCTGGCTTCTCATCTAATATAAAGGGGATAATAAATATGGCAGAGAAAAAGTTCTAAAACCTGAAGTCTCATGACTGTCACGTGATTATGACGCAGTTGCTTCCGATTGCATTGAGGGGGCTTCTACCGGAAAATGTTCGAGTACCCATTGTGAAGCTGTGTGCATTCCTCAATGCAATATCTCAGAAGGTAATCAATCCAGATATTCTGCCAAGGTTACAAAAGGATGTGTTACAATGTATTGTTAGTTTTGAGTTGGTGTTCCCACCATCCTTCTTCAATATTATGACGCATCTCCTGGTTCACCTAGTGGAAGAGATTGCCATTCTCGGTCCGGTATTTCTGCACAATATGTTCCCCTTTGAGAGGTTCATGGGAGTCTTAAAGAAATATGTTCATAACCTTGCTAGACCATAAGGAAGCATCTCCAAGGGATATGGAATAGAGGAGGTCATTGAGTTTTGTGTTGACTTTATTCCTGACCTTAAGCCGATTGGTGTTTCTGACTCGCGGCATGAGGGAAGACTAAGTGGAAAAGGCACGCTGGGAAAGAAAGCAATGATATGTAGGGACGGGGATTCTTTCACTAAAGCACACTACACAGTTCTACATAATTCCACCTTGGCAGCTCCGTATATCGAGGAACACAAGAATATTGTACGCTCCAAAAACCCGGGGAAGCCTGAATCATGGATTACAGATGAACACATGAAGTCTTTCGGTGGTTGGATGCGGACACATCTCTTGAATGACACCACTGTTGGAGATCAACTATACTTGTTGGCAGCGTCACCATCTTCTATTATATTGAATTTTCAAGGGTACGGAATAAATGGGAATACATTCTACACGATCGCCCAAGATAAAAAGAGCACCAACCAAAATAGTGGTATCCGCTTTGATGCAATAGACGAGAATGGACAAAAGGACACATACTATGGTTACATAGAGGAGATATGGGAACTAGACTATGGAGTCTCTTTTAAGGTCCCTTTGTTTCGCTGCAAATGGGTCAACCTGAATGGGGAAGGGGTAAAGATAGACCAGATGTACGGAATGACAACAGTGGATCTCAACAATCTTGGTTATAGAGATGAACCATTCTGTTGGAGATATTCCCTAGAGGCAATAATAAATGTAGTTATTATTATATCTTTGTGTTTATGATAAATATTTACATTCATGCTATAATAGTATTAACAAGGAAACATTGATACTTGTGTGATTTGTAAACTTAATTTGAAGTCCCTAGTATAGCCTCTATACATCACTAGCTTGTTGGTTGATAAATGATTGTGGTTTCCCTATCATGAACATTGAGATGTTATCAACAACAAGATCATATCGTTAGGAGAATGATATGGTGGACATACTCCTATAGATAAGCGTAGCATAAAGATCAAGTCATTTCAATAGTTTAATTGCTATATGCTTTCTGATACATAGTAACCTAATTCCTTCGACCATGAGATCATGCATATCACCTTTACCGGATGGATGCTTTGATGACATCAAACACCACACCGTAACTGGGTGGCTATAAAGGTGGCATTGAGTGTTCGGAAAGTATTGGTTGAGACACATGGATCAAGAGTGGGATTTGTCCATCCATATGACGGATAGATATACTCTGGGCCCTCTCGGTGGAATGTCATCCAATTAGCTTGCAAGCATGTGACTGGCTCACAAGGGATCACATATCACGGGAACGAGAAAATAGTACTTATCGGTAACGAGGTTGAACTAGGTATGCAGAGATACCGACGATCATAACCTCGCATAAGTAAACTATCGTGAGACAAAGGGAAATTGGTATTGTATGTAAGTGGTTCATTTGATCGCAAAGTAATCGTAGAAATATGTGGGAGCCATATGAATTTCCAGATTCCTCTATTGGTTATTGTTCGGAGAAGTGTCTCGATCATGTCCGCATAGTTCACGAACCGTAGGGAGACACACTTAAGGATTCGACGTTGTTTGAGTAGTTATGGAATGAATGAGAAAGAGACCGAATGTTGTTCGGAGTCTCGGATGGGATCCGGGATATCACGAGGTGATCCGGAATGGTCCGGAGAATAAGATTCATATAAGGAAAGTCCCGTTTCGGAGTTGGGGAATGATTCCGGTGTTTTCATCGGGAATGTTCTAGAAGGTTCCGGAATATCCGGCACTCCGGAGGGGAAGGGTACATGAATGTGTTGTATCAAGTTGGTATGATTGCATCATGTACTAAGTGCCCTCGCTGTTCCAAATAAAGGATTAATCGAATCCTAGTTTGAAAAGTCAAATAGCTAGTTTGAAAAGTCAAACGACTAAAATTGGAAAGAGGAAAAGAGGAGGAAGTGGGAAACCGAGTTGGGGAGGGAATCCCTCCTCAACCGGCGGCGCCCCCTCCAAGCCGAGTTGGGGAGGGACTCCCCTCCCTCCCCTTGGCCACCGTCCCCTCCACCTATATAAGGAGGGGCAGGGCTCCCTCCTCTAGACACACAAGTCCCTCACCTCAAACCCTAGAAGCTCCAGCCCACCATAGCCGCCGCCGCCCCCTAGGGTTTTTGCCCTAGCCGCCGACTTGGGGGTCCCCGGAACCCTAGCCGCCGGATCTAGCACTTCCTCCTTGGTGTGTCTAAACCCTAGATCGCCGAGGATCTCTCTCATACTCCACCATACTCGCTCCGGCTTAAGGCGAAGCCCTGCGAGATCTCCCCTCTACTTCCGGTACCATGCCGTTATGCTGCCGGAATCGCGAGGAGAGTGCTACAACCTCCGCTGCCTGCTGGAACAAGGGAGAGGAAGGTCTTCGTCGAGTACCGAACGTGTGACCGACTGCGGGAGCGCTGACGGAACGCAGCGCCGGAAGGATCGTCTACGCGATCTTGAGATCGGGAAGAGTACGACTACATCACCCACGAGAATCCGCTCTCGTTAAACACTTTGGAATCTTCGAGGGTAAGTTATTCCATCGACTCGTTGCTACAATCTAGTAGATAGATCTTGGCTTGTTTGTTTGTATGTGATAGAAATTTTTTGTTTTCCATGCTACGAAACCCTACAGTGGTATCAGAGCCGTGTCTATATGTAGATCTGTTGCACGAGTAGAACACAATGGTCATTGTGGGCGTTGATGCTTTTATTGTCGATTGCTTCTTGTGTACTTTGCATCTTGCGGTATGTTGGGATGAAGCGGCCGGGGCTAACCTTACATGACATCGTTCATGAGACTTGCTCCACGCTTGACATGCAACTTGTATTGCATAAGTGGCTTTGCGGGTGCCTGTTTCTCCTAGCATAGTTAAGATCCAATTTACAACGGGTGATTAACAATACTAGTATCAATATTGTGGTTCTTGTTCGTAAGTTAGAACGACACTTATTGAAATCCCCAAACCACGTAAAACATGCAAAGAAAGTAGAGGCGTCTAACTTTGTTTTGCAGGGGTGTGCAGTGATGTGATATGGCCATGATTGTGATTATATTTGATGTATGCAATGTTCCTTATTGTAAGTTGGCAACTGGCAGGAGCCATATGGTTGTCTTTAAATTATGTTAAGTCCCGCGTGTCTATTCAAAGTAGTTGTAATAGTTGAAGCCGGTGGACGACCACCATGGAGAAGCGTCATTGACCTTGATGCAATGCCGGTGATGATGGAGATCATGTTCGTGCTAGAAGATGGAGATCGGAAGCACAAAGAAGAAAGTCCATATCATATCACATATTATGAATTGCATGTGATGTTAATCCTTTATGCATCTTGTATTGCTTAGTAGACGACGGTAGAATTATAAGATGATCCCTCATGCACATGAATTTCAAGTCATAAAGTGTTCACCCTTAGTTAGCACCGTTGCTAAAGCTTGTTGTTTCGAAGCACCACATGATGATCGGGTGTGTTAGATTCTGCAAGTGTATACAACGTGAGCAAGCCAGATTTGCTCATGCGGAAACTAAGGTTTGATCTTGACGAGCCTAGCATGTACATACATGGTCTCGGAACACGGATCACCGAAAGGTAAAGCATGAATCATATAATAGATATGATGAACATGTCGATTGTTCGCCATTGAAGCTATATCAACTCTCGTGATGATCGGTGTTGATGTAGTGGATTTGGTTCGTGTGATCACTAAAACAATGTGAGGGATGTTGTTTTGAGTGGGAGTTCACCGAGATTAACTTTATTATTAATTTGAACTCAATTTGTCATAAACTTAGTCTAAACTATTGCAAATATGTTGTAGATCAATGGCAGCCCCTACCATCAATTTTAATGCGTTCCTAGAGAAAGAAAAGTTGAAAAACAATGGAAGCAACTTCGCGGATTGGTTCCGCAATTTGAGGATTGTCCTCACAGCTGGTAATTTGACCTATGTGCTGGATGCACCGCTGGGTGACCCACCTGCAGCTGATGCTTCCGATGAAGTAAAGAATGTTTACCTCGCTCGGAAGAATCAGTACTCCATAGTTCAGTGTGCTATCTTGTATGGTTTGGAATCGGAGCTTCAGAAAAGGTTTGAGAATTCAGACCCATATGATATTGTCGAGGATCTCAAATTGATCTTTGAGACTCATGCGGCAATTGAAAGTTATGAGGCTTCTGAAAAGTTCTTTAACTGCAAGATGGAAGAGGGCAGCTCCGTCAGTGAGCATGTGCTTAAGATGTCTGGGCACGCAAACAAACTTCAAAGATTGGGTATAGTGATTCCTAATGCTTTGGGGATTTACCGAGTCCTCCAATCACTACCACCAAGTTACAAGAACTTTGTGATGAACTACAACATGCAGAACATGAACAAGCAGTTGCCAGAACTGTTTGCTATGTTAAAGTCTGCAGAAGTGGAGATCAAGAAAGAGCACCAAGTGTTGTTGGTCAATAAGACCACCAAATTCAAGAAAGGCAAGTCTAAGCAGAAGGGACACTTCAAGAAGGGTGGTAAGAAAGTTACCACGCCGGCGAAGAAGACCAAGGCTGGACCTAAGCCTGAAACTGAGTGCTTTTACTGCAAGGGAGAAGGTCACTGGAAGCGGAATTGCCCAAAGTATTTGGCGGATTTGAAGAACGGCAACATCAAGAAGAAAGGTATATCTGATATACATGTTATTGATGTGTATCTCACTAGTACTCGTAGTAGTGCCTGGGTATTTGATACTGGTTCGGTTGCTCATATTTTTAACTCGAAACAGGTGCTGCAGAATAAACGGAAGCTAGCGAAGAACGAGGTGACGATGCGCGTGGGAAACGGATCAAAGGTTGATGTGATCGCGGTCGGCACGCTACCCCTTCATCTACCATCGGGATTAGTTTTATACTTAAATAATTGTTATTTGGTGCCTGCGTTGAGCATGAACATTATATCGGGATCTTGTTTATTGCGAGACGGTTACTTGTTTAAGTCCGAGAATAATGGTTGTTCGATTTATATGAGTAATATGTTTTATGCACATGCACCTTTGATAGATCGTCTATTCTTATTGAATCTCGATAGTGGAAATACACATATCAACAACATTGAGGCTAAACGTTTGAAATCGAGCGATAACTCGACCTATATGTGGCACTGTCGTCTTGGTCATATTGGAGTGAAGCATATGAAGAAACTCCATTCCGATGGACTTCTTGAATCACTTGATTTCGAATCACTTGATAGATGCGAAGCATGTCTGATGGGTAAATTGACTAAGACTCCATTTTCTGGTATGATGGAGCGAGCTACGGACTTATTGGAAATCATACATACCGATGTGTGTGGTCCAATGAGTGTAGCATCGCGCGGTGGTTATCGTTATGTTCTTACCTTCACGGATGAGTTGAGTAGATATGGGTATATCTATTTCATGAAACATAAGTCCGAAACTTTCGAGAAGTTTAAGGAATTTCAAAGTGAGGTAGAGAATCAACGTAACAAGAAGATTAAATTTCTACGTTCTGATCGTGGAGGTGAATATCTAAGTTACGAGTTTGGCGAGCATTTGAAGAAATGCGGAATACTTTCACAGTTGACACCGCCGGGAACACCACAGCGTAATGGTGTGTCCGAACATCGTAATCGAACTCTCTTAGATATGGTTCGTTCTATGATGTCACTTACAGATTTACTGCTATCATTTTGGGGTTATGCATTAGAAACAGCCGCATTCACTTTAAATAGGGCACCGTCTAAATCCGTTGAAACGACACCTTATGAATTATGGTTTGGGAAGAAACCTAAATTGTCGTTCCTTAAAGTTTGGGGTTGCAAAGCCTATGTAAAGAAGTTACAGCCGGACAAGCTTGAACCCAAAGCGGAAAAATGCGTCTTCATAGGATACCCGAAGGAAACTATTGGGTATACCTTCTATCATAGATCCGAAGGAAAAATCTTCGTTGCCAAGAATGGATCCTTTCTAGAGAAGGAATTTCTCTCGAAAGAAGTGACTGGAAGGAAAGTAGAACTCGACGAGGTTGTCGAACCTTCTCTCGAAATTGCGAGTAGCGCAGCACCGGAAGAAGTTCCTGTGGTTCCTGCACCAATTAGAGAGGAAGCTAATGATGGTGATCATGAAACTTCGGTTGAAGTTGCTACAGAGCCTCGGAGGTCAACGAGAACTCGTACCACTCCAGATTGGTATGATCCCGTTATGAGTGTCATGTTGGTGGACAACACCGATGACCCCGAGACATATGAGGAAGCGATGATGAGCCCAGATTCCAATAAATGGCAAGAAGCCATGAAATCAGAGATTGGATCCATGTACGAAAACCAAGTTTGGACTTTGGTGGACTTACCAGATGGCCGGAAGGCTCTCGAGAACAAATGGATCTTCAAGAAGAAAACAGATGTTGATGGTAATGTTACGGTCTATAAAGCTCGACTTGTCGCAAAAGGGTTTTGACAAATTCAAGGAGTTGACTACGATGAGACTTTCTCACCGGTAGCGAAGCTAAAATCTGTGAGGATTATGTTAGCAATCGCTGCATATTATGATTATGAGATATGGCAGATGGATGTCAAAACAGCATTCCTCAATGGAGACATTGATGAAGAGTTGTATATGATGCAACCCAAAGGTTTTGTCAATCCTAAAGATGCTAACAAGGTATGTAAACTTCAACGGTCCATCTATGGATTGAAGCAAGCATCCCGAAGTTGGAATCAACGTTTTGATAAGGTGATCAAAAGTTTTGGTTTTATACAAACTTATGGAGAAGCTTGTATTTACAAGAAAGTGAGTGGGAGCTCTGTAGCATTCTTAATACTATATGTGGATGACATATTATTGATTGGGAATGATGTAGACCTTCTTAATAGTGTCAAGGAATATTTGAATAATAGTTTTTTAATGAAGGATCTTGGCGAAGCAGCTTACATATTAGGCATAAAGATTTATAGAGATAGATCGAAACACCAAATATCATTGTCACAGAGTACATATTTGGACAAAGTTCTAAAGAGGTTTGGAATGGAAGATAGCAAGAAAGGGTTCTTGCCCATGTTGCCCAATACAACCTTGAGTAAAACTCAAAGTCCGACATCGGCAGAAGATAGAGAAAGGATGAGTAAGACTCCCTATGCCTCAGCCATAGGATCTCTAATGTATGCCATGCTATGTACTAGACCCGACATTGCATATGCTGTTAGTTTGACTAGCAGATATCAAAGTGATCCAGGAGTGGATCATTGGACAGCAGTCAAAAACATCCTTAAGTACTTGAGAAGAACTAAGGATATGGTTCTTTCTTATGGAGGTGATGAACAACTCGTTGTTAATGGTTACACCGATGCTAGTTGGAGCACCGATCCGGATGATTCTAAATCACAATCTGGATACGTATTTATTTTGAATGGTGCAGCAGTTAGCTGGAGGAGTGCAAAGCAAAGCATTGTGGCGAGATCTTCAACTGAATCGGAATACATGGCTGCTTCGGAGGCTTCACAAGAAGCGATATGGATGAAAGAGTTCATTACAGAGCTGGGTGTGGTTCCTAGTGCGCTGGACCCAATGTCTATCTACTGTGATAACATGGGCGCCATAGCCAATGCGCCAGAACCAAGGTCACACAAGAAGCTGAAGCACATCAAGCTACGTTTTCACGCTATTCGAGAACATATCCAAGATGGGGATATAAAGATTTACAAAGTACACACATATCTGAATGTGGCGGATCCGTTGACTAAACCTCTCCCGAGGGCAAAACATGACCAGCACCAAACTGCCATGGGTGTTCGGTATATTACCATGTAATCTAGATTAGATGACTCTAGTGCAAGTGGGAGACTGTTGGAGATATGCCCTAGAGGCAATAATAAATGTAGTTATTATTATATCTTTGTGTTTATGATAAATGTTTACATTCATGCTATAATAGTATTAACAAGGAAACATTGATACTTGTGTGATTTGTAAACTTAATTTGAAGTCCCTAGTATAGCCTCTATACATCACTAGCTTGTTGGTTGATAAATGATTGTGGTTTCCCTATCATGAACATTGAGATGTTATCAACAACAAGATCATATCGTTAGGAGAATGATATGGTGGACATACTCCTATAGATAAGCATAGCATAAAAATCAAGTCATTTCAATAGTTCAATTGCTATATGCTTTCTGATACATAGTAACCTAATTCCTTCAACCATGAGATCATGCATATCACCTTTACCGGATGGATGCTTTGATGACATCAAACACCACACCGTAACTGGGTGGCTATAAAGGTGGCATTGAGTGTTCGGAAAGTATTGGTTGAGACACATGGATCAAGAGTGGGATTTGTCCATCCATATGACGGATAGATATACTCTGGGCCCTCTCGGTGGAATGTCATCCAATTAGCTTGCAAGCATGTGACTGGCTCACAAGGGATCACATATCACGGGAACGAGAAAAGAGTACTTATCGGTAACGAGGTTGAACTAGGTATGCAGAGATACCGACGATCATAACCTCGCATAAGTAAACTATCGTGAGACAAAGGGAAATTGGTATCGTATGTAAGTGGTTCATTCGATCGCAAAGTAATCGTAGAAATATGTGGGAGCCGTATGAATTTCCAGATTCCTCTATTGGTTATTGTTCGGAGAAGTGTCTCGATCATGTCCGCATAGTTCACGAACCGTAGGGAGACACACTTAAGGATTCGACGTTGTTTGAGTAGTTATGGAATGAATGAGAAAGAGACCGAATGTTGTTCGGAGTCTCAGATGGGATCCGGGATATCACGAGGTGATCCGGAATGGTCCGGAGAATAAGATTCATATAAGGAAAGTCCCGTTTCGGAGTTGGGGAATGATTCCGGTGTTTTCATCACGAATGTTCTAGAAGGTTCCGGAATATCCGGCACTCCGGAGGGGAAGGGTACATGAATGTGTTGTATCAAGTTGGTATGATTGCATCATGTACTAAGTGTCCTCACTGTTCCAAATAAAGGATTAATCGAATCCTAGTTTGAAAAGTCAAATAGCTAGTTTGAAAAGTCAAACGGCTAAAATTGGAAAGAGGAAAAGAGGAGGAAGTGGGAAACCGAGTTGGGGAGGGAATCCCTCCTCAACCGGCGGCGCCCCCTCCAAGCCGAGTTGGGGAGGGACTCCCCTCCCTCCCCTTGGCCACCGTCCCCTCCACCTATATAAGGAGGGGCAGGGCTCCCTCCTCTAGACACACAAGTCCCTCACCTCAAACCCTAGAAGCTCCAGCCCACCATAGCCGCCGCCGCCCCCTAGGGTTTTTGCCCTAGCCGCCGACTTGGGGGTCCCCGGAACCCTAGCCGCCGGATCTAGCACTTCCTCCTTGGTGTGTCTAAACCCTAGATCGCCGAGGATCTCTCTCATACTCCACCATACTCGCTCCGGCTTAAGGCGAAGCCCTGCGAGATCTCCCCTCTACTTCCGGTACCATGCCGTTATGCTGCCGGAATCGCGAGGAGAGTGCTACAACCTCCGCTGCCTGCTGGAACAAGGGAGAGGAAGGTCTTCGTCGAGTACCGAACGTGTGACCGACTGCGGGAGCGCTGACGGAACGCAGCGCCGGAAGGATCGTCTACGCGATCTTGAGATCGGGAAGAGTACGACTACATCACCCACGAGAATCCGCTCTCGTTAAACACTTTGGAATCTTCGAGGGTAAGTTATTCCATCGACTCGTTGCTACAATCTAGTAGATAGATCTTGGCTTGTTTGTTTGTATGCGATAGAAAATTTTTGGTTTCCATGCTACGAAACCCTACACATTCATCCTAGCCAATGATGTGTCTTAGGTTTTCTATGTCAAGGACATGTCCTCCAGACCGAAAAAAAGAAAAAATATGCAAAGGAATACATCATATGATGAGCCAAAGCGCCACATAGTTCTTTCAGGAAAAAGAAACATCGTTGGAATCGAGGACAAGACAGACATGTCAGAAGATTATAATAAGCTTGATAAAATTCCGCCCTTCACAGTAAAACTGACCCAAGCATTCCGTTAAGTAAAGAAGATGCTCCATGGTTACGTCTGAAGCGATCATAAGGAAGGACATATGCCAAGAAGTTCATGCTCATATTATGGAACTCTAGTTCATGTCTGGCCGGGATATCTTTCGCGGTTTGTTGCTTGACCGGGACTATATATAGGGGGGCCTTTAGTCCTGGTTTTGTAGTCTTAGTTTTTAATATTAATAAATGTATTGAGTGTTAGTCCCGTTTTATGGCTGGACCGGGACTATGAAGAAGTTGTCCCGATTCGTACTTACCATTAAGATCTGATCTCCAAACGGGCGTGGTCACATATTAGGGAGTGCCTCTATGACCAGTTTCTTAGAGATGCCGGAGGACTGGGATCCGGCGGCATCTCCCTGAAACTGGTCATAGTGGTGTCCCTGCTCTCGAAAACAATATTGGAGTTGCCTCAATCTGGCTAGAGGACTGGACTCACAAGGATGCCTATTTATAGTACAAGTAGCACGGCATAGTGTCGACACTTACGACAAAATGTCGACACTCACCCTATTATTAGTGCTGACTCGTGTTTTGTCCCGGTTGGTGTCTCCAACCGGGACTAAAGGTTCATCTTTAGTCCCGATTGGTGACACCATCCGGGACAAGGTACACACCGCACGACATAATGTCGACACTCACCCCTATCATTAGTGCTGCCTGGCCCAGCCTGCCGAAATCCCTCCAACCGGGATTAAAGATGAACCTCTAGTATATTGAAAATACGAACAATGAAAATCCTTCGCGTGGTGTCATATTATGTGACATAGTTGAAAGGAAAAATACCAGACTTGGTATATTGATCATGTCTCGAAAAAACCTTCACAAAATGACCTATCATGTTCGAGGTTTCATGGCTTTCGGTCCAAATGAACGATGTTATGTGCTGAATCACGGCATAGTTTGTGATGATGTGCCCATATTATGCATGCATGTGGACATTGGTATGGAGAAAAATTTTGCAGGAGGAAGTTTTCCTTTTCGTCGCACGGAAAAGCCCTTTTCCATTTACCGAGCGCAAAAAACAGGTCGTTTTGTGAAGTAACCACCAAAATGCTGTTTCAGAATGCTACCATCCCATTTTCCTAAAAAAACTAGACCACCTTACATGGACTATCTCCCAACCGGCACATCTCAAAACTTTTCGTCCATCTCGGGTAAAAAGGACAAATGTCTGCTGAATCGGCAGGAAGTGGGTCCGGTTTGTACTACAGGTACATGATCTAACGCCTGTGATTTTTTGAAAAAATCATTTTTAGACTCGCAATATGTGGTTTCTTCAGAGATCCAATGCAAGTTCTAACGATGCTCGTCCCCTATCTTCATGCACGCCGGTTCGACCATAGTTAGAAAATCAAAAATTTAAATGGGCATAAGAAATTCAAAAAAAAATCCGAACAATGAAAATCCTTCGCGTGGTGTCATATTATGTGACATAGTTGAAAGGAAAAATACCATACTTGGTATATTGATCATGTCTCGAAAAAACCTTTACAAAATAACCTATCATGTTCGAAGTTTCATGGCTTTCGGTCCAAATGACCGATGTTATGTGCTGAATCATGGCATAGTTTGTGATGATGTGCCCATATTATGCATGCGTGTGGAAATTGGTATGGAGAACAATGTTGCAGGTGAAAGTTTTCCTTTTCGTCGCATGGAAAAGCCCTTTTCCATTTTCCGAGCGCAAAAAACAAGTCGTTTTGTGAAGTAACCACCAAAATATTGTTTCAGAATGCTACCGTCCCATTTTCCTAAAATACTAGACCACCTTACATGGACTATCTCCCAACCGGGACCTCTCAAACCTTTTCGTCCATCCCGGGTAAAAAGGACAAATGTCTGCCGAATCGGTAGGAAGTGGGTCCGGTTTGTACTATAGGTACATGATCTAACGCCCGTGATTTTTTTAAAAAATCATTTTTAGACTCGCAATATGTGGTTTCTTTAGAGATCCAATGCAAGTTCTAACGATGCTCGTCCCCTATCTTCATGCACGCTTGTTCGACCACAGTTAGAAATTCAAAAAATTCAAAACGGGCATAAGAAATTCAAAACAAAAAAATCCAAACAATGAAAATCTTTCGCTTGGTGCCATATTATGTGACATAGTCTCGAAAAAACCTTCACAAAATGACCTATCATGTTCGAGGTTTCATGGCTTTCGGTCCAAATGACCGATGTTATGTGCTGAATCATGGCATAGTTTGTGATGCTGTGCCCATATTATGCATGCATGTGGACATTGGTATGGAGAACAATGCTGCAGGAGGAAGTTTTCCTTTTCATCGCACGGAAAAACCCTTTTCCATTTTCCGAGCGCCAAAAACGGGTCGTTTTGTGAAGTAACCACCAAAATGCTGTTTCAGAATGCTACCGTCCCATTTTCCTAAAATACTAGACCACCTTACATGGACTATCTCCCAACCGGGACATCTCAAGCCTTTTCGTCCATCCCGGGTAAAAGGGGCAAATGTCTGCCGAATCGGCAGGAAGTGGGTCCGGTTTGTACTACAGGTACATGATCTAACGCCCGTGATTTTTTGCAAAAATCATTTTTACACTCGCAATATGTGGTTTCTTCAGAGATCCAATGCAAGTTCTAACGATGCTCGTCCCCTATCTTCATGCACGCCGGTTCGACCATAGTTAGAAATTCAAAAAATTCAAAATGGGCATAAGAAATTCAAAAAAAAATCCGAACAATAAAAATCCTTCGCGTGGTGTCATATTATGTGACATAGTTGAAAGGAAAAATACCAGACTTGGTATATTGATCATGTCTCGAAAAAACCTTCACAAAATGACCTATCATGTTCGAGGTTTCATGGCTTTCGGTCCAAATGACCGATGTTATGTGCTAAATCACGGCATAGTTTGTGATGTTGTGCCCATATTATGCATGCATGTGTACATTGGTATGGAGAACAATGTTGCATGAGGAAGTTTTCCTTTTCGTCGCACGGAAAATCCCTTTTCCATTTTCCGAGCGCAAAAAACGGGTCGTTTTGTGAAGTAACCACCAAAATACTGTTTCAGAATGCTACCGTCCCATTTTCCTAAAATACTAGACCACCTTACATGGACTATCTCCCAACCGGGATATTTCAAACCTTTTCGTCCATCCCGGGTAAAAAGGACAAATGTCTGCCGAATCGGTAGGAAGTGGGTCCGGTTTGTACTACAGGTACATGATCTAACGCCCGTGATTTTTTGCAAAAATCATTTTTAGACTCGCAATATGTGGTTTCTTTAGAGATCCAATGCAAGTTATAAATGATCCATTTTTATTCCCGTCATTTCTTCCCGCCATTTCTTCCCGCCATTTTTCTTCCCGCCATTTCTTCCCGCCAGTTCTTCCCTCCAGTTATCTTCCTGCCATTTCTCACTATATATATATGTAGGGTTGGCCTCCATTGTCATTGCACATCTCACTCATATCTGCAACCTCATCACTGTTTTCCATGACTTCCACCGTAGCACTAACCCCCAAGGAGACGGAGGCGCTTTGCGCCTCGAACTACCCCTGCCCGCCGGGCTACTGTGTCCCCGTCGGCTGGATGCTGAGCGCCGGAGGCATGCCGGTTCCTCCTGTCCCGCTAGGTGTGGCGCGCCGGATGTACATCACGAACCACTACTACTTCGAGCTCACGCCGGAGCAGCGGAGGAATCCCAGATGGCATCCCGACTATTTCTCGACTTGGGAAGCCTTCTTCGTGGATCGGCGTGAGAGGGCGCTTGACAGGAACGAGGAGGACATACCACCTCCTCCAAACTTCAACGAGGCCGGCCGTCGGCTGTGGTGGCGCGACCGGACTCACCAGAGCGTCATGGCCTACGACACGACCGCCGACTCTAGCCCCCACCTGCGCTACCCTCAAGTCCATCCCACTCGTACTCAGCCTTCAAGGTTCAACTACGGCGACCCCGACGACGAAAGCGACTACGGCCGCGGCGAGTACGACAACTACATTGGCGAGTATTACAGGTGTAGGCAAGAGCATGACTGAATCACTCCAACATTGCAAAACAAGTTTGGCCGACTGTGGCTTAATCTGGCCATGTATCTTAATTTTCAGTTCTTCTATGTAACTTTGTGTTAGTTGCGTTATGTACATTAATTCCAGTTCTATTCTAATAAAAATTTCTTTCCACCCATTATTTCCCGTCCTTTTTTTCCCGCCCATTAATATATAAAAATATAAGTTAATTCAAATCCAAATTAAAAACAGAAAATGGTTTTGAATTAGTTATTCAAATCCAAACACTTTTTATGTTTAAAGTTTTTCTAAATTCCAATTTAATATTCAAAAAATATAAGTTAATTCATTTTAAATGGTTCATAGTTTAAATGGTTACATTAATAATTTTTAAAAACAGAAAATGGTTTTGAATTATTTATTCAAATTCAAACACTTTTTATGTTTAAAGTTTTTCTAAATTCCAAAATAATATTCAAAAAATATAAGTTAATTCATTTTTAATTTTAAATGGTTCATATTTTAAATGGTTACATTAATTATTTTTTAAAAACAGAAAATGGTTTTGAATTAGTTATTCAAATTCAAACACTTTTTATGTTTAAAGTTTTTCTAAATTCCAAATTAATATTCAAAAAATATAAGTGAATTCATTTTTAATTTTAAATGGTTCATATTATAAATGGTTACATTAATTATTAAAAAAAAGAAAATGGTTTTGAATTAGTTATTCAAATCCAAACACTTTTTATGTTTAAAGTTTTTCTAAATTCCGAAGTAATATTCAAAAAATATAAGTTAATTCATTTTTAATTTTTAATGGTTCATAGTTTAAATGGTTACATTAATTATTTTAAAAAAACAGAAAATGGTTTTGAATTAGCTATTCAAATTCAAACACTTTTTATGTTTAAAGTTTTTCTAAATTCCAAAGTAATTATCATTTAAAAAACATTACAAATTTAAACCCCAAAATAAAAAATAAGACGGGAACAGAGAGAAAATTTCTGAAAAAATTTGAAAACAGGGTCATATGTCCTGGTTAGAGCCACCAACCGGAACTAAAGACCCCTGCGCACCCCTTGGGCTGATGAAAAAAAATTGAAGTATACGTCCCGGTTGGAGCCACCAACCGGGACAAAAGGTCCTTTGGTTATAACTGGGTGCCCATCCTCTTCTTCTTCCCCATCTCACAATATCTTCTCGCGCACGACGCTGTCAGGCTGCCCCGCCGCCGTGCATGCCCTACCGGCCGCCCCTCGCCCAGCCAAGCATGCAGGAAGCTTTGCCTCGTCGCCCCGAGGCTTCTCCCCGAAGGAATCGGCCCCGCTCGCTCTCAATCGTCGCCAACGACTATGTCTCCCTCGAGCCCGATGGCCGCCGCTGTTGATTCGCCGGCTCCCGACCTCGCCTCGCCTCCCCGACACCACCACCGCACACCTGGTGAGCTGCTGGTCCTCGTGGACCCTCTCTCTCGCCCCCTCTCGGTCTGGTTCCTCCTCCCCGTCGACCACCTGCCACCACCGCCGCTCACCGTCGTCGTGCTCCCTCTCCGGTGACCTTTTGGAGGCGGCGCCGCTACTCTTTGGCTCACCTCAACCTCCTCTCTCTAACGCGCGCACGCACGCGCCCAAGATCGCCTCCTAACGTCGTTCCCCGTCACCGTCCTACAAGCCACCGCCGGCGTGACGTCACCCGTGCGTCAGCGCGACCCAGCTAGGGAGCCACTTTGCCTGCGTGGCTTGCCTATGTGGCCTATGGCCCACAGGTCAGCCTCTCTTGCTAGCCCAGCCCGAGTGAAAAATGCCCGTGAACCACTTTTGCTTGTGTGCCTGCTGAGGTGGCTCCGGGCCCCTCTGTCAGTCACTGTGGCTAGGTATGCCTGCGGTGTTGTAACACCCTCAGAATCGACCCTATGCAAGTTTCAGCGATTCCCGCCAAACCCGCATAGAAACGATTCAAAGGTGCCCACCAGGCACTTTCGTGCGGGTGGAAAACGAAGTAATAACATTACACAACAGTCCTCGATGGGACCCACGGAACAGATATATATATACAGCAGTGACTCAATGAGTCAAGAATACAGATATACAGAACAAAGATCCAAATCACCTTGAAAACAATAGAGCGTCCAGCTACGGACAAGATGCAAATGGGGCTAAGAGCCCTGAAGAATAACCAATGGCGTCCATAACCCTGCCCAGGCCAACCCGGAAGGGTAACCCTGCTAACGGCGTCGATCTCAAAACCTGCTTAAACAAAAGGGGTGCCGACAAAGGGCAAAGGAAAAAGAGGAGCGTCAGTACTAAGGCCAGTACACGGCGAGGCTAGAATTCGGCGGTCCTCGCCTACATAGGTATGGTGGACTGAGCGGCAGCGCGGCATGCACTAAACAACCTATAGAGACTCGACACAACTAGCGGCTATCAGAGAGGGGGGTAAGAAAGACCTATTCGGAACCAACCTGATACTAACACCAAACAACCCATCCTGGTATTCCCCCTCGATACCAACCGAGAGAGTCAACCGAGGAACTCACACAGTTGGCAGTTTTACTTATACAGTTATCGTTGCAGCAATTACTAGTCAGGCTTAGATAGTCATCTTGATATAATAAGCAGTGGGCACTTTTAGTTAACCATTCCGTTGTAGTTGCAACACTTACTAGTCAGATACAATTAGCATGAGATAACCCAAAACCCAGCAGTTGTTGGTACTTTTATTTAGCCATTCCGTTGTAGTTGCAATATTTACTAGTCAGGTACAATGGTCGCAAGCGACAACCCAAACAAGCAATTGTGGGCAGTTTTATTTAGCCATTCCATTATAGTGGAGCTGATTACTAGTCATTATAAAGTCAAATTTATAGCACTACTTTAGTTATAGTTGTCTATGATCGAGATACTGTGCTCCAAGTCGTCCATAACCGCGGACACGGCTTTCAGAAAGTTTTACCCGGCCGGGGTGCACCAATAGCAACACACACTCGATCAACCTCGGAAAAACCAAATCAAAACCCAACGAGGCCTTCACGACAAAGCAATCACAAGATTCAGAAATATTTCAGGGGGCCACCCCTTGGAGTACACCCGCAACGAAGTTAGCTGACTCCGAGACGGACCCGAGGTTTGGGTGGGCGGCTGTGAACGACTGGGAACCCAAAACTGGGCTTGTTGACACCGCGAAAACGTGTCCCGATCCTAAACAGTACAGTGTGCTCCTCAAACAATCGTAAATAAGCAGTAGCATGGCATAAGTACAGGATAGTAAATAAAACCTCAAACTAGTTTGTGGCCCCGAGAAATAAGACTGGATCAAGCTCTGGCTCAGGGGGGTCCCATAATCCTCCCGGATGTGGATAGCGCGAATATTCAAGGAACAGGTATCAAGTACTCGGGGTCCTACGGGACACAAGTGGACGGTTAACAACCAAATAACATCTATTGCCCACCTGTGCCTCTGCTTACTTACTTCAATTTTAGTTGTTTAAACAGGAATTAAAGTGAGCGATAAGTAAAGCCATGATCATCTCCAACATCAAACATGCGGCAATACTCCAACAACTGTGGTACTGGACGACACGCAACAGCACTTGAGCGGGCGACTACGACGCGCAAGTCCAACTATCTACCAATCAACAGGTAATAGGATGTGTCCAAGGCAATATAAGGCGGCAAGGGATATCTCGGGTACGAAAACTAGAGCATCGCAACACAGATAGCAATAGATCAACAGGAGGGAAATAAATACTATAAAAGTAAGATAGGTAGAAAGGGGGAGATGCTCGCCTGAAAACATTGCCGAAGGTTCATCCGAAGATCGGGTCGACACTCGCATCAACTCAACGGCCTTATCCGCGAAGAACCAAAACACTAGAATAAACACCGGATGCACTATTTAATACAACGGCAGAAGAACGGCATGATGCTTGTATGATGTATGACATGGCAAAGGGGCGATGCAATTGGGCAATATTAAGCGGAACCGGGGTCCCGACATTTAATTAAACGGTTCAAGTTATTTATCTACCCCGCAAATTAAATGTTGCATTATCAAGACAAAAGATAGCACCGGTGTACTACACAAATTTAAATGAGGCCAATATAAGACTAGATTTGTCCGCATATGGGCCCCATATTTAATTAGAGGTGAATCGGCATAAGGCCCCCAAGCCACACAAATATGCATGCAAGTATGGCAATTAATATGCAACAAGTTGTTATTACATTTATAAAATAGGGCTCGAGAAAAGGGGGCACACATTAGGGTCGAAGATCTTGGTTCCGGGGTTTGAGGTTCGGTCTCGGGGTTCGGATCTGGGGTTCGGCCTCGGCGGGTTCGTTCTCTGATAACGGAGGTAGATCTTGGCGCATCTGTGGTCTTCGGGTCATGTCGACGGTCATGGCGTATCGAACTTCTCGCGTCCTCGGTAGATCTTGTTGACTCCACTCCGAAGACCTTGTCGTTCTGCAGCGGAGTTCATGGGGTCATCGGTGTCCGGGTCTTGGTCGGGTCGCCGGTAGTTCTTGGTGTCCAGGGATGCTTCGGGTCCGGGGTTCGCCGCTCCGTGAGGTGGACCTTGTCGATTAGGCGTGGGCGGCATCAGGGTTCCGCGGGCTTATGCTTCGGTAGAAGTTCTTGTCGTTCCCTGACGAAGATCTTGGAGTCCATGCCGAGGTTCCTAGCGGACCGTGTTGGAGATCAAAACGGTCGTCTTTCTTCCATGGCGAACTTGGCAGATGGTCTGTACCACTCCAGGATCGACCTTGTTCAACCAAAACAATCTTGGCGTACCCCTGTTGGAGATCACGGTGTGGATGACGCATCGAGAGGAGAGCCGGAGGAGGGTGGCCGCTGGGTCGAGCCCGTGCTATAGGGACGGCCTGCCCATGCCGGTGCTACAGCAGAGGGACGTGCAGCGGCGCGTCCACAGGAGGGGCGCTGCAGGGATTGTGCGCGGCATCGCGGCTCGCAGGCGAGGGTGTGAGAGGAGGCCGGGGTTCAGGGCTTGGCGGTGGAGAGCCTGGCGAAGCAGGGCCGCTGGCGGGGAGATGGCCACGGCAGGGCGAGGCAGAGGGCGCCGGCGGGCTTGATGCGGCTGAAGCAGAGGCCGACTCGAGGGAGCGGTCGCAGCGGAAACTTCACGGGGTTCGCGGCCAGGGGATCGAGCGGGGCCTCGGGGATGGCGAGCTTGGCGGGGCGGAACGGCGGAGGCGGGTGGCCGACGAGGTGGGGCCTGGGGGCGAGCGGCGGAGGCGGGGAGGAAGGGGAGGCGCAGGGCGGCGCAGCCGGTGGCGCTCGGGCCGGCGGCGGAAGGTGGCGAGGGCGAGGCGGCCGGACGCGAGCGGAGGAGGGGAGCACAGCGACGCGGCCGGAGGAGAGGGGATGGGGAGAGGATGCGGCGAGGTGGGGAGGGAGGCGCGGGCTGGTGGCGGTGGATGGAGAGGCAGAGGGGGGGAAGGATGCGGGGGGGCGGTGGTGGCCAGAGGGAGGAAGGGCGGTCGGCGGCGGAGGTTGCAGGGAGGCAGCGCGTGGGGAGGAGGGAGAGGACGCGGGGGAGAGAGAGGGTAGGTGGGGGAGTGGCGGGTCCCGCGGGGCCAGGGGGTGGGGCCAGGCGGGGAGAGTGGAGAGAGTGGGGCTGTGGGGTGGGGCCCGGGTGGCAGCGGGTTGGGGTGTGGGTGCTGGTGGGAGTGTTGAGTGCTGAGTGTGGGTGTGGGCTGTGTGGGTGGCTAGGTCGGTTGGGGGTGGGGCCCAGGTGTCGGTGGGGAGAGAGAGAGAGGGAGGGTAGATGGGGCTGTGGTGAGAGAAGGAGAGAGAGAGCTGGGGTAAGGATTGATGATGTGGCAAGGTGGGTAGGGAATTGGGGGAGGGGTGAGGTGGCAAGCTGGGATAGGTGGGTAGGATAGTTTTGGGTGAACTTAGGACTAGAAATTAGACTAGGGTTTTATAATTTAATTTAAAATCCTTTTGCAAATTGTTTTTAGACAACTGAGATATCCGGAAGCACCGGTGTTAATTCGAAATAAAAGGGAGGGGACTAATATAGAAAGTAAAATAGGGTTTTTAGCAAAATAGTTTGAAACAAAATGTGTATGATGATGTCATGATGATGCAATGCACAAAATTCAACGCGATTTTCTAGTAGTGGTTTTGCGGGATGCCACAATTCGACACCACTAACAATGGATCTCGCCCTCGAGATCCGCCTCATGGTACCGGAAAGAAGGTCGGTGATCTGCGTCTTCTCGCTTCGTGTAGATCCTCGCGACACCACTAACAAGAGGTCGTTGTCCGTGATCGTCGAGGGAACACTCCGGAAACAAAAGGGCGAAGGTAGAGGTATCCACAAATAAAGCCACCTCTAACTTCGATAGAAGGTGAGAAAAGATGCGGCCTATCCCACTTCAATGTACTAGAGCGAATAGAAAGGGTAGTCGGCATGGGGGCCAATCCATCACGCACCCAAACTATTACTCCGCACAATCAGTGGAAAAGCGTGCACCCATTCTCGGAATCAGACTGAAGATCTCGACAATCGAGGTTCAGGAACAAAGGAGTGAAGCAGACTCTGCATCGGATCTGGCGTAGATGATATCGTCGCGTCGAAAAACACCGGAAGCACAAACAAGGAACAAAGAATGGTACCACAGTAGACGGATTCCCCAGACAGCATGAACACCGGATGGTAGAACACCGTTATCAGAGGGGGAAGCGAAACCCTAAAGGTACGACGGAAACCCAACCACGAGAATTCCTGGACTCGAAGAAAAAGAAGAGAGCGGATTCAAAACGCGTAGAGATAAGAGGAGAATAGCAGTAGGGTAAGGAATAAA
The DNA here is from genome assembly GCA_910589765.1 of Avena atlantica. Classification (NCBI taxonomy): domain Eukaryota; kingdom Viridiplantae; phylum Streptophyta; class Magnoliopsida; order Poales; family Poaceae; genus Avena; species Avena atlantica. The sequence goes on from OU342738.1 coordinate 302,326,086, forward strand.
AATCAGACCTAACCAGAACTATCCAACCGATTTTTCAAAAATAGTTTTGACACTCTACTTCGGCCGTTAGCTAGGTTATCCTACAGGCTGGACTTGTGGGGTATCGCAACTGCTGAGCTCTGATACCACTCTGTAACACCCTCAGAATCGACCCTATGCAAGTTTCAGCGATTCCCGCCAAACCCGCATAGAAACGATTCAAAGGTGCCCACCAGGCACTTTCGTGCGGGTGGAAAACGAAGTAATAACATTACACAACAGTCCTCGATGGGACCCACAGAACAGATATATATACAGCAGCGACTCAATGAGTCAAGAATACAGATATACAGAACAAAGATCCAAATCACCTTGAAAACAATAGAGCGTCCAGCTACGGATGGGATGCAAATGGGGCTAAGAGCCCTGAAGAATAACCAATGGCGTCCATAACCCTGCCCAGGCCAAGCCGGAAGGGTAACCCTGCTAACGACGTCGATCTCAAAACCTGCTTAAACAAAAGGGGTGCCGACAAAGGGCAAAGGAAAAAGAGGAGCGTCAGTACTGAGGCCAGTACACGGCGAGGCTAGAATTCGGCGGTCCTCGCCTACATAGGTATGGTGGACTGAGCGACAGCGCGGCATGCACTAAACAACCTATAGAGACTCGATACAACTAGCGGCTATTAGAGAGGGGGGGGTAAGAAAGACCTATTCGGAACCAACCTGATACTAACACCAAACAAACCCATCCTGGTATTCCCCCTCGATACCAACCGAGAGAGTTAACCGAGGAACTCACACAGTTGGCAGTTTTACTTATACAGTTATCGTTGCAGCAACTACTAGTCAGGCTTAGATAGTCATCTTGATATAATAAGCAGTGGGCACTTTTAGTTAAACATTCCGTTGTAGTTGCAACACTTACTAGTCAGATACAATTAGCATGAGATAACCCAAAACCCAGCAGTTGTTGGTACTTTTATTTAGCCATTCCGTTGTAGTTGCAATATTTACTAGTCAGGTACAATGGTCGCAAGCGACAACCCAAACAAGCAATTGTGGGCAGTTTTATTTATCCATTCCATTATAGTGGAGCTGATTACTAGTCATTATAAAATCAAATTTATAGCACTACTTTAGTTATAGTTGTCTATGATCGAGATACTGTGCTCCAAGTCGTCCATAACCGCGGACACGGCTTTCAGAAAGTTTTACCCGGCCGGGGTGCACCAATAGCAACACACACTCGATCAACCTCGGAAAAACCAAATCAAAACCCAACGAGGCCTTCACGACAAAGCAATCACAAGATTCAGAAATATTTCAGGGGGCCACCCCTTGGAGTACACCCGCAACGAAGTTAGCTGACTCCGAGACGGACCCGAGGTTTGGGTGGACGGCTGTGAACGACTGGGAACCCAAAACTGGGCTTGTCGACACCGCGAAAACGTGTCCCGATCCTAAACAGTACAGTGTGCTCCTCGCACAATCGTAAATAAGCAGTAGCATGGCATAAGTACAGGATAGTAAATAAAACCTAAAACTAGTTTGTGGCCCCGAGAAATAAGACTGAATCAAGCTCTGGCTCAGGGGGGTCCCATAATCCTCCCGGATGTGGATAGCGCGAATATTCAAGGAATAGGTATCAAGTACTCGGGGTCCTACGGGACACAAGTGGACGGTTAACAACCAAATAACATCTATTGCCCACCTGTGCCTCTGCTTACTTACTTCAATTTTAGTTGTTTAAACAGGAATTAAAGTGAGCGATAAGTAAAGCCATGATCATCTCCAACATCAAACATGCGGCAATACTCCAACAACTGTGGTACTGGACGACACGCAACAGCACTTGAGCAGGCGACTACGACGAGCAAGTCCAACTATCTACCAATCAACAGGTAATAGGATGTGTCCAAGGCAATATAAGGCGGCAAGGGATATCTCGAGTACGAAAACTAGAGCATCGCAACACAGATAGCAATAGATAAACATGAGGGAAATAAATACTATAAAAGTAAGATAGGTAGAAAGGGGGAGATGCTCGCCTGAAAACATTGCCGAAGGTTCATCCGAAGATCGGGTCGACACTCGCATCAACTCAACGGCCTTATCCGCGAAGAACCAAAACACTAGAATAAACACCGGATGCACTATTTAATACAACGGCAGAAGAACGGCATGATGCTTGTATGATGTATAACATGGCAAAGGGGCAATGCAATTGGGCAATATTAAGCGGAACCGGGGTCCCGACATTTAATTAAACGGTTCAAGTTATTTATCTACCCCGCAAATTAAATGTTGCATTATCAAGACAAAAGATAGCACCGGTGTACTACACAAATTTAAATGAGGCCAATATAAGACTAGATTTGTCCGCATATGGGCCCCATATTTAATTAGAGGTGAATCGGCATAAGGCCCCCAAGCCACACAAATATGCATGCAAGTATGGCAATTAATATGCAACAAGTTGTTATTACATTTATAAAATAGGGCTCGAGAAAAGGGGGCACACATTAGGGTCGAAGATCTTGGTTCCGGGGTTTGAGGTTCGGTCTCGGGGTTCGGATCTGGGGTTCGGCCTCGGCGGGTTCGTTCTCTGATAACGGAGGTAGATCTTGGCGCATCCGTGGTCTTTGGGTCATGTCGACGGTCATGGCGTATCGAACTTCTCGCGTCCTCGGTAGATCTTGTTGACTCCACTCCGAAGACCTTGTCGTTCTGCAGCGGAGATCATGGGGTCATCGGTGTCCGGGTCTTGGTCGGGTCGCCGGTAGTTCTTGGTGTCCAGGGATGCTCCGGGTCTGGGGTTCGCCGCTCCGTGAGGTGGACCTTGTCGATTCGGCGTGGGCGGCATCAGGGTTCCGCGGGCTTATGCTCCGATAGAAGTTCTTGTCGTTCCCTGACGAAGATCTTGGAGTCCATGCCGAGGTTCCTAGCGGACCGTGTTGGAGATCAAAACGGTCGTCTTTCTTCCATGGCGAACTTGGCAGATGGTCTGTACCACTCCAGGATCGACCTTGTTCAACCAAAACAATCTTGGCGTACCCCTGTTGGAGATCACGGTGTGGATGACGCATCGAGAGGAGAGACGGAGGAGGGTGGCCGCTGGGTCGAGCCCGTGCTATAGGGACGGCCTGCCCATGCCGGTGCTACAGCAGAGGGACGTGCAGCGGCGCGTCCACAGGAGGGGCGCTGCAGGGATTGTGCGCGGCATCGCGGCTCGCATGCGAGGGAGTGAGAGGAGGCCGGGGTTCAGGGCTTGGCGGTGGAGAGCCTGGCGAAGCAGGGCCGCTGGCGGGGAGATGGCCACAGCAGGGCGAGGCAGAGGGCGCTGGCGGGCTTGATGCGGCTGAAGCAGAGGCCGACTCGAGGGAGCGGTCGCAGCGGAAACTTCGCGGCCAGGGGATCGAGCGGGGCCTCGGGGATGGCGAGCTTGGCGGGGCGGAACAGCGGAGGCGGGTGGCCGGCGAGGTGGGGCCTGGGGGCGAGCGGCGGAGGCGGGGAGGAAGGGGAGGCGCAGGGCGGCGCAGCCGGTGGCGCTCGGGCCGGTGGCGGAAGGTGGCAAGGGCGAGGCGGCCGGACGCAAGCGAAGGAGGGGAGCACAGCGGCGCGGCCGGAGGAGAGGGGATGGGGAGAGGACGCGGCGAGGTGGAGAGGGAGGCGCGGGCCGGTGGCGGTGGTCGGAGAGGCAGAGGGGGGGAAGGATGCGGGGAGGGCGGTGGTGGGCAGAGGGAGGAAGGGCGGTCGGCGGCGGAGGTTGCAGGGAGGCAGCGCGTAGGGAGGAGGGAGAGGACGCGGGGGAGAGAGAGGGTAGGTGGGGGAGTGGCGGGTCCCCCGGGGCCAGGGGGTGGGGCCAGGCGGGGGGAGTGGAGAGAGTGGGGCTGTGGGGTGGGGCCCGGGTGGCAGCGGGTTGGGGTGTGGGTGCTGGTGGGAGAGTTGAGTGCTGAGTGTGGGTGTGGGCTGTGTGGGTGGCTGGGTTGGTTGGGGGTGGGGCCCAGGTGTCGGTGGGGAGAGAGAGAGGGAGGGTAGATGGGGCTGTGGTGAGAGAAGGAGAGAGAGGGAGAGCTGGGGTAAGGATTGATGATGTGGCAAGGTGGGTAGGGAATTGGGGAAGGGGTGAGGTGGCAAGCTGGGATAGGTGGGTAGGATAGTTTTGGGTGAACTTAGGACTAGAAATTAGACTAGGGTTTTATAATTTAATTTAAAAGCCTTTTGCAAATTGTTTTTAGACAACTGAGATATCCGGAAGCACCGGTGTTAATTCGAAATAAAAGGGAGGGGACTAATATAGAAAGTAAAATAGGGTTTTTAGCAAAATAGTTTGAAACAAAATGTGTATGATGATGTCATGATGATGCAATGCACAAAATTCAACGCGATTTTCTAGTAGTGGTTTTGCGGGATGCCACGGGTGTAAAAAGTTTAACCAGCTTTTAATAATTTCAGAAATAATTATAATCTTATAAATTCAATAACTTTTAATCTATAAGTCAGAAAAATAAGAATAATATATCAAAATGTTCAGAAAAATGAAACCTAGATATCTAAGCTATAATCATGCATTGTTCAATAACTTAAATGACAAGTTTAATTAGAAGAACAAATCCACCCCTCTCATGTGTTCCGGAGTTTCTCCGAGTTAGGGTTTTCACCCCTCGGAACCCCGATTAATTGTCGAGCATGCTTTAGGGTTACATTTCAATGCAATTAAACTTGGCATATCATCATAATTGCTTGAGCATTGCATCGATGCCATGTGTTGATTGTTTCCCTTTCTTTCCGGTGTTTGGTTCTTCTCGGTAGAATACGATATCGAGATCGAGATCGAAGCCAGAGATCAAAACCGTCGAAGCTCGAAGAAAAATACTTGACCAACTGTAATCAAGTCAAGTACAAGGATCCTGAAGCTCTGCTTTCGGCTATCAATAGGGAAAGGCAAGCATAGCCCCACCATGATATAATCAAAATGTTCAGAAAATTGAGAGATATGTGTCTAAGAAATCATAATACATTGTCAAGCAACTTTAAACCCTAATTTAGCTAAAGAAACATAGACACCCCTTATGTACATGTGGGTCCGCCGGTGTGTCCTTGCTAGGGCATCCCGAACCCTTTTAAATCGATGTTGCACCTAGGGTTAGTGTAGGATCTCTAAATCTGACATGTCATACATATTGATTGCGAATTGTGTTATACCATGTATTGATTGCTGCCTTTCTTTCCGGTATTGGTTCTTCGCGATAGGATCCAAGCCCGATGGTTTCTCCGAATTAGGGTTTCTGATATTGTAAATTCATTTTTATTATTGTGTATGTATATATTAGGGTTTCTCCAAATTAAGGTTTATATCTCTCAACACCGTACCTGACATTCTCCCTTAGCCGCTTTGACTTATCCATTTTTCCACCTATGCAGAAAATACGGACCCACACGACAGAGACGAAGAAAAGGAAGAGTTGATCCAAGGTGTGATCCGCGGGGAAGAAAATTTAGATGTATCGACGTTTCTGAACAACTCCGATGAGGGTGATCCTCTTTTTGCCGGAAGAGACGACTTGTTTGAGGTTGAAGGTGATGCCTTCTGCGAGGGAGAAGGCGATGCCTTGTGTAATCGAGAAGACGACCGCTCTGGCGAGGTGCATGTAATATAATTAATTCATTAATTAATCATCTCCTATCTATATAGAAATAGTAACGATGATCTTTCTTCTTTTTGCCCTCCGAATCGAACAAATCTACTGAAAAGAGCGGACGAGGCCCAACCAAAAAGTTGGAAGACCATGAGAGGTTCAGGATCAAAGATATCGCTGAAGACGGCAAACCGACGGTTCCCGAAGTTGTCGCAATCAAATTTGTGGCACAATGCGGAGTAATCGTTAGGGACTTAATCCCGATCACCATTCAAAATTGGAATAGGCCTGTTGATGCGGAAGAAGAGGGAACATGTTCGTTTGTCCCAAACAAGGACAAAGATTTACTATGGAAGAGGGTCATGCTTAATTTCAAACTACCGAAGATAGAGCTGGATCCAAATGCGGAGGATCCAGTTGAGGACGCCTTAGAACATGGGAGAGCCATGGAGGCTAAGGTCAGGGAGTGGGCTATGAATAAGATGGCCCAGTGTTTCACCAACTGGAAGAAAAGATTGCACCTTGACTATGTCGTGAAAGAGAAGACTCCGGACTTGATTTAGTTTGAGAAGATAAAACCATTCTGGGCTAAATTTTTGAATTACAAGATATCAGAAAAAACTAAGAAAATGTCTGCAACGAATAAGATGAATGTTGCTAACAAGAAGTATCACCATACTATGGGGCAAGGTGGCTACAGGGTTGGCATTCCTAAGTGGGAGAAACTTGAGAATGAACTGCGTGCTAAAAAGATCATCCCAGAGACAGACGATACGATCGAACGTGCAAGGAATTGGTTTTACGGGCATGGGGGCAAGTTGGACTCGGAAGGGATGTGTATATATAACATACGATATAAAGAAGACCCCTTTCCAATCGAAAAGCAGTAAAGGTTGTTAAAGATGGAGACTTCATTCCCGATAGAGAGAATGATGAGCTCACACTCGCCCTTGGAAATAAGGAACATGATGGGCGAACACGAGGCACAAACGACTCCAAACCATGGAGGATTGGGTTTCCCGAAGAGAGGAAGAAATATCCTAATAGAAGCGGTTAGAGGAGAAAGGACAAGGCGAAAGTTGAAGCAGATATCCAGAAAAAGCGAATGCGTATAATTGAAGAATGAAGAAAGAAAAAACAAGATGAAATTAACGCACTTAAAGAGCAAAGTACTACCGGCCCATCTCAACAGCACACTACATTCGATGCTACCGGCCTATCGAATAATTGAAAAAGCAGTGTGGCTTCCACCGAGGTCCCGGGTGATGACAATGACGATGACAATGGTGCACCGACGATGGCTCCTGTTGGCTATCAAGTGGATGAGATCACACAAATGACACACTGCGAGCTACATGTCAAAGTTGTGAACATATCAATGAAGGTGACGGTCGGCTATGCCTTACCAATTGGACCCACACCAACTTACCACTTTCGTCCGGTTCCACAGGGCTACGCTGTTGTCGGGGTGGATGAAATCATGCCCACCTTTGAAGTTTTGAAGCTTGACTAACCTGCAGGTGAAGGGGATGTGACTGAACTGGGAGATGCAATAAACGTCACCATTCTATGGCCAAAGGAATGTATTGTGCTTCGAAATCACACGCCAAGGCCATCTTCGCCGCCGCCTCACCCGTCTCCAGTGAGGTCGTCGCCGTCGCGGCAGCCGTCTTCGTCGCCTCACCTGGCTCCGTCGCCTCAGCCGGCTCCGTCGCCTCACCAATCTCCGGCGCAGCCATCGCCGGCGCCTCAGGATAAAAAGCGTAACGTACCGCTACTCTGCATCGTGCTAAGCGATCGCCGAAACATAAACAAGAGCCTCTTCCAAAAGTACCAAAGGTTCCTCCCAAGAGAGCTTATGACTGTACTGAAGAGGAGACTACGGCTATCGTTGATGCGGAAACAACATCGTTTTTCGCTAAGCTGAGGCGGCTGAAAGAGCCAGAGTTCCCCAACACCAAAGAAGAAAAATCCAGAGTGTTCAAAATGCTAAAGACTCTTCATCAACCCGAGCCAAAGCTGTCATCAGACTATGAGCGTTCTATTCTCAAGTCACATGCGGCACAACAAGCCTCGAAGAGCAGTACTGATGCAAGCGAGAAATCTGTTGCCCAGCTCGGAGAACAATCAAAACAGTCTTGCGCCCCTCTCAAGGTGATTTCCCATACCAATGTGGGTCGAGCAAATATGGGGCCGAAGAGCAGTATGATCCAGAGGTAGTTGCACAATACAGAGAAGCTGCCGCTGCTCAAGGTATGAGTATTTCCCAGTACTTATCCCAGTTAGAGTACTTCCCCGTGAGTGAAGTAGCATACAAATACCAGTACGGCAAACCTCTCGTCAAACCTGAGGAGGTAAATAATCTTCCAACAAAAATGCGAAGATTGCATAACTGGTACATGCATGCCACAAAGGCCGAGGCTAACTGGATAATGCTGAGAGTTACAATAAAGCATTATGGGAAAGAAATAGATGACATGATATCCATTGAATTTGATGAAATATTTCAATTATTCAATCAAGACGCCTTGGACAAATCGATCATCAGTGCCTATTGTCTGTAAGTACTAATTCTGTAATTAATTTAGTCTCTAGCTATCTCACCTCGTTTATTGCATGTATATAATCATACTATAATATGCAGAATGAAGATTCTCGAATGCAGCAGAGGACAAATCTATGACATTGGCTTCATTGACCCATATTGGGTTCATCAAGCTAATCTCAAAACAAGCCCCCAGGATAGGGAGGATAATATCTTACACGCGTTAAGGTTTCAAGAAACCAGAAGGGAAATACTATTTCCTTATAACTTCGAGTGAGTGTTATTGTCTTGTATACACTTTATATTTCGCTTAATCGATGTTAAGTATATAATTGATTAGTTATGCATGCACAACTTCCACTATATTCTGTTAATCATTCAACTTGACAAAGGGCGTGTACTAGTCATGGACTCGAAACATAAACCCCTTGAGCAGTGGAAGGACATGCAAATGATTCTCCAGCGGTAATTCTAATCATTACGACACTATATCGGCAACGTTCGTGAATTTTATGATATCAAGTAATTAATAACTTCTTTTATTTGTTTTCTTCGCCGGGAAGCGCTTGAAAATGGTTCACCAACAAGGCTAGGGGTGTTTGGAAAGAGGAGCTTACATTTCAAGCACTAGATGTAAGCACCACTAGCTATATCCGCGCATCTCTTTGATTCTAGTTTTGATACCGTTATTATCATGCTTGATTATTATTTTGATTGAACTATGTTCTTGTAAAGTTCCTGACACAGGGACCAGGGAACAATTTATGTGGACACCATGTTTGCGAGTTCATCCGGCAGATGTGCTGTGAGAAGGGCAGAAATTTAGAGCAACTCCACGTACGCAAACAATACTCTATAGTTTTTAATTACCATCAAATTGTGTTTAGTTTCATTCATATAGGCCGACTCCTTTTTTAAATCAGATCGAACGTCTACGGGACGGTCTTCTGCCAAAGGATCGCGTACGAGCAATTCAGCAGGAATTGGCGGTATTCTTGGATGTAGAAGTCCTAAACCCAAAAGGGGAATACTATTCGGGTGTGTATAAACAATAGGGATTGTACAAAGAGCTTATTTTGTATGTAGTGCATGAACTCGATCCATGTATCGAATGTAATATGTTTGACACTTGTGTAATATAATGGTTCCTTCATTGATGAGTGCAAAACACTAAATAAACAATAAAACAACATAAATGAATCTCTGCCGCGGCACAAAAAGTGGCCAAAATGCTGCCGTGGCAACAAAAGTTGCCAAAATGAATTCTCTGCCGCGACAGAGAAATATGTCAAATCTCTGTCGCGGCAGAGGGTTATTTGTCCCGGTTCGTGTTACGAACCGGGACGGTTGCTCCACCCCCCTCACCCTCTGCCGCAGCCACGTGTACCCCCTTTTGTCCCGGTTGGTGGGGAAACCGGGACTAAAGGTTGGGGCTTTAGTCCCGATTGCCCCGTCCCGGTTGGGTAACCGGGACTAAAGCCCCTTACCAACCGGGATCAACGGGGTTGTTCCCACTAGTGTATCGATATGTCAGAGCTCAGGACCAACTGCGTCAACCTTATAAACTTCGCAAACATCATCTTATTTTGAAGAAAGCCGATGCCGTGACGGTGGGCGACTATAGGCCAATCAGCCTCATCCACAGCCTATCGAAGATTTTCTCCAAGCTTCTCGCAAACCGGCTACCTCCTATGCTACCGGATTTAGTCTCCAAATGCCAAAGCGCTTTCATCAAGAAGATAAGCATCCACAACAACTTTATACATGTGCAGAATCTAATCAGAGATCTCCACTCCTCTAAGACTCCGAGACTCTTTCTTAAGTTGGACATCTCCAAAGCTTTGAACTCGGTCGGTTGGGCCTACCTCATAGAGGTGATGACTGCTTTAGGTTTTGGCCCGAACTGGCGCAACTGGGTGTGTCTCTCCCTGGCCTCCGCATCGTCTAGGGTCCTCCTCAATGGAAACCCGAGAACATCCTTATAGCATTCCCGGGGACTAAGGCAAGGTGACCCGCTATCGCCCGTGCTCTTCATTCTGGCCGTTGACCCGCTCCAACGCATCCTGTCCAAAGCCACTACCAGCGGAATCCTCAGCCCTATACTTTCTAGAGTGGCGACTTGCAGAGTCTCCCTCTACGCCGACGATGCCGGAATATTTATCAACACAATAAAAGATGAGCTTGATGCCATCTCCGCGATCCTTAGCAATTTCGGCAAGGCTAGCGGTCTGGTCAGCAATGTGTCTATGATAGAGGTTTCGTGGTGCAGTGTGGGCAAATCAACATCTAGGAGGTCTTGTCCGCCTTCCCTGCCAAGACTGCCTCGTTCCCTGGAAAGTATCTAGGCCTTCTGCTTCACTTTCATCGCTTTCGCAAAGTGGAATTCTAGCCTCTCTTCGAAAAAATCGCTGCAAAACTTCTAGGATGGTTCAGTAAGAACATCGCGCGGCCAGGACGGATAACCCTGGCAAAGTCCGCCCGCATGGCCACTGCAACATACCATGCCACCGCCATCCCACTCTCCGAGTGGGCGAGTAAGAAAATTACAAAGATCGTCCGGAATTTCGTCTGGGCAGGCGACGAAGGGGAGCATGCGGCTAAAAGCAAGGCGCCTGTCAACTGGAAGACGGTATGTAGACCAAAGGACTTGGGGGGCCTTGGATTGCCGGACCTGGAGCGCACCGGGAGGGCGTTAAGGCTTCGATGTCCATGGATGCAATGGACTGGCCCCGAGCGCACCTGGGGTGGCTCAAAGATTCCCTGCAACTCGGCGGATATGGAACTTTTCAGGGCATCTACAAATATCACAATAGGAAATGGCGAAAAGGCCTCTTTTTGGCACGACAACTGGAGCGACATGGGCCCTATCCGTCTCTCGACCCCCGGCCTATACAAGATAGCCACGAGGAAGAAAAGGACGGTTGCCAAAGAGCTCAGCAATAATAACTGGACTCGCTTGGTCTCTCGTCTCAACCCACCCATCTAGCTACCTCAATATCTGCAAGTGTGGGATCTTACCCTGGATACTCAATTGCTACCTACGCAACCTGATTCCATTAGATGGACGCTGACCGAAGACGGTACCTACGGTGCTACTTCGGCCTACCATGCACAATTCAACTGATGCTTCCCAAAGTTTAAGGCCCAGAAGATTTGGTCCGCACATGCTGAGCCGAAATGTAAGATATTCTCGTGGCTTGCACTTCACGACAAATTATTGACTGCGGACATGCTCGCCGCTAGAGGATGGCCTCATGACCCCACATGTCTGCTTTGCAGATCTGCCCCCGAAACTGCTGCTCATCTTTGTAAAGACTGCCCCTTCACGACAGCAATCTGGACCACTACGCAATCTTGGAACAACGAGCACATAGGAAACCACGGCCAAACATTCCCTTCAATCTCTACTTGGTGGGACGATATGCTCGAGGGGAAGACTAAAGACGAACAGCGCCGACTTAGCAGACGGTTGATATACGTCCTATGGAATGCATGGAAGGAAAGAAACCGCAGAGTATTCATAGGGAAACGGCTTACCTACATCGAGGTGGCTTCCATCGCTAGGGAAGACATCCGCCAAAGGGGGACTGCGTTTGCCACCTATGTGCCGGCTATCCCTCCCAAGCCTGACTAGATTTCTTGTTTTCTAGGTCTTTTCGTGGTTTTTGGCATTTTTCCACCTCTTATAAAATACCTTCCTGTATAGTGAACTATTTTCCCTCTACTAATAGAATAGGCAGTGTTCCTGCCGGTTGCTCCAAAAAAAAAACTCAGGTCGGACCGATCCATCCGTAATCCAAATCTGATGTCTGAATGGGTTTGTTCGGACAGACGAGGACGCTGGCCTGTAGCAGGCTAGCCTAATTGTAGCCACGCAATGGGCCTTTTGTTCTCTCCTCTCTCTTAGTCTGGCCTGTCCGATTTTGTTCGTTTGGATCACGCTGCTGGGTACGGCTAGCCAGACAGACCGAACCACGATCCAAAAACATCAGTGACTCGATCTAAACGGACTAAAACGAATGATTTGGATCGTTCGTTTGCGTCTCCCCAGTGGAGATGCCTTAAACGGAGGATGATCGACCGAGAGCCATGTGCATGGGTGGGCGCTCTGTCCTCTCTATACGTTGTGCGACACGGTGCAAGGTATCCACGCGCGCGAACTGACTGGAAAAACGACACATTGAATGCTGGATGAGGAATATATGAAGACCAACTCAAGAAACTTCAGTCAAAGACGTCCTTGTCACTTAGGCTGGTCCTAGTGCTGACGTCATAATTAATGAAGAGAGAGGTGATTAGAGTATTATAGGTAGATACCGTATCATAGCACGTAAAACTAGAAATCATAATGGCAACTAAATCTTGTACACACATTTTATATAGAGATTTTACAAATTAATAAATATACCACTGCTATAATACTACTACATGATACAATACACTAGAGACATAATATCATATACTAGTATCATATGCATGATACTAGTACTATGATACTCCCACTAGGACTAGCCTTAGGCTGGTCATAGTGGAGAGTAACTTAGACTAGTAACATAAGACATATGTGTGATAATATAGAAAGCTTCATTAATTGATTTATAGACTCACTTTGTATTGAGAAGTGTGATGTGATGGTAACATATTACTCCCTCCTTTTTTTATTACTTCGCGTTCTAGGATTTTTTAAGTCAAACTTTGTCAACTTTGACCAAGAATATAGAAAAATATATCAACATTCATTATTCCAAATGCATATATTATTAAAATATTACTTACAAAGATTCTAACACTATAGTTTTTACATGGTAGATACTTTTATTTTTTGCTAAATATTTGGTCAAACTCCAAAAAGGCTGACTTTGACTAAACCTAGAATGCGATCTAATTATAAACAGAGGGAGTATGTTACTCCATTTGCTTCTCTCCTCATTAATTGCTTGCCACATCACTCTTTTTGTCTAGGTGGTATGTATGTAATTAGCTATGTTACTCCCACTATGAGCAGCCTTAGGCTAGTCATAGTAAGAGTAACTTGAATAGTAACATAGTCCTACATATATTGCCAACTAAGTATTTAAATGACATGGCATGCAATTAAATGATGAGAGGAAGGCTTGTGGTAACTAGCTATGTTATCATAACATCACACATTTTAAGATAAGATGAGTCTACATTGCAATAAATAAGCCTTTACATGATACTACACATATGTTATTTTCCACTATGGAGGTAATAATTTAGACTAGTAACATACACATGTTACTACTCTAAGTTACTCTCCATTATGACCAGCCTTAGGTTCACAACACTCCCACTTCTCACTGTGAACCTGTGACTGCGAGAAGCAAGAAATACAATACAAGGAGATAGTCACCAATTCTCAAAATGGAAAAAAAGAAAGTGAAGACAATCACCACTCCTAGGTGTCAGTCATGATCATGTCCAATATGAGACGCAGTTGATCATGTCAAGATGGAGAAGATGACGGAAGTAGAAGACTTCAAATGAAATCGCAAATAAACGTCTATTTCACTGATAGGAAAAATGTAAAAGTACGTACAGGGTTAGAAATAAACTAGGATTATACATATCAACTTGTCCTCCAACTCGTAGGACTATTGCGTCTCCAAATCTCGGTTATCCCTATACAATCACCTTGAGTGTTAGATCACGGCCGTTAGTCATCTAGGTGGGCCTCATATGATTTACGCCGACGGCTTTTCTACGTCGATCCAGCCGTCGGCGTATTCAGCTTCTCCTGTAGTGAGGAGCCATGTCTGTCTCTTATAGATCAGTCAAACAACACTAACAGACGAACCAAAAGCTACCACCTCAAACTCCGACTAAGTGCTAATAGTACTGTGCTTAGTAGTAAGTGCTAAACCATTGCATTCTGGCCGAAGACTCTGGCCCCGACGGTGAAGCACAATTGCTGATCTAACTACCTGCAGAGTAAACCAGGTCAAAATAAAGTAACCTTTACGGCCGTGGTGATCGCGTGCAGACGTGCGTACTAATAACACACCGATCGTCGATGAACAACCGTGACCCGTTTCATTGCGAGTACTACTGCTAGTATCGGACAGTAGTAGGTGCTCAATTTTTCCTTTGGCGCATTCAAGTCACTGTACCACGGTAGTACTGGCCGGCTGTCAGGAATCTCGGGAAGGCCAGAGAGATCGAGGCTCTCTGCTGTGCTGGCTTGGCTTGCTGCATAGTACAGTAATAATGCCCTAGCGCCATGGATTCAAATTGGTACCCGATCGCACTAGCAAGGAAGATACCGCCAGTCTCCCCGTTTCACATTAGCAACCAGTACGTTTCACATTATTGTATGTACGTGGCCGGCCGTATCGATCGTACTCATGACGGCCGGCCGGCCGAGGGTACATGCATCTTCGCGTTCATAATTAGGGCATCTCTATCCGGGAGACCCAATCCTTCTGAGCGTGTCTTAATCGGTCAGTACGGATCGTACGGGACGTACGCGGCGTCTCAGTGGGATGACCGATCCGGACTCACTTAGGTTGGACTCATTCATTCGTGATCCAAATCTGATGCCGAATGGGTCTGTCCGGACATACGAGGACGATGGCCTATAGCAGGCTGGTCCAGTTGCAGCCACACAATGGGCCTTCTTCTCACTCCTCTCTCTTGCTCTGGCCTGTCGGATTTTATCTGTTTAGGTCACGCTGCTGGGCACGGCTGGCCGGACAGGCCGGAACACGATCCAAAAGCGTTGGTGGATCGATCCAAACAAACTAAAACGAACGATTTAGGTCGTTCGTTTGCGTCTCCCCGGTGGAGATGCCCTAAACAGAGGACGATAAGAGCCATGTGCATGGGTGGGCGCTCTGTCCTCTGTACGTTGTGCGACACAGTGCAAGGTATAGCTGATTGAAAAAATGACGCATTCAATGCTGGATGAGGAATATATGAAGACTAACTCAAGAAACTTCAGTCAAAGACGTCCTTGTCACTTAGGTTTACAACACTCCCATTTCCGACTGTGAACACGTGACTGTGAGAGGGAAGAGATACAATACAAGGAGACGGTCACCAATTCTTAAAATAAAAGAAAAGAAGGTGATGACAGGCATCACTCCTAGGTGTTAGTCATGATCATGTCCAATATTAGACGCAGTTAATAATATTAAGATGGAGAATATGACGAAAGTAGAAGACTTCAAATGAAGTCGCAAATAAACGTATATTTCACTCATAGGGAAAATGTTAAAATACGTATAGGATTAGAAATAATACTAGGATTATACATATCAACTTGTACTCCAACTCGTAGGACTAATGGACTATTGCCCTCCAAATCTCGGTTATCCCTATACAATCACCTTGAGGGTTAGATCACGCTTATGCATGCAAAGGCTGCTACCAAGCTGCAAGGCGATGGTGGTTATACACTTGGACGCCTCGATTTATCACTATTACCCGCACAAATATGCAGTATAACACGAGTATGAGCCCGTTTCATGTTTGCTTGCGTTTGATAGCTATGTACTGCCTCCGTTCAGAAATATAAGACGTTTTAGCTTTGTTAATCAAATGTATCTAGACGTCTTTTAAATTCGTAGAGGTTCATAGTGAACCTGGCGTATACATACATTCATTTCACAAAATTAAACTAATAAATAAAAAATATAGATACATTTATTTTATAAAGCTAAAATATTTTAATATTTCTGAACAGAGAAAGTACTTATTCTAGAACAGCACATGAAGACCATTGGTTTAGGGGAAGTAATGTGCTCATGATTTGGGCCGTGTTTTGCCTCCCAGGTTTCACGTGAGCCCACATTTTCATGCACCACATTCTCATGCAAGACCGGCCACTCAACATTCAAGACAGTGACCATGCTGAACCCCATGCATGCATCCACACGCTCATGACCCTAACGAAGCACAATTGTTGCTCTAAACAGAGTAATGCTACATCTACGGACACAGGTTTTACGGAAAACACTTACGGACAAAGGACATGGCGCCTCAGACAGGGGATAAAATTTCAACTAACCAACTCAAGCCATGTTGATCCGTAGACTTTTCGGAAACCAACCAGTTCGTAACTTAGTTCGCTCTAACCAGGTCAAAAGTGACGATGCTAAAGCTAAACCCCATGCATGCATACACCTGCTCTCATGTCCTCGCAAGAAAAAAATACATCTACTCCCATACTATGTTCCTAAATCTGTCGGTGTTGAGAGTTTAAGAATATGTGAACCTTGTACTATATTTACATGAAAGTTTCCAAATTTTCCAATTTTCCCCCTGAATTTTAGGAGTCTTAGAATTTTTTCTTTCTGATTTTTCCATATTTTGGCTGAATTTTAGTAAGCTTAAAAGTTGTTTCTGAATCCCAAAATATTTTCAATGAATTTAGGAGGCTTAACAAATTATTTCTATCTAGATCCTTTGTGCGTAGGTCATCGACAATATTAACCACATCATTAACTTGATTAAAATTTAACATACTCTCTCCATATACCTGTTTGGGACATATAACAAATCTTTGGACCCTATGTTTTTTCTCTGATTGGACTAATTTGGCTCTCACTAATACTTTGATTGGCTCTTCCTCTGAAACTAAATGCTTATGTGCGAAGGGATTTGTGGTTGCATGATTTTTAACATGCATGTGTCCTTTAAACCGGAATAATAGAGGGAGTACAAATTAATAACCCCAACATTAATTACCTACAAAGCCACAACACAAAATTAGCCACAACATTAACAGCTGGTTCAAATATGCCATCACCTCAATATAAAATGCATGCCGTACACATAACTTTGGTCGACGTGTGATATGCTCACATATGTATGTGCTTCCCCTTGAAGAAGGCCGGTCGCAAAAAATCAGGCAACATTGAAGGGACATGCAATTGTATGGATGCAATGGTGGTAGCGAAAGCAAGCACGTATTTCCGTTGGAGAAAATTAAAACGGAGCAGACAGTATCACATGCAGCGATGAACGTAACCATGTGACAGAGTTATTAGTACGTTTCGTAGTAGTATTAGCTAGCTCGCCCCCAACCCGGCCGGCCTGCTGCCACCTTTTTTGCCTGCACCACGTGGTATCTTAATAAGTAACCAACCGTAGTAAGCCGGAGTATATATATATGCTCTCAAGCTTGCGATCGACGGCCCACCGTACCGAACTGTGCAGTGCATCCATGGCCATGGCGATGCTGCTGGTTGTTGGTTGGATCTATTGATCATCAGTGCCGTAACGGTACCGGCTGCTAGCAGTGTGTGATCATACCTACTACTCCCTCTGTTCTAAAATATAAGACGTTTTGGTTTTGTGAAGCAAATGTATCTAGACTAGTTTTAGTATATAGATTCACTTATGTTTTAAATGAATCTACACACTAAAACAAGTCTAGATATATTTTCTTCACAAACCTAAAACATCTTATATTTTGAAACGGAGGGAATACATGTATGCATTTGGGCGCATAGACCGGTCATCGGCCGTAACGGTACGTACTGGATCAGGGAGTCACGTCATGTGTAGTGGGTTGTCGACGGTCGTTACGGAAAATAATGCATGGCGTGTACGCCTGCGTGTTTTGCATGCACTATGTCACCGTAGATTATTAGGGGCACTTTAGTAGATTATTAGAGACATTGCTTAATAGTGCCTCAATTTATATTTCAAGACTATTTGTAAAATGCCTTGAAAAATCTATTTTAAAGGCATTTTTAAAAATGCCTCAAAAGATCTATTTTCAAAGGCACTTTTTAATAGTGCTTTAAATGATTTTTCCCTGCCTCATTTGATGTGGCACTTTTTTAACTGCCTTTGAAGATTTTTGAAGGCTATTTTAGTATTTTCTAAGGCAATTTCTTGTGCCCCAAATAATTATCTGTGATGTAGTGTTGGCGCCCTTATTTCACGCGTGAACCCACAATAATTCTCATGCAAAGCACGCAGGCTGGACGTATATATCTAACCTCGATAGCGAATGAAGAAGCACAATTGCTGCTCAATCTAACCTTTACCGTCGCGTCAGTCGCGAGCGGATCGACCTCCTATGCATTACTACTTTTTTTTGAACAAGGAGTGCCCCTAAAGGGGCCGGAGGCTTCACATATAATTCAAGTGATGGAAGTTACAAAGATTACAAAGGACCCCATAAGATTCGAATACTCACATAGGTCCCTGATATAAGTAGAAAAGACCTAACAGATAAAAAACACAAAACAAACTGGTCCTTCCTCTTCTCCACCATCGAGCAGGAAGACAGGCACGCTACCATCAAGCACAGGAAAAGGGACAAAACCACTTGCTCCTGAGTCGACGAACAATGCAGCGGATGACTTCAAGGGCCTCACGAAGGAGGTTGTAAAAATGCCGGATCCCTTTACCGGCTTTTTAATAGGCCATGTGCTGACCTTGGATGTCGGACGTCCATAACCCGCCGCCGAGGTGATGCTCAAGAAGATAGCCTCCCAACTCCACTGTTGGGTGGCACAGGAACTTGCAGAAAATGCCAGCAACAGAGGTATCCTTACCAAGCCCAACGGAGAAACCCGGCCGACCGACTCACCACACCTGCCACGGGTGGGAGACGAACAACGAAGAATATCATCTTGGTGCGGAATCCATAGACCCTTCTGTCGACGCGACGCGAAGAAACCGAGCTCTCTCCTCAGAGCTCCTGCCCGAGATGAGTTGAAGAAGCCGTAGAAGATGCCGCCACGACGAACCCAGGGAACAGGCTTATTAGATAAGCACCGGCCGAAGAACGCCAAATAGGAGCTCCCCCACGGAGCCTCAAAATTCGGCGCGAACGACCACTCCAGCGGCAAGCCTGTATTGCCGTTGGGGTAGCTGCAAAGGATCCACTCCATCTTGGGCAAAAAAACACCAGAGACTGAAGGAAAGTGAAGAAGCAGCATCGCAGCCTTCCTCCTCGCCACCACGGCCGGCCAGGTACAGCTGCGAAACGGCGCATCTCTTCTTCCAATGTCTCCAGCGCAAGTGCCACCTAGAGGAAAGCAAAGAGGAAACAGCCACCGTTGTCTCCCCCTCCCCGCCACCACGGCCGGCCGGGAGAAGACGAGCAGATCGCCTCTTCAAGCCGCCACACCTCACCCCCGTGCCACCACGTCCAGCCGGGCGAGACATGGCAGCCACCGCCGTCCTCATCGGGAGAAGGGGCTCCTCGGGCCGATTATTCAGG
Organism: Avena atlantica; assembly: GCA_910589765.1. Lineage (NCBI taxonomy): Eukaryota > Viridiplantae > Streptophyta > Magnoliopsida > Poales > Poaceae > Avena > Avena atlantica. The sequence goes on from OU342738.1 coordinate 302,345,454, forward strand.
GAGTCGCCGACTCCGACCTCCACCTGCAACTCCGGCCACCGGAGCAGCACCGGGGAGGGCAGGGCCACCAGCCATGGGCGGACCTCAGCCCCGAGATCCAGTCCACACCTCCACACGGCATAACGCCAAAACACGGCGGAAATCCGCCAAATCCTAAGCCTAAGGAACCTAAAACTACCTCCGGCGCCTCTCCAGCCCTACCCCAGCCGGCTACTCCGGCGGGGAGGGCGGCGGATCGTCCCGGCCGGCGACGGGGGACTCTCAACGGGGGCAGGAGGAAGGGGTCAAGCGAGAGGATAAGCGAGAGTACCATCTATATATTACTACTTGGTACCCGATTAGGGTACTACTATATATACTGGCAAGGAAGATACCACCGGTCTCCCCGTTTCACATTTTATGTCAGCCCAGCAATCGAGTGGTGGACACATGCATGGGCCATACCCATATATATTGCGCGCGAGAAACCAGCAGCTTCGTTGCGCATGCAGATCTGAGCCTACTGACTCGATCGGTAGTATGCATCCATGGATGGGCCGCCATTGACCTTCCATGCAACGCGTTCAGACGATGGTGATCAAGTCTGTAAAGAAATAACTGTTTACGGCATCCTTCGAGTTTAATGTTCAAAATAACCGTTCACGAGGTCCATAGGAACGTTCATGCGGTTCAAAATGATTGTTCACGGTGTTGATAGGAATAGCCTTGCATTTCAAAATAATTCTTCAAGAGGTTCAAAACACTGTTCATGTGAGAAAACAATGTCGTCCATACAGGTCAAAATAATTTATCATAAGGTTAAGGAAAAGCTGGTGAAATTTAGGTACTCGCCGCCGGCCGGCCGACTTGAATCCCGGCCGCTCTAGAGTACTAATAAGGTAGTGATGATGTTTGACCGATTGCTTGCAAGCGAGAACGGAGCAGGCCCACGGTTAGCTGTCCTGTGAGGTTCAACATCATTACTCCATCTCCCTTGCAAAATATCGGATGTTTAAAAAAAATTAAACACACCTATCTAGACTTTTTTAGTGTGTTGGTTAACTCATTTCGTTCCGAGCCTCCAGACTAAAATAACTTGTGTAAATATACATATATTTTAGAAAAAGGCTAAAACATCTTATAATTTGGAATGTAGGAAACATAGAAAACGGTATGCGACCACACTTCCTCCTCCCACCGCTTTCACGAATCGAGAGGCAACCTTTCCCTGCTTCCTCAGGACCGGGCCTCTCCCATGGTGCCCTCGCCGGAGTAGCTGGCGAGCGGTGGCCGAGAGTTGGCACCAGAGTAGCTAGGTTTTTTTTTTGCTTTGTTGTTGTTGTAGATGTAGCCCCTTAGGGGAGTTTTGGAGCCGTGCTCTAGATCTTTGCAACCAGATCTGGAGTGTAGGACTCCTGTTCTTAATGTTCTTGATCTTCTGGCTGGAGCAGAGCATCGAGGAGGGTGTTGCCGTCTCTGCAAATATAGAAGCTGCGGGTCTTTTTGTGGGATCTACGCGGCAACCAACCTCCTGGCGTGCTGTGGTAGCGAGGGGGAGTGGCGTTGCGGTGTGGACGAGCGGTTGGTGGTGTTTCTCTTGGCCGGCCGTGGTGGCGAGGAAGAGAAGTGCCGCCGGTCGCTGCCCTCGACGACTCGAAGAAGACGGTTATTTGGCGTCGACTTCTGCAAGTTGTTCCTCTTCCTTCTTCCTCCTCTGAATGGACGCGGTGGTGAGGGGAGAAGGGGTTGGAAGGTGGTGCTGGAGCAGTGGCCTTAGCGGGACTCTGAGAAGCTCAACCTACGAAAGTTTCCAAGCGACGACGATGAGCGACGTTGCTATCCTTGGCCAAGGAGGCCACTCCGCGCCTCGAGAGTCGAAGCTTCGAGGATCTTTATCCTCCAGACATGGAGGTCTTCAGATCCCAGCACGACGCCCCATCCTGACGGTGGACCAAGTGGCATAGTCCCTGTGCCGTGCGATCCAGACATCGACATAGTGGAGACGAAGGACTGTATTGCTCTTTTTTTTCTAGGATCCATCGTGTAAAATTAGAGGCCGATCTTGTATTCCTGGTTATTGCTAGGGTTCTCTTTATAACTTTGTCCACCGAGTAATGGAGCTTCTGGGACCTTCGGGGCTATTCCCGTTCAAAAAAAAAACAGAGAACGGTATGCCGCAAAAGTAGCACTCGAGCAAATCCACACGCACGCACGCACGCACACGATGTATGGCTTGAATATTTGCGAATGTATTACTAGTAAGGCGAGGCCGTTGCGGCACTGGACAGCTAGCGCAGTTGCACAAGATATGAGCAACCACGCCCGACCGTCTGCTGCCACGCAACCAACAGAGAGAAGCAGGTCAAAAGTGGAGTTTACCAACAAGATAGGTGCATTATGTGTCCAAGAAAAATAGGGAAGCTATGAGATAGGTGCATGATGTGCCTACAAAGAATAGTAAAGCCAATAATAAAGGAGAAGGCTCTGGGAGGCTGATCTCTCGCCTATAAAAAGGGGCACTTGCAGCGAAGAAGGGGCACACACCAGCACGAGCAAACCAGCAACCAGCAGAGCAGAGAGCCAGTGCGACTCAACCATCAAACTCTCCGCTCACTAGTAGTAGTAACCACTCTCCCTGTAATAAAAGCCTCTACACCGAAGGCACTTGTACCATAAAGCTTGGAGAGGTTGTAAGGTAATTTATTCTATCTTCGTGTAAGCCCTTCGGGGGTTTTTCGAAAGGGAAAACCGTATGTAAGCTATATTGTGGAAATAAAGTAGTTTTGTGTTTCCCTTGTTATTTTTAAGCATGTTTATATGGGATGGGTTCTTATGCTAGGGATCCTATAGGAGAAACCTCTACGTGTAGTTCTCTGTTAAAGCCTTATGTGTGCGTTCGAACAAGAACCTGGTAGCCGTAGAGAAGTGTTCCCTCTGGGTGGAACTGCCTGGAAAGACGATAGGAGAACAACTCATATAAATTTGACTAAAAACAATCTAGGAAAATAAACTTAGCTACTCCTGAAGCAATATACTGAAAAATACGGTGAGTACCAAGTAGGACTTTTACACCACTACACAAACCCTCGCTTGTCTGTCGGCCTCGCCTCGCCAGCCTGTAGAAGATCATGCAGTATATACCTACAGTTTAATATTAATTTTAATATATCAAAATCAACGCTAATAAATCACTAAATATAAAAATTTTATAATCTCGTATTTTATAGTGTGTGTATATATATATATATATATATATATATATATATATATAGAGAGAGAGAGAGAGAGAGAGAGTGGCGCTATTTGACACCCACTATCTTTAGAACCATATATTATTTTTACGTCACGTAAATTTTGTATTACTTCGTAAGTTGAGAAGAGCATAATAAAATTTAAAAATGACATAATTTTTTCTGTTTACATACCGTAAAAAAATTCGACGTAAAAGACATATTTTTGGTGTTTTTTACACTATAATGACTCAAAAAAATTATTTTTGTGTCAAATTTTTTGGTTGTGGTGATTATATGAACATAATTATTCGTATACAAAACATAATTTTTTAGTCTAACAGCGTAAAATTATGTTGGGTGCAAAAAAACTTTTCTGCATCCTGGGTGCTGAATAGGTTTCTATATATATACATACATATATATATATATGAGCAACCAGGCCGTTGCGGCACTGGACAGCTAGCGCAGTTGCACAAGATACGACCAACCACGCCCGACCGTCTGCGGCCCACTACAGGACGCGCGCGCTACGCCGAGTGCAAAAAGCCGTCGGCGTAGGCTAAAATGCCCTCGGCGTATGCTACGCCGACGGCTGCCCTCGGCGTAGCCTCCTCGGCAAAGGGCTCCCTCGGCGGAGCACATAGAGGCCGTCGGCGTATCAAAATGCCGTCGGCGTATGCTAGCGGCCGTCGGCATAGCTTGTCGACATGTGGCAAAAAAAAAAAAAATTTTTTTTATTATTTTCTTTTTTTTTCTCAATTTTTGAATCTTTGAATTGTTTGACACGTTAATCTCTCACTTTAAACATTTTTAACACTAATTACACTTAATATTTAATTAAATTGCAGTCTTGGTCGAACTTCCCGTAAGGTCACCTATCCTAATAGTACTTCAGCTCCAGCACACTTAACTTTCTCGTTCCTTCAGAATCTGTTTCCGCAAAGTAATTCATACATTGTTGTCAATACTATGATATCAATCCTATTAACCCTTATATCAACATGTCACATGTTTGTATTTTTTGAAATTATAAACAATTATTTAAATAAGCATTAATGAATAAGTAAAAATATTACTGAATTCAAATAAAAATATAATAATTTTACTTTTTTGTATTTTTCTATTTAATATGGAATAATTAATATCTTTAAATCTATAAATCGGAATTTAACAAATAATATGTCTAAATTGATCAGAAAAATGAGAGGAATCCAAATATGATATCCATATCAACTAATCACAAACCCTTCGTTTTTGAATTATCTATTTGGTGGTTGCTTTAGAAAATTCCCTTTTTGCGCTCGGATAATGAAAAATGGCTTTTTGGTCCGATGAAAAGGAAAACTTGCATTAAATATTTGATAAAATAGCATATTGTGAACCTAAAAATGATTTTTGTAAAAAAACATGAGCATCGTATCACGTACATGTAGTTCATATCTGACCCACTTCCTGCCGATTCGGCAGGAATTTGTCTTTTTCACCAAAGGTGGATGGAAAGGTTTCGGAACCTCCTGTTGGGACATTGTCCATATAAGGTGGTATAGTATTTTAGTAAAATGTGGTGGTAGCATTTTGAATTAGCCATTTGGTGGTTGCTTCACAAAATCGTCCATTTTTTATGCTCGGAAAATGGGAAATGGCTTTTTGGTACGACGAAAAGGAAAACTTCCTCCTGCAACATTGTTCGCCATCCCATGATGCATGTGTATGCACAATATGTGCATATTATCACAAACTATGCCTTGATTCTAGCGAAAAATGGGTTTGGGGGACGGGCTCCATGGAGCCCGTTTTTAAATTTCGTTCAAATTAATATTTTAAAGTTTTCAAAAAATTATAAAACAAAATTCTAGATGTTAACAATGACTTACTCTATGGTCCAGCAAAATCTGAGAACGAAATAGTTTGAATTCCGGTCTACACAAAAATGACAAATTCTGACAAATCTGAACAATTTTGAATTTGGCACTGTTCACCGTCTCAGATCTAGAAATTTGTCATTTTTATACAGCCGAAAATACGAAATATTTCGCAATAAATTTTTGCAGGCGGGTAGAAATAATGATTATCTACATCAAAGAATTTTTTTCAGAATTTTTCGAAACTTCAAAATGTCAAATTTCAGAAATTTAAAAAAACGTCCTCCATGGAGGACGAGCTCCAAATTGACGCACTCTTGATTCTAGCCATAACATTGGTCATTTGACCCGAAAGCCAAGAAACCTCGAATGAGATAGGTCATTTTGTGAAGGTTTTTTTTCACATAATCAATATATCAAGTTTAATATTTTTACTTATAACTATGTCACATAATATGACACCACGCAAAGGTTTCGCATTGTTTCGATCGTTTTTGAATTTTTTATGCCCGTTTTAAACTATCGTCAAACTTTGTCGAACGGCGGGCATGAAGATTCTTAGCTCGGGGCCGAGCCTCGCTAAACTTGCATTGGATCTTTGATAAAATAGCATATTGTGAACCTAAAAATGATTTTTCTAAAAAAAACATGAGCATCGGATCATGTACCTGTAGTTCATATCTGACGCACTTCCTGCCGATTCGGCAGGAATTTGTCTTTTTCATCAGAGGTGGACGAAAAGGTTTCGGATTCCCCTGTTGGGACATTGTCTATATAAGTTGGTATAGTATTTTTGTAAAATGTGGTGGTACCATTTTGAATTAGCCATTTGGTGGTTGCTTCACAAAATCGTCCGTTTTTTGTGCTCGGAAAATGGGAAATGGCTTTTTGGTGCGACGAAAAGGAAAACTTCCTCCTGCAATATTGTTCGCCATCCCATGATGCATGTGTATGCACAATATGGGCACATTATCACAAACTATGACTTGATTCTAGCCATAACATTGGTCATTTGACCCGAAAGCCAAGAAACCTCGAATGAGATAGGTCATTTTGTGAAGGTTTCTTTGAGAAATAATCAATATACCAAGTTTGATATTTTTCCTTCTAACTATGTCACATAATATAACACCACGCGAAGGTTTTGCATTGTTTCGATCATTTTTGAATTTTTTATGCCCGTTTTAAACTATCGTCAAACTTTGTCGAACGGCGGGCATGAAGATTCTTAGCTCGGGGCCGAGCCTCGCTAAACTTGCATTGGATCTTTGATAAAATAGCATATTGTGAACCTAAAAATGATTTTTGTAAAAAAAAACATGAGCATCGTAACATGTACATGTAGTTCATATCTGACCCACTTCCTGCCGATTCGGGAGGAATTTGTCTTTTTCACCAGAGGTGGACGGAAAGGTTTCGGATTCCCCTATTGGGACATTGTCTATATAAGGTGGTATAGTATTTTTGTAAAATGTGGTGGTATCATTTTGAATTATCCATTTGGTGGTTGCTTTACAAAATCGTCCTTTTTTGTGCTCGGAAAATGGGAAATGGCTTTTTGGTGCGACGAAAAGGAAAACTTCCTCCTACAACATTGTTCGCCATCCCATGATGCATGTGTATGCATAATATGGGCACATTATCACAAACTATGCCTTGATTCTAGCCATAACATTGGTCATTTGATCCGAAAGCCAAGAAACCTCGAATGAGATAGGTCATTTTGTGAAGGTTTCTTTGAGACATAATCAATATACCAAGTTTGATATTTTCCCTTCTAACTATGTCACATAATATAACACCACGCGAAGGTTTCGCATTGTTTCGATCATTTTTGAATTTTTTATGTCTGTTTTAAACTATATATAATGTCTTATGTTTTACTTAATTTTTATTTACAAATGTGTAATATTTAAGTGCAGATAGATAGGTCTTATTTTTCTGCAAATTTTGATATATTATTTGTATTTTTCCGAATTAGAATGATTTAGTTATCATTTTTCAAAGTTTAATGAGATAAAATAAAAAATAGCTACGCCGAGGGCAGCCGTCGGCGTAGTATAGGATATGCCGAGGGCAATTCTACGCCGACGGCTGCTTGGCAGAGCGGGCCTAGACGATGGCTACGCCGACGCTTCCCGTTCTGGCCACGCAACCAACAGAGAGAAGCAGGTCAAAAGTGGAGTTTACCACCCCTTGTGTACGCTAGCTCCGATGGATTAATTAACCTCGACCCGTCTGTCTTCTTGAAGCGAGTACGTGCACGCGTATGCACGTGACGCTAACGGGAGGGTCACCTGGTTGGTGCATGCACGGTGGTTGGGAACTTTGGGAGCGTGTGGATTTTCGTTGGGCGTATCGAAGTTACTACTCACGAGTCAGGACGGAGATAAAGTGGCCGGCCGGCCGGCCGGAATCCCGGGGAGTTCATCGCCAGCAAAGCGTGGGTATGTCGTCGTCTCAACTTGTTCCATTCCACAATTAATTCCTGATAAAAAACAGTTAATTAAACATATACTGTAGAAGGAATAAGAACATCTCGACTCGTCTATCCAGCATGCCGATCCGAACGCCGAATTTAGGCCCGGACGCCGAAAATCGCCCAGTCGCATACCCATAAACCTATTTTCGTTTAGATTTGGACGAACTTTGGTCCGGACTTCCCAGACCGTACCCAGGATCTCGGTTACGTCCTAGGAATGCTGGACGTAGCGAAAACAGGTGTGGGCCAGCTCTGTCGGCGAGAGAAGGCTGAACTCCCGCCACTTCGCCGAGCTCCCGCCCACCATGCTGCCAAGATCTTCGTCTAACCCAGATCGATCCTCGACGAGGGTCCGACGGAGAAAAAGGCGAGGAAGCCGAGAGCGCCGGCGAAGAAGCCGGAGGGCATGTCCGACGCCGTCTGGGCGTCCAATGAGCAGGCCAGGAAGATGGCGTCGGAGGACCGGAAGGGCAGAAAGGATAGGGCGAAGCTCCAGCAAGAACAAGAGAAGGCGGCGGCGGACGAGCAGACGATCGTGAGGACGAAACAGGCGACGGCGACGAGGTCGGTGTCGTGGTGGTGACACGGCAGATGCCATGGGTAGGCTAAAGTATGGGGCCAATGGATGCTAATGGGATCTGGGGAGGGAAGATGCAGTTGATTCTACACACAAAAGACTAAGGCAAAGATCTTTATTTCTCCTTCCTTGGGCTACAAGTGCTCCTTAAACTGTATACAGGGAGAAGGTAAGAACTTTACCAGCCTAACAGTACTAAAATGAGCCGATCCCTTCCTCAGGGTCCAAGCCTCCCCTTATAAAGGAGAGTCTTGGGTGCCTTCAGGGCTGACGGGGCAAGCATATTCGAGGAATATGCTTGTCCCAAAATAGTAGTTCGACGGCCTCCTTTCCCTGTCGCCCTTCTAACGACGGCAAGGCTCCAGAGGGCCCCTCCTGCGTGCCTCGGGCTTCAGGACTGTCACCTCCGTGACCTCCTTCTGCCCCTCTGACGCTCTGCGCCTTTGTCCCTTGTGCTTGGCTCCGCTCAGATTCCTCCTAGCCTGCAACTAGAGTTTGACTTTAGGTTTCCCCTTCTCCTGCAAGCTTCATATCATTCGGCCTTACCTCGCGTAACTCGGCTTGTCCGTCACCTGCATTAAGATTACTCGGGCTAACCCGGCCGTAGTATCCCGGCCGGGTAATGCCTTGTCTTTATCATATGGGTCTTGCCCTTCCCTGTCTTGGCCGACCTCTACAGGATTCGGCCGACTCACATAGTAACTCGGAAACTAGACGGGCAACTTCCTTTCGTCTTTCCCCGTCTTTACCCTACCCGAGGTCATCTCCCCAACATTAGTCCCCGAAGCTGGTATGGCCCTGCCAATAACTTCGGTCGGGCCGTATCAGTTTCATGAGATTTCTTTTGCCTCGTTTCCGAGTTATGTTGCTCGAGGTATCATCCTATCTTCTCGCGTACGCCTCATCCTACGTATCTTACTCATCATTGTTTCTCTAGTTTTTTGTTCCTTTACAGTATTTATTGTCAGTCTACAGTTACTGCTGCGCCTGTCGCGTCGGCGCTGCGACGCCTCGTTCACCGTTTCCATCGGGGATCGTGGCTTTCTTTCCCACCGTGTGGTCGCTGGTGCGGTTCAACTCATCATCGTGCGTTGGCGCTACGTACACGATCTACACGGTCAACCACCTCACCCACGATCCCATTACCTTGCAGGCAGCGCGGTTATAAAGAGGGGCGTGGCGCTGAGGGATTCACTTTCCCCTTTTCGTTCACCCGCGCCCTTCTTCTTCCTCTCGCCTCCGCGCCTGCTCGCGCTTCCGCCGCCATGCGCTCGTCTGAGTTCTTTGACGGCAGGAATCCCGCCGTACCGCTCTGTCGCCTTCGTCGCCGCTCGCTTGCTCTGGCACCGTCGCCGGTGAGTTTATCCGGTCTTATCGCCTGGCTTTTCCTCTAGAGATCTCAGTTTCTCTTATGTCATCGCGCGGCAGTTTTTCCTCCGCGCCGCCGCCGTTTTTTGGTAGAACCAAGACGGGGCCTCGTAGTTCCAGATTTTCCTCCATCGCTAGTTCTTCCTCCGCAGATTTCTCCAGTGACCCCATGTCTAGCTCCGTCAGCGGTGCCCTAATAGAGGATGATGACGCTGGCTCTGGTCCCGAGCGAGGCTCGTGGCAGGGCTCCTCCGTCACTCGCCGCGAGATCGAGTGGCTAATCCGGACTCGGAGGATTCCCGCCGAGGTAGCTTGTCGCTTACCCGGCAGCGAGTCCTCTCCAGACCTTAGGGAGGGCGAGTATGTAGTTTTCATGTCGCATTTCGCACGCGGCTTTGGTCTCCCTCTCAGCGACTTTGCTAGGGAGTTTCTTGATTACTTCAGCCTTCAGCCGCAAATCTTCCCGCCAACGCCATTGCCTCTCTCTCTGCCTTCATCTCTGCCTCGGAGGGATATTTCGGCCTATGGCCGTCCGTGCATGTCTGGTCAAAGTTTTTCCAGATTCGTTCTAACGTTGTCCCAGACAAATCTCTGCACCCCTCCGAGAAGTTGCTTACCCAATGTGGAGCAGCAATCCGAATTTCCTCGTGTCGCGGGGCTAGAATCGTGCAAGAAGTGGCACAAGTCCTTCTTCTATGTCAAGAACACGAGGAATGAGGATAAGATTCGGCTCCCTGCCTTCTCCATTGGCACTCCTTCCAAGAAGAACTGGACCTATAATCCGAGGAAGAGTCATGCTTTGGTCGAGGCTTTTGAGATTCGGCTGAAGGAACTTATCCGCTCCGGGCTACGCGGCGAGGATCTGATGACTACCTTTGTCAGCAGCCGAATCTGCCCATTCCAGAAACGCACCCACAAACTCTGTTATATGAGCGGTCCTCTTGACCCCAACCGAGTCTCGACCGTGGAGCTGGACAACTACCTAATCTTCAACCGTGTCCGAGCTATCTTTAAGACGGAGATGCCTGAGGATTGGGCTTGGGGATTGAAGGCGTTCACCCGCGAGCATCCCCCACCCGAAGTAAGCTTAATCATTAGTGCTTTGGCTCCCAATTGCTTTCGTAACTGTCTTTGCTAATCTTCCTCTTTTTTGTCTTACAGAGGTTCGCGGAGCAGAAAAATGAGGACGCCGAGGTTTTATCACTCCCGTGGCCTGCGGATGGGAATACTCCAGAAAGTGGGGAGCCGGACTCAGAAGAGTTCGTCCCCAAGTCAGATCTCGCTCCGGCTCGCACTCGTGGCAAGACCCCGGCCCACGAAGAGGAAGGTGATTCGGACGAGGTCCAACTTCTAGAGGTAGTTGCCGCAATGCCAATTTCTTATGCATTTCCGGCTTCTACTTTCTCAGCTAATCCGGTCGGTCAGGTTCACGACGCCGAGCCTCTTGCCTCCCGGCCTCCTGTTACCTCGGGGAAACATGGGGCTCCCGCTGGTTCCTCAGAAACGGCTCCCAAGAAGCGAATGAAGAAGTCCGCTCCGAATCCTCTAAGGCGCAAGACAATGCCCGGAGTCACTGGGTGAGTTTCTTTTGCTCGTATATCTTGTTTCTCTCTTTCTGCTTTTTAACTTGACCTTTTTTTTCGCAGTGCTCCACTTTCTGTTAAGCCCAGCGGTCCCAGCATGTGGCATCCCGCAAAACCACTACTAGAAAATCGCGTTGTTTTTGTGCATTGTATCATCATGACCGCATGCTCATGTCATCATGCCACACTGCATTTGAGCATCGTCATCATCTTGCATTTGCTTGCATAAAACTATTTTCGGGAAAACCTAATTTGTTTTCTAAACGCCCCGTCTTTATTCAAACGCAAAACCCGGGTCTCCGGATTATTTTGTTTTGTCTGCTATCGGTTTGCAAAAGCCCTGTTTGAAATAAATAAAATATTTAATTATTTTAGGGGGGCAGTCGAACGGGTCGATTCGACCCGGACGACCACCCCCAGAATAAAACTGTCCACCCCAAAATCCCTAATCTACCTAGTCCCAATCTACCCACCCAACCAGCCACCTCACCCGGACCAATCCCTGGCTGCCACCTCACCCTCTCCCTCCCCTCTACCCAATCCCATGCCGCAACCTGGCCCACCTCCTCTTTCACCCCCTCTCTCTCCTCTCTCACCCGCCAGCCCATTCTCCACTCAACCCCCATGGTCCCACCTCCCCTGGACCCGGTCCACCCTCTGCCGCGGGACCCACCTGCAGCCCCACCCCGTCCCCGCGTCCCCAACCTCCCAACCCCCTTCTTCCTCCTCTGTCTCTCCCTCTGCTCCACCGCCGTTGCCCGCTTCCCTGGCGCCCCTGCCCTCCTGCACCCACCCTGCCGGCCGCACCTAGCCCCCCTCCGCGAGCGTCCGCCGCCATCACCTCCTCCGGCGCCGCCTAGTTCGCCCCGCGTCTCTCCTCCCGCTCCCCTCCGCTCTGCCTCGCTCCCTCCCCTATCTGGCCTCGCTCGCGTCCGGCCGCTCTCCCCTCCGGCCGCCGGCGCCTGCTCGTCTCGCCCGCCCTCTGCTCCTCTTCCGCTACCCGGGCCGCGGCCTCCTCTCCCGCCTCAGGCCGGCCTCGCCCTCCCCTGCATCGCCCTTCCCCGCTCCGCTCCGGCCGAGCCCGGGCCCTCTCTCTAGCGCGCCCGCGTCCGGCCCCGCATGTCCCGCGACCCGCGTCGCCTTCCTCTCGGCCTGCCCGTGCGCCGCCGACGCGCTCGCCCCTCTCCTCCGTGCCGCCGCCCTCCGTCGGCCTCGCCGCGGCCGCTCCTCCCTCCTCCTCCGCGAGCGTCGCCGGAGCCGCCCTCGCACCGCCGGTATCCTCGCGCCCTCGAGCTTCCCTTCGCGTCCGCCGCAGCACAAGCGCATGCACCTTCCCCCGAGAGCCCTCTCCGTCGGCCGCTGTCTGGCTGCGCGAGCACGTCTGTGACCAACCGCGGTCTGCCCCGTCGTCGCCTCAGGCCGAAGGCAGCACAGTAGCGGGCCCTGTCGGCCCCGTCCTCACGCCGTCGATGCCGGCAGCGAGCCCGCCGCCCGAGACCGTCCTCCTCCGGCCCGAACTTCCTCCTGCTCAAGCACGTCCCCGTCCCCGTGCCGTCGACGTGACCCTGCATCGCCTCTGTCAAGTACCGCGCATCCTCTACGAGCTCCTGCGAACATTCGTAGGGAGGCAATACAAGATCAACACCGACCCAGCCAAGCCCGATGAAACAACGGCACCGTACCCGAGTCCGATGACCGAGGCCCCGAAGGCATCTCCTTCTTGGAACGTGAAGGCAATGCCGCTCGAGTACTCCTTCCCGGACCCGATGACACGCAGCTCCCCTTTCCGGACCCCTCGAAACGCCAAGTTTGCCTCATGAACTACGAAGACCAAACCCGAACGCCAAGACCGCCGACAACGGAACCGTGATACCCCAAGGTCTTCTTCCCGGATCCGATCCCGAAGACCGACCCCGGCGCCGAAGCCGAGAACCCCGACAAGAACCACGACACGGATGCTCCGAGTTCTCCATCGAGGAAACCAAGGTCGCCGACATGGAACCGTAGGACGCCAAGAACTTCACCCCGAATGCCAGAACCGACCCGACACGCGGGCCCGACAAGTTCGACACCGACCAGGGCGAGGCCGATACGCCCCGACGCTAACCAAGTTCGTCTTCTCGGATGCGTCAAGATCGACTTCTGTTGTCCGAGACCGATCCCGTCGAACCCTGAACCCTGCCGAACCCCGAACCCCCCCGGAACCCCAAGTTCGTCGAGACCCCCTAATGTGTGAACCTTTTCCCGAGCCCCTATTTTATAAATGCTAAATATAAAACCTGTTGCATGTTAAATTGTCATACTCGCATGCATATTTGTGTGGTTGGGGGCATTATGCCGATTCACCTCATAATTAAATATGGGGCCCATATGCGGGCAAATCTATTCTCATATTGGCCTTATTTAAATTTGTGTAGCGAACCGGTGATCTAATTTTGCCTTGTTAAGACAACATTTAATTTGCGAGGTAGATAAATAACATGAACCATCTAATTAATTGTCGGGACCCCGGTTCCACTTAATATTGCCTAATTGCATCGCAGCTTTGCCATGTCATACATGCATCATGCCCGATCTTTTGCCGTAGTATTAAATAGTGCATCCGGTGTTTATTCTAGTGTTTTGGTTCTTCGCGGATAAGGCCGTTGAGTTGATGCGAGTGTCGACCCGATCTTCGGATGAACCTTCGGCAATGTTGTCAGGCGAGCATCTCCCCCTTTCTACCTATCTTACTTTTATAGTATTTATTCCCTCCTGTTGATCTATTGCTATCTGTGTTGCGATGCTCTAGTTTTCGTACCCGTGATATCCCTCGCAGCCTTATATTGCCTTGGACACCTCCTATTACCTGTTGTTTGGTAGATAGTTGGACTTGCGCGTCGTAGTCGCTTGCTCAAGTGCTGTTGCGTGTCGTCAAGTGCCACAGTTGTTGGAGTATTGCCGCCTGTTTGATGTCGGAGATGATCATGGTTTTACTTATCGTTCACTTTAATTCCTGTTTAACAACTAAAATTGAAGTAGGTAAGCAGAGGCACAGGTGGGCAATAGATGTTATTTGGTTGTTAACCGTCCACTTGTGTCCCGTAGGACCCCGAGTACTTGATACCTGTTCCTTGAATATTCGCGCTATCCACATCCGGGAGGCTTATGGGACCCCCCTTAGCCAGAGCTTGATTCATTCTTATTTCTTGGGGCCACAAACTAGTTTGAGGTTTTATTTACTATCCTGTACCTATGCCATGCTTTACTGCTTTATTACGATTGTGCGATGGATAGCACACTATACTGTTTAGGTAAGCGGAGTGTTTTCGCGGTATCGACAAGCCCAGTTTTGGGTTCCCAGTCGTTTACAGCCATTGACGCAAACCTTGAGTCCGTCTCGGAGTCAGCTAACTTCGTTGCGGGTCTACTCAATGGGGTGGCCCCCTGAAATATTTCTGAATCCTGTGATTGCTTTGTCGTGAAGGCCTCGTTGGGTTTTGATTTGGTTTTTCCGAGGTTGATCGAGTGTGTGTTGCTATTTGTGCACCCCGGCCGGGTAAAACTTTCTGAAAGTCGTGTCCGCGGTTATGGACGACTTGGAGCACAGTATCTCGATCATAGACAACTATAACTAAAGTAGTGCTATAAATTTGACTTCATAATGACTAGTAATCAGCTTCACTATAATGGAATGGCTAAATAAAACTGCCAACAATTGCTTGCTTGGGTTGTCGTTTGCGACCATCGTACCTGACTAGTAAATATTGCAACTACAACGGAATGGCTAAATAAAAGTACCAACAACTGCTGGGTTTTTGGGTTATCTCATGCTATTTGTATCTGATTAGTAAGTGTTGCAACTATAACGGAATGGTTAACTAAAACGGCCCACTGCTTAATTTATCAGGATGATTATCTACACCTGACTAGTAATTGTTGCAACGATAACTGGATAAATAAAACTGCCAACTGTGTGAGTTCCTCGGTTGACTTCCTCGTTTGGTCTCGAGGGGGAAATACCAGGATGGGTTTGTTTGGTGGTAGTATCAAGTTGGTTCCGAATAGGTCTTTCTTACCCTCTCTGATTGCCGCCAGCTGTATCGAGTCTCTATAGGTTGTTTAGTGCATGCTGCCGCTGCCGCTTCAGTCCACCATACCTATGTAGGCGAGGACCGCCGAATTCTAGTCTCGCCGTGTACTGGCCTCAGTACTGACGCTCCTCTTTTTCCTTTGCCCTTTGTCGGCACCCCTTTTGTTTAAACAGGTTTTGAGATCGACGTCGTTACCAGGGTTACCCTTCCGGCTTGGCCTGGGCAGGGTTATGGACGCCATTGGTTATTCTTCAGGGCTCTTAGCCCCATTTGCATCTTGTCCGTAGCTAGACGCTCTATCGTTTTAAAGGTGATTTGGATCTTTGTATATTATATCTGTATTCTTGACTCATTGAGTCGCTGTTATATATATCTGTTCTGTGGGTCCCATCAAGGACTGTTGTGTAATGTTATTACTTCGTTTTCCACCCACACGAAAGTGCCTGGTGGGCACCTTTGAATCGTTTCTATGCGGGTTTGGCGGGAAGCGCTGAAACTTGCATAGGGTCGATTCTGAGGGTGTTACACAGCATGACGAGTCGTACGACTCGGCAGCCGTCCCCTTCGCCTACTGAAGATACCAGGATTCCCAGTCCTGCCCGCGCCGCATCTCCTCCAGCTCCGAATCGGACGCCACCTCGCCACGATGAGCCTGAGATTCCTCCCGTTGATGTTGATTCCACTCGGCCTACAGATATTTCTACCGAACCTGCTGCCTCCTCTGTGAACCCTAATGTCTCTACTGAGCCTCTTTCTACCCCCGTGGTTTCTACAGTGACTCCAACTCCGGTCGAGGACGTCAATATCTCGGCGCCCTCTGCGACCGTGACTCCTCCGGCTCCTAAAGATGCCGTTCCCATTGCCGAGGTATCAGTTCCTACTAATGCCTCTTCTAAAACAAGAAAGGCTATTGTCATCAAGGCCTCCTCCTCCCAGAAAGGTCTTGCTGGCTCTTCTCAGCCAAGTATTGCCGATGCGCTGCGCAAAGAGGTTGCTTCTGCCAAAGCCTCCGTTACCCCGGCCGCCAGTACCCAGCTCGCTCTTCATAAAAGCCCTGCGGCAGCGGTGGCTACACAGCAAGTCCGAGGTAAAGTCCTAACTCGCACGGCGAGTGGGAACAGTCTCGACTCGCTGGTTGAATATGCCAACAATTGGAATGCCGCCGATCAGTTCGAGGGCAATCCAGGCAGCTAGCCGTTTCAGCTCTCCGACATCAGCAGCCGCCTGCATCAAGCTGCCAAGATCGTTCTTGAAAGTGACAAGATGAATGGGGTAATTGTTTTTTATAGAGTTTTGATTAGTTCTCCGGATACTATTATATATACTCTAGTCCCCGAAGCTTGCAAGCGAATAACTTGTTATTTGTTTGGAAGTTTTGTGATGCTCTATTCAGTTCAATTTTATCTTAGAATTCGAACCTCGATTCGACTAGATCCGCCTTAAATTTTGCTTGCCTTGTGTTTATCTGAACTTCGAATTTCCAGCCACCTAGGTCCGAGTTAAGTTTTGCTTGACTTGGATCTGTTTTGGGTTCGAATTTCCAGCCACCTGGATTCGGGGTAAGTTTTGCTTGACTCTGATCTGTTTTAGCTCCGAATATCCAACCACCTAGATTCGGGTTAAGTTTTGCTTGACTCGGATCTGTTTTAGCTCCGAATATCCATCCACCTAGATCCGGGTTAAATTTTGCTTAACTCGGATCTGTTTTAGCTTCGAATATCCAGCCTCCTAGATCCGGGTTAAGTTTTGCTTGACTCGGATCTGTTTTAGCTCCGAATATCCAGCCACCTATATCTGGGTTAAGTTTTGCTTGACTCGGATCTGTTTTAGCTTCGAATATCCAGCCACCTAGATCCGGGTTAAGTTTTGCTTGACTCGGATCTGTGTTAGCTTGAAGACCTATTCACTATTTGCTCTATTGCTCAGATTGCACATGACCGGCAGACTGCCGAATTTCAAAGGCTGTTTTTTGCGCATAGAAAATTGGAAGAGAAGTATGAGAAAGTTATTCCTGTGGTGAAAAAGGCTGGTAAGTCGACAAACCTTGTTATCATCTCCGACACTCTTATTGTTTTGTACACTAGATGTTGGCTCACTTTGTTGGTAAACAGGTAACATCAATAATCTTAACATTCGTCTTGAGAAGAAGGTTAAGACCCTGGAAGGTTAGTTACTCTTTTACTTTATATATTCCTCTTTGAAATGTGCACTAAGTTTCTTTTAACTCTGTTGGCTTTGGTAAAGCCGAGTTACAAACCTTTGCAGCATCTCACCAAGATTGCACGCCCATGCCTGATGTGATGCTGCATTTTTTAGAACAAAGCGCTACTCATTCAGCGCAGCTGAAAGAAAAAGATGACGAGATAACTCGCTTGCGTGCCGAGGTGGAGTCCCTTAAGCTCTCTCAGAAGTCTGAATTAGAAAAGGTCGACCAGGAGTTCTCCGAGGAGAAAAATCGGCTAGCTCTGCAATTGCAGAAAAAT
Organism: Avena atlantica; assembly: GCA_910589765.1. NCBI lineage: Eukaryota > Viridiplantae > Streptophyta > Magnoliopsida > Poales > Poaceae > Avena > Avena atlantica. The sequence goes on from OU342738.1 coordinate 302,363,094, forward strand.
AAAGAGCTCCTCGAAGCTGCTAAACTGAAGACACGGGGGATGAGCGAGGAGATCACCCGCTTTGAGAAGAGAAAGATTGCCTGGGCTAAAGATCTTCAGATAATGCTGAACTATATTCATCGTAAGCTTCTGACCGCGACCGAGTCATCTTTTCCCTTACTTACTGCTTACTGACGCACTTGTGTTCTGCGCAGACCATTTTCCAGAAGCTAAGCCCGTGAGCTCTAAAGCGGTGATCAGTGCTCGTGTGCACCGAGGTGTTCCTGTTGATGCGGACCCCGAGTACTCGATGGAAGATTTCCTGGTTGCTGTTGGCGCTGCGGTTGGTCCGATGAAAATTATGGGAAGAGATTTGGTGCAAGCAGCTATCCGAGCTTACCATGTTCTCTGGCCGAATACTTCTGGGACCCCTAATATTGATGAGGTCAAATTGTTGGTGGAAAGATTAATGGCGTCTGAGAGGCAGCTCAGTCTTTGGAGGGAATCGGCCGGACGAGCTGGTGCTGATATGGCTCTCACTATTATCATGTCATGGTATGAAGATATTTCTCTTGATATTTTGAGAAATTTGCGCACTGGTTCCCGTTGGGTTGAGGATCCAGACTTTGTCGCTCTTCGGCAAGCTCGAGCCTTCCAGCTTGTTGAGTATGTCGACGTGCATACTTGGAACGAAGGGCCGAGTTTCCTTCCTAACCCAGAGGACGAGGTCGTAGTTGAGGATGCCTCGGATAACAACTCCATTGAACAAGGAGAAGATGAAGGTGACTCGGCTACTTCTGGTGATTCCAGTTCGAGCTCAGATGGTGACGGAAACGCGCGATCCTCCTCCAAAGGTACAGGGCATTCTACTGCGCAAGCTGACGCTCCTCAGCAACCTCGGGCTTCCTCCGAATTCGCTCCTGGGTCTGTGGAGGGCGAGGCAACCTCGGCCGAAGTTCCCCCTACCTCGGAGTGCCCGGTCCCTGAACAAGTTATTGCCTCTCCAGCTAAAAACCTTTAAGTCATTTCTTACCCCTGGTATGCCGGGCGTGAAATGTGCGTGGAATATTTGTCCGCCTTTTGTACGGTATGAATTTCTTTTGCCGTGTGCCACTAAGACATATATGGTTGTAATCGTTATTTATTTGTTTAACTGGTCTGGTTTGTCCGAATTCTTGCTTTGGCGGCCTTCAACTTCTCGAGTTTGGAGTATATATTTGCCTTTGTGCTCCCGTAGTTCGTCGTGCAATATCTCTTGATTTTGATTATCTTTGCCACTTGACCACTGTGGTTTGGACTGTTAATCTGGGTGTAAAGCCTGAAGACCGTATTTGGGGAGGGGGCGAAATAATATCACTCTGGGAACCGAAGTTTTATACTCACTCTTGCGACAAAGGATAGCCCATACTTAGGAATGACGTAGGGTAGTCCCCGGGCCACCGCTCAAGGCAACGATGTTGAATATATAAACCAAACTTAGAAACAATATAGGACAGTCCCTGAGTCATTGCTCAAGGTGCCAAAGTTTAATATGTGTCAGTCTCCGAGCCATTGCTTTGACGCCGAGGTTCACTACTTGAATCAAACTTAGAAACAATATGGGGTAGTCCCCGAGTCACTGCTCATGGTGCCGAGGTTCGATACATAACATGAAATTAAAAACAACATACGGTAGTCCTCGAGTCACTGCTCTGGGTGCCGAGGTTTGATACATAACATGAAATTTAAAAATAACATATGGCAGTCCCCGAGTCACTGCTCTGGATGCCGAGGTTTAATACATAGCTGGTGCTTCCTCCAAAGCACCATTTTACAATATGCCATGGATGACTCCTACGAGTAAAAAGGACGAAGTAAAGCTACATTCCATGGTCTTTTCGATTCTTCGCCGACTTTGTCTGCCCTGTTCTTTCTTGGTGATTGAGAATCGATTAGGTAATATGCATCATTGTGCAATGCTTTGCTCACAATGAATGGTCCTTCCCATGGAGGCGACAACTTGTGCATGCCGGCCGTGCGTTGCACCGGTCGGAGAACCAAATCTCCTTCTTTGAACACTCTTGGATTCACCTTCTTGCTGTGATATCGTTGCAAGTTCTGCTGATAAATAGCTGATCTTGACAACGCCAGCTCTCTGGCTTCTTCTAGCAGATCCACAGTATCTTTCCGAGCCACCTCATTTACTTCTGAGGTTGTATATTGGGTAACCCTTGGCGAGTCATGTATTATGTCGGCTGGAAGCACGGCTTCTGCCCCATATACTAGAAAAAATGGTGTACAAACTGTTCATCTGTTTGGGGTAGTCCTGAGGCTCCATAGTACTGCTGGTAGTTCCTCAATCCAACATCCTGCCGACCTTTGCAGCGGTTCGACGAGTCGTGGTTTTATTCCTGACAATACGAGTCCATTAGACCTTTCCACTTGCCCATTGGATGCTGGGTGAGCCACAGAGGCGACATCTAATCTTATGTGCTTTTCTTGGCAAAATCTAGCGAAAGCTCCTTCTGCAAAGTTTGTGCCGTTGTCTGTAATAACACTGTGTGGGTATCCATATCTTAAGATAATATCTTTGAGAAATTTCACTGCTGTGGGCCCATCACATTTTTTTATTGGTTTCACTTCAATCCATTTTGTGAATTTGTCCACCATGACCAATATGTGGGTCATCCCACCTCGGGCCGGTTTAAATGGTCCCACCATATCTAAGCACCACACAGAAAATGGCCAAGTAATTGGTATCGTTTTTAACTCGGATGATGGCATGTGTATCTTGGTTGCATATCTCTGACAACCATTACATTTTTCGACCAGTTCTTTGGCTTCTTTCAACGCTGTTGGCCAATAAAACCCATGCCTGAATGCTTTGGTCACTAAGGCTCGGGATGAGGCATGATGTCCACATTCTCCTTGATGTATATCTAGGAGGATCTCCTGGCCTTCTGCCGAGCTCACACATCTTTGCAATATACTTGTGACACTTCTTTTGTACAGCTCATTATTTATGATTGTATAAGCTTTAGCTCTCCTCACTGTCTGTCTTGCTAATACCTCATTATTCGGCAAAATCGCATCTATGAGGAAAGAGAATATGGGTTGCGCCCATATAGGTGTGATTTTCTCTGGTGTGGTCTCACTATCTATTTCCATGTTTTCTGCTGACATAACGACCTCGGATTTCTCCATAGTCCTGCTTGCATCAGCTGTCTTTACTTTTGGGAATTCCGGGTTATATTGCTTGTCAATTTCCATCGGCACATTATCTTCTCGTGGCTTTGCCGGAATAAAGATAGATTCGGACTCTGGTGACGGTGTTATTGATGGTTTCCTTAGGTGCTCTAGTGCGATACCTAGGGGAATTGACTGCCTAGTTGATCCTAGTTTTGACAACGTGTCTGCGACGTCGTTTTCTGCCCGAGGTATATGGTGAAATTCACATCCTTCGAAGTATCCACTGATTTTCTGCACATGAAATCTATACAGAGCCATATTATCATCCAACGCATCCCAATTGCCTGAGACTTGCTGTACTACTAGATCTGAATCTCCATAGCATAAGACTCGGCGTATGCCAATCTCTTTGGCCACCTTCAATCCATGGAAGAGTGCTTCATATTCGGCTACATTGTTTGACGCGGCAAAATGTATCTGCAGCACATATCTCAGCTGATCTCTTTTTGGCGATGTTAACACTATTCCTGCCCCCAAACCATTTCTTAGTTTGGAACCGTCAAAGTGCATCGTCCAATAATTCGGATCTGGCAATGATGGCTCATACTGCACCTCGGCCCAATCTACGAAGAAGTCGACCACAACCTGAGATGTTATTGCATCTCTCCTATTGAATTGCGGAGCATAAGGTGACAATTCAATTGCCCATTTTTCTATTCGGCCACTGGCATCTTTATTACTCAATATGTCGGCTATGGGTGCTTCACAAATCACTTTGATGGGGTGCTCTTCAAAGTAATGTTTAAGTTTCTTTGCCGACATGTACACTCCATAAGCCATCTTCTGATAATGTGGGTAATTTTGTTTGAGGCTAATAGTACCTCGCTCAAGTAATACACCGGCCTTTGTACCGGCCTATCATTTTCAATTCGTTCTACGACGATCACAACGCTCACTACTCGATTGGTGGCCGCTATGTAGAGTAACATAGGCTCTTTTGATAATGGAGAAGCTAAGACGGGCGCTGTGACCAATATCCTTTTCAATTCATGAAATGCACTGTCTGCTTGTGGAGTCCAAATGAACTTATCCGATTTCTTCATCAATTGATAAAGTGGTAATGCCTTCTCTCCCAGCCGACATACAAATCGGCTGAGCTAGGCTAAACAACCTGTGAACTTTTGTACGTCATTTAGACATCTTGGCAACTCCATCCTTTCTACTGCCTTTATCTTGGTTGGGTTGGCCTCTATACCTCGGCTAGATACGAGAAAACCGAGCAATTTTCTCGCTGGCACGCCAAATGTGCATTTTTCTGGGTTAAGCTTCATTCGGAATCTTCTCAGGTTCGCGAAAGTCTGCCGTATATCATCCAGTAGTGTTTTGCTTTCTTTGGTTTTGATAACCACATCGTCCACATACACTTGTACGTTTTTTCCTATCTGGTCATGTAGACATTTTTGCATGCATCTCTGATACGTCGCTCCTGCGTTGCGCAGGCCGAATGACATTGTGCGATAGCAATAAGCCCCATACGGGGTAATAAACGCAGTCTTTATTTGATCGGCCGGATTTAACGGTATCTGGTGAAAACCAGAATACGCATCTACAAATGACAATAGTTCACAACCAGCAGTCAAATCAATGACTTGGTCTATTCTAGGTAAAGGAAAAGGATATTTTGGACATGCCTTGTTCAGGTTCGTGTAATCGATACACATTCGCCATACAATGGCTACATTTGGATCATCCTTCTTCTTTTCTACTAGCACCGGGTTTGATAGCCAATCCGGATACAGCACCTCCATGATGAACCCGGCCGCAAGGAGCCTAGCTATTTCATCCCCTATTATTTTTCTCCTGTCTTCGGAGAAGCGGCGGAGAGGCTGCTTCACCGGCCTTGCTCCTGGCCTTACATTTAGAGAGTGCTCAGCCAACTCCCTCGGCACACCTTGCAGATCCTGAGTTGACCATGCAAAGATATCCCAATTCTCACGGAGGAAGTTGGTGATCTCGCTTTCCTATTTAGCATCTAGGCCGGCACCAATAGTGACGGTGCGCTCCGGGAATTGTTCATCTACCTGGAACTTTTTTGTTTCTTTAGTCGGCTGAAAGGAGACACTTCCATGTGGGTTGGCTAATGCTGGCATATTCAGCTGTGCCGACTGAGCGAGGGCTGCTACCTCTTGAATCCTTTTTTTTTCCCTTGCTATTACCAATGATTCGGCCAAATTTGACCCGGCTGAAGCACATTCCATTGACTTCCTGTAATCCCCTGCTACCGTTATCACCCCTTGTGGTCCGGGTAACTTCATTTTTAAATAACTCACATGACAGCTGGCCATGAATTTGGCCAATGCTGGCCGCCCGAGTAGAGCATGACAACAGCTTTCTAGATCCACCACTTCAAACTCTAAGTTTTCTACTCTGCAGTTATCTCTGGTGCCGAACAATACGTCCACTCGGACCTTACCAATGGGTTCGCATGAAAGCCCTGGTACTATCCCATGGAAAGTGGTCCTCGTGGATTGCAGCAAGTTCTGCGTTATTCCGAGTTTGTGCATTGTGTCTTTGTACATGATATTGATACTGCTCCCGTTGTCAATGAGTACCTTTGAAAATTTCACATTAATGCTTGGTCCAACAAATTTCGGATCCAACACGAGTGCATATGACCCCGGACTCGGCATTATCTTGGGGTGATCCTTTATGCTCCAGGTTACTTCTTGATCCGACCAAGGCACATATCTTGGTATTGCCGGCATCACTGCATTTACTTCCATATGCCGGCGCTGCACACTCTGCTTGTCTTGATGTTCTGTTGTGAACATGCAATACGACTGATGATGTTCTCTGTAGTCATTGCGTCTATTATTTCCTGGATTTGTCCTTCCATCCGGACCTTGGTTCATCACTTGATGTACCGCATCCCTCCGGTCCGAGTTGTCGTACCTCGGGGGAGGAGGTGGTAACATCAGTTGTTGTGCGTTTGCTCCAGTCAACTGCGGCTGATGCTGCGGATGTGCCTGGAGAGGTGTTGCCTGTATGCCTGCGGGGTTCCCCATTGCATTTTTCATCCATGCACATTGGCGGGTCGTATGGTTGGCTGGCCTGGCTGGGTTTGATGTGTGAAATTTACATGGCTGATCTAACATAGACTCGAACGTGTACTTCAGCCTCTCCTGCCATTGCTTTTTTTGTTCTGGTGTCCACTGTCTTTTTCCTTCATTCCTTGGTGTCCACTGCTGAGGACCATTCTTTTGCCCTTGAGTTGATCCGTGACTCGGCTGATCTTGTGCCACCGCTGCCACCTGGGCTGGATTATATCTATAATCCGGTCTCTCTTCTTTTCTTCTTCCTCTGAAGTCATTGCGCCTGGATGACCCGGCCATATCTCTCGCATATTGATCTAGATGCTCCCGATTATCTGCCGACATTAACTCGGGTTGTGTCGGATCTCCCAATGCATAAGAATCCGCTATTCTGATGGTTTCTGCCAATGTAGTTGGCATATCTCTTTGCAATCGCTGCCATAACACACTGCCATAGCGGCATCCTTGAGCGAACCAAGCTATTGCTTGTGATTCTATAACTCCTTCACACGAGTTTCTCAGGTTACACCGTCGAGTTAAAAACTCTCTGTCCGTATCATTCGGCCTCTGTTTGCACATGGCTAACTGTTGCGGCCTGTTTGGCCTCTTGTAAGTGCTGGTAAAATTGCTAACGAACATTTCTTCAAAATCCAACCAACAGTTGATGCTGCCTGCTGGCAGATTATTCAGCCATACTCTAGCTGGTCCTTCCAACATTTGTGGGACATACTGTACTGCCCATCGTAAATTCCCACCTGCTATTTTCACAGCAGTGGCGTAATCAATCAACCAGTCTTGTGGTTTGGTGCTCCCATTATATGTCTTTGTGCCTCTTACCAGCTGAAAGTTCGGCACAGGTGGTTCGCCCATGATCCGTGGTCCGAAGCATGTCGGACCCGGTGGACCCTGTTCTTCCAGAAACTCGGATCGGTATAGCCGGTATAGCTTTACTCTGGCATCATTTGATGGCAAATCTCTGTACAGAATTCTGTCTTGCATTCCATAGTGGTTATTTCCACCATGGATCGCATATTCCATCTCGGAATAACCATCATTGTATCTTTCATTTACTTGATTGTGGCGAGCTGGTCTTGCTTCTCTTTCCTGCCGAGGTTCATGTCTCGGCTGCGGGTTGAGCGGCGGTTCTATCGTTACTTCAACCGGGATATTGTTCTCATGATTGCCTCTTCCGGGTTCTCTTCTGCCGAGACCTCCATTGCCTCGACTTCCGCCGTCTTTTTCAGCACGGCCGGGATTCTTCTCACCACTGTTACCTCGGCTTCCATTGCCTCTGTTCTCGTTTGCTTTCCCGACTATCGCCGGATCATACGGAACGATTTGCTTGTTTCTCTTTCCTGAAGTTACCGCTCTGTCTTTTCGTGCCTTGTTTCCGGGTGAGGATGCTGCTGCCACAGATAAGGCAGGTGCTGCTCCAGCCGAGTGAACCATTCGCGAGGCCCCTGGCCTCGCCGGGTCTTCTCTGAGCATCTCTTCATTTTGCTGGTTCGCGATGCGTACCAGCTCATTCACTCTTTCTTGCTGTTTCTGCCGGGCTTCGTCGGTCAATCCCTCTAATTCTAATGCTACGGCATTTGCCGCTCTCAGGTTCTTTGTCGGGGTACTGTACCTCGGCAAGCCCAAATCAACTGACTCTGCCTTATGAGCATCATGCTCCTTGTTGATATCATCTATGAGGTTCTTCCCTCTTAATCTCAACTCGTCGACCCGTTCGGGAGCGACATCAAGCTTGTTGGCTTTGGCATACTCTCGCAGGGTCCTGTTTAAGGACTCCCGCAAGGCTGACACCTTTTTTGCCTCCACCAGCACCTTTTGCCTGGTTTCTTCTAATTCTGCCTGAGCATTTGCCGGATCAAGTATCGGCGCTACAGGTGTAGTCAGATTATCTATGGTTGCCTGAAGAATATTTTCTGGTCTTTCCAGAGGTGGAACTCTTATTCTTGGTGCCTTTGGGGTAGTCTCCTGCACTTCGGCCTGATTGGCCACTAAAGGGATTACCTCAGTGGGTGGTGGTGTCGTCTGCCTGGGCGCGACCTGCACGCTTGTGGCAGGGTCTCTGTTTGATCCGGCACCTGCTACTCCCGCCTGCACCCCGGCTGCGACCATCACCTCGATGCTGCCGATTGGGCGCGCTCCGCGCGGAAGGCTTGCGGCGCTAAGGGGTGGCTCTCCTGCAACAACAACCTGGTGATGATAAATGCCGGAGATGTCGACGCCGACGTAGACCTGGTGCATGCCCAAGCTGATGAAGACGCCGTTGCGTGGGGGAGTTTTTCCCCTGAAGCTGCCCGCGTTGTCGCTGACGTAGCCACAGAGATCAAATCTCCGGACCAAGCCAGAGACAATGCGCTCGCCAGTGTTGATGAAGTTTCCCGTTCGGATCGTGACTCCAGCTAGCACCGCTGCTGGCCCCACGGTGGGCGCCAACTGTCGTGGTGGTGACACGGCAGATGCCATGGGTAGGCTAAAGTATGGGGCCAATGGATGCTAGTGGGATCTGGGGAGGGAAGATGCAGTTGATTCTACACACAAAAGACTAAGGCAAAGATCTTTATTTCTTCTTCCTTGGGCTACAAGTGCTCCTTGAGCTGTATACAGGGAGAAGGTAAGAACTTTACCAGCCTAACGGTACTAAAATGAGCCGATCCCTTCCTCAGGGTCCAAGCCTCCCCTTATAAAGGAGAGCCTTGGGTGCCTTTAGGGCTGACGGGGCAAGCATATTCGAGGAATATGCTTGTCCCAAAATAGTAGTTCGGCGGCCTCCTTTCCCTGTCGCCCTTCTAACGATGACAAGGCTCCAGAGGGCCCCTCCTGCGTGCCTCGGGCTTCAGGACTGTCACCTCCGTGACCTCCTTCTGCCCCTCTAACGCTCTGCGCCTTTGTCCCTTGTGCTTGGCTCCGCTCGGATTCCTCCTAGCCTGCAACTAGAGTTTGACTTTAGGTTTCACCTTCTCCTGCAAGCTTCGTATCATTCGGCCTTACCTCGCGTAACTCGGCTTGTCCTTCACCTGCATTAAGATTACTCGGGCTAACCCGGCCGACTTACATAGTATCCCAGCCGGTTAATGCCTTGCCTTTATCATATGGGTATTGCCCTTCCCTGTCTTGGCCGACCTCTACAGGATTCGGCCGACTCACATAGTAACTCGGAAACTAGACGGGCAACTTCCTTTCGTCTTTCCACGTCTTTACCCTACCCGAGGTCATCTCCCCAACAGTCGGTGTTGATGGCGGCGCCGTACCCACCCCACTGAGGAAGCCAGGCAAGCGTCGCCCGCCGGACTCTTGCCGATCTCTCCGGACGGCTTCCAGGAGAGCCAGGCGGCTGCTCGACAGAGATACTCCTCGTCCCCGAGTTCGACGGCGGGTTCAACCCCAACGTGGTCTTCCCCTGCCCGACGCCGCGCCCTCCTTCGGCCTTCAACGTGGACATCAACCTCCCCTACTCCACCTCTCTGGCGTACGCAGGCCCCGCGCTGCGCCGTAGACCACTGCCTTTCGGCGGAAGCTCGACGCAAGGAACCTACGGCGAGGCCGACGCGCGCAACGTGTTTGGCGGAATGCGCTGATCACCCTGCCGGCTGGCATATCGGCCGAGACGTACATGGAGGACATGATCGCAACAGGCTCGGCCTCCAACCAACCCTCATTCTTCACGGAAGAACAGACCCGGGCCGACGCCAAGCACGGTATCGAGTCTCAGGATCTCGCCGACATCGATGTGTCAACCAGAATTCAGACAACTATTGGCGGCGCGTGAAGGTAGCATTCAACGAGGAGTTTGCGACCCAAAGTATCACAAAATTCACATGGAGCGAGGGGAAAAGGCTATTACCAACCATTGGGCGATCATCCAGACTGCGTGCAGCAAGTGGCACAGCTGCGTGGAAGAGGTGGAACACACACAAGCCAGCAGGGAAAACATGGACAACAAGGTACTCGAGAACACTAGCTTTGTCATGCACTCGCTTCCATTTTGACACACTTAACACACTTTCATTTTGCAGCTTCATCGTGCACTTGCTTTGTTTCGAGAGGACATGAAGATGGAGTTCAAGTTCCATCATGTCTTTGTGGAGATCGAGAACTGCGAAAAGTGGCGGGACACTCGCCTGAGCCTCTCCAAGACCAAGGACGGCGTCTACAACCCGGAGACCCCTCCCGCTGCTGCCGTCGAAGGAAGACCAGGATCGGCCAGAAGAAGGCGAAGATGCTCAAAGCTGCCGGACCTCCCGTTGAGCGTCTCCAGGCTTCGATCGAGAAATGCATCGCCGGCACGAGGGCGCAGACCGAGAAGAGGGCTGAGAAGACCGACGAGCGTTGGAAGTAGATGATCACGACACAAGAGTAAAAGGTGGCCCTCATCAAGGCCAAACTCACCGAGAAGAAGGCCAACTACGCCGCCAAGAAACGCAACATGGATCTCAAGTTCCTGATGGGCGGCGAGTACACGTTGAAGATGAGCTCGCCGGTCAAGGCCTGATACATGGCGCATTGTCAGGCCATCCTCCAGGGCGATATCACGCCTTCTTCCCCTTCCTCTGCGACGAACGCATAGCTCTGCTTCCACTTCCTCCAACCCGTCGGCGTCCGCCGGCGAGACGGACGACCACGCCGCGTCGGCCACGCCGCAGGAGACCATCCCCATCGACGACTGAGAGATAGGCGAGTCATTTTCCATGTTCTGTAATAATCTGTCGCCGAATTTGTGGGCGTTAATTCTTGCGAACACCTTGTGGCCGAGCACTCGCCGGCGAAAACGATAAAGATTCAAATATGTCGTCGTTTCCTGTTCGCTTGGGAACTCGGTCTGGGTACGCGAGTGGGAAACTGGACGTATCCAGGCCGAAATCAAGTTTCGTCAGGCCAAAAAAATTCCGAATTTTGGCCTGGGTTCATCCAACGACTGAAGATGCTCTAAGGAATAAACATATAGTATATGGCGCATATGCAGACGTACGGTGCAGTTCAGCCAGAATTTTTTTAAATACTTGCTATATTCATTAGTTAAGCAGAAGATAGTTTGATCAAATATTTGGCCAGAACTAAGCAAAAGTCCAGCCTGAATTGATCCGCGCCTGAACAACCGGCGTTTCTCCCCACACACTGAGAAGCCTATTTCGACAAGTTAGAGGACCAGTATCCCCGTGCATGGGTCGGCGTGCTATATGTTACGGTATTGGCATGACTACTGTCGAATAGCCCATGACGTTTATGTTTTCGATAAATCTACATTTAGACCGGTCTGAAACCGGTAATTCCTGGCGGATATGCACACGCCGTCCGATTGATATTCCTCCGCGTGTACCATGTGTAGCCTATTCAGAAAATGACAAAAAAATGTACCTGTTGTCTGACCCACATGCGTGCCACAAAATGACAGCCAGCTAAGAATCAAATTGAATATTCAAAATATTTTGTAGATCAAACTATTTGTCCGATTTAAAATCCGTTTTCACTATTGGACTTTAAAACTAGATCCCATGTTGACATGTTTCGATGAAAAAAAAATTGATCAAAAAGTTACCCACCTCTAACACGTGAGTTATCCATGCCATAATATGTAAGTTATCCATCCTGTAACACATAAGTTATCCATCATATAAATGGGTTGGTAGAGATGTTTTCGTATTTCTCATGTGAATAACTTTTAATATTTTTTCATGAAATCTCGGTTGCCACACGTATTTTAGCCGTGGTATTGGCGAGGGGCAATGAAACCGAGCCGCTAGACTATTGTTTGTGTGTTACATTATCCACTATAACTTATGGTGGTGGGTCGGTTGGCATAAGATCACGTTTATTATATCATATGCAAAAAACCTTAGATTTAGTTCTTGTAAACAAATTATGCTTGATGTTTGACGAAGTAGCCTTTCGAGGTTAAGTCGTCTGTACGCGTAACGCCATAACGGACGACAAAGCCGAGCCGTTAAAATAACTTCCATATTTTTATGGGTAAACTTTTATAGCGATGGATAACTTACATGTTATTGAATGGATAACTTACATATTGAAACCTGGATAACTCTAGTGTTACCAATGGATAACTTTTGGGTAAAGAAAATATTATCCTTACCTAACACATGATTGATCTATGTTATAAAATATAAGTTATCCACCATGTATTATATAAGTTAGCCACCATATAAACAGGTTAGGTGGAGCGTTCTCGCATTTCTGATGTGGGTAGTTTAGATGTACTTCTTTTAAGAAAATTATGTTTGATGTTTGACGCGATAGCCTTTCGAGGTTGAGTACTCCCTCCGTTCGCAAATAAGTGTACTTCTAGCCTTGTCCTAAGTCAAACTTTATTATGTTTGACTAACTTTTTAGAACAACGTATCAACATTTATAACACTAAATTGATGCATTTAGATTTATTTTTCAATTTAGTTTCATAATATGTCAATTTGATGTAATATATGTTTCTATATTTCTATAAAAAGTTAGTCAAATTTGATTCTCTTTGACTTAGGCAAAAGCTAGATGTACACTTATTTGCAGACGGAGGAAGTAGCTCGTATGCCGTGAGAGCAGCGACAGACGATGAAACTGAGCCGTTAGAATAACTTTTATATTCTTTATGGGTACATTTTTGTAGTCGTGGATAACTTACATGTTATTGGCTGGATAACTTACATGGTACGACATGGATAACTTATATACTAGAGGTGGGTAACTTTTAGGTCCGATTTTTTTTCATCAAAATGTATTAATATGGGATCTAATTTGGAAGCTCTCGTCGCGACTAGCCCAACGGTGAAAACGGATCCTAAATCGGACATGATTTGATCTACAAAACATTTTAAAATTTTCAATTTCGTATTAAATGTACATGACATCAACAGTTTTGTCATTTTGTGCTTATACTCTAATCCTAGGTATTTATACCACGTAATGCATCTTTGTTTCCGACAACGCTGATAATAGCTTGCAGGATTGTTTCGATAATGCCCGCAAGAGTTTGTCTTCGATAGAACGGTTGCCAGATAGCAAAATCCGTTGTTTTTTCTTTTCTTTTTTAAAACATTGATAATATAATAATTTAATGTCTCAAAACATTCTAGTAAAAAAATACGTGGATATAACCAACCACCTATTCTATTTAGTTTTGCAGCTCGAAATAATACGTATTTTGTACTCAGCAAAAAAGAAAGAATGGCCCAAAACGACAGAATCTACACTTCAGTGTACCGCTCAACTCTATTCACCAGCGACAAAAACTCAGTTTGCCATTTTTGCTGAGCATAAAATTTACACGCTAATCGAAAACAGAGTCTACATCCATGTATTTTTTTTTGAAACTTCTCAATCCACGTTTTTGAAGCTTCGGCCTCCTTGGAGCCCGGGAGCCATATCACTCCGACGTCCTCTGACTAACGTGGCCATCCATGTAAAGTTAAATACTACCTAGTACATTTTTCTGTGTGCGTGGGCGTCGTTTGATGTGATGGGGCCAGAAACATGCTAAAATTAACCAGAAGCTAAAATTAGCTATCTAGAGGAGTACGGCCATCCATTGACACCACGGTTGGTGGGCATTATATTCGACCTCACTATATATGTACATACACAAATTTTGGATGGAAATGTGGCTATTGGTCTGGCAGTCACCTCCAACTCCAAGGCTCCAAGTACTCCATCCACCAATGCCAAGAAGAAAGCCGATGAGATCTCTAAGGGAAGCAACCTCCAAAAGTTCATGGCTATCGTCGTGTATTTCTTGTCGAGGGCACGCACGGTCAACCAGCACTGGCAGGACCGCCGGCCGTAAACTTCTCGGATGGTTTCGGCTCTTAGAAATGTCACCCGCCTTCTTCTTGACACTCCGTGGAGACCATTGTCATAGCTCTACGTACTCCACGTGCATTGCCATCGCCCCCGGCCGGCGCCGGCGAGGAAGCTGCTGAGGTAACATCTATCGGTGTCGTCTCCCTCCGTACATCATGTTCCCGCCGGAGTATTTTAGAGCGTTGTGCATCGATCTCCTCGTTGTTGTCGTACTCGTGCAGGCCGCTCATGGTACCAAAGAAATCGTTAAGGCGGGACGCGTGACGGTGAAGACCGCCATGGGTGGCCAGCTCTTGTTGAAGCGCGAGCGGCCAGAGACGCATCATGTCTCGGGGTAAGGCGCGATGACTGGCCGGCGTATATGCATGGTTTCTGCTTTCTTGTACGGCAGCATTACATTCTTCTTCTTCTATACTGCAGAAAATACAGGTACGCTCTTGTTAAGTTGTTCAGTTTAATTGAATTTAGAGTACAGACGTGCACGTACCATTTTGTGCGGACGGTCACCCACTATGGTAAATTTCTGCATGTCTGAACAAATGTTTAAGGTAATTGATTTTCTTTTCAAATATTCAATTTTTTTTATAAACTACTTAACAAAAACAATAACAATAACGTAGTGTTGTTGCGATATCTATATACTAAAACATGTCTATATACTTGTGAATCTAAAAAAAATCTATGTCACTTATTTCTGGAGAGAGTGAGTAATACGTATAATGCATTTTCTATGTTTACCATGCACGTCCACTGACCAGGCATCACACTTTACGGTGAGATGTACCACGTCGACATGCGCGACAATGGTCTGGGATAGTGGTCTTCGCCATCATGCCCCTCGTCCTTACTTGAATCTCGTAGAGAGGCCGCATCCCTGACATGCATCTCCTTCTCCTCTGGATCGGCCTTGACAATGAGGTCGAAGCCGAAGGGGAAGACGGACGGTGGCGACGGCGGTGGTGACCCCAGGTCTGGAACCAGACCATAGCCCTATTATAGGAAGTGCTCTAGGTCTTCGTCGCTTGCATTGGAGTTGTCGTCGGAAGGTTCGCGTAGTCTGCGGGCCCGTATCCATGTATCAGGCAGAAGGCTACATCATCGACGTCCATGCCATTTTCGAAGAAGATGCCCAACGGAGGTGGGAGTACCATAGCGGCGTTGAAATCATCTTCCTCGCCCAGAGGAACGGTGTTGGCCTGATGCCGAGGAGCCAGTCCATCGACGAGATGGAGAAGGCCGATGGTGGAGAAGCATGCATGGGTCCTACGACATTGGCGGCGACCTCCTGGACACCCTGTTCAGTGGCAGGCACCGGAGCCTGGCAGGAGATGGCCACCATGGCAATGATGGTTTAAGTTGAAGGAACGATGGCAATGCCTACGACTACGACAATGCAGGATCTTTCTTTGGCTTGCTCGACGACGACGCCTTTCCACGAATGAACGTCGCTTTCGTCACCAACTGTTTCTACCTCGGCAACCTGCCCTTCTTGCGACCAAGACGAAGATACAGGCCATATCCTGATCCTCTTCTAGCTGGCCGGCTCGCGAAGTCTGGTTGTTTTTCTTTCAACTAGACGGGAACCCTCATGATGACTCTATCGAGGGGCCTCGATCAGTACCGCCATCGCCTGGAATATTTGGAAACAACGCAACGCCATTGTCTTCAACTCCATCTACGAACCTCTACCCCTGGTAATTTCTAGGCGTATTAAAGACCTGCGCCTTTGGGCTAATAGATGTCGCTCTACACCTGCTCACTCTAGTCTTAATATATGCCTGGTGTAACAAAGTTGACCCTCCTTGAGGTCCTTCTTTCCTTTTCCACTTCTTCCCCTTAATTTGTAAATGCTTGACCTTTTACTGATCCCATTTGATTGATATAAAAGTTCAGTCTGGCGCAAGCCCGTCGAAATTACAGTCAAAAGAAAAAGGAACGATGGACGCAAAGTCCAGAACGACGGTGGAAACCGCTGCTGTACCGGTGCGAGTACCGCGGCAGCGACAAAACGATGGCGACGCGCGAAGGTTAGATGGCGACTCTCTCGTTGGCGGAAATGAACGAACGCAAAAGCAAGGGCTGGCAGGTTGATTCTTGCCATTTTCTTACCTTTCCCCTTTCTCTGTTCTCCTCCTCCTGTGATTGCTCTCGTAGAGGCTATGATAACCGCGTGTTAGAGCGAAACGAGATTCAAAGAAATGATTTGAAACTTGTTGTCTATTTATTCCTAATAGTGGGGTATTTATACAAGGATTGGTGCCTGATGGAAGCACCCTTACATGGAGTCACGTTTGTTCGTCGGTAACACGGAAGGTGCATGTACAAGGCACCTCTTCATCTAAGATGTTTCGCACTACTAGGCCCTACCACCGGCGCGCCAAAAAGGCCTACCACCGGCGATCATCACACCGGTGGTATTGTGTTAGCGCAGGCGTGCAACCCTGTGCACCGGTGGTAGAGTGAAGTAGCACCAGCGAAGTGTATCTATGCGCCAGCGCCGTGATGTCACCGCGTGTCCTCCCCATGGTCCATCCAACGGCCTAAAACAATCGGGGCGACGTGGATAGCAGAATCTGCCAAAACTTTCATCCGCTATTATTTACTCCAATGCCCGAAGTATTTTCTAGCGACATCGTCATACTTTTGAGCACATACGTTTTTCAAGCATTGTCATATTTGCTACATCTTAAGGATTTTTTCCCTGTGAACAAGGACATGGCATCATAATTAAAATAAACCATCAGAAAACAAGTTGGTTTTGAACCAATATAACACAGATTTATTCATTAGATATTTAGATGTAATGATCAGAGACTCACGGTCAAGGGAGATGAAAAGATACCGAAAGTTTTGAGGAAATATAGCAGTGCAAAAATTGTTAAGCCGGCTATATTGTAAACCCATATGAACAAACTTTATTCATGTAGAACATTTACTACTAATAATAAGTAAATACATTTTCAGCATTTCCCAAACTCGACAACTACGTAAACGGAGAAAGGGAACCGATGAATTTAAGATGTATCCGCGATAAAGTCTTGTATCACTGTCCTTACAGCAATAGGAATTCTCACCGAGTACGCATTTTGGTTGGACCATGTCAAACTCCCAAATGTGTACCCACCTTGCACCCTTTGTTTCGCCATAAATGTTATACTAAATGCCACGCTTGTACTACTACCTGCAGTGAAACTAATGAATGATGGCTCGATGGACACGTCTACCCCTGCCGGAGCTTCAACAACCCCTCGGTAAGTCGCTTCCACTGGCCCAACATTTGTGATAGTGCGCCACACAGTGACCTTGTTCTTGAGGTTCGGCACGGCGATTGATGGAAGATTTAGATTGAGTTCATACGACTCGCAGTCATCTAACAATCCAGTGGAGCAATTCAAGAATTTATTGTACTCCTTCACATCCACATCGTATACCAAGCCTGGGTCGACAGCCCTCTCCGGGTTCATATGGCCACCGCCAAAGTCGAAGGGGTCCGACAGTTTCCTCGGAACCCCATCTGCTTGGATCGGCATACCAAACCGATCGGTTACCGAGGCTGCAAAGGATCCCAAAAAGAATTAACTTAGTCATAAATTATGATGAGTTATTCGGTAGAGCTTTTATTTAATATATATGCTACCGGTATAGTACCCGTGGTGACAATGGCGGACTTAATCATGGCAGGCGACCAGTTAGGGTGAACCGACTTAATCAGCGCGGTGATACCCGAGACATGTGGGCACGCCATGGATGTGCCGGACATGAACACGTAAGAGTCTCCCTTGGCTGCCAAGATGCTGACTCCAGGTGCGGCTACGTCGGGCTGCCCAAACATTTAGAAGTACGAGTTTTAGCGGCGTGTCGCAAATATAATGTTTATGGATATTGTCCACAATATGCTGGGGAAGACGTTGAAACTTACCTTGAGTATGCTGGGGAAGATGTTGCTTGGCCCTCTTGAGGAGAAGGAGGCGACCCTCGGAGACAGCACCCCGTCTCCAACAACGGTTTTGGTAGGCGAGACCTTCACCACCGGACTCCTAGCATGACAAAAGAACATGAATAATACTCGGAGAATAATTAATGGAAGAGAAAAACACGTTCATCATGAAGCCCTCACGCAGGAGCTCGGAGAATATATAATACCCTTGGATGCGTTGGTACGATGCAATTCTCTGGCCAATCTCAAAATCCACCATCACGCAGGGCATAATGCCTTCGCACCCAGCCATGAAATCAAGGAGGTTGGAAGTGTGCTGCGCAAAGATGAGGCCTTTGGCGCCAGCCGTGACGGCAAGGTTGATGGCATTCGGAAGTGCTACCCAGGGCGGATTGTCTTTCGCGTCCGCTGGTGCGTAGCACAACACGATTTTGCCTGTGACATTGGTCGATGCCACCGACTCTGCGTTGCATCTGCACAATTGTTTTGGAATTGGATATACTTATATACTTGTTCAAGACGAGCTAGTCGGTCGTTATTAGTACAGTACGGTGTCTCCCCCTCTTCCTCAAACTAACGAAACTAAAAGCACAAAGATGACTAGGATTGAGCGGTGCCCATTCATGCATTGTAAACTAACGGGTATCAGTCAATTCTGGCCGTCTTTGTGTCTTTAGTTTCATAAGTTTTGTGAAGAGGGGGGACACCGAAGCAAAAGTCATTTTAAAATAATATACTAAGTCAAACTGCTTTAAATTTAGCAAAGTTTATATAAAAATGAATCAACATCAGACGGCCAGTTCATTTTTTGTTAGATTTATCATACAATATATTTGCATACTAGCTATATAGTTTGGACACTGTAAATATTGACAATTTTTTAAGTCCTGTTGAATTTTTCGAGTAGTTTGACTTAAAACAAAACTAGGATTTTAATTATTTTGAAACCGATGGAGTACAAAACCCAAGTGTGTGTCAAGTGACTGAGTTGTTTCACTTACCTCCCCGCATTAACAAGGTCCTCAAAGTCGCTGCTGAACACAGATGCGTTGTACTGCAGAGATTGCCCCTGCATTTTGAAATCAAACACACGTTAAAGGAATTAAGGAAAGCTTCAAGGACGAGCTAAACATTCTTGATGTTTTTTTTTTGACAATCAATAAAAAAATAAACATTCTTGATGTTAGTTTCAACGAACTCAGCCGACTCAAGTTATTTTTTCACATCTATATATGATGTGTGCATCGAGTTGCCGAGTCAAGTTGATCATCCCTTTCCAACTATCGATGTCACGGGCACTAAAGTTTTCCTCAAAGAGATTTCATTAATATTAAGAAGAATATCACTCACTAAAAAACTTGAAGACTTTTTCTACTTACCACAAGCTTTTCTTTGTTCCCAAGTGTTATCAGGGTGGGGAAAGCCCGGTCAATCGTGCTAGCAGCCACGGTCGTGACCCATGGCACGACATTCGTGATTGTCTGCGGCACGGGGCCATCGTTCCCGCCGGCGAACACGACCGAGATCCCTCTCTGCACAGCATGCAGCGACCCGGGTATCTCATGACCGGGATCCCCTCCCACCGAGAGTGAAAGAACATCCACGCCGTCGTGTATAGCATCATCGATGGCCGCGAGGATCGCCGCGTCAGGGCAACCCGCGCCCTCCCAACATACCTTGTAGATACCCAGCCGCGCATGCGGAGCCCCGCCACGCGCCACGCCAGTGCCTAAACCCCCATAGCTCGCACCTTGCACCTCCGTGCCAGCAATCGTTGAGGCGACGTGTGTGCCATGGCCCGAGATGTCTCTTGGAGAGTTATAGTCGCTCTTGAACACCTCATCGCTGATGCCAGCCCCATAGTACCGTGCACCTATGATCTTTTTGTTGCAACTCATGGCGTTGAACTCCTGGCCGGTCTGGCATATTCCTTTCCACCGTGCCGGCACGGGACCATACCCGTTATCATCAAAGCTTCGTGATTCAGGCCATATGCCTAATGTATCATATGGATAAGCATGGTGTCAATTGCTGCCCAATCTTTAGGTTTTCTCATGTTTCTAGATTTAAGCCTAAGATGGGTTTGCAAACCTGAATCAATCACACCGACGATTACGTCTTCACCGTACTTCGCTGCTTGGAGGAGGCCCGGTTGTTGTGTTGGTTTGTAGTCTTCAACAAGGCCAAGAAAGTCCCAGCTCCGAGTTGTGTGCGGTTTGTGAAAAGTGTTAGACTTCACAGCCACAACTTCAGGGAACTCTAAGATCCGAATTTGTTGATTAGTTTTCCGTCCATCATGCAAGTAAGATATAAAGATGACACCACGAGATAAAAAAAATTACTTACTTGAAATTGTCTCAGCTTGAGATTCAGTGAGCATTGCCGCAAACCCAGAAAATCCGTGCTTGTAGCTGTAAACAATTGACTTCAAGGCTTCATCATAGCTGTTGGAGATGAAACAAAAATGTTAGAGCAATCCCTTCTGCTTTCGTGGTAATAATATGTAACATGAAATATTAGAGGCTAGTATGTACCTCCCAAGAACAGAGGTTAGCACGCCATGGTGCGACGCGGTGACCACGGATGGATTATCATGCTTCTTCTCCCCCATATACACTATGTATAGCTGAGATTTTGATGGAGAAACCCATCGAGAAACAGGATCAGAACAAGCCAAGTCATCATTGCATTATAAACAATACAAAGCTAAGTCTTCTGAACAGAAAGGAAGCATATCTCACTTTGCTCGACGCATTCGCCGAAAGAGGCGACAGTACTGTCACCAGTAGCAGCAGAGCACAACAGAACCCTGTTCTCGAATCCATGTCCCTGATTTCGAGATGAGTTTTATGTATTTTGCCGATTTCAGTGTAGATGGTATGTATATATAGCAATCGGGAACAACCATGGGGTGCAAGAGCGGTTGAAAAGGAACATTTTTGTTACGTAACTGACTCGATCAATGCTCTTAATTAGAGGAAGCACCGTGCCATTCTTTCAATTGAAGGAGCAACTTGCCCTGAACAATGGTAATCCTCTCCTGGAAAATGATTTAAATCTACCACTGAGATTGGTACACACGTTGAAAGAAAAGACTAGATCAATAATGTCCTTAGCGTGCATGCCTTTTCTTTCAAAGAATAAGCAACTTGCCTTTTTCTGCAGGTCTAACTGATAATGGTACCAAACAGGATATCGATGTGGAAAATGATTTGAATCTAGACTGATTTCGGGACACACGTGAGAAAGGAAGACTGGATCAATGTTCTTACAGGAAGCAACATGGACAGCGCCGATTTGGCTCGCAAGTTGCATGGAGCTCTTTTTTGAATTTTTAATTGATGCTATTTAGAAATTTCAAAAAATCTATAAACAATTATGTGGATACATACATATGTGATCAACATCTCCCTCATTTTCGTTAATTAATACTGTATATTTTGGTCTAACAAAACTGCTGTTTTCAGAAAGGAAGAAAACTTGTTTTTTGCTCCCTCATAATGTTTTTTTTGAGTAGGTCACATCCGAACATATTTTTAGAAACTTTTTGTACGAGCATACTAGGCATGTGTAAGTACTTGTGTATCCTTATCAGATCTTTTGAGTTCAAAATATGATTTTCAATTTGAAAAGAACAAACTCCATGTAACTCGGGATCTAAGGGGATTTTTGCAGTCACCGTGACTTTTGTTTCAAAAATGGGGAATCAGCCGCGCGGAGAGACAAGGCGGGGAAACTCCATCTAAATGTGGATTGAAGCAAAAAAAAATTGGAGCAACCGACAAGAACTCTGCCTTTTCAAATAGATAGAGGGAAAGCAAACCACACAGGGGCATGTTTTGGTTAAGATGAAAACATACCGAAAACACGGCAAAACAGAAAAACCAAAAAACGCCTAATCAAGCTTCGCAGGAATGGCAGACCCGAAGGCCGCGAAAGCACGGGTGCGCTGTCGGTTGTCCTCTCTCGTGATCTCAGCCACCTCGACATAAGTCAGACATCGGCCAGTGAAAATTCGTCTGTTTTCGCATCGGTTGTCCAAAGGACATATAACAGCCGACCAATTAATTTTCTTTTCGCATTCGATGGTCGTAATCGGATTGTCCCACAAGTCCGTGAGGGAATAGAAGTTGATGACTATTTTATGCATATGATTGATGCAAGTGGATCTGTGTCAAAAAAAGTGTTTCTAACACGCAACCTGAGATTCGTGGAATTCTTTTGAAACATGAACTTCTTAAGAACGAACGTTGACTACCAGATCAACATGTGAAACATGCATGTTATCTAGGAGTACCTTGCGTCCTAGAAACACCGGTTCGAATTGGTGTGCCTTTACTTTCAAGTGGAATACTTGTTTATGGGTATGATTGGAGCAAGTGTGGATCGATGTGCATCTGGACGTACTTCGTACAAATGTGACTTCCTCCTCCTCAAAATAGGTTGTCCTCCAAAACAAGAGTTCGGACCAAATAAAATATTGGGACAGTAGTACAAACATGCCAAAAAAGAAGAAAAAAAATGACGAAACAATGATGAATGGCAATCGCCGCGTCCTTCGGCTTTGTCTCACCATGCTCCAAGCACCCTGAAGCGGCAGTGCCAAGCAGCACCTTCAAGAAGGAAACACCGTCGACATGGAGCTGCTGCCCTGGGGTTTCCCTCGGCACCCAAAGTAGAGTGGACTGAGGATACTAGGCCACCAGCGACGCCCTCCAGGAAAGAATGGAGCCACTCGAAGACGGCACCACGTCATAGTCAGACATGCCAATAGGGATTTCTCCTGATCCCCATCCACAATAAACCCCTAGCGCAACGGAGCACCACCACCAATCTCGCCGCCCACCAAAATGCGCCACCAAGATCCTGTAGTCACCATCATCTCTTCGTGAGCATTGGCGAGTGGCCTGCAAGACGAAAACAGAAGACATCACTAGAACTAGGGATGACAGCATCGCAAGCACACGGGAGGGACAAACCTCCACCATCGAGAGGCGGTAGTCGACCGGACATAGCAGCAGGGGCACACCAGGCCTAGGAGGGCCCGACGAGGCTCAGATTAGGCCCATAAAGCCCCCGTCACCCTGCTGCAACAGGAATTCCACATTACTGATGCCCCATGTACAAGCATCATCTCCACCGCCATCTCTAGGAGGCCCAGTAGACGCAAGACCGCCATCTCGCCTAGGCCCAAATGGGCCAGGAATGTAGCGCCGGCGACCTCCTATGCAACCACGGCACCCCACCATGCCACAGCCGGCACCTCCACCTCATCCTTACCTAGCATCATGATGTACCATCACCTCCCGAGGAACACCATCGCTAGAGTGAGTATGGGCCCCAACCCGCTCACCGGTGTGCGGGAAAGGCAGTTCGCCGGCGCCAATGCCGCACGGTCTTCGCCCAACAACCCAAGCCGGGGGCGAGAAAGGGGAAGGGGTGGATGGGGTTGTCGGATGGAGGAGGGGGATGAGCCCCATCGCTCTTAGGGGGCGCGAGAGGAGCATTTTACCTCATGTATCAGTTCAACTGGGTAAATGTGACTCATTGGATAATGAAGATACCATAATAAACAAGAGAGCATTCATGCTCGATCTTGTGATAGTCTGAACTAGACCATGATGGGGCGTGTTGGCTTTGATATTCCGCGAAACACGTTGCTAATATGTTGTTAGTATTTTCTTAATGCTAAGTATTAATGTTTACTAGTTTCCTTCGACCATGAGAATATTGTATACTTGGATACTGGATGGTTGCCACGAGGTCATTAAATGTTATTCCTTAACTAGGTAGTAGTTATAAACGTGATTTTTGGGTACACCGGAAAATATGTCATTGTGCTAGTTATGTCAAGACTCTCTCCCACGATGGAGAGATACACTCCGAGCCCCAACGATATTAAGATGTCTGTCACAGTGTACCAAGATACCATAACTAGGATAGTAGTCATAGGGACTTCAAGAATAGATAACAAGTAGAGAGTACATTCGGGGTAGCATGATGATATTATAGTAGTTTCGCCTTGGGTGGTGTAAAGTGCCGCAGAGAAATACGGAAATGTCCATGCATATTACGGAAGCTTTAAATGATAAAAAAATCGTGGATACGTGAGAGTCATTATGGCTATCAAGTGTCTATTATCGATTATTGTCTCAAAAAGTGTCACGGACATGGCCACATGAACTCAAGGGTATAGTTCTACTCGTCTATAAAAATCAAAATGAAAAACTTAAAACATAAAAATTATGTAAGACTGTGTGATAAAGCTACTCTTCGAAGAAACATTCAAAATAGCCCTATGATGTGCGACTTTCAAGTCCGTCTAAAACACCTACAAACATGAACATCAAATGAAACTTTAATTAGCCAATGAAATTAGGAGCCGATAGCCTGAATGGATGCCCAACATCGACATGCATCATTTTCATGTAAAGATTATATCTAATTAAACACGGAAATACCGTTTTTTAGATTAGAAGGGATTAAGATGGAATAGATTAGATGAAAACACAACATGGTGCAAAGCAGAGGTGGCTATTCGGCTTATGGGTGCATTTGCACCCATTGTGAGAAAACATATTTCGAAATATTAAAAAATTCAAAAAATATCTACATATATATTCAAACATTTTATATATGTTCATAACTTTTCGGAATGATAGCGCGTTCTATAGCAGCGCCCCATGCAACGTAGCATTTATCTAACTTTATATGTGTTCATTAATAGGACAAGTCCTATTTGAAGGACAATAAATCAATCCTGCACTCTTTGTTTCGAATAGGACAAGTCCTTTAAATATCTACATATATATTCGAACATTTTATATATGTTCATAACCGTTTTCTTTATATTACAGAACCTTTTATCTAGCATTTATGATCTCAGCACACAGCGGAGGTGAGTGCATTTTCACGTATTTTGTGTCTTTTATGTACCCTATAACGCAACGTATGTATCAATGTCAATTATTTCATAATTCGTTTGAACTTTAATAGACCATTTTCCATTTATTTTAAAATACAATTATAGTATAACCGACATAAAATATAGCAAAATCAGTATAGTTGTGGCCAAAAATTGCATCATCCCCACATGTTAGTAAGTTAAGCTGTTTATCTGGGCTATGTGCGAAAAATTAAGACATAGACTATGCTAGCTGCAAAACAGATCTTGTTTCTGTGTTTTACGCAATAAATGTTACTCCCTCCGACTCATATTAGTTGACTCAAATTGTCTAAATTAGATGAATCTAGACACTATTTAGTTATAGGTTCATCTAAATTTTGACAATGGATGAGAGGTAGTATAAAGATTGGCGTTTGCTACAATTTTCTCCTAGAGAGCATGGGCCTAGACTTTTTTTTTTTTTGGCAATGCTCTGGGAGCCCGTTTTGAGAAGTAGAAAACGGATCCTCGACTCAACCGAAAAGGCGCCTTCCGCATCTCGTGGCGTCCACCGTCCAGCGTCCACGTCACCCCAATCCAGAATCCTGCGCGCTCCGCTCCGCTCCACTCCACTCCCACGACGCGCGTTAATAAATCTGCCGAGTGGCAGCAGGAGCGGCACCTGGTCCCAATCACCTTATCGCCAACCGCGCGCCGGTGACCGCACGCTTCGCCGGAGCTCGTCGGGCTCGCGTTTTCGTTCCGTTCCGATGGCGGCGCCGACGACGACGGGGAGCGCCTGCCCCGTCTACCCGTGGCCGCAGGACGCGTAAGCGGCCCAGCAGACACTCCTCCGCGCTCTGGTTGTTGTCGCGCAGCATTCTTCCTGAAAAATCTGGTCGGACTTTTTTTGGTGAGCAGGTCACAGCGTGGGCCGAAGGTGTTCATGCAGAGCGACTGCGCGGCGTGCCACTCCATGCTCCCTTACGCCGGCCTCCGGGAAGCTGCGGCGGCGCCGCAGGGCGACGTGGTAGCTCAGGCGGCCGAGATCGTCGTGGTCGCCGCCGCCATCGAAGAAGCGCAGCAAGCGGCGGTGTCAAAGCCCCTCCTCCTCGGCGGCGGCGCGCCAGACCTCGCCACGCTCGCCGCAATAGTAAGCAGCGCCAGACCACGCCCTTAGCTCCTCATCATTCTCGACACAACTACATAGTACTACTGTCTTCACACAAGTGTTTCGTTGATAATTTTTGTTCCTCCTGAAAAGGTCCAGGATGGGCTGCGGTCTAACCTGTACTGCACCGCCGGCGATGCAGTCACGACGGCGGCCGTGTGCCAGGAGCTGAAGAGGAAGATGGCGCCGCCGAGCTCCGTCTGGATGCAGTTCGCTCGGCCATACTTGAGGGGAGCCTTCCAGGCAGCGGCTTGATCAACCCAGCTTTCTCCAGTGTCACGACGCTCTCTGCTCTGCTCAAGCTTGTACTATCATTCTGTCGGAGCTGACCGTCACAAAGTACAATCCACATCGCAGTTGCACCTCGTGCTTGGATCAACTAGTAGTATCGAAATAATTCACTCATGCATGTACAACTATTTCATGTCGACTTATTGAGAAAAATCTACTGTATTTTAAACCTCAAATTTGCAGTGGTACTCTGAGTCGAGCCCTCAACTTCCGAGCTTACCTTGTGTTGCTCGTGCCAAAGCAGACTATTGTGACGATGAAGATAACTGAATCATAAACTACAACACAATCATGGTTTATTATCAAGAACTAAATATTCTGTCTTCCAAATAAACAAAATAATGCTTGTAGCAAAAACCAGCTCACAATAACACAGTGCCTGAAAAAGGACACCTGAGAGAGA
Source organism: Avena atlantica (assembly GCA_910589765.1). Classification (NCBI taxonomy): domain Eukaryota; kingdom Viridiplantae; phylum Streptophyta; class Magnoliopsida; order Poales; family Poaceae; genus Avena; species Avena atlantica. Next base: position 302,389,833 of record OU342738.1, read on the forward strand.
GAGAGAGAGACTATCAAGATTTGGCTCTGATCCTCACTCTCGTCTCAGTGTAATTGGCTCTCAAGCCCGCCTTCTGCAGCCAGTCAGCGTGTATCAAGTCTTTTCGTTTGCGATTCAGAACAAATGGTGGGTGATCACTCCTTTTCCGAATGGCTCTCTTCCGTCTGTTCTTGGTACGCTTCTTTGTGACCCACAGCCGGCGTGCTTGCGTGCTGAAACCTCGGCAGTGCACCCAGCAGCTTTAGGCTCTCACCCTGTTTCGCGATCACCATCTCGAGGTACTTGCTGTGTTCTTCTACTTGCAGCTGCAGCTTTCTCTGGATCTGTGGAGAAGGAATTGTAGGAGAGCCCAGGTCAGTAAAATAGATGGAAGTCCGCACGTCTTCTCTTACCAATTCTGAGTAGGATGTGCATACCTCAAGCTGCTCATGAAGCTGCTTCTGCAAGCCAATCTGAGTTCTTAGCCCTTCACTATCTTCCATGGCTCTGCACAAAGTAATAAAGTGAACAATTAGAACTCCATGTTTCTGCACACAGTAATATAATGAACAACTAGAACTCCGGATCTCACACACAAAAAAAGACTTTACTGTGATTTAAAGCATTCCATCATTTTGCGGTTATCTTTGAAATGAGTCTGAACCTAAAGTAGGTTAGTGGTGGCATACATATCCTTCCAGGTTGGTACCCAGGTGGAATCTTATACATGCGAATCTTTGAAAAGCAAAGATGTATCAGGTAAAGATTATCTCACTTCAAGTTTTGAGAGCAAACTTCATCCATTTGGCTGCTTCTCTCTGTCGAAGTGACTGCTAAGATAAAGACAAGCAAATAAGCAAAAAAAACATGTATTTCAACAATTTTCTTCAAATATGACTAGAGGCTATACATAAATAACTAATGTAAATTGTAAACATTAAGTCTACTGCAGTATCCTAGTTTGCTACAAGTATCATAGTCATTGTATGTCTTGCAATGGCAACAGCAAACTAGCGTTGCAAAATATAGACACAAACCATCAGATGATTCAGATTGATGACAGATTGTACGATACTTCTGCAAAAGAATAACCCTTGTCCATCAGGAAATAAAGAAGAGAGATAAAACTCAATGAAAACTCAGAAGCAACAAACGTATACCTGTAGATGACTTTTTACATGGTATATAGTTAACCCTTCAACCTTCATAACTTTCTGGACAGCCTTTGGAGTTGCTTCTGCAGGAAGAGGGCATAGATTAAATGATTTTTTCTACTCCTCCGATCCATATTAATTGTCGCTGAATTGGATGTATCTAGCACTAAAACATGTCTAGATACATCCAATTCTATGACAATTAATATGGATCGGAGGGAGTAACAAAAATAGTGAAATAGCTACTCCCTCAAATCCAAATTAATGGACTCAGATTTGTCTAGATTCAGATGTATCTAGCACTAAAACAAATGAGTCCATTAATTTGGATCAGAGGGAGTAGCAATATGGAAACAGAAACATGTACTACTGTAATTATTTCCTGTTTCAAGGCAACATTGCCCCGTACAGTTTCATCAATGAGCAAGTATAATTAGCACAAAACAAAGAGTAAGAAAACTCTGTTAAAAATGCACAAGAAAGCACTAGTGATCATACTTTCACTTCCACCAAGCTTGTTAACAGCGTCAACAAACCGCTCATGTAGCTCGGGTGTCCAGCGCATCCTTGACTTGGTTGGAGCAGTGTCTGAAGAAGGGGAATTGTCACTGCAAAGTTCATCCACGTTGAAAGGACTTGATACATTGTTCTGCCCATGAAAATATGCATAGTTTGAAGGTGTTGTACTTCTTGCATCAACTGCCTGCAAATGAGATGGTAACCGCATTAAGCACGTGAGAAAATATTCAACGGTATTTTATATGAAAAAAAAACGTTAGATGTGGAGCTGCAAGAAGGTGGAGTAAAGATCTCTCAAACGGGGCCTTAAGTACAATGATGATGAAGGGCTGGTGATCGTATTCTTTTACAGATAGTAAAGCCAAACGAAGAGAGAGGATACTTAGTACTCCTGGAATAATTAAAGAAACTCACAAGCAAAAATTCAGTCAAATGAGATAGATACCTTAAGCACAGATCCACCAGATCCTGAACTTCCAAGAAATTGCCGGGAACTCCCAGATGAGAACCACTCTTTTTCAGTTGCAAGGTGGGTATCATGATCCACTATAATGGTGTCTTGGTTTTGTTGGCTAACGATCACGTTTCGCTCATCAGAAACATCAATTCTCACTGGATATTCAGATACTCCTTGGTGCGGTTCTTCAGACCAACAGATCTCTTCAGATACTTTGGGATACAGCATCCTTAAATAACCTGGATTACCCTTGTAGTATGATGACTGTGCTGATGGCAGTGAAGTATCACAACCGGATATTGCAATAGTATGTGATTCAGAAGACAGCTTCCCATTAGGAGAACCATTCTTGATACAAAGATCTGAAGTGAAGTTGGATGTTGACTGGAGGCCACCATTTGCAGCCCAAAAGGTACTGAATGATGTGACTGGACTATTGAACACATCCTTTTCAATGTAAAATGTCCTATACCCTGGAAAACTAGGAAGTGTGACTTCAGAGAGTGCTGGTACGACATCAATATCTGATGAAACATACTGAGAAACTTCTCCATTGCCAAATTGACTCATTATTGATGTGTGGCCCTGTGTATTACCCCTAGGATGATCTAGTTCAGTCCATTAAAATGGATCTTTGATCATATGTAAGGGCCTATCCGATTCAAACTTGTGAACGAAACCAGTGAAGATATAGTTTTCCTGTTCTTGTTCAGTCATTCAAATAATTTGAGCTTCTTATTTTCCCAGGTCATCAACTAGCGAGAATTTGTCTCCTACGAATTTGCAAGCCAACAGACAATTATTACTATAAAAATCCCAATTAGTGAATCGCTGGGGTCCTTAAATTGTGAATATCAAGCAGGTTTATGCATCTTAGTAAACAAAAAATATAGCTGAATGCTGGAATCATGATGTGAATTGTACACTGATAATTGCCAATCAATACTTCTAGAGACTGGGATGAAACTCAAGATTGCAATCACAAGGTAACAGGAACTAACTGCAAAGGATTGAAACACATGTGCAACATGATTTGCAGATTTAAACCCTTCTTAAACATAAAACATAAAAAAAAGGTATTCAAGAACTGAACAGAACAAGCCCCAACTGTTACAGCAGTTTCAAGAAGGAACAAAATTGTGGGAATAGAACAACCAATAATTAATCTTCTTTTTTGAAGGGAAAACAAAATACTAATCCGAGATAAATCAGACAAAAGGTTGCAAAAAAGAGTAACTTGATGTGGATTCTGTGTTGCTGTTACAGAATTAATTGAATATATGTTGCCACTTACTTGTTTCTTCACAAACTTGAATCGGAGAAGGGAATAAACTTTTAAGCAAGGACTAGGATCATTTCAGGGGCTAAGAATGCCAAGTTCATTTCGTTGTGTCTTGTGTGGATACAGAAGGGTAGGTGGAGCTATGGTTCTAGAGGGGGACTCTTAATCTGCTAATGTATTTAAAATTCCCTAATCATCAAGCTGATAGTCTACCAATACTTTAAACTGGCTCCATTCTATTTTAAGAGTAGGGACCACATGGAGTTACTTCCCGTGCAGTAACAGATATTCTAAATCCTGCCAGCTAACCACCCCAAGAAGCACCCAGCGTTAAGTTCCTTAGAAAATATTAAAGCTTTACAAGGCTGACCATGCTGGATTACTAGTACAATAAAGGGATATATGGCTTCAGATATGCTTAACAGCTGCTAGTTTGATCTGGCTGAAAAATGAATGTGAATTAACCTATTACACTGATCAGTTAGGGAGTTGTAAGTAATCCTGACCTGCATACCTATAAGCAGTATGAGGACATGGTAAAACTAACTTGCCCTATGCTGAGTGCTAACCGTGTGGACGAAGCAATATTCCATTAAAAAATCCAAACAATGAGGTTGCAATCTAGGAGTATCTTTTTGCCAACTAGGTGCTTTGGAGTTGACAAACCGAATTTGGCATGTATGAAGGTTTTATAAAGCTGGCACGACAGTGTCTCTTTCTGAATTACCTTATCCAAAACTATGCATCTCATTTTGTAAGAAAAGGGACAGCTGGAATACAGCACTTCAACAAGTAATTTATAATCATGTCTGGAGTTCTGACCTGGTGCAGGTGGAATCTAGAAGCACTAAGAGGCAAAAATAATAGGGAAAAAGAGTTGGCCAAATATTGGTTAGATTCAGATTGCAAAATAGTAATCTTCAGTAACTTTATCAAAGAAAAAATGCATTTCCCTCTGTTGATTAATGTAACCCGATTATACCCTTCCAAGATTTACACTTCGACACACAAATATTCAACAGTATGTGGATCTTGCGAACTTGTTACTATGAAGACCTTACTCTACAACAAGTTTATGGTCGGAGTTCAGCTTTTAAAAGCATGGGCACCTTATGTAGAAGATGTAGATCAACAGAGGGAGTATATTGATTGGTGCTTTTTTTCCAGATGGAATTTGACTGCCATGATGCTACCAGCCTACCAAGCAAAATTAAAGAGAATCAGGTAGCACCAAAATCCAAATAAACAGAAAAAAAATCATACAACAGATAGCAGTCAAACCACAATTGTTCAACAAGTACCTCCAAACACTTAAGTTTCATTGACCAAAAAAATAAGAGGAAAAGAGAAGAATAAACATGATGCAAATAAATCATCTAAACTAAACATGGGTTGAACCAGAACATAGGTGTAATTGAAAATTCATCATAGATTGTCAACTTGGAAGAAAGAATCAGAGGAACAAGAACTATTCGATCTTCACATTTGACCAGTCTATATGCAGTCACTGTCGATCAGTATCTCTTCTAGATAAATAAATGGTTTTCAGCTTTTCAACATGCAAAAAGTGTATCAATTTCCCTCTCTTTAATGCTCATCAAATCACCACAATCGTACATGCATAGTCATTAACTGCAGACAGCCTGGAACATCAATTACTTGGGATTGAAGTGCACATTGCAAATCTCCAGCATTATCTTCAACTAGCGCCACTAGGGAACCGTCAGAGGAGGTTGTTGAACATGGAATATGTAGAGACATTGAATCCTTTCGGTAATATCACCTAAAATGAAGGAAACAAGTAATTTTAGAGAGTTTGGAGCATTTGTATGGTTTTGTTATTTGAAATTTGGGAAACGGAGTAGATACAATACAACTTGAAATTACTTACAGTTTTCATGCTGGTCTATTCCATCTCTCCTGCAATCACATTTTCTGAAATTGAGGCAGAATTTGTTTAAAATGAGAACTGGTACAAACCATGGAAATTTGACATAGCTTATGGTAAACACTTGGCTGTTGGAAATACCTATCTGTGGAAGCATCTTCATCAAATTGTTTATCTATTTCAGCAAGGTATATCTCAAACAAGGTCGACCTATAGGAAGGATCCAACACAGATATTAAAATGATCGCACAGATCAGCAGACACCCTTTAGAGTAAAGAGCAAACAGCTCACCGTGGCAGAATTGCTGCGGCAGTAAGAACAGGAGGTAGAAGCCATAAAATGTGTGGTTTACTTTCTAATGACTGCCTTGCATATTCAAGAATTTCATTTTCCTGTCAGAATTCAAATTTTCGGTTAAATAGAATACAATATTTTTTCCTCAAAACATGCATCAAAATGTGTGTTGTTTTGTATTACAAGGAACACGCCAAGGAGGCACAAAAAAAGAGACGACATTGTTTAAACATGGTATACTAACAGCTTCGAGAAACTGAAAGATTGAGTGCAAAAGGGAAGGTGATAAAGACAGAGTGGCAACAGAGGAAAATAATAGATTTTGCTAACATTATATCCGTGTCACATAGTTTACTTCCTGAGAAACCCCTGAAAGGGCATGTTCTCTATAAATTAAACGGAGAAAGCCATCAGGCAAGCCTATTCCTCAATTGTGAATAAATTTCCTAAGATAGCATGATATATTTCCGAGACAACGAAATGTTGCAAAAGCTGGACATAATGAGTTGATATACTACTAGGCTATGTGGCATCCCGCAAAACCACTACTAGAAAATTGCGTTGTTTTTGTGCATTGCATCATCATGACCGCATGCTCATGTCATCATGCCACTTTGCATTTGAGCATCGTCATCATCATGCATATTATTTTGCCTAAAAACTAATTGCGAAAGGCTATGGTTTTCTGGAATTAGCCCTCCTTCTATTTCAAACTAAACCCCGGGTGCTGCCGGATATTTTGTTTGTCTAAAAACTATTTGCAAAAAGTTCATCGCAAAATAAATAAAATGTTTAATTATTTTTAGTGGGGCAGTCGAACGGGCCGAATTGACCCGAACGACCACCCCCAGAAAAATAATCGGTCCAACCTAAATCCTACAGCTACCAGATAACCTACCCAGCCCACCCCCTCCACCTCACCCTGGCCAATGCCCTCTCTCCACCTCATCCTCCCTCACCACTCCCACCACTCAGATGCTGCCACTTGGCCTCCCCCCTCTCTCACCCTCCCCAACCCCACACAACCACACACAGCCACGCACCCACCCAACCCACACCGGATCCCCTGGCCACACCCGATCCCCACCAACCCCGCGTGGCCATCCCCAACCTCCCGCACGACTCCCTCTTCCCCGCGTCCCCTTCTCCCTCCTCTGGCTCCCTTCCCCGCTCCGGCCTGGCCCCGCGCGGTGCCCCTCCTTCCTCCTCCGGCCTCCTCGCCGCCCACCGCCACGCCACCTCGTCCCCGCCGCTCGCTGGCCCAGCTACCCCCCCTCGCGCCCAGCTTCCCCTCGCTCCGGCCGTCATCACCCCGCCTCGCCCTCACCATCCGCTCGTGCGCCGGCCTCCCCGTCCGTCAGCAGCCGCGCTCGGCGGCGCCCCGCCACTGCCTCTGCACCGCCCCCTCCGCGCCCGCGGTCGCCCGAGCCCCGCGCCCCCCTCCGGCCGTGTTCCGCGCCGCCCCGACGCGTGCTCGGCCCGGCCGCCGCCCTCTTCGCGTCCTCCCGCGGCCGCCTCCGCGAATCCCGCCGCCGCCGCGACCCTAGGCCCCGCCCCGAGGTCGCCAAGCTCTGCCGTCGACCCGAGCCTCCCGCCGCTGCGTCCTCCTCCCCATGGCGCCTCCGACCGCCACCTCTCCGGCCCTCCTCTGCGACGGACGTCACCGCCCTCCACCTGCCCATCCCCGCCGCGTCGTCGAAGGCCGCCCCTGCTCTGGCCCGTCCCCGCGGCCCGCGTCTGCGCCACCGCCGGCCGCGCTCGTCCGCCGGGCCTCGCCTCGTCCTCGCCCCTGAGCCCCTTGCCGTGGTCGCCGACGACGGCCGCCTCCAGCGCCGCCTTGGTTTTTCCTCTTCGTCGGCCCCGACGAGTCTGCCTCCGCCCGTGTCGGTTCCTGTGCAGTACCAAGTCGCTGCCGTGTTGTGTTATCTGTTTGTAACCTCCTGGAAGTTGTAGCAGGGCAGTGACCAGATCCTGTCGTGCAGGCTTTTGTTCTGCTCAACCAAGTGGGTTCCAGTTCGAGTTGCTGTACCCAATAGGTGCTCCACATGATGTTTTCTCCAAGCCCAAGATCTTCGAGCCGTGTTTGTACATCCGTACTGCTGCCTGAAGATCTACGCCAAGACCTACCCTCGGACGCCACCCCCGAACCCGAAGGCCGATCCCGTACCCGGTGCCGCGTCAAGATCTCCTTCTCGGACCCCGATGACGCTAAGTTCTTCGCCGTAGAGCAACAGGGACTTCGACAAGACAAGGAACGTCAAGAACTTCACCCCGAATGCCAATACCGAACCGACACGAGAACCCGACAAGTTCGACACCGGCCAGGGCGAGTCCGATGCCCCGACGCCAGACCAAGTACGCCCTCCCGGAACGCCAAGGTCCCCGCGAGAGACGACAAGACCGACAACATGATCCGAAGACCGATCTCGGAGTCCGAGGACGTTTCCGTCGAACCCTGGACCATGAGACCGACCCCGCACCCCGGAACCCCAAGATCTGCCGAACCCTAATGTGTGACCCTTATCCGAGAACCCTATTTTATAAATGCCATAATTATAAATTGTTGCATATTGAATTGTCCATGCATGCATCTTTTGTCATGTGGTTTGGGGGCCTTTTGCCGATTCACCTAATAATTAAATATGGGGACCATATGTGGGCAAATCTAGCCTTATATTGGTCTCATTTAAATTTGTGCATCGAACCGATACTATCTTTTGCCATGTTAAAACCACATTTAAATTGCGGGGTAGCTAAACAACATGAACCACCTAAATAATTGTCGGGACCCCGGTTCCGCTTAATCTGACCTAATTGCATTGCACCTTGGCCATGTCATGCATCATACATGCATCATGCCGATCTTCTGCCGTTGTATTAAATAGTGCATCCGGTGTTTGTTCTAGTGTTTTGGCTCTTCGCGGATAAGGCCGTTGAGTTGATGTGAGCTTCGCCCCGATCTTCGGTTGAACCCTTCGTCAATGTTTTCAGGCGAGCATCTTCCCCTTTCTACCTACCTTGCTTTTATAGTATTTATTTCCCTCCTGTTGATCTATTGCTATCTGTGTTGCGATGCTTTAGTTTCCGTACCTGTGATATACCGTGCAGCCCTATATTGCCTTGGACACATCCTATTACCTGTTGTTTGGTAGATAGTTGGACTTGCGCGTCGTAGTCGCTTGCTCAAGTGCTGTTGCGTGTCGTCAAATGCCACAGTTGTTGGAGCCTTGCCGCATGTTTGATGTTGGAGATGATCCTGGCTTTACTTATCGTTCACTTTGATTACTGCTTAACAACTAAAATTGAAATAAGCAGAGGCATCGGTGGGTGATAAATAACATTTGGTTTCCGAACGCCCACTTGTGTCCCGTAGGACCCCGAGTACTTGATACCTGTTCCTTGATTTATCGCGCTATCCACATATGGGGAGTATGGGCCCCCCCTAGCCAGAGCTTGATTCCGTCTTATTTCTTGGGGCCACAAACTAGTTTGAGGTTTTATTTACGATCCTGTACTTATGCCATGCTTTACTGCTTTATTTAAATTGTGCGAGGAGCACCTGTACTGTTTAGGATTGGGACACGTTTTCGCGGTATCGACAAGCCCAGCCACACTTTCGGGTTCCCAGTCGTTTACAGCCGTCCACCCAAACCTTGAGTCCGTCTCGGAGTCAGCTAACTTCGTTGCAAGTCTACTCCAAGGGGTGGCCCCCTGAAATATTTCTGAATCTTGTGATTGCTCTGTCGTGAAGACCTCGTTGGGTTTTGATTTGGTTTTTCCGAGGTTGATCGTGTGTGTGTTGCTATTTGTGCACCCCGGCCGGGTTAAAACTTTCTGAAAGCCGTGTCCGCGGTTATGGACGACTTGGAGCACAGTATCTCGATCATAGACAACTATAACTAAAGTTTACTGTTATAAATTGACTTGTATCTGATATGACTAGTAATCAGCTTCAACTACAACGGAATGGCTAACTAAAACTGCCAACAATTGCTTGCTTGTGTGGTCGCTTGCGACCATTGTACCTGACTAGTAAATATTGCAACTACAACGGAATGGCTAAATAAAAGTACCAACAACTGCTGGGTTTTTGGGTTATCTCATGCTTATTGTATCTGATTAGTAAGTGTTGCAACTATAACGGAATGATTAACTAAAAGTGCCCACTGCTTATTTTATCAGGATGATTATCTATACTTGACTAGTAATTGCTGCAACGATAACCGAATAAGTAAAAACTGCCAACTGCGTGAGTTCCTCGGTTGACTTCCTCGTTTGGTCTCGAGGGGGAAACACCAGGATGGGTTTGTTTGGTGTTGGATTCAGGCTGGTTCCGGATAGGTCCTTCTTATCCCTCTCTGATTGCCGCCAGTTGTATCGAGTCTCTATAGGTTGTTTAGTGCTTGCTGCCGCTGTCGCTTCAGTCCACCATACCTATGTAGGCGAGGACCGCCGAATTCTAGCCTCGCCGTGTACTGGCCTCAGTACTGACGCTCCTCTTTTTCCTTTGCCCTTTGTCGGCACCCCTTTGTTTAAGCAGGTTTTGAGATCGACGCCGTTAGCAGGGTTACCCTTCCGGCTTGGCCTGGGCAGGGTTATGGACGCCATTGGTTATTCTTCAGGGCTCTTAGCCCCATTTGCATCTTGTCCGTAGTCGGACGCTCCATGTTTTCAAGGTGATTTGGATCTTTGTACCGTATATCTGTATTCTGGACTCATGGAGTCGCTGTTGTATATATCTGTTCTGTGGGTCCCATCGAGGACTGTTGTGTAATGTTATTACTTCGTTTTCCACCCGCACGCAAGTGCCTGGTGGGCACCTTTGAATCGTTTCTATGCGGGTTTGGCGGGAAGCGCTGAAACTTGCATAGGGTCGATTCTGAGGGTGTTACAGGCTACCAGCTATAAAAATAGAAGGATATAGGTTTGCATACCAATTCACTGACTCGGACAATGTTTAAATCAAATATCACATACATCAAACTAGTTCAACTATAAACAACACATGTTTTCGCGATTGTTTTCATCACTATTGACTATCTAAGAACTACATTGGCAATTTGGCTGCTCTCATCAATACAATGTCCATATCCACTTCTTGACAGCTGCCAGAGCACAGTTTCAGTAACTGTATAGTGGATTCGATTTGATCTAGTTATTAGTGTCACTTTCAGATTTTTAGTACAACATCACATTGGAAACTCAGAGAAGCGCCCTAGATAGTTGACAGGTGCTTAACAGTATTGGGCATCCAAATGTAGGATTCCTTCATTTAAAATTTTGAATAGCTACTCACTTGGTTTACAGGGGTTGGATTCCTTCATTTAATAATGCTATCACCAAACTGATGTTTGAAGAAAATGGAAAACTTGGCAAAAGATACAAACAAGACCTAAGGTAAAGACGCAACGAACCTTCAAATTAAGAATCTTGTCTGGGCATTCATCCTGTCCCTGAAGCAACTGGTGCAGATCAGCATACTGCTTGGATATAGGAAGGGAACTAAAAGTATGTGAGACGAAGATCTGTATCAATGGGTCCCATCGCCTTGAAATCAAACCCAGCAAGCATATCTCCTGTAAATACAATGCATGTAAATATTGATGTGATAATGCAGATAATGAGTATACAGTAGTGTAGATGAACTAAAGGATAAGCAAAGTATAGATACCATGACTTCAACGAGGCCACTCTGAGAAGAATCAGTAGAAACTTTTAATGGTTCAAACATTTTCATCCACTGCTCCTTTGGAGCACTGAAGATAAAATTAGACCCAGATACAATCCGAATGGTACATTCATCAAGCAAGTATGACAAACACTTCTGTCTCCACTGCTTCCACAGAAGAAACTTGTCGACGATTTGTGATTTTCTGTGTCATAAAGTTTCGGGTGAGTTAAAACTGGAGCATGGTAAAACAAAGGACAATACAGAAGCTGAGTATTTAAGGGCTTATGTACTTAGTGATCAGTGGGGTGCATGACATGCTCCCTGCATCATTGAAGCTGTTCTTCTTCACACTGTTCAGAAGTGTGCCCAGTCCTTGCTCAGCCAGAGAAATACATGACACTGAATGTAGCCGTTCCAGAATCTCGTTAACTAGAACCGGTGAATGACCCATATACAAGGATTTTGCATCCCCGTTACCATCGCCATTCCTGGTCCGCGTCAAACTAGACAAATCCATATTCAGGATCGACTTCACATACTCCTGGCACGCATTGCGCTCGCCGCTGCCACCAATGCCATCGATATCCATCTCCACAACCGCTTCAAGAACAGCACGCAAGTTCTCCACGCTCATCGTTTTGGCTTTCAGGAAATGTTTTATAACCAACTCCCTAGCCGTCGAAAGCGTATCCGATCGCACATTGGCAAGGCCCTGCGCGGCACGAAGCAGAACATCAGCATTCGCACAATCATAGTGAACACGTCATACAAGAGACAGGATCCTCAAAAGCACCTTGGGGAAATTCGGGTTTGAAGTGAGCTCCAGGAGCGCGGTGTCAAACTCTCTCGCGGAATCCTCGTACTGTCCGGAGTCACGAAGGTTCCTGAATACCTGTAGACAATGCAGGAACAAATTGGTCATACTACACTCCACACAGAAATTCTTCAGGTGGGCTAATGCGGGCTGGGACTGCCTAAGCGGCACATCGAAACAGGGAACCCACCATGGCGCCGAGGACGCAGGAGGCGAAACCTAGAGCGAGCACACGGAGCGGGAGCGGGAGCGGTTGAGGAAGAGGGATCGTGGGGCGTTACCTCCTCGAAGAAGAGCGCCCACTGCAGGGCCCTCTGGACGTCGCCGGAGCGCCAGTTGGCGGCGGCGCCGGAGGAGGTGCGGCCCCCGGCGAGCACGAGGATGTCCACGAACCCCGGTACAAGGCCGAGCACCTCCTCCATGGCCACCGTCTCGTGCGCCCACCCCATTCCGTCAGACCCGCTTCTCACAATTCCAGCTTTCGCAGGGATGAACAAGCAAGAGACAACCTAAAGCCCTCTGAGCTTAGTTACAGTTAGCACCCTGTACTATTGTATATTACCATTTCATAGCTAACACGCCCTTGATCGAGGATGTGAGCGATATTATCAATGTATATCAAGGGTGTAAGTGAATAATAACCGCAAAGCCCTAGACCCTGCCGCTATATAACCGAGAGGACCGCGCCCACCTCGCCGCCTCCGCCGCCGGACACCACCCCCCTCTTCCAAGATGTCAAAGCGAGGTAAATTCTCCATCTCCGACTTGGTCTTCCTTGGCTCGTAGTCTCGTAGATCGCGCGGCGGTGATATGCTTCGATCTAAATCACGATGTGTGTCTGTGTGTGTCGGATCGCGTCGTGAGAGTCCGTTGGTAATCTGGTTTGATCCGCTTGTCGCTTTGGGGTTCTGGAAGTCAGTATAATTTTCGGATTTTTATTTTTGTTCGTGGTACGAATTGGCGTCAGTAGATTCATCAGTGTTGAAGTATGTTGTAGAGCAGTAGAGCTATGTCGTTGGTTTAGGGTTGTTGAGACCCGTTTAGTTGCTTGCTGTACTGGTGTTGGAGATTGATCGTTGCTTTTTCAGTGTTTAGATCAACTTTAGGACCTTCAAAGACCATGGGAAATGGACATATTTGTAACGACTGTATGATCTAGCTTCCTTAGATCTATGTGACTGTAGCTGTACTTAGTCAAAGTTGCTTGCACAGTAGGTTGAAGATTATTGCTTCATATATGACCTGCTGTTATCTTCACAGTAGGTTTGTCAAAGTTGCTTGCGCACTCTGTAAAATGTTATCTTCAGTATAAGAACTGCTGTTATTGTATTAGAACTTGATGGAAGCATCTTTGGTAGTTGCAATTCTAGGCCAAGTGAATAGATTATAAATTCTCTCAAATCATTTTTAACTTTGAAGGAATTTTCATGATATGGTGTATGACTGTCATGAAGCACTAGAATATTTGCTTAATTTGGGATTCCATTTTCTTAATATGTTTTTGCTGGTGCTCATCCTTGAACTGCAGGGCGCGGAGGTTCCGCTGGTAACAAGTTCCGGATGTCGCTTGGTCTGCCAGTGGCAGCGACGATCAACTGTGCTGATAACACTGGAGCCAAGAACCTGTACATCATTTCAGTGAAGGGAATCAAGGGACGCCTTAACAGGCTTCCTTCTGCCTGCGTTGGGGACATGGTTATGGCTACTGTGAAGAAAGGAAAGCCAGACCTGAGGAAGAAGGTCATGCCAGCTGTTGTTGTGAGGCAGCGCAAGCCATGGCGCCGAAAGGACGGTGTCTTCATGTACTTTGAAGGTACTGTGAAGTTCTTAATCTGATCATTGTAGCCATGTCATGCTTCTACAATTGCATTCTGGTGATATATCTATTTTTCTATCATGGATTAATTGCTTTCTAGAAACTAGCCATTGTTTGAAAAATTATGAAGTCACTGGTAGCATTGAACATATTATTTGTTGTGACTTCCAGAGTTTGCAGTCTAAAGCTGATAGTCCTTTTAGTTGCCATTCTAATTTTGAGAAACCACTTGATGAACAAGTTAAATTGAGTTTCTGCGAAATTACACTTGCACGGTTCTATTATAGAAGTGATGAAGTTTGTACTGCATGATTCAGAACCCAGAAATAGTTGTATGCCCCTCAACCTTTCATGGTATTGCTTCATTTTATTATTATTGTAATAATATAAGAGTGACCTTTTTACTGTGGTCATTTGTCACAAGGAAGCATAGATGCAAATTGTCCAGTTAACACACCATCATGAGTTTTTGTCTCGCATTATGGTATGAAATCCTGGGTACATAGTTTCTGTGAAGGATGCATAACCTTACTAATATATCATATTTACTGATTTTCTCCTGTTTAAATTTCATGGCGCTGCTTCATTTTATCGCATAAAGAGTGACCACATTTAGCTGTTGTCATTTGTCACAATGAAGCATAGATGCAAATTGGCCAGTTAAACATCGTAGTGCATTCTTCTCTATGCATTATGTAATGACCCCTGGTCACATGTTATCAGCAGCTCAGCTGTAAACTGTCACATTTTCTCACTTTCATGTGAGATTTGTTTAGTCTTCACAATGCCTGAAACTATGTGTGTATGTGTTCTGATCTGTCATCCTTTGTCACTAGAAGTTTCTATGGATATAACGACTGAATTTTGTTAAAGCTTCAGTTGTAACATTTGGTTGATGCCATATTTGCAGACAACGCTGGAGTCATTGTGAACCCAAAGGGAGAGATGAAAGGTATACTGTAGTAGCATCACTGCTTTTATACATGTTGAAAATCTATATGACAACCAATTGAAAATTATCATCACACATTGCATGTGTTAATCTATGTGTACTTAGTGCCCAGATAACTAGAGCACTCTGCCCCAGATTAATACGTGTAGCTTCACAAGCAGTTTCTGTGCAACTTTTGCCTTAGTACAGCTGGATGAACATCCTGACTGATACATCCTTTGAATGCTTTGCGCAGGTTCTGCCATCACCGGACCCATCGGTAAGGAGTGCGCTGATCTGTGGCCCAGGATCGCCAGTGCAGCAAACGCAATTGTCTAATCGAAGCAGCTAGCTTGAAATTTTGATAGCATCTCACTCTCTTTCAGTACCCTTGAGGGATTTAATGGATGATATATGCCACTGGATTATGGCCTGTTAGCTTTTTAATTAGAATGGTGCTGTTGCTGACATTTAGCGGTTTGAACTCCGAAAAATATGTCCAGAGTTTCTATGTTTATTCTTCATCTGTAACTATGCTGGCTGCGAAGTTATTTAAGTTCAGTGGTGAAAACGAGAAAGAAGTATGCTTGTGTTGAAAATGCTGCTGAACAGTTCGAAATCTTAAGTTCCAAAGGAAGAAAAATGCTAAGAAAGAAAAACAAACCTCCTTAAGTCTACTCCTCGAAAGATTAAAATACAGATTCAATGAGGAATATAGACTGGACGCAGGGGTGACAAATGTTAAAGCTGATAGCATCTCACCATCTTTGAGTGTCATATAAATCATTCTAAACTTAAATATATGGGAGTGCCTAGATCTCAGGCGCCCGAAAACTTCTTAGGTCTAAGTCGCTGATGTTATCCTAATATTTGTGCTAATTCTCGGTTGCAACCTAGTTACAACTCATAAGATTTGTACTAATTCTCAGTTACAATCTCATTAAATTCTTAGTTGCACCCTAGTTACAACTCATGTGTAACTTTCATTTTACACGAATCACGAGGTAAATCAAACGGTGAAAGAGATGACTAAGACCTAAGAAGTTCCTAGACGCCTAAGAACTAGCAAAACCGTAAATACATATATGTTGAACTATTTTATAAACTTGCAAGATCAAGGCACTTGCAGGCTAGGATAGTAGGATGCCAATTACTTGAAACTGAATCTAAACATTAAACAACACAGATGATGTTCATCAATCTAAGGAAGCAGGGATACAAGTCCAAAAGAAGATCGAAGATGAAGAGCAAGCTAAAGAGATCCCCCGTAGGTTTTGTAACACTGAAGGGCTCTGCTGCAATCCCCATTCAGCTCGAGCCTTCAATCCATCTCTATCCCATCCAACCAAGCAAACCTCCTTTTTGCTTTGAGAGACTAGCAGGTGGGGATGATGTTTCAGCTAGCCCCCGAGTGCTTGTTCCGATTTTGGTGTCCCATCTATAGTTCCTGGTGCCTTCTATGCCCATACATACCTATATCAACACATATCCCCAGTGTACACAAATAATGCACAAACTTGTAGTGTATAGTTCAAACATAGTCAATTAAGACGAGAAATAAGCTATTCATTGTTTCTTCAGGAAATCCTTGCTTCTTATAAAGACATGAGTGGTAGACAATTGCATCAAGGCGTTGGTCTTCGGTAGGTCAATAATATGAGCCACTTGATTATTCCCTCGGTCCTTGGGTAGGTATGCGGCTACAAGAGCTTCATTATTCCTTCAAACAAATGATGGATACTGTCATGTCGTTTTTGTGTTCAATGAACAAAAAATTGAAGGAGACAATACTTTCTCAATTCTACATTTATCCCCTTTTCACCTAATTCATGTATATGTTCTAGGAGATGATATCTCCTAACTGCAAAGGAACCCGCTTAGCTCACATTTGTGGATACTTCAAGAGTACATCATATTTTTATTAATATTTCACATACATTCCGAGCATTCTTGGTTTATTTTTTTGGAGCTTTGTCTATTTATTTATTTAAGAATAATATTTTGTTAAAAGAGCTTACGATGCCATTATATCCATTAAATAACCGTCCATGTATGTACTTGTCTAGTTTGTCATTCTTGAAGTGGTTGCACTCCTAGTGTTTTGCTCGTCTTCCCGAGTTGTCAAACATAGTGACTTGGCTCATGTGTGAACTCTGTGGTTTCAATGCATCAACATGACCAACACCCCACTGATTCTCTGATCGCATCGATCACAAACAATAAGCACAATAACGTGAGTATGAAAACTTCTAATATATGGGCTCTAAATATAGAACTCACTTACCTTAGTTTATAGCACTGCCAAGCAATTTAAACTGTAAAATATGTTTTTATTCATAATTTTCACGTTGCTGTTTATTGCCCGTTCAAAAAATATTGCATGGTAATAGTTGTTATGGATTATCGGGAGAAAAGGTCTATGTAATGTTAACTAAACATAATGATGTCAATGGGTTTGGGCCAAAGTGCATATGATTTACTTTAAATGGCCTATATCCAAATATTGTCAAAAAATATTATTGTAGGCACTTTTGGCTATCTAAATAATTTTATAGATTCACCTCTTCCTTTCGACCCTTGTAATATATGTCCTTCAAAGCTATGCTAGTGTTGCCTCTAGTTTCAACATAGTTTGGCATGCCTTGCTTGTGTTCTTTCCAAATAATTATCCGGTCAATAGGGGCATCAACATCTTGTTCTCCCGCAAAGCCATTAAGCGACTATGTTGGCTGCTTCAATTCTCTCGCCCTCTTTTGACATTCATCACTGTCATGACCTGATCTGCTCCCATTCGGGTCTGAGCCCCCAATCCCCAATTTTTCTTTTAGGGAAACAATGGGATTTATTTATTATAAAACAGCGTTCTTACAATCTTCTGCGACTGTACGACCGACCATACAGAGAGGCATTAGGCCATGTAAACACCCACTTTATCATAGCTAAACTAACAAATATCTCGCTTGTGCTTCTTGATAGTGGCATGAGAGCCTAATGTGCATGCCAACAGTAAGCAGGCTGAGGTGACAATTCATGAAGCATCAAAGTTCATGTTGTGATTCCAGTGATACATCCATAATTCCTGGTGCCTCTTATGCACATAGCTACCAAACTCAGATCCCTAGTGTGCAAAGAAACGACAAATATAGCAAGAACTTAGAGCGCATGATTCCAACGTAGACAAGTAGTATGAGAAATAACCTCTTCATCGCTTGCTCGAGGAAGCCCTGCTCCTTATAAAGATTTGAGTGGTATAGTCAGTGACATGAAGTAACTGGTCCTTTTGTAGGTCAATAGATAAGAATCCCTTGGTTATGACCTGGGTCCTCAGGTAGGTAAGCGTGTACAATAGCTTCATAATTCCTTGAAACGAATGATGAATTTTCTCATGTTCATGTTTGCGTTCAATCAAAGTAAAAATGAAGGTGACAATAGTTTCTCAATCCAACATTTAGCCTATTTTCTCAATGGCATCATCACTTTGGAAAGTTAGTTAGGGTGCTCTAGGGTGACCCACTTGCATCACTAAACACAACCAAAAGTCTGAACCGATAGAAAAGGCTAAGGCAATCCACATATATTGTAACACCTCCTCTCACGTGTGGCTCATGAGGGAAAGACATGCATATACTCCTAGTGTTCTAATCGCCTTGTCGACTTTCTAACGATTGTATTTTGGAAGTATGCAAACCATAGTGACTCGGTTCATGTGTGGACTCTGTGATTTCAATGCATCAACATGGCTAGCATTTTACCGATCATTTGACAACATCCATCAACAACAAAAAGGCGCTATGCTATGTCATGAAGAGCATAACCGTAACGATCCAGGTTGTAACAAGGCCTTCATTCGATGTGCTACTGATATAATATGTGCATCACTTTTGAAGCGATTTGACCGATTCGTGCGCAGAGGGGGCATACATCTCATACTCTGCAACAGTAGCATGTTAAAACGGCAGTATGAAGTTTGCCGATCAAATTAGTTCAGTACAAAATAAATTTGCACTCACCTTGTTTTACATGTAAATGACCACAGGGTACGTAGTCCAGTAGAGTGTCAAAAGATTTCTTCTCATTGCTGCTAGGAGACAGATACACCAGGCCTAAACGTTTAAGATCATGCAGAGCCAGGATCAACTTGCCGTAGTAGAACGCGTTGGTCTTTCGAACACTCCAATCTGGTTCAGGTAGTGATTTGAAATCCATCCTAACATGCATAGCAACGTCAGGTGCTGAACCTGCAAAAGGAAAGAATGCAACAAGTTTCAGTAACTCTTCTTTTTGGTGGTTGGGTTCAGTAACTCAAGTTGAATGCAACAAGTAATTTAGTACTCAAACTGAATGAAAACCTCCTTTCAAGGAAGAGGGATACGTCGTTTCGATTAGGTAACAGTCATAAATATGTGCAAGGGAATTTGGAGCATCATAATTTATTCATGTCAACACACAAGCATCATGGAAGGTGTGATGAAGAGCATAACCATAAAGATCTGGATTGTAACAAGGCCTCCAAACGTATCTCATCAGTTAACAAGTCGAGCAGTACTACTACTCGGTATGCTTAGAAATGGAGGAAAGGCTGACACTGAGTAAAACAAGACTTGACTCGCCACTTTCGTGACTCAAATCCTAGAAGTGTGGGATCAACTCTATAAGCGGGCCTTGTTAGCTCTGTAAGCTCCTCGATGGCCGATACGGTTTGCGAGCATGACAAAGTATGATAACCAGCAGGGGTCTTTGGAATATTCCCATTGGAAATCTGTGAAGGAACGACGACGTCAGGATTGAAGTCAGAAACTCAGAATACTTGTCCAGAAAAGGAAGTGGAACTGAACAAAACCATTTAATCTAATACGATATCGTACGGCATCACCTTGTGATTTCCCCTTGGCTTCATGGTATGCAATGGCACATCTGATGTGTCTCCTAATTTCCCTGTAGTAGACAAACTTCATCGTCGGATTGTGGGTCGTAAAGGCGCCGGCGTGCCATACAGAGCAGGAGCATCAAGATCTTGTGCAGGACATGTTCTCGGCCAACAGCGGGTTGCACCTTTCAGAGCTGATGTTCACTTGTATAGCCTTTTCTTCTTCGCTCCCTAGTTTCACTAGTGGAAACGAGGTCTTTTGTTGATCCCGAAAAGGGGCTTTAACACCGGTTCTTCTACGAACCGGTGTTAAAGGGGGGGCCGTACCAGCGTGGCCCCTATGGCAAAAAAGGAGCCCCCCTTTAACACCGGTTCGTGCCACGAACCGGTGTTAAAGGTCCCTGCAGCAGTGGCCCGCGCACCCCCCCCTTTAACACCGGTTCGTGGCATGAACCGGTGTTAAAGGGGGGGCTATATAAGACACCACCCCAGCCCACACACACCCCACTCTTCCATTCTTTCACATTTTGGAGCCTAGCAAGAGGGTGTGAAGAGTGCTAGTTTGTGTTTTTTTCATATGCACTAGAGGTGTTTGGTGAAATGCCCGAGAGCTCAAAATAAGCTTTCTTGTTGCTCTTTCCGTCTCGGTTGAGGTCGGCAACTATAGTTTCATGTGGCATTGATGTACTATATATATAAATGGTCATCTCCCTATTATTTTTTGATATATACTACATATTAATGCAGATGAATCGGCAATGGATGTACGGTGACCGCCGCACTTCCGAGTACATTACGGGCCTCCAAAATTTCATCGTTGTGGCTAATGCAAACCGTGGTCACAATGGTTTTATGTGATGTCCGTGTGTTCACTGTCAGAACAAGAAAGACTACTCAAATACCAGAACCATTCACGCCCACCTGCTTCGATCCGGTTTCATGCCCAGCTATAATTGTTGGACCAAGCACGGAGAAAAAGGGGTTGTGATGGAAGACAACGAAGAAGAAGAGGATGATGAAAACTATCATAATATGTATCCTGAATATGATGATAATGCAACGGAGGTAGATAATGAAGATCAAGAGGGAGCAAATGGGCCCGCTGATGACGATCTTGGTCGGGCCATTACTGATGCAAAGGAAGAATGTGAAACTGAAAAGGAGAAGGAGAAGCTGGAGCAGATGTTAAAGGATCACAAAACATTGTTGTATCCAACTTGCGAAGATGGCCACAAAAAGCTAGGTGCCAAACTGGATTTGCTGCAATGGAAGGCAGAGAATGGTGTGACTGACAGCGCATTTTCAAAGTTGTTGGTAAAAATGAAGAATCTTGTTCCAAGAAATAATGAGTTGCCCGACAGTACATACCAAGCAAACAAGGTTGTCTGCCCTCTAGGATTAGACGTGCAGAAGATACATGCCTGCATTAATGACTACATCCTCTACCGCGGTGAGAAGTACGAGAATTTGGATGCATGCCCGGTATGCACTGCACTGCGGTATAAGATCAGACGAGACGATCCTGGCGATGTTGAGGGCGAGGCCCCTAGTAAGAAGGTTCCCGCCAAGGTTATGTGGTATGCTCCTATAATACCACGGTTAAAACGTCTCTTCAGAAATAAAGAGCATGCCAAGTTGTTGCGATGGCACATGGAAGACCGTAAGAAAGACGCGATGTTGAGAAACCCCGCTGATGGGTCACAGTGGAGAAAAGTCGAGCGAGAGTACCCGGACTTCGCACGTGACGCAAGGAACTTAAGGTTTGGTCTAAGTACAGACGGCATGAATCCTTTTGGTGAGCAGAGCTGCAGTCACAGCACCTGGCCTATGACCCTATGTATCTATAACCTTCCTCCTTGGTTGTGTATGAAGAGGAAGTTCATTATGATGCCAGTGCTCATCCAAGGCCCGAGGCAACCCGGCAACGACATTGATGTGTACCTAAGGCCATTAGTTGAAGAACTTTTACAGCTGTGGGCCAAACCAGGTGTACGTATGTGGGATGAGCACAAAGGGGAGCCATTGGACCTACGAGCATTGCTTTTCGTAACCATCAATGATTGGCCTGCTCTTAGTAACATTTCAGGGCAGACAAACAAGGGATACAATGCATGCACACACTGTTTAGATGATACTGAAAGTGTATATTTGGATAAATGTAAGAAGGTTGTGTACCTAGGGTATCGCCAATTTCTTCCGAACCTGCATCCAGTAAGAAAGAAAGGCAAGCATTTCAAACGTCTGGCAGAACCCCGGAGGAAGCCTGTCCTCCGTACCGGTGAGGAGGTATTTGGTATGGTCAAGGACCTAGAAGTAATCTTTGGAAAAGGTCCTGGCAGTCTATCTGTTCCGAATGACGATGCCGGACACGTGCCCATGTGGAAGAAGCAATCTATATTTTGGGACCTACCCTATTGGAAAGTCTTAGAGGTCCGCTCTTCAATCGATGTGATGCACGTGACGAAGAATGTTTGCGTGAACCTGCTAGGCTTTCTAGGAGTGTATGGGAAGACAAAAGATACACCGGAAGCACGACAGGACCAGCAACGTCTGAAGGCCCCTGAAGAGCCTATGCATCCTGAGAACGAGAAGGGTAAATGATGCCACTTAACTCCTGCCAGCTACGCTCTTACCAAAGCAGAGAAGGAAATCTTTTTTGAATGTCTGAGCAGTATCAAGGTCCCGTCTGGCTTCTCGTCGAATATAAAGGGAATAATAAATATGGCAGAGAAAAAATTCCAAAACCTGAAGTCTCATGACTGCCACGTGATTATGACACAATTGCTTCCGATTGCATTGAGGGGGCTTCTACCTGAAAATGTTCGAGTATCCATTGTGAAGCTATGTGCATTCCTCAATGCAATATCTCAGAAGGTAATCGATCTAGAAAGCCTACCAGGGTTACAAACATATGTGGCCCAATGTCTTGTCAGCTTTGAGTTGGTGTTCCCACCATCCTTCTTCAATATTATGACGCATCTCCTGGTTCACCTAGTAGAAGAGATTGCCATTCTCGGTCCTGTATTTCTACACAATATGTTCCCCTTTGAGAGGTACATGGGAGTCTTAAAGAAATATGTTCATAACCGTGCTAGTCCAGAAGGAAGCATCTCCAAGGGCTATGTAACAGAGGAGGTCATTGAGTTCTGTGTTGATTTTATTCCTGACCTTAAGGCGATTGGTGTTCCAGAATCACTACATGAGGGGAGACTGCGTGGAAAAGGCACCCTAGGATGTAAAGCAATGATATGTAGGGACGGGCATTCTCTCAATCAAGCACACTACACGGTTTTACAAAGATCTATCTTGGTTGCCCCGTATATCAATGAACACAAGAATTTAATACGCCTCAAACACCCGGGGCAGTCTGATGAATGGATTATAAGTGAACACATGGCGAGTTTTGGCGGCTGGCTGCAAAGACTTCTCACGAATAACACCACTGTTGGGGATCAGCTGTACCTGTTGGCCAGGACACCATCTTCGACTGTATGTACTTTCCAAGGGTACGAGATAAATGGGAATACATTTTACACGATAGGCCAAGATAAAAAGAGCACCAACCAAAACAGTGGTGTCCGCTTCGATGCAGCAGAAGACAATGGGCAAAAGACCACGTATTATGGGTTCATAGAGGAGATATGGGAACTTGACTATGGACCTAATTTTAAGGTCCCCTTGTTTCGATGCAAATGGGTCAAGCTAACAGGAGGAGGGGTTGAGGTAGACAAGAAGTACGGAATGACAACGGTGGATCTCAACAATATTATGAAGAACTTAGACGAACCATTCGTCCTAGCCAATGATGTGGTTCAGGTTTTCTATGTGAAGGACATGTCCTCCAGACCAAAAAAAAGAAAAAATATGCAAACGAATACATCATATGATGAGCCAAAGCGTCACATAGTTCTTTCAGGGAAAAGAAAGATCGTGGGAATCGAGGACAAGACAGACATGTTAGAAGATTATAATAAGTTTGATGAAATTCCGCCCTTCACAGTGAAAACTGACCCAAGCATTCCGTTAAGTAAAGAAGATGCTCCATGGTTACGTCTGAAGCGATCATAAGGAAGGACATATGCCAAGAAGTTCATGCTCATATTATGTAACTCTAGTTCATGTTTTTAATATTAATACATGTCTTGAGTGTTAGTCATGTTTTGTGGATGGACCGGGACTATGAGAAGAAGTTGTCCCGATTCGTACTTACCATTAAGATCTGATCTCCAAACGCGCGTGGTCACATATTAGGGAGTGCCTCTATGACCAGTTTCTTGGAGATGCCGGAGGACTAGGCTCCGTCGGCATCTCCCTGAAACTGGCCGTAGTGGTGTCCCTGCTCTCGAAAACCATCTTGCAGCTTTGTAACTTCTCTAACTAGATCAATACACCTGGGAGCTAACTAATTTCACATATTAGGGAGTGCCTCTATGACCAGTTTCTCGGAGATGTCGGAGGACTGGGCTCCGTCGGCATCTCCCTGAAACTGGCCGTAGTGGTGTCCCTGCCTCAAACTGGCTGGAGGACTGGACTCACAAGGATGCCTATTTATAGTACAAGCAGCTCGACATAGTGTTGACACTTACGAAATAATGTCGACACTCACCCCTATTATTAGTGCTGACTCGTGTTTTGTCCCGGATGGTGTCTCCAACCGGGACTAAAGGTTCATCTTTAGTCCCGGTTGGTGTCTCCAACCGGGACTAAAGGTTCATCTTTAGTCCCGGTTGGTGACACCATCCGGGACAAGGTACACGCCGCACGACATAATGTCGACACTCACCCCTATTATTAGTGCTGACTCGTGTTTTGTCCCGGTTGGTGTCTCCAACCGGGACTAAAGGTTCATCTTTAGTCCCGGTTGGTGTCTCCAACCGGGACTAAAGGTTCATCCCGCCATTCTTTCCCGCCATTTTTCTTCCTGCCAGATCTTCTTCCCGCCATTTTTCTTCCCGCCATTTTTCTTCCCGCCAGTTCTTCCCTCCAGTTCTTCCCGCTAGTTCACTATATATATATGTAGGGGGTTGGCCTCCATTGTCATTGCACATCTCTAGACTCATATCTGCAACCTCATCACTCTTTTCCATGGCTTCCACCGTAGCACTAACCCCCAGGGAGGCGGAGGCGCTTTGCGCCTCGAACTACCCCTGCCCGCCGGGCTACTGTGTCCCCGTCGGCTGGATGCTGAGCGTCGGAGGCGTGCCGGTTCCTCCTGTCCCTCTAGGTGTGGCGCGCCGGATGGCCATCACGAACCACTACTACTTCGAGCTCACGCCGGAGCAGCGGAGGAATCCCAGATGGCATCCCGACTATTTCCCTACTTGGGAAGCCTTCTTCGTGGATCGGCATGAGAGGGCGCTCGCCAGGCACGAGGAGGACGGCCCACCTCCTCCTAACTTCAACGAGGCCGGCCGTCGGCTATGGTGGCGCGGTCGGACTCTCCAGAGCGTCATGGCCTATGACACTGCCGCCGACTCTAACCCCCGTCTGCGCTACCCTCAAGTCCATCCCACGCGCTACCCTCAAGTCCAGCCCACGCGTACTCTCCAGAGGTTCAATTACGGCGACCCCGACGACGACAGCGATGACAGCGGCGGCGAGTACGACGACTACAGTGGCGAGTATTACAGGTGTAGGCAGGAGCATGACTGAATCACTCCAACATTTCGAAACAAGTTCGGCCGATTGTTACTTAATCTGGCCATGTATCTTAATTTTCAGTTCTTTTATGTATCTTAATTTTCAGTTCCAGTTCGGCTTTATGTAACTGTCTCAAAATGACCTATCTCATTCGAGGTTTCTTGGCTTTCGGGTCAAATGACCAATGTTATGGCTAGAATCAAGGCATAGTTTGTGATAATATGGCCATATTGTGCATACATGTGCATCATGGCATGGCAAACAATGTTGCAAGAGGAAGTTTTCCTTTTTATCGCACCAAAAAGGCATTTTCCATTTTCCGAGCATAAAAAACGGACGGTTTTGTGAAGCAACCACCAAATATCTAATTCAAAAAACCACCAACACATTTTATAAAAATACTAGACCACCTTATATGCACAATGTACCAACAGGGGGATCTGAAACCTTTCCGTCCACCTCTGGTGAAAAAGACAAATTCCTACCGAATCGGCAGGAAGTGGGTCAGATATGAACTACAAGTACATGATACGATGCTCATGATTTTTTACAAAAATCATTTTTAGGTTCACAATATGCTATTTTATCAAAAAACAATGCAAGTTGAGCGAGGCTTGGTGAGATTCAAGTGTATACAAAAGATGCGACATTTAAATATCCAATCAATTCAAAAATGTTAATATAAAAGATGCGGCATTAAAATATGATTTGATCTAATAAAAATCATTTTTTAGATGCTTAATATTTCTTATGTTCAAAGTTTTAGGATTTAACAATTTATTTTTGTTTGAATTGAATAATCAAAATTTATATGTAAGTGTTTTAATTATTTTGAAAATTTTCATGTAAAGTAAATATAAAATGATTTACATGAATGGATAGATATTATTTTTCTGAAAATTATGATATATTATTCATATTTTTCTGAGTTGAAATGAAAAAGATATGAATTTTCTAAATTCATCTCATATTTTTTGAATTAAAAATGCCCCTTTAATGCATGAAATAAATGCCCCCCCTTTAACACCGGTTCCAGACAGGAACCGGTGTTAAAGGGGGGGGCATTTATTTCGTTTCCCGCGCGCACCCCCCCTTTAACACCGGTTTGGGGCTGGAACCGGTGTTAAAGGGGGGGGTAATAAATGCGCGCGCGAAACGAATTCCCCCCTTTAACACCGGTTCTAGCCCTGAACCGGTGTTAACGGGAGGGTATTAAATGCGCCATCCCCTTCCTTTCTTCCCCCTAGAGCCAGATCGATCGAACCCCTCGCCGTCGCCACCACGCGCCCTCGCCATCGAAGCCCTCCAGCCCTCGTCGTCGCCGCCCTCGCCACCGCGTGCGCGCCACCGAAGCCGACGACCGCCACCGCGCGCGCGCCACCGAAGCCGACGACCGCCACCGCCACCGCGCGCGCGCCACCGAAGCCGACGACCGCCACCGCCACCGCGCGCGCCACCGAAGCCGCCGACGACGCCGGCGCCTACAAGAACCATGATGCCGTGGTGAGCTAGCGGACCGCGCCTGGTCGTCCCCTCTGTTTCCTCCCCTTCTCTGTTTCCTTCTGGCGTGCGGCGGTGTGGAGCTCGTCGCCGGTGCCCCCCTCTGTAGGCTGCGATGTGCCACGTCGCCGGCCGCCTCTACCCGGTCCTCTGTCCGCCGTTGCAGCTGCCCGTCGTCACGCATATGCAGGCCGTCATCGAGCCCTGCAGACGATGTTGCCTCCCCGTGCTCGCCCCCGAGCAGTTCCTCGCCGGAGCCGGCCTCCCCACGCGAGCTCTCTCGCGAGCGCGTGTTCGTTCAATCAGTTTCTGATGCTAACTTATGTGCATGTTGTGTTTTTGGTGTGGTGATTTCTGAGCCCACATCGACTAACTTCGCTCATGATAACAACATGGAAGAGGATCGAGGAACTGAACCATGCCAAGATCCCCATCGACCGTAGAACCCGGAAATCCATCCGAAGACTGATCCCTCGAACCCCTCCGAACAGATGTACCAACATGAAATCGAACAAGCTTTGTAGAAAGTATGATTTCAAACCATTGTACTTATTAGTAGTAGCTAGGATCAAATCGGACACGAAGACAGCTTTGACGTGGTAGCTCGCGTCATCGGGTGTGGCGGGCAGGAGCGGCTACGCGAGCGCGTCCACGGATTGGGGCCAATGACAGGGAAGTGGAGGGGATGGGTCAGGGAGGCGGATTCGTCGGGGAGGCCCAGGGCCTAGGTGCGGTACGGGGACGGCCTCCCCTCTCGGCTGCGGGGGCGGCCTAGGTGGGGTGGAAGCTCCGGTGGTGGCCATGGGGTGCGAGCTCGCGATGCGGCCTAGGTGGGGTGCGAGCTCCGATGTGGCATCCCCCCTCGGTCTGGGGCCTATCTTGGGGACACCCCCTCCACATTGTATTTGTTCTGCCAAGTTGTTTTCCGTCGCTATAATGTTTGCCTCGGCCTCCTCTTTCGAACAACGCCCGTTTTAGGTAGGCCGCATCACGCTACCTCGCGCTCCCTAGGTCGCTCTCCAACGCCGCCAGCCTCCGGTCAGCCACTGTAGCTAGCCCCTCTCATATGCATCCGGGATTTCTCCGAATTAGGGTTTGGACCCCTCGGAACTCGTTTAAAATGATCAAGCATCCTTAGGGTTTTAATTTCATTTGTGTATTTTTGTATGAATAATATGTATATTTTTCTATGAATCCAAGTCCACTTGAATGTTTACACTCTTACTCTAGATAATATTATTGTTTTAGAAACTATGGATCCACTTAGTAGAAACCTTGAAGAAGAAGAAATACTGGAGAACATTATTGATGAGGACACCTCACAATATTTGAACTTGGAGGGACATGATGACGACAGCTCAAGTACTAGTCATGGAGAAGATGAAGACTCCGGTGAACGCAATTTAATGGTTACAAAGTCCGGCGAGGTATATGCATTGATTAAGCCTCTGCTGACTTCCACAAACAATCTTCTTCTACATGTATTAATTAACGCTTCTTTCTTCTTTTAGCCCTCTGGATCGACCAGCCAGCAACCATCTTCTTCTAGGAAAAAGAGCAAGCGAGGCGCGAGCCAGCGGTTGAAAGATCGTGCAAAGTTCACAATCGAAGCAGTCCGTGTTGATGGCAGGCCGATGGAGCCCAAGAAGGCCGCAGACAAATTTGTACGTCAGGCTGGAGTTCTTGTTAGGGACCAAATCCCAATCATAATTGAAAATTGGAATAAGCCAAAGAAGGGCGACGGTACCTTTGTCGATGACAGATCCAAAGAAACGCTTTGGAATTCATTGTTGGTAAATTTCACCCTTCCGCCAGAGGAGGATGAAAACAACCCGGTTATAAAGGAAAAGGTCAAAGAGTGGACTCTAAAGAAGATGGCTGACGCTTTCCGCAACTGGAAGACAAAATTGAACAAATTTGTCAAATCTGGCGAGACTCCAAATTTCGAAGACGCATATTATGCGAAGATAAGACCTCACTGGCCCGAATTTGAGACATATAAAAAAGTGCTATAGCTAAAAAGAGGTCAGAAACCAATATGCTTAATGCCCTGAAGAAGGAATATCACCAGAGGACGGGGTCAGGTGGCTACATATCTCAGAGGCCTAAGTGGGAGGAAGCTGAGAAGGCCCTGCGCGAGAGAGGGATCACACCCCAGACAGATGGGTGGGACCTACGTGCAAAGACTTGGTTCTACGGAATCGGGGCAAGGTTGGACCCAGAAACAGGATTGTGTATCTTCCCAACCCTCCTTGCCAAACCCGTCACTGAACTCATCACGGCATACGAGGAAACATCCGCCAGGACCTTCCATCCCGACAGAGAGAATGACCAGCTCACACGCGCCATCGGTAAAAAAGAACACCCTGGACATGCACGAGGCATAGGGGGTATGACGTGGAAGGATGGGTTTGCCGACTGGAGCGACTCTTACAGATGGCGCGGCAGAAAAGAAAAAGAGCGTACAGAGCGGATGACACAGATAGAACATGCACTTGCGGCGCTGCAGGCGCAAGTGAATGCACAACAGAGCCATCAAGCTACCGGCCCATCTCAGCGGCACGAAGAGCCTGCATTGGAAGCTGCCCGCGGCCCAGACTCTGCGCGGAAAAGCAGTGTGGCTTCCACGGAGAACGTGCACGCTTGAAATGACGGGTCCTCGATACCCCGTGGATGAGATCACGGAGAGCGAACACGCTGAGCTGCATGTGAGATTAATGGGCTTATCCATTAAGGTGGATGTCGGCTATGCCTTACCTCCTGTAGCTGGTGGAACTTACCACTGCTGACCGATTCCAGATGGCTATGCTATTGTCGGGGTGGATGAGGTTGTGAAGGAATATGAGGAAGCACAACTTGACCATGCTACAGGTGAAGGGGAAACTCAACTCAAATTTGCAGTGAAAACAACCATTCTTTGGAAGAAGGAACACATTGTGCTTCCAAATTGGAGGTCACTGGCACCCCCGCCGTCTCCGCAGCGTCAGCAGTCTGAGCCTTTTCAGCTATCTCCTGCGCGGCAGCCATCTCTGGCGCGGCAGCCATCTCCTGTGCGGCAGCCATCTCCGGCCCGTCAGCCATCTCCTGCGCGGCAGCCATCTCCGGCCCGTCAGCCATCTCCGGTGCTTCAGCCATCTCCTCAGCGTAAGCGGAAGAGCACTGCCACGAGGAGCATCAGTAGCAGTGCCACAAACAAATCCGCAGGAAACCGTACGCCAAAGAGTTCAAAAAACTACGTCCCGCAGCCTTCCGCCAAGCCATTGCCGGTTTTACCGTGGAATCGCAGCGACGAGGAGACCAATAGGATCTCGGAAGCACAGGTCAAGAAATTCTTTGCACCTAGACGGGCCGAGCCAAAGGAGAAAATAGATCCGGCGGTGGTGGAGAAGTTTTACAATAATCTTTTGAAACCTGAAACCCCACTTGTGCCGGACTACGAGCGCCAGATTTTGAAGGCGGATGCAAGGCGCCGTAGGGATACTGAAAGTAGCAGTCGTGAGGCACCCCAGAAAACAGTTCCCATACTCGGAGAGCAGGAAAACCAATCATGTGTCCCGCTCCAAATGTTCGACACACGAGACGCTCCTCCCGTAAATGATTACGAGGCAGAGCTACAAAGAAAGGCCAATGAGATGGGGATGACTTACATTGCATACTTGAACGTTATGGGAGACAACTTGCCCAAATGCGATGCCAACCCCATACAGCCATGGAAGTATGGGAAGAATCTCGTCAAGAAAGAGGAGCTCAAGACTCTACCAACAAAGATGCGAAAATTGCACAAGTGGTACCTTTATTTCTGCAAGACGAGAAAGGTAGAATGGATCACGGCGCATATAAGAGATGATATTTTCTTCTGCGGAGATCGCGATCGACTTCAACATTCAAGACTTGCATTTTCTATTCAATCAGAAGGAACTCGACAAAGCTGCCATCAACCTTTATTGTGTGTAAGTACTATTTCTATAATTCATATCTCATCTCATTCACTTTATTAATTGCATGTATATATATATATGCTCACCATATATGTATATACTATTATGCAGGAAAAAGGTTATGGAATGCAGGAAAGGAGGCCCTTTTGACATTGGGTTCGTTGACCCAAATAGAGTTCATGAAGAAGTGGTAGAAACCAAACCCGGGCAAACAGAAGATTACTTGCTAACGTCTTTACTGAGACAACAAACCAAAAGGGAAATACTATTGCCTTACAACTTCTCGTGAGTACTGTTACCCTCTCTCTTGTACACATTCTATTTCAGCTTACTCGATGTTAAGTGTAACTGATGATGAGTTATGCGTGCGTAGGTTCCACTTTATTCTGCTAGTCATTCAACCCGACTCAGGAAAAGTCCTTGTCATGGACTCGTTACGAAAAGAAAAAGAGATATGGGCAAACTTTAGAGAGATGCTCCAGAGGTAATTTCAATCATATTATCGCACTAGATCGACAAATTTCATGACAATAAGTAATTAATTACTCCTTTATCCATTTTCTTTGTCGGACAGGGTTTGGTAAAGGTTCACGGGCAGGGTTTGGTGAATGGTCAGAAGAACTAAAATTTGTAGACCAAAATGTAAGTAATACTAGCTAGCTTCCAATTCCATTATATCATGCTTTATTGATTATTATTTTGATTGAACTCTCTATTCTCGTAAAGTGCGCGCATCAGGGACACGGCAATAACTTATGTGGGTACTATGTTTGCGAATTCATTCGCAACACGATATGTGCGACGGGCCAAGCCGCACTAGAACAACTTAGAGTAAGTAAACAAAGTCCACAGCATTATTTTATTACCATCAATTGTGTTGACTTTTATTCTTATATATATATTGACGGCCCATTCTTCATATATATTCAGATCGAACGGATGCGGGACCAACTCCTACCATTTGAACGCATACGAGCCATTCAAGAGGAATTGGCGGGGTTCATACTTGATGAGGTCGTCACGCCTGGCGGAGAACTCTTTAGATATCCACCAAAATGAACGATGACGATGTATGAGCCGATGACGATGTATGTGTCGATGACGATGTTTGTGTATAATAATAGTTGCTTAATTATTCATGTACTCGTATGTACCGATGACGACTTATGTGTATACCGCTCCCGATTGATTCCCCCTCGCTCCCCCCTCCCGCAGAAATACGCCCAGAACGGGGCAGAGGCAGAAGTCTGCCGCGGCAGAGATTTAGGCCGTTTTCCTGCCGCGGCAGGAAAACAGCCTAAATCTCTGCCGCGGCAGAAGAACCTTTAACACCGGTTCCAGATACGAACCGGTGTTAATGGGGGGGCCTGAGGCCTGCGGCATCCCCACGTGCGCCACCCTTTAACACCGGTTCGTATAAGAACCGGTGTTAAAGGGGCCCCCCCTCTAACACCGAACCCTCAACAGCGGTTGGGGAACCGCTGTTAGAGGGCCCTCCCAACCGGAGTTAAAGGGGGGGCCTGCACTAGTGTTTGGAAGTACATACATAAGAAGATGCAGGACAACAAATGCAGTTCAGTTTTGATGAGATAATAGATACGTATATTTAGCTCATATATACTAGCTATTCAGAGATGCTACAACTGCATCAATGAGGTGGTTAAATACATTATGGAGTAACCTTCCTTGAGCTTCTGATATACATAGATAATAGGGTACGCGTTCATACGATGTGCTATTGACATAATGCACGTTTAGCGAGTTCCATTGCCGGCCGTACTTCACCCGGCGGCGTCTTCCCACCGTTATGCCCCCTGAAAAAAAATAGGAAATAGAACACCAGGCTGTTAGATCTAGTCTGACCTTTTTAGATGCACTGTAAGGGTCGAATACATAGATCTGAGAGGGAGAGATATAGAGATCGGAGTGGAGGGTCATTACCTGCCCCCTGGCTCGACAAGCACGAGCCAGAGGGGATGCCGGATCTAGATCCGCCGTCGTTGGCCATGGGAAAAAGTCGACGGCGTGGGCGTGCGGTGGTGGCGGCGCTTCCCGTCGGCCTAGCGCAAAAACCCTAATCGGTGGGTGTGTCGGTGGAGGGCTGCGGCGCACGGCAAACCTCGTACCGTGTGCGTCCCCCCCACCTCTTTATATGCGCGCTGGCGACAGGGGCCCACCAATCATGATAGGGTTGGGCGCCCCCGATTAGGGCGCAGTGAGGGACTCCGTTCGGGCCGTTGGGCCCGAACGTGGGAGATATCTATCTAACATTCTCCCCCTAGATCTCGACTTTACTTTTAACTTTGTACTTTACTCGTTTCATCACAGATCGATACATAGAACATGCTTCATCGTCTCAGCTCAATTGCCGATAGAATCAGACAGCCACTACATACTTTTCTATTTTGAAACAAATCATGTTACTTTTGGGCCTCTGTAGTCCAGGAGTCATAGGCTTTCCATTAAACCCATGCCGGCTATGTGTTACTTGAACACATTAGATGGTAAGCCTGTCGTTAGCGGATCCGCAAGCATATCCTTTGTCCTTATATGCTCGAGTCTTATAGTTTGATCCTGGACTTTGTCCTTCACAACATAGTACTTTATATCTGTAGACTTTGTAGCATTACTTGACTTGTTGTTGTGAGCATAGAATACCGCGTGCTCGTTGTTACAGTACATCTTTAGTGGCCTGCTGATGCAGTCAACCACTTTCAAGTCGGGTAGAATTTGTTTTAACCATAACGCCTGTCCCATGGCCTCATAACATGCTATAAATTATGCATACATCATAGATGATGCAACTATCGACTGTTTGGCGCTTCTCCACGAAATAGCACCTCCTGCGATAGTAAATACATATCCTGTCGTGGTCTTTCTGTCGTCTTTATCTCCCGCAAAATCCGCATCTGAATACCCTTTTATCTCTAGGGAATCAGATCTTTTATATGTTAGCATGAGGCCTTTTGTGCCTTGCACATAACGCAAAACTTTCTTTACCATCTTCCAGTGCTCTATGCCTGGATTCTATTGATATCTATCGAGTACCCCGGTGATAAAAGCTAAGTCAGGGCGAGTGCACACTTGTGCATACTGTAAGCTTCCAACAGCCAAGCATACGGTACTGACTTCATTTGATCGATCTCATATTGGTTCTTTGGACTTTCGGATTTCCCAAAACTATCGCCCTTGACTATGGGAGTAGGTATTGCATTACTCGCATGCATATTGTATTTCTTTAGAATATTTTCACAATACGCTTTCTGCGACAGTCCAAACACTCCATTCTGTCTATCTCGGTGAATTTCTATGCCCAAAACATAAGAAGCTTCACCAAGGTCTTTCATGTCAAAATTTGAAGACAAGAACTTCTTTGTTTCTAGTAGTAGACTGACATCACTGCTAGCAAGCAGGATGTCATCCACATACAGAATTAGGAAAATATATTTCCCACTTTTGAACTTTACATAAATGCAGTTGTCCTCAACATTCTCTTTGAATCCAAATCTTTTAATTGTATCATTGAACTTTAAATACCACTGCCTAGAGGCTTGCTTTAACCCATAAATGGATTTCTTTAGGCGGCATCCCATATGTTCCTTCCCCTTGGGTTGTTTCATGTAAACATTTTCTTCTAAATCTCTATTTAGAAATGCCGTCTTAACACCCATTTGATGTAACTCTAAATCAAAATGTGCAACTAGTATCATTATGATTCTAAAGGAGTCCTTACATAAGACCGGAGAAAAAAGTCTCATTGTAATCTACCCCTTCTCTTTGCGTAAAGCCTTTTGCCACAAGTCTAGCTTTGTACTTTTCTACATTCTCATTGGAGTCATACTTTGTTTTGTAGACCCATTTGCATCCTACTGTTTTCGCTCCTTTAGGAATTTCCTCTAAGTCCCAAACATTGTTGGAACTCATTGATTTCATTTCATCCTCCATTGCCTCCACCCACTTAGCTGAGTGAGGGCTACTCATGGCTTCTTCATATGAGGTAGGATCGTCCTCCATATGAACTGTGTTGTAGACTTTGTAGATTTCTTTGAAAATGGCTGGTCTTCGTTCTCTTTTAGACCTTCTGAGTTCATCAGACTCTTGCTCATTTCTTGCCTCAGGTTCTGGCACATTCTCAGCATGTGGCTGTTCTGGCTCCCTTTCGTGCTCAACAGTGGGTTCAGGTGGCTCCTGATGGACAGGTTCCGAACTTTCTCCCATTGTTGTCACGTGTGGAGTCACAACAGGTGTCGGCACCACAACCTCAGGGGTTGTAGATGGTGGCACAACAGGTAGCGAGAAAAATGGCTCCTGAGTCATCGGATTAGGTGCATGCACCCTCTTCTACTCAAGATCAATTTCCCGAGCTACCGTGCTCCCCCTCATCAATTCGTCCTCCAAGAAGACTGCATGTCTCGTTTCGACAAACTTTGTGTATCTGTCAGGGCAGTAGAAACGATAGCCTTTTTATTTATCTAGATAGGCAATGAAGTGGCAAGATATTGTTTTGGGGTCTAACTTTGCAATGTTTGGATTGAAAACTTTTGCCTCAGCTAGGCTCCCCCAGATCCTTAAGTGGTGCAGAGAGGGGACTCTGCCTGTCCATAATTCATACGGCGTTTTGGGCACCGACTTACTTGGTACTCTGTTGAGAATGTGAATGGCGGTTTTAAGCGCCTCCATCCACAATCCCAATGGGAGGGTGGAATAGCTCATCATGCTGCGCACCATATCCATAAGGGTACGGTTACTCCTTTCAGCTACTCCGTTTTGTTGAGGTTCGCCCGACATAGAATACTGGGCGACTATTCCATTTTCCTATAGGAACCTTGCAAATGGTCCTAGTACTTTACCATATGGAGTATGCCGACCGTAGTACTCCCCCCCCCCACGGTCAGACCGGACTATCTTAATGAAGGGTTTCGCGGCATAGTAAACCAAAATTTTCTACGGATGCGAACAGAGGGAAGCCAAGATCTAATCTAGGAGATGCAAACACCGAGAGAGATTGGATTAGATCTTATACCCTTGAAGATTCGCACAGCGGAACGTTCGTCGGAACATGGGTGATGTAGTCGTACTCGCTTCTCCTCCTCGCGATCCGATCCGATCTAGCACCACAAGTGGCGATGCCTCCGTGAGATGCACACGTGCAGCACCTCGACGTCTCCTCTTTCCTCGGCCAGCAAGTATGGTGGAGAGATGGATTGGATCTACAATGCGATGGCGCGGTGCAAGTGGTGGAGAATTTCTGCAGCAGGGCTTCGCCTACACGCAGTCGGGAGGGAGAGAGAGAGGAGGGCAGCAGGGCGACTGGGCTTGAGGGAAGGTGTGGAGGGGTGGTGCGCCCCAGCCCTCTATATATAGAGGGGTGGGTGCCAGCCCTAACCCCTCCCCCAAGTCCAAGGCCGGCGGCCAAGGAGGGAGGAGTGGGGGGCAAGGAAACCCCCCCTTCTAGAAGCTCCAATTAGGGTTTATCCCTTGTTTGGCCGGCTGGGACCTATGGGGCCTTGTGCCCCTGGCCCAATGCGGCCAGGGCACTCCCTCATAGGCCCATGCCCCCTCCCGGAAGGTGGGACCACGTTGGCCCCCTTCCGGAAGGTTCTAGAAGCTTCCGGTA
Organism: Avena atlantica; assembly: GCA_910589765.1. Taxonomy (NCBI): domain Eukaryota; kingdom Viridiplantae; phylum Streptophyta; class Magnoliopsida; order Poales; family Poaceae; genus Avena; species Avena atlantica. Next base: position 302,426,201 of record OU342738.1, read on the forward strand.
CAATACCGATTAACCCGGAACAATTCCGAACTCCAAAAACTGCACTGCCTTATATGAATCTTATTCTCCGGACCATTCCGGAACCTCTCGTGATGTCCCGGATCCCATCCGAGACCCCGAAAAAAACTCATAAACCAATTATCCAATCTACCTAGCGTCGAGACACGTTAAGTGTGTGACCCTTCGGGTTCGAGAATATGCAGACATGATCTTCTATCAATAATCAACAACGGGGTCTGGAAACCCATATTGACTCCCACACATTCATCGATGATCATATCGGATGAACCACGATGCCAGTATTCAATCAATCCCATATATATATTCCCTTTGTCTCGCGATATTTTACTTGCCCGAGATTTGATCATCGGTACCGTCATACCTAGTTCAATCTCGTTCACAGCAAGTACTTTACTCGTTCCGTAATCCGATATCACTTTGTAATTAAATCCTTAACCACATGCTTGCAAGCGGTGTTGATATCGATTACCGAGTGGGCCCGAAGTATATCTCTCTGACTTGGGAGGGACAAATCCCATCTCGATACATACAACACAACAGGTACTTTCCGATCACCTGAGAGACACCTTTATGATCACCCTCTCATAGGATGATGTTTTATGACCTCAAAGCTTTCTTCCAATACCAGGGAGTTGTATTATCTCATGGTCTAAGGAATACAATATTTGACATAAGAAAAGCTTCGCAAAGATGAACACGATGACACGATCTAATTGCTTCGCTTAGTTTGGGTCTGTCCATCACATCATTCTCCCAATGATATGATCTCATTATTAATCGACAACTCATGTCCATGGTTAGGAAACCTTAACCATCATTAATCAATGAGATAGTCCATAGAGGCGTACTAGGGACACGGTGTTGTTTACAAACCACACAAGTATTAAAGTTTCCGCTTAATACAATTCTAGCATGGAATATAAACATTATCATGAACAAGAATTATAATAATAACATCTTTATTATTGCCTCTAGGGCATAATTCCAACAGTCTCCCACTTGCACTAGAGTCAATAATCTAGTTTACATTTGGCAACAATCTCACACCCATGGCACTGAGGTGCTGATCATGTTTTACACGTGGAAGAGGTTTAGTCAATGGATCTGCGACATTCAGATCTGTATGTACTTTAATAATCTTTAGATCTCCATCTGCTATATAATCACGGATTATATGAAACTTGCAGTTGATATGCTTCGTATTTGGATGATATCTTGGTTCCTTAGCGAGTGCTATGGCGCCAGTGTTGTCACACAATATCTCCAGTGGGTCCAATGCACTTGGAACCACGCCAAGCTTAGTGATGAAGTTCCTGATCCAAACTCCTTCACTTGACGCTTCTGCAGCAGCCATGTATTCCGCTTCTACTGTAGATCTCGCGATCACGCTTTGCTTGCATCTTCTCCAGCTCATAGCTCCTCCATTCAAAATATACACGTATCCTATCTGAGATTTAGAATCATCCTTGTCGGTGTCGAAACTAGCATCGACGTAACCTTTTACGACGAGCTGTTCATCACCCCCATAGACTAAGAACATTTCTTTAGTCCTATTTAGGTACTTTAGGATGTTCTTCACGGCTGTCCAGTGTTCCACTCCTGGATCACTTTGATATCTGCTCGTCAAACTAAGAGCATTGGACACATCCGGTCTAGTACACAGCATGGCATACATGATAGAACCTATGGCCGAGGCATAAGGCACTTTTCTCATAGCTTACCTATCATTAACCGTAGCTGGACACTGAGCCTTGCTCAATATCTTACCTGACAACATAGGCACTGAACCTTTCTTTGCCTTATCCATTCTGAACCTTTTCAGAACTTTGTCTAGGTATGTACTCTGGCTTAAAGCTATCAGGCGTCTTTGTATATCTCTATAGATTTTGATGCCCAATATATAAGCAGCTTCACCTAGGTCTTTCATTGAAAAACACTTGTTCAAATAACTCTTCACATCGTTAAGCATGTTAATGTCATTTCCAATAATCAATATGTCATCCACATATAGTACCAGAAATGTCACCGAGCTCCCACTCACTTTCTTGTAGATACAAGCTTCGTAGCAATTTGTAACAAATCCAAAGCTCTTGATCACTTGATCAAAACGAAGGTTCCAAATCCGAGATGCTTGCTTCAGTCCATAAATAGAACGCTGAAGTTTGCATACTTTATCAGCATCCTTAGGATCGACAAATCCTTCGGGTTGCATCATATACAACTCTTCATCAATGTTGCCATTGAGGAACGCAATCTTGACATCCATCTGCCATGTTTCATAATCATGAAACGTAGCAATTGCTAATAAAATCTGAATTGACTTAAACATAGCTACGGGAGAGAAAGTCTCATCGTAGTCAACACCTTGAACTTGTCGAAAACCTTTCGCGACAAGCCGTGCTTTATAGACGGTAACATTACCATCCGCGTCCGTTTTCTTCTTGAAGATCCATTTGCACTCAACGGCCTTTCGGTCGCTAGGAGGGTCCACCAAAGTCCATACTTGGTTTTCGCTCATGGATCCCAATTCGGATTTCATGGCTTCTAGCCATTTCTCAGAGTCTGGGCTCATCATCGCTTCCTCATAGTTCGTAGGTTCACTGTCTTCTACTAACAAGACAGTCAAGACAGGGTTGCCGTACCACTCAGGAGGGGCACGCGACCTTGTCGACCTGCGACGTTCAATAGCAGCATCGTCCGAAGCTTCATGATCCTTGTCATTAGCTTCCTCTATTGTTGGTGCAGGCGACACTGAAAAAATTTCAGGTGCTGCGCTACTCTCCAACTACAGAGAAGGTTCAATAACCTCGTCTAGCTCTACTTTCCTCCCACTCACTTCTTTCGAGAGAAACTCCTTCTCAAGAAAGGAACCGTTCTTTGTGACAAACACTTTGACTTCGGTTCTGTGATAGAAGGTATACCCAATAGTTTCCTTAGGGTATCCTATGAAGACGCATTTCTCCGCTTTGGGTTCGAGCTTGTCTGGCATCAACTTCTTGACGTAAGCTTCGCATCCCCAAACTTTAAGAAACGACAAATTAGGTTTAGCACCAAACCACAGTTCATACGGTGTCGTCTCAACGGATTTAGATGGAGCCCTATTTAAAGTGAATGCAGCGGTTTCTAATGCATAACCCCAAAATGATAACGGCAAATCAGTAAGAGACATCATCGATCGGACCATATCTAATAGGGTTCGGTTCCGGCGTTCAGACACACCATTGCGCTGTGGTGTTCCGGGTGGCATGAGTTGCGAAACGATTCCGCTTGCTTTAAGATGCGTGAGAAAATCATAACTCAAATATTCACCTCCACGATCGGATCGTAGAAACTTAATCTTTCTGTTACGATGGTTCTCCATCTCCTTCTGAAATTCCTTGAACTATTCAAATGTTTCAGATTTATGTTCCATTAAATAGATATACCCATATCTACTTAAGTCATCGGTAAAAGTGAGAAAATAGCGATATCCACCGCGCGTCGAAACACTCATCGGTCCGCATACATCGGTATGTATGATTTCCAACAAGTCCGTTGCTCGCTCCATCATACTGGAGAACGGGGTTTTGATCATCTTGCCCATGAGGCATGGTTCGCATGTGTCAAATGATTCAAAATCAAGAGACTCCAAAAGTCCATAAGAATGGAGTTTCTTCATGCGTTTTACACCAATATGACCTAGACGACAGTGCCACAAATAAGTAGTATTATCACTATCTACTTTGCATCCCTCGCAAGCCGCCGTCTATTCTGTAGCTCCTGTTTCGAGTTACAAATATTAGCAACTGAACCAGTATCAAATACCCAGGCACTACAACGAGGGCTAGTAAGGAAAACATCAATAACATGTATATCAAATATACCTTTGATGGTGCCAGCCTTCTTGTCCGCTAAGTACTTCGGACAGTTGCGCTTCTAGTGACCCTTGTCCTTGCAATAGAAGCACTCAGTGTCCGGCTTAGGACCAGACCTGAGCTTCTTCTCAGCAGGGGCAACGCGCTTGCCGCCGCCTTTCTTGAAGGGCTTCTTTGCACCCTTACCTTTATTGAAGGTGGGGGGCTTGTTGACCATCAACACATGATTATCCTTTTTGATGTCCACCTCCGCAGCCTTCAGCTTTGCGAAGAGCTCGGTGATGGTATCAGTGGAACCAATCTGATTGTGAGTCACTAAAAAACTTTTGTAGCTGGGAGGGAGTGATTGCAGAACCCTGTCAATCTTGAGCTCCTCTGGAATCTTGTAGTCCAGTTTCTCAAGGCGTTGAGTGTAGCCCGACATCTTAATGGCGTGCTCACTAACGGAACTCCCTTCCTCCATCTTGCAGTTAAAGAACTTCTCAGAGATCTCATATCTCTCAGAACGGGCCTGAGTCTGAAACATGGTTTTCATCTCCTCGAGAATCTCAAAGGGCCCAGGATAGTCTTCAAAACGATTTTGAAGGTCCGATTCCATAGCAAACAACATGGTGCTCTTAATCACACCATAATCATCTTTGCGCGACTGATAGACAGCTTTCTCATCAGCCGGCGCAGTAGCAGCAGGGGCGTCACCTAACGCATTTTCAAGGACATAGTCCTTTTGACCGCCAGAGAGAATGATTCTCAGATTGCGGAACCAGTTGGTGAAGTTAGACCCATTGTTTTTAAGATTTTCCTTCTCAGCAAAAACGTTGAAGTTGAGGTTGGACTTAGCCATTTGATCTACAATATTTGCAAGTACAAATTAGACTATGTTCATGATAACTAGTTCAACTTTTAATCAAATTACTAGGTGAACTCCCACTAAATTCAACATCCCTCAAGTTGTTTAGTGAACACGATCCAAATTCACCACACCTAATCCGATCTTCACGAGAAGAGATGTGGTTTCAATGGTGGACAACAAAGTGTCGATCATATCATTCATATGAATCATGCTTAACCTTTCGGTTCGTGTGTTCCGAGGCCATGTCTGTACATTCCAGGCTCGTCAAGTTAGACCCAAGTATTTCCGCATGTGCAAAACTGGCTTGCACCCGTTGTATGTGAACGTAGATTCTATAGCACCCGATCATCACGTGATGCTTGGACACGACAAACTTTCACAACGGTGCATACTTGGGGAGAACACAGTTTTTATCTTGATCTTTAAGTGAGGAATCATCTTATAATGCTACCGTCGCGATCTAAGCATAATAAGATACATAAAAGGATAAACATCACATGCATATAACTTTATGTGACATGGTATTAGCCAATCTTCGCGCAATGATCTCCATCTTGTGCGTGCCGGCATGATCTCCATCACTCCACCATGATTGCCTCCACCACGAATAGCAACTACAACTATTGCTAACTACTTAGCGATAAAGTGAAACTATTACATGGCATATAAGAAGTTGACACACAGGTCATACACAATTATGAAGACAACCATATGGCTCCTGCCGGTTGTGTACTCATCGACATGCAAGTCGTGAAACATTACAAAACATGATCATCGCATACATTATACACATCACATCTTGGGCCATACCATATCATAGAAAACACTCCCTGCAAAAACAAGTTAGACGCCTCTACTTTGTTGTTGCATGTTTTACGTGGCTTATGGGAGTAGCATGCTAAGAACGATTTTTACCTACGGAAAGCCACAACGGTGATATTATGGTTGCCAAACTCCGGTGTAAATCCCATGACAACTATAGTGAGAGAAACTGGCATCCACCAGCCGCATGTGTGGAACAAGCCACACGTCAAGTGCGGAGCCGGTCTCGCGAACGACGTCGCGTAAGGTTGGCCTGGACCGCTTCAATCTCACTATACCGCTTCATAAGAAGAACACAAACAAGAGGCTTGCAACAGAAAACATCAACGCCCTCAACAACCATGTTGCGTTCTACTCGTGAAACACATCTACGCATAGATCTAGCTCTGATACCACTGAAGGGTTTCGCGGCATAGTAAATCAAAAATTTCTGCGGATGCGAACAGAGGGAAGCCAAGATCTAATCTAGGAGATGCAAACAACGAGAGAGATTGGATTAGATCTTCATACCCTTGAAGATTCGCACAGCGGAACGTTCGTCGGAACGTGGGTGATGTAGTCGTACTCGCTTCTCCTCCTCGCGATCCGATCCGATCTAGCACCACAAGTGGCGATGCCTCCGTGAGATGCACACGTGCAGCACCTCGACGTCTCCTCCTTCCTCGGTCCAGCAAGTATGGTGGAGATATGGATTGGATCTACAACGCGATGGCGCGGTGCAAGTGGTGGAGAATTTCTGCAGCAGGGCTTCGCCTACACGCAGTCGGGAGGGAGAGAGAGAGGAGGGCAGCAGGGCGACTGGGCTTGAGGGGAAGGTGTGGGGGGTGGTGCGCCCCAGCCCTCTATATATAGAGGGGTGGGCGCCAACCCTAACCCCTCCCCCAAGCCCAAGGCCGGCGGCCAAGGAGGGAGGAGTGGGGGGCAAGGAAACCCCCCCCTTCTAGAAGCTCCAATTAGGGTTTATCCCTTGTTTGGCCGGCTGGGCCCTATGGGGCCTTGTGCCCCTGGCCCAATGCGGCCAGCGCACTCCCTCATAGGCCCATGACCCCTCCCGGAAGGTGGGACCACGTTGGCCCCCTTCCGGAAGGTTCTAGAAGCTTCCGTTACAATACCGATTAACCCGGAACAATTCCGAACTCCAAAAACTGCACTGCCTTATATGAATCTTCTTCTCCGGACCATTCTGGAACCTCTCGTGATGTCCCGGATCCCATCCGAGACCCCTAAAAAAACTCATAAACCAATTATCCAATCTATCCTAGCGTCGAGACACGTTAAGTGTGTGACCCTTCGGGTTCGAGAATATGCAGACATGATCTTCTATCAATAATCAACAGCGGGGTCTGGAATGTAGGGTTCGCAGCATAGAAAACAAAAATTTTCCTACGATGTGAACTATATACCAAGATCTATCTACTAGATACAAACAACGGGCGGATGTATATCCATAGAGAACATACCCTTGAAGACCGACAAAGCTTAACGAGTTCAACTCGTGGTTGATGTAGACGATCTCTTGCCGATCTCAAGATCGAGAGGAAGTCCTAGCGCCGCAAATCAGCAGCGCATCCGTGCTCACACACACGTTCGAGGCATCAAGCAACCTCCGCCTCCTCGCTCCAGCGATGCAGTGGAAGCACAACTCTTTCTTGCCGAATAGCCACCGGGAACATGTATCTCGCTAGTCCGAGACCATGGCGGATAAATTCTAGAGGGGGAGAGAGATCCTTCATGAGGAGGTGTGAGAGACAAGTGAGGAGGGGGGCTCCTTTTATAGGAGGAGGGGGGCACCCAAGGGGGTAGCCGCCGGCCATGGGGGTTGCCCCCTCCCCTCCTTCATTCATGTGGGTGGACACTCCACTCACAAAATTCCCTTTAAAATCCCTCCACTCAAAAGTCCACTCAAATTCCCATTAAATTTCCACCAAATTTAATGCAAACTCTCATTAAATAAAACTCTTTTATTTTATTCAGAATTTTGTCAATTACTTTAATGACAAACATTCACATATAACCCCTTGCTAGAATTCTATTTCACATGCATAACCACTTTATGCAATTTCACCCGAAAACCTGTTTCGGTATCTAGTGAAATAAATTCCTGCGCTTGTTCATTCTTTCGGCATGAAACATTTGATCCAATTGGATGTCTGTGTCTCTTAAGTGTGTCACCCTACGGTTCGTGAATAATGCGGACATGATCGAGACCCCTCTCGGATCAATAATCAGAAGCGGGATCTGGAGACCCATACTGACTCCCACACATTCAACGATGACTTTCTTGTGATCGTCGGAACCTTTTACGCTAGTATCTTAATCCCTTTGTTTCACGATATATTACATGTCCGAGATTCGATCATCGGTATCTCCATACCTAGTTTGATCTCGTTACTGACATGCACTCTTTTCTCGTTCCTGTGATATAACATTCTAGTGATCAAATCACTTGCTTGCAAGCTAATCAATGTGATATCACCGAGAGGGCCCAGAGTATATTTATCCGTCATCGGGATGAACAAATTCCACTCTCGATCCATGAGCCTCAACATAACACTTTATTAGTTCTGAATCCATCTTTATAATCACCCTGTTACGGTGTGACGTTTGATGTTATCAAGAAACTCTTCCGGTGTTAGTGATTGACATGATCTCATGGTCTAAGGATTAGGATCACTTCGTAAGTTGTTATAGCAATATAAACTCAATGACTTTGATCGTAATGCTATACTTCGGATGAATGTTCATCACACCATTACACTAATGTTGTGATCCCGTTATTAACAACATCCAATGTCCATGATCAGGAAACTTTGATCATCTTGTTAATCAACGAGCTAGTTTATGAAAGAGGCATAACTAGGAACTTTCTGTTTGTTTATTAAACACACATGTATTAACGTTTCCGTATTAATACAATTATAGCATGCAAAATAAACATCTATCATATACTTGGAATACACATAATAAACACTTTATTATTGCCTCTCAGGGCATATTCCCTTCAGTCTCCCACTTGCACTAGAGACAATAATCTAGTTACATAGTGATAAATCTAACACCCATTGAGTTCTGGTGTTGATCATGTTTTTCTCTAGGGAGAGTTTTAGTCAACGGATCTGCTACATTGAGATTCGTATGTACTTTACAAATCTTTATATCTCCATCCTTGACATGCTCGCGGATGGAGTGAAACCGGCGCTTAATATGCTTGGAATGCTTGTGAGACCTTGGCTCTTTGGCATTGGCAATGGCACCATTGTTGTCACAATAGATCACCATTGGGTCCAACGCGTTTGCCACCACTCCTAGTTCGGATATGAACTCCTTCATCCAAACTGCTTCCTGAGCCGCTTCTGAAGCAGCAACATATTCAGCCTCCGTTGTTGATCCCGCTACCACAGGTTGTTTGGAGCTCCTCCAACTAACCGCTCTGCCATTCATGAGAAATACGTATCCGGATTGAGACTTAGAGTCATCCGGATCGGTGTCAAATCTAGCGCCGACATAACACTTAGTTACGAGCTCTTCTTCACCTCCGTATACAAGAAACATATCCTTAGTTCTTCGTAAGTACTTAAGGATATCCTTGACCGCTATCCAGTGTTTCGAACCTGGATCCGATTGGTACCTACTAGTCAAACTAATAGCATGTGCCACATCCGGTCTTGTACATAGCATGGCGTACATTATAGAGCCTATGGCTGAAGCATAGGGGACTTTGTCCATTATCTCTCTTTCTTCCGCCGAAGCCGGACTTTGAGTCTTACTCAATGTCTTGCCTTGCAACATAGGTAAGAACCCCTTCTTACTTCCGTCCATTTTAAACTTCTTTAAAATCTTATCAAGGTATGTACTTTGCGATAGCCCTATTAGGCGCCTAGATCTATCTTTATAGATCTTTATGCCTAATATGTATGACGCTTCACCTAGGTCCTTCATTGAAAATTTGCTGCTTAGATAACTTTTAACACTGTTTAAAAGATCTATATCATTTCCGATCAATAATATGTCATCCACATATAATATCAGAAATGCCACATTGCTCCCACTCACTTTCTTGTAAATACAAGCTTCTCCATAAGTTTGGACAAATCCAAACTCTTTGATCACCTCATCAAAGCGGAGATTCCAACTTCGTGATGCTTGCTTCAATCCATAGATGGATCGCTGAAGCTTGCACACCTTGTTAGCATCCTTAGGATCGACAAAACCCTTTGGTTGTATCATACACAACTCTTCTTCAATATTAACATTGAGAAACGCGGTTTTGACATCCATCTGCCATATCTCATAATCGAAATATGCAGCAATTGCTAACATAATCCTAACTGACTTTAGCATCGCTACGGGAGAGAAAGTCTCATCATAGTCAACTCCTTGAATTTGTCGAAACCCCTTTGCGACAAGTCGAGCTTTATAGACGGTCACATTACCATCAGCATCGGTTTTCCTTTTGAAAATCCATTTGTTCTCCACGGCCTTTCGGTCGTGAGGTAATTCCACCAAGTTCCAAACTTGATTTTCATACATGGATTCCATCTCGGATTTCATGGCTTCTAACCATTTGTTGGAATCCGGGCTCATCGTCGCTTCTTCATACGTCGCAGGGTCATCATTTTCATCAACCATGAAATTCATGACAGGATTTCCGTACAGCTCGGGAGCTGCACGCGTCCTGTTTGACCTACGAGGTTCGGTAGTACTCTCTTTCGGAGTTTCATGATCATTATCATTAGTTCCCTCTTCAACAGGTGGAGCCAACTCCGGAACAACTTCCGGCGCTGCGCTACTCGCCATACTTTGAAGAGAAGGTTCCACAACCTCTTCGAGTTCTACCTTCCGACTACTCACACCTTTCGCGAGAAACTCTTTCTCTAGAAAGGATCCATTCTTGGCAACAAAAACCTTGCCCTCGGATCTGTGATAGAAGGAATACCCAATAGTTTCTTTAGGGTATCCTATGAAGACGCATTTTTCCGCTTTGGGTTCGAGTTTATCCGGTTGAAGTTTCTTCACATAAACATCGCATCCCCAAACTTTAAGAAATGACAGCTTAGGTTTGTTTCCAAACCACAATTCATACGGTGTCTTTTCAACGGATTTAGATGGTGCCCGATTTAAAGTGAATGCAGCAGTTTCTAGTGCATAACCCCAAAATGACAACGGCAAGTCCGTCAGAGACATCATAGATCGAACCATATCTAATAAAGTACGATTACGATGTTCCGACACACCATTTCGCTGTGGTGTTCCGGCAGGTGTGAGTTGTGAAACAATTCCACACTCTTTCATGTGAGTGCTAAACTCGTAACTTAGATACTCACCTCCACGGTCGGACTGTAGAAATTTGATCTTTCTATTACGATGATTTTCCACTTCATTCTGAAACTCCTTGAACTTTTCAAAGGTTTCAGACTTGTGTTTCATCAAGTAGATATAACCGTATCTACTCAAATCATCTGTGAAAGTAACAAAATAACGATATCCACCTCGCGCCGACACACTCATTGGACCACATACATCAGAATGTATGATTTCCAATAAATCTGTCGCGCGTTCCATTGAACCGGAAAACGGCGTTCTAGTCATCTTGCCCGTAAGGCATGGCTCACATGTATCAAATGATTCATAATCAAGTGATTCCAAAAGTCCATCCGAATGGAGCTTCTTCATGCGTTTAACGCCAATATGACCTAGACGGCAGTGCCACATATATGCGGATATATCATCATTAAGTTTAATCCTTTTAGCATCAACATTATGAATATGTGTAACATTATCATCGAGATCTAATAGAAATAAACCATTCATCATCGGTGCATGACCATAAAAGATTTCATTCATATAAATGGAACAACCATTGTTCTCGGATTTAAATGAATAACCACTTCGCATCAAACACGATCCAGATACAATGTTCATGCTCAGTGCAGGCACCATATAACATTTATTTAAGTTTATAACTAATCCCGACGGTAAGTGGAGAGGCAGCGTTCCGACGGCAATCACATCAATGCTTGATCCATTGCCGACACGCATCTTGACCTCACCCCTTGCTAGCGGTCGCTTGTTCCGCAGCCCCTGATTCGAGTTACAAATATTAGCAACTGAACCGGTATCAAATACCCAGGTGCTACTGTGAGCACTAGTCAAGTACACATCAATAACATGTATATCATATATACCTTTGTTTGCCTTGCCGGCCTTCTTGTCTGCCAGATACTTGGGGCAGTTGCGCTTCCAGTGGCCAGTCCCCTTACAATAGTAGCACTCGGAATCAGACTTAGGTCCAACTCGGGGTTTCTTTTCAGGCGCGGCAACAGGCTTGCCGCCCTTACTTCCCTTCCGTTTTCCCTTCTTGTCTTTCTTGAAACCAGTGTTCCTATTGATCATCAACACTTGATGTTCCTTTTTGATCTCCACTTCTGCAGTTTTAAGCATTGACAGAAGCTCGGGGAGAGACTTCTTCATGCCTTGCATATTATAGTTCATCACGAAGCTCTTATAGCTAGGTGGCAGAGACTGCAGAACACGATGGATGCCTAAGTCAATGGGAATCGTTATTCCCAAGGACACAAGCTTATCGGCGTAACCCGACATCTTGAGTACATGCTCACTAACGGAGCTGTGCTCTTCCATCATGCAGCTAAAGAACTTTTCTGAAGCGTTGTAGCTCTCTACAGCAGCATGTGTGTCGAAAATCATTTTCAACTCACCCATTGTATCAAATGCATTGCCGTTTTCGAAACGCTTTCGAAGTTCCGGCTCTAGCCCATACAATATGCCGCAATGAACTAAGTTGTGGTCCTCCTGACGAGTCAGGGGCATCATCAAAAGGTGGGGGGCCTAACGGCGCTTCTAGCACATATTGCTTTTGTGCAGCAGAGAGGAGAATCCTCAAATTCATGGCCCATTCGGTAAAGTTGCTACCGTTCGTTGCTAGTTTCTCTTTCTCCATGAACACATTGAAATTAAAAGCAGGTGGTGCCATCTACAACAGAATTTGTAAAGTTTAGACCTAGTGTATGATAGATTGAGTTCAACTAATCTATATTACGAATGAACTCCCACTCAAAAACGACATCCCTCGTGCCTTTTTGGTGATTACATGAACCAAATCCACTACACCAAGTCCGATCATCACGTGAGTCGGTATAGCTTCAAAGGCGAGCATCAAATGGGCATCATATCAACTATATGACTCATGCTTAACCTTTTGGTCTGTGTTCCGAGGCCATGTCTGTACATGCTAGGCTCGCCAAGTTAGAACCTTAGTATTCGCGTGTGTAACTGTTTTACACCCGAAATATGGTCGTGGATCCAAGAACACCCGATCATCACGTGATGTCTTGGAGCGACGAAAACATAATCGGTGCATACTAAAGTAAGAACACATTCTTATCTTGATATTTAAATGAGGGATCATCTTATTATGCTAACAAAGCGCTAAACAAGCAATATAAGATGCTATCAAACATCATATGTTTATTAGTGAAATTATATGGTTCCCGCAGATGATCTTTATCATGTGCATCGTGGTATGATCACTATCATACCTATATGTGTAAATCCAAGGTCTATGGATTTTACACGCTATGTGTGTTGTAAGAGTATCATCTCATACTTCTACTTACAACACTTCCATATCATAACACTAGCCCAGCAACAATCTAAACTAGACGCCTCTAATTTATCCATTGCAAGTTTTACGTGGCTTAGGGCTTTCGAGATAGAACCGTTCTTACCTACGAACATGAACCACAACGAGGATAATCAAATTGTTGACAACTCGCTTGCAAAATAGATATTGACTATAGTAGGAGAGACAGACACCCGCTAGCCACTTATGCAAACTAGTTGCATGTCAAGCGTGGAACAGGTCTCATGTGCGAGGACATGTAAAGTTTGTCCGGGCCGCTTCATCCCACTATGCCACCAATATCCGAAATTACAACAAAGGAGCAACAACATGATCATCATCGCCCACATACTCATATGTGTACTACCCGTGTAAAGTATCTACGCATAGATCCGGCTCTGATACCACTGTAGGGTTCGCAGCATAGAAAACAAAAATTTTCCTACGATGTGAACTATATACCAAGATCTATCTACTAGATACAAACAACGGGCGGATGTATATCCGTAGAGAACATACCCTTGAAGACCGACAAAGCTTAACGAGTTCAACTCGTGGTTGATGTAGACGATCTCTTGCCGATCTCAAGATCGAGAGGAAGTCCTAGCGCCACAAATCAGGAGCGCATCCGTGCTCGCACACACGTTCGAGGCACCGAGCAACCTCCGCCTCCTCGCTCCAGCGACACAGCGGAAGCACAACTCTTTCTTTCCGAATAGCCACCGGGAACATGTATCTCGCTAGTCCGAGACCATGGGGGATAAATTCTAGAGGGGGAGAGAGATCCTTCACGAGGAGGTGTGAGAGACAAGTGAGGAGGGGGGCTCCTTTTATAGGAGGAGGGGGCACCCAAGGGGGTGGCCGCCGGCCATGGGGGCTGCCCCCTCCCCTCCTTCATTCATGTGGGTGGACACTCCACTCACAAAATGCCCTTTAAAATCCCTCCACTCAAAAGTCCACTCAAATTCCCATTAAATTTCCACCAAATTTAATGCAAACTCTCATTAAATAAAACTCTTTTATTTTATTCAGAATTTTGTCAATTACTTTAATGACAAACATTCACATATAACCCCTTGCTAGAATTCTATTTCACATGCATAACCACTTTATGCAATTTCACCCGAAAACCTGTTTCGGTATCTAGTGAAATAAATTCCTGCGCTTGTTCATTCTTTCGGCATGAAACATTTGCTCCAATTGGATGTCGGTGTCTCTTAAGTGTGTCACCCTACGGTTCGTGAATAATGCGGACATGATCGAGACCCCTCTCGGATCAATAATCAGAAGCGGGATCTGGAGACCCATACTGACTCCCACACATTCAACGATGACTTTCTTGTGATCGTCGGAACCTTTTACGCTAGTATCTTAATCCCTTTGTTTCACGATATATTACATGTCCGAGATTCGATCATCGGTATCTCCATACCTAGTTTGATCTCGTTACCGACATGCACTCTTTTCTCGTTCCTGTGATATAACATTCTAGTGATCAAATCACTTGCTTGCAAGCTAATCAATGTGATATCACCGAGAGGGCCCAGAGTATATCTATCCGTCATCGGGATGAACAAATTCCACTCTCGATCCATGAGCCTCAACATAACACTTTATTAGTTCTGAATCCATCTTTATAATCACCCTGTTACGGTGTGACGTTTGATGTTATCAAGAAACTCTTCCGGTGTTAGTGATTGACATGATCTCATGGTCTAAGGATGAGGATCACTTCGTAAGTTGTTATAGCAATATAAACTCAATGACTTTGATCGTAATGCTATACTTTGGATGAATGTTCATCACACCATTACACTAATGTTGTGATCCCGTTATTAACAACATCCACTGTCCATGATCAGGAAACTTTGATCATCTTGTTAATCAACGAGCTAGTTTATGAGAGAGGCATAACTAGGAACTTTCTGTTTGTTTATTAAACACACATGTATTAACGTTTCCGTATTAATACAATTATAGCATGCAAAATAAACATCTATCATATACTTGGAATACACATAATAAACACTTTATTATTGCCTCTCAGGGCATATTCCCTTCATGGAAACCCATATTGACTCCCACACATTCATCGATGATCATATCGGATGAACCACGATGCCAGGATTCAATCAATCCCATATATATATTCCCTTCGTCTCGTGATATTTTACTTGCCCGAGATTTGATCGTCGGTACCGTCATACCTAGTTCAATCTCGTTCACAGCAAGTACTTTACTCGTTTCGTAATCCGATATCACTTTGTAATTAACTCCTTAACCACATGCTTGCAAGCGGTGTTGATATCGATTACCGAGTGGGCCCGAAGTATATCTCTCCGACTTGGGAGGGACAAATCCCATCTCGATACATACAACCCAACAGGTACTTTCCGATCACCTGAGAGACACCTTTATGATCACCCTCTCATAGGATGACGTTTGATGACCTCAAAGCTTTCTTCCGATACCAGGGAGTTGTATTATCTCATGGTCTAAGGAATACAATATTTGACATAAGAAAAGCTTCGCAAAGATGAACACGATGACACGATCTAATTGCTTCGCTTAGTTTTGGTCTGTCCATCACATCATTCTCCCAATGATATGATCTCATTATTAATCGACAACTCATGTCCATGGTTAGCAAACCTTAACCATCATTAATCAATGAGCTAGTCCATAGAGACGTACTAGGGACACGGTGTTGTTTACAAACCACACAAGTATTAAAGTTTCCGCTTAATACAATTCTATCATGGAATATAAACATTATCATAAATAAGAATTATAATAATAACATCTTTATTATTGCCTCTAGGGCATAATTCCAACACTTAATTCTTTTATCATGCTGATTTTCTACTTCAACTTTGAAAATTTTAAATTTATCCAATGCTTCAGATCTTTCTTTAATTGGATGAATGCCATACCGGGAGTGATCATCCGTGAATGTTATGAATGAATCATAGCCATCCACACTTTTCACCGGAAACGGTCCACAAATATCAGTGTGGATTATTTCTAGTGTAGCTATACTTTGGTTTGCACCCTTTTTAATTTGCTTTACATACTTTCCTTTGATGCAATCTATGCATTGCTCGATGTCTGAGAACTCTAACGGAGGAAGAATGTCATTTTTAACGAGGCTTTCTATTCTTCCCCTCGAAATATGGCCTAATCTGCAGTGCCATAAATTCGATGAGTCAAGAGTTCACTTTTTTTTCTTTTGTTCTTTGTTCGACAAGGGAACTTGTTCATTCACATCACACACAGAAAATACTTTCTCATGCAAAGATAATAAATAAAGCTTGTCATGTAGTGTAGCAACACCCACACAAGTATTTTTCAACCAAATGCACATTTGCCATGTCCAAAATAACACTCATACATGTCTTTGTCCAAGCATGACACACTTATTAAATTTCTATGGATGGAAGGAACAAACAAAACATCCTTAAGCAGAATAGTAGAGCCATCAGCTAGCTCCAGAGGAATGTCGCCAACAGCCTCCACTTCTGCTTGGACCCCATTCGCCACCTCAATGTGTCTTTCTCTTCTTGGCAAAGTCCTTGTCGAACGGAACCCCTGTAAAGAGTTGGCAACATGAACGGTTGCACCAGAGTCAATCCACCAAGTAGATTTAGAAAACTTTTCATACAAGGATTCATTTACAAAGATACTATGTCTTTACCGTTCTTTGCCATTATGGTCTTAAGCCATAAATGGCAGTCCTTCTTGAAGTGGCCAGGCTTTTTGCAATGGTGACAAAGGTCCTTGTTCCCAGGGAGAGACTGTTGATACTGATGCTGGTGCTATAGGGGGCCCTTGCCATGTGGCTTGGAAGGTGAGCCACCATGGTTGCTGTTGGTGAAGTTCCTCTTCCTATTGTCCTTTACGTAGTTCAAGGAACCACCGTGAATGGACTTAAGCCTTTCTTCCTATTGAGAACACATCCCTATGGTCTTTTCAATGTTCCACTTTTCAGGGGACATGTTATAGTTGATGACGAAGTTCTCGAACTGTTGGGGAAGAGAGGCCATGACAAGATGCATCAGAAGGGCAGGCTTGAGCTCGAGGTCCGCATCCATGGGCTTTAACTTAGCCGCCATGTTGGACATCCTCAAGATGTGCTCTCTAATGCCATGTGGCCCTCCCGTATACTTTTCTGTCACCAGCTGTTTTAGCAGTTGGGTTGCATACATCTTTGAAGAGCCAGTAAACTGGCTCTTTATCTTTGCAAGGTACTCACCAACAGAGGCACACTCTTCAATTGAGCCCACTATTGTGTTCTCAATTGTGTTCTTGACAAAAGCCAAGCACTTCTTGTTTGCATTGACCCACTTTTGGTTATCTATTGAGTAGGCCAACTCCAAAGGAGCATGGTCTCTCTTTCTCTTTTCAAATGCAGCACTTTCCTCAGCATCACCCCTCACTGGTTCCTCAGGCTTGACTGGCTGTTTGGTATCAACAACTCAGTCCACCTCGGCGCAGACAAAGGCCAAGTCAACTTTTTTCCTCCATTCTGAATAGTTATCCCCTCTGAGCAGTGGGATATCCTTCAGACATCTCATGAGGTTGAGACCTCCTTAAAACCACAAAAGATGTGAGATAACCAAAAACAACTGTATGCATTAATTCAACGTTGGTATAAATTAAGCATGCAATTGTTTGTGCCATTTAAAGTTATATCACCGTTGGGTAAAAATAAAATAAAATGCACCTTTAATACTCAATGAAAAAGATCATGGTCATGTTTATAAATAACGTCGGTCAATTAATAACATGGGGTACAATCATCTTTAATTACTTTGTCACATATTTTAAAACAAAATTTAAATAAACTTTATTGCATTCAAGCAATTTAAAACAACTATTTGCAGCGGAAAAAATTATTACACTATTCATAAACTTTGAACTTTACAGAAAAATTCTGCCTCTATTGCATATTCTCTAGTCAAAATTCACTTGAAATATTGAATAGAGAAAACCATGTTGAAATCTGCTTAAAAACTAAGCAAAAACAATAAAACAGCTTTTGAAAAAAAGAACAGAAAACTGCACTAAACGCCCTACTGGGCCTTTTCCCTGGGCGGCAAGCAGCGGCCTAGTGGCCTGCTCGCTCGCTGCCGCTATCTGCCTCCGCCAGCAGTGCGGCATCACGGCCCGCTCGGCCTGCCACGCCCGCCTCGCTAACTGCCGCTCGCGCGCGTGCCAGGCTCCGCCAACGGTCCTTCGACGGCCCAAGGCCCAGCGCTAGCAGCAGCCTGCCAGCGTGGCTCGCTTGGCCCGGCGCCGCCCGCCCGCAGCGATCCTAGCCGCACGATGCCCCAACCCTAAATCCTACGGCTCCCCGCGCGCCTCGCGGGGACAAAACCCCCTTGCGCCGCGCCCCCTTAACCCTAGCCCCCATTTCCCCCTTTTCCCCATCCCGTGAGCTCCGCCACCTCTCTCTGGCGGCCGCGCTTCCTGGTGCGAGGCGAGGCGGCGCTACCCGGCACCGCCGGCGGTCCCCTCCCTCTCCCAGCTCGCAGCGGCTCCTCCATCCCCACTTGCCATCCCGCGCCCTTCTGAGTGGAGACGAGGCGAGGTGGCCGCCCCGCGCGGCGAC
This sequence comes from Avena atlantica, assembly GCA_910589765.1. Taxonomy (NCBI): domain Eukaryota; kingdom Viridiplantae; phylum Streptophyta; class Magnoliopsida; order Poales; family Poaceae; genus Avena; species Avena atlantica. The sequence goes on from OU342738.1 coordinate 302,444,998, forward strand.
GGCGGCGGCAAGCCCCTCCCTCTCTCCTACTCCCTCTTCCCCCTTCTTTGTTCTCTCCTATCCACCTCCCCACTAATCGAAAAGAAAGGCAGAGAGGGTGACAGCGACAAGCGGCAGAGCCACGACCCCCTTCTGCGCTCCTTGGCGGTGGTTCGTCCACCCGAGGGTGGGCGCACAACCGTCAAGCGGCGCAGCGGAGGGGCCCCCTTGCCGGCGTCGGCCGGTTATCTTTTCTCTCTGTTTTAGATCTAGGTGACATGGTTATACCCTACGGGTACATAACTTCAGCATACCTAGTCCAGCCCAAGGAAGGCCCACGGCAGACATACGCTGGCCCATGAAGATTTTCGGGTGGCCAAGGCCCATGACGTCTTCGGATCCTTGGAGAGCAAGACTAGAGGAGATAGGAAATTCAAAGGGGTAAAACCCTAGAACTTGTAACCGACTAGGACTACGCCCGGGACCTGCCTAAGTCTATAAAAAGGCCAGGAGGGCACGTCCTAGGGCAACTCGACTCATACTTTCGTACACGCATCCACGCCAGATCGAATCTGCGCACCCTGTAACCTTCGGTTCCGCCGTAATCAAAGAGCAGACAAGCAGGAGTAGGGTTTTCCCTCCGGGGCCTGAACCTGGGTAAATCTCGTGTCCCCTGGTTGCTTGTCTGTTAACCGTGCCACGATCTCCAGTATCCCCATCTTCTCCAAAACCCAAGTCCATAACAATGGGCATTGACAAGATTAAACCTCGTCAATTGGCGCCGTCCGTGGGGATTGGGGCTGCTGATTGTGCGGTCGTGACGGTTCCGACCCGATCGATCTACAACTCCGCGGTGATGGAGAATCACCTCCTCTTCAGCGCTTTCGACTTCACCGCCTCGCCGACCACCATAAAGGATTTCGAGCCCGTAGGCGACGGACTCGAAATCTTGTTCGGGAGCTTCTGCTTCCAGGTGGGACAAACTGGCACCCTCCGCCTCCCTGAGCGGGTTCCCGTGCCGTCAATCAGGCCCGCTTCGTGGGCTCCACACCCCGTGCTATGCACGTCACCATCAACAGATGAGTTCTACAGCAGCAGCAGCTGCAACTCCGATCTGTGCGATCCACCTTTGGATGAAGGGACCTACGGTTCCGGATCCGAAAGCTGCGGCAGCAGCCAACCAATCTGCAGACGCTATCTGTGCGCCGCAGTCATCCAAACCGACGAGGAAACGCCTAACCCGCCGCCCAACCCTAACCCGCAGGACAGAAACAGCGAAAACGGGGAAAACAGGGGCCACCTCATCCAACTTAGCAAAGAAGGATGGGTCGAAGCACGCCGCGCCGTCGCAGGCGAAATAGTCCTACCTCTGGACTCCCCATGTGATCTGCTGAGGGCATACCACTACCTCTTCATCGAGGAGCACAAGAAGCAAGTCGAGATGCAGAAGTCGGTTATCTTTTCTCTCTGTTTTAGATCTAGGGTTTGGGGTTTTTGAGTTTCTTTTCTCTCTGTGGGGTTTTGCATGCGGGATCTGGGAGAAAAAGTGGCTCATCTTTGTTTTTCTTGATTTGGGGTGGGATCTGGGGACGAGATGGGGTTAGCTTTTGATTTTCTTTGCCCCCGAAGGGGTGTTGTTCTTCTTCTAGACTCCGCTAGGGATGCACATCTAGATCGAGAGGAACAGCGTGGCCATAGGGCAGGCGCACTTTGGGGTTGGATCTAGGGTTTTTCGTTTCTTTTGCTTTTCTACCGAAAGAAAACTAGCATCTAAGATGCTCCGATACCATTGTTAGATCTAGTCTGACCTTGGTAGATGCACTGTAAGGGTCGAATACATAGATCTGAGAGGGAGAGAGATAGAGATTGGAGTGGAGGGTCTCTACCTGCGCCCTGGCTCGACAAGCACGAGCCAGAGGGGATGCCGGAGCTAGTCCCGGAGCTAGATCCGCTGTCGTTGGCCATGGGAAAAAGTCGACGGTGTGGGTGTGCGATGGTGGCGGCGCTTTCCGTCGGCCTAGCGCAAAAACCCTAATCGGTGGGTGTGTCGGTGGGGTGGGGGGGGGGCTGCGGCGCACGGCAAACCTTGTACCGTGTGCGTCCCCCCCCCCCCCCACACCTCTTTATATGCACGCTGGCGACAGGGGCCCACCAACCATGATAGGGTTGGGCGCCCCCGATTAGGGCGCGGGGAGGGACTCCGTTCGGACCGTTGGGCCCGAACGTGAGAGAGATCTATCTAACACAGGCAGCAGATCATCAGCATTCATTGGTATGGTTTATCTGAATGAAAGCAAACTACGATTGACGTGCTGCACTAGAATTGTGTTTGATGGCAAAGAGGTTGGAACATAAATTCGACCAATGTTACGTTAGTCCATCGGCATGGACAGACAATGTAGGAAAAAAAAGGCAAACAAATGTATATACTCAGGACAGGGGATCAATGTACAAATTCGACCAATAATGTGGCGAGGTGATAATACAGACTCATTCTGCAAACCGGCAGTTAGATTTATTGTGCCTGTAGTGAGAAAAGCAAGGTACTAATAAATCCATCTAAAATACAAGTATATGATATAGTAGTAGTCATCATTAGCACAATTTTTTTTTTTTTGCTGCAGGCACATGTTAGTCCATCGGCATGGACAGAACATGTAGAAAAAAAATGCAAAGAAACGTATATACTCTGGACAGGGGGATCGATGTATAAAAGAGTTGTGCTTGGGCGGAGGAAAGGAGCAGCGCAGGCAGTGTCCTGTTCACTCACCTTCCGAGATGTGCTCGCTCTGTCGTTCGTCGCCGATCTCGACTTTTACTGAGTAGGAAGGGAGTGCTCATTCATCGCCATGGACTTGCTCTGTTGTTCATCACCAACAATCTCGGCTTTTACTCTGACAGAAGAAAACAGAAATGTTCAGGAGGCGGACCAAGAAATCCCTACTGTGCGTTTCATAATGGTTCAGCTACCATACAATGTAGGTGCGTTGTTCAGGTTCGTGAGAGAGAGATCGTCGAAGAGGAAAATACAAGGCAAACCCACATCACCCTTTTGATTGACTAGAGTTTTGGGGCCAAGATGTTTAGGTTTTGTTACACTGAAGCCGGGCTTCGATGGGATAACTGTTGGAATTTGGTGAGTTTTAGGCTATTGGCCCATTAAACAAATTCTAAAATTCTCTTTGGCCCACTTATATATGGCAGCATATGGCTATGCTAGTGGTGCTGAAGTTTAGTCCCACATTGCTAGTTGAAGGGCAGAGTCGGCTCTATAATTTTTGGGGCCCTTGTGCGAAGTTTGACGATATGGGCCTCTAAAGCTAATATACAGGAAGATATATAGACATGTATGAATCAATTTTTATTTCCAAAATATTAGAAGTTAAAATCTAACCATACATTCCTAACATTTCGATCATCAGGCAAAGGCTGCAATTCCCTCCCCTGTCTTCGTTAACATCAACATCAACATATGCATTTAAATTTTTGCAAGAAAATAGATGCTATTTTAGTTAGTTACCTCAAGCTCCATTTTTTATTTCTGATCATCATCATGTCTTGGTTGAGTGCTTGTGTTCTGTTGTTGTTATTTCAAGAGTACTTATAAAAGTGTTTATTTAAAGCACTTTTTTATTTAATAAGCTCATTCTTCTGTTTTTATTTCTTTTCGCATCACTGGTTTAGGATTGTAACACTTATAAGAATTTAATACTCCCTCAGTCAAGGATGTCATGAATTTTTCTATATTCGCATGTATCATTACACTAAAACATGTTTAAATACATGCAAATTTAGTTAAATCTAGGACATCATTTTTGAGACAGACAAAGTACATAAAATTAGAACCTAGTTTACCATGTTTACAAAAGAGACAAGGAATTGATAAATTAAATCATGAATTAAACTAGAGATAGATAACGAATTAGACCGTGTTACCAGAGGGTACGCGCGAGTAGGTCAAGGGCCATCTCTAGACTCCAGGCGGTGGAGGCACACAAGCAGTAGAGAGGAAGTTGAAAAGACCAATAAGAGAAAAAAATTAAGGATATCAATCGGCTACATGTCTGCGTACGTTTCCTCTCCCGGATCCATGCGTGCCTCGGTATCTATTTTTTTTACTTGGATAGTATCTGCCTAGTGCGTACGATTTTGTATTGTTGACTCGCCCTTTGCAGCCATTTCTTTCAGCGCGGCATGAAACAACAGGGCACAAGCTATGTTAAAGTATGCGGTGATGGGCCCCTTCAAGGCATGGGCCATTGGCCGTTGCACAAGGTGGCCATGGGTCAGAGCCGGCTCAGTTGAAGGGGAGTTGGACCACCTTATATAGTAGAGTGTTGCACCACTCACTAAGGTGTGACAAGAAGAGTAGCCCTCGCGCACTCCTCCTCCGACGCCGCCCGTCCCGTCGCGCCGCGGGTTGCGGGTATCTTGCCGAGCCGATCTTTATTTTGCTTGTTGGGAAAACTGATTATGAGTTATTAACGGACGCGTTAATTACGGCCGTTTCCAGTTTTTATGGACGTGGTTGTGGGCTGAGCCCACGATCTTCCTAACCTGCACTATATAAGCGTCTGCGCTAAACCTAATCGTTAAATCAATCCACACACGCGCCTATCCTTCAGAACCTTGCGCCGCCGCTTTCGTCTTCTCCCTCCCGGCTTGCGGCGTGCACCGCGGATCGGGACAGTAGGCCTCCGAAATCCTGCCTCTCGTGAACCTGTACGGGTGAGGGGCGATCAGGTTTTTAGGGAGCGCTCAAGCGCGACTACTGGCAACCACGACGTTGTCCGACGGCGAGTTCCCGAACGACGACTTCTTTCCGGACGTGAGCGACCTCTTCGACAACCTCAACATGGACGACGCTGCGGCTGCTATTCAGCCTACATCGTATGTGATCTCGTTTTCTTTCTTTCGGATTATGCTAGAGTTCTTTCTTCTAGCGTTTGGTGTAGATGTGATAAGTTTATCTCCTATAGAAGTAATCTGTTCATCTACTTTTCTAATCTGCATAATTGGTTTTAGTACCGTTTGTATGATCATGATTTATCAGTTTATTATTCGGATTAAATCATATGGATTGTTGCTTATATTTCCAACAATCCAGAAACTTGATTATAGGCAACTGAATTCCACTGGTGTAGCCGCGGCTACTAGGCCGACTTCTTTTGATGGCATGCACTATAAGAGATGGCGCAAGAGAGCAGTTCTCTGGTTTGAAAACCTAAACTACTATAGCGCCACTCTTGGCAAGCCTGAAGGAGATCTTTCTGCTGAGCAGGAAGCGAACTTTAAGAAAGCCGATACCATGTTTATGGCTGCTTTGTTCAGTGTTCTTGGGTACAACATTGTTAACCCTTATATGTCATTTGATAATGGCAACGACGCGTGGGAAGCGCTCGAGGCCAAGTTTGGGGTCTCGGACGCTGACACTGAGCTGTATGTCATGGAGCAATTCTATGACTACAGGATGGTTGATGAGCGCTCCGTCGCTGAGCAAGCTCATGAGATGCAATCACTTGCCAAAGAACTTGAGCAGTTCAAGTGTTCCTTACCGGACAAATTTGTGGCTGGTGGCATTATTGCCAAGCTTCCTCCTTCGTGGAGGAACTTTGCTACTTCTCTGAAACATAAAAGACAAGAGTTTTCCGTTACGGATCTCATTAGGTCTCTTCATGTGGAAGAGAAGGCGAGAGCAAAGGACAAAACTGCTCGAGGACTTGAGGGAAGTTCTACTGCCAATTTAGTGCAGAGGAAAAACTTCCAATCCCACAAGTTCAAGAATAAGAACAAAACTGAAGGAAAGGGGAAGTTTAATGGCAAGAACAAGGCCACACACTCAACCAACTTCAAGAAGAAAAATGATAAGAGGAAAGGCTCTTGCCACGTCTGTGGTGATCCTGGTCATTGGGCTCCTAGCTGCCCTAATCGCTTTGACAAGCGTCAACATGGGAACAGCGGCAATGCCGCTAATGTTGTTATTAGAGATACTGAGATGAAGGATGCTGGGTACGGTATTTTACCTACTATCCTTTCAGTATGTCACTCTCCTAATTGGTGGATAGACACGGGTGCTAATACACATGTATGTTCTGATAATTCCATGTTTTCTTCTTATCAGGTCTCAAGGACTTCTTCCGTGCTGATGGGAAACGGCTCACGTGCTTCTGTTCATGGTGTTAGTACGGTAGATCTGAAGTTTACTTTGGGGAAGACCGTACAGCTGAAGAACGTGCAGCATGTTACCTCCATCAATAAGAATCTCGTCAGCGGATCGCTTTTATGTCGAGATGGCTTTAAGTTGGTTTTTGAGTCCAATAAAGTTGTAATTTATAAATATGTACAATTTGTTGGAAAGGGTTATGAGTGCGGAGGTCTGTTCCGCTTGTCTTTGTCAGACTCATGTACTAAAGTTATTAATCATGTTTGCAATGATAATGAGTCCATTGTTTGGCATTCATGACTCTGTCATATTAACTTTGGTTGCATGACGCGGTTAGCCAATATGAGTTTAATTCCAAAATTTATCACTGTCAAAGTTTCTAAGTGCCAAGTTTGTGTGCAAGCAAAGCAACCCCGCAAGTCTCATATGGCTTCGGAACCGAGAAACTTAGCACCGCTAGAACTTATACATTCAGATCTTTGTGAGATGAATGGTGTATTGACAAAAGGTGGAAAAAGATACTTTATGACGTTGATTGATGACTCCACTAGATAGTGCTATGTTTATCTTCTGAAATCTAAAGATGAAGCTTTGAACTACTTCAAAATCTATAAAGCTGAGGCAGAAAACCAACTTGATCTTAAAATCAAGCGGCTAAGATCTGATCGTGCTGGAGAGTACTTTTCAAACGAATTTGATTTATTCTGTATGGAACACGGTATTATACATGAGAGGACGCCTCCCTACTCACCACAATCAAATAGGGTGGCCGAAAGAAAGAACCACACTCTAACTGATTTGGTTAACGACATGTTAGATATATCGGGTCTTTCCAAGGAATGGTGGGGGGAGGCGCTAATGGCTGCGTGTCATGTCCTAAACCGTTTCTGTAAAGGATAAAACCATGACTCCATTTGAGGAATGGGAAAAGAAAAGGCTTAAACTCTCTTACTTACGAACTTGGGGTTGTTTGGCGAAAGTCAATTCTCCAATACCCAAGAAGCGAAAACTTGGACCAAAAACCATTGATTGTGTTTTTCTGGGATATGCTTTTCATAGCATTGGCTATAGATTTTTTATAGTAAAATCTGAGGTATCCGACATGCATGTTGGTACAATTATGGAGTCGAATGATGCGACTTTCTTTGAGGACATCTTTCCTATGAAAGGTATGTCTAGCTCATCAAATCAGGAGATGACTAGTTCATTTAGTCAGGAATTTTCTATAATTCCTGAACCCACTATGCCGATAGAACACTGATGATCCTGTGGAGGATGACAATGAAGCTCCCAAAAGGAGCAAGAGACAAAGGACTACAAAGTCATTTGGTGATGATTTCATTGTGTGCCTTGTGGATGATACTCCCACTTCTATTTTAGAAGCCTATGCATCTCAAGATGCTGACTACTAGAAGGAAGCTGTCCGAAGCGAGATGGACTCCATCTTAGCTAATGGTACTTGGGAAATCACTGATCGTCCTTATGGATGTAAACCTGTAGGATGTAAATGGGTGTTCAAGAAAAAGCTTAGACCTGATGGTACTATTGAAAAGTACAAGGCACGTCTTGTGGCTAATGGTTATACCCAAAAGGAAGGTGAAGACTTCTTTGATACCTACTCACATGTAGCCAGATTGACCACTATTCGAGTACTACTTTCCTTGGCTGCCTCACATGGTCTTCTCGTTCATCAAATGGACGTTAAGACAACTTTTCTAAATGGAGAGCTAGATGAGGAAATTTATATGGATCAGCCTGACGGATTTGTAGTAGATGGTCAAGAAGGAAAGGTGTGTAAGTTAGTGAAGTCTTTGTATGGTCTTAAGCAAGCTCCTAAACAGTGGCACGAGAAGTTTGAAAAAACTTTAACTGCTGAAGGATTGTTGTAAATGAAGCTGACAAATGTGTGTACTATCGCCATGGTGGGGGTGAGGGAGTTATTATGTGTCTCTATGTCGATGACATATTGATATTCGGGACCAACCTCGCTGTTATCGAGGAGGTCAAACAGTTCCTATATCGCTGCTTTGAGATGAAGGACTTGGGAGTGGCTGATGTAATATTAAACATCAAGCTACTAAAGGATGACAATGGTGGGATTACACTGCTTCAGTCTCACCATATGGAAAAGATATTGAGTCGCTTCGGGTATAGCGACTGCAATTCTTCTCCAACGCCTTATGATCCGAGTGTGCTACTTCGAAAGAATCGAAGGACTGCTAAAGATCAATTGAGATATTTTCAAATTATTGGCTCGCTCATGTATTTATCCAGCGCTACTAGGCCTGACATCTCCTTTGCTATAAGAAAACTGAGTCGATTTGTGTCAAATCCTATAAATGACCATTGGCATGCTCTTGAAAGAGTTTTGCGCTATTTGAAAGGCACTGCGAGTTATGGTATTCACTATACTGGGTATCCACGGGTACTTGAGGGTTATAGTGATTCAAACTGGATATCTGATGCTGATGAGATTAAGGCCACAAGTGGTTATTTGTTTACACTTGGTGGTGGCGTTGTTTCCTGGAAGTCTTGCAAGCAGACCATCTTAACGAGGTCAACAATGGAAGCAGAACTCACAGCATTAGACACAACCACTGTTGAAGCAGAGTGGCTTTGTGAGCTCTTGATGGACTTACATGTGGTTGAAAAACCAATACCCGCCATCCCGATGAACTGTAATAATCAAACTGTGATCGTCAAAGTAAACAGTTCTAAGGATAATATGAAGTCATCAAGGCATGTGAAGAGGAGATTGAAATCTGTCAGGAAACTGAGAAACTCCGGAGTTATTGCGTTGGATTATATCCAAACATCTAAGAATCTGGCAGATCTTTTTACAAAGGGTTTATCACGCAATGTGATAGATAATGCATCGACGGAGATGGGTTTGAGACCCACGCTATGAGTTGATCTCAGTGGCAACCCACTCTATGTGATCGGAGATCCCGTGAATTAGAGCTGGGAGACAAGCTGTTGGTCAGCTGAGAGGAGAGTATTCCCATATTATATTTACATCTCCATAAATATGCAATACTCTCTTAATCTGCATGGCAGGTTGATATTTATCTTAATATGTTCCAAGTGGCTTTTATAAGCGGAGATGTTGTCCTGCAGAATGTAACACCCTCAGAATAGGACCTATGCAAGTTTCAGCGCTTCCCGCCAAACCCGCATAGAAACGATTCAAAGGTGCCCACCAGGCACTTTCGTGCGGGAGGAAAACGAAGTAATAACATTACACAACAGTCCTCGACGGGACCCACAGAACAGATATATATACAGCAGCGACTCAAAGAGTCAAGAATACAGATATACAATACAAAGATCCAAATCACCTGTAAAACGATACAGCGTCCGACTACGGACAAGATGCAAATGGGGCTAAGAGCCCTGAAGAATAACCAATGGCGTCCATAACCCTGCCCAGGCCAAGCCGGAAGGGTAACCCTGCTAACGACGTCGATCTCAAAACCTGCTTAAAACAAAGGGGTGCCGACAAAGGGCAAAGGAAAAAGAGGAGCGTCAGTACTGAGGCCAGTACACGGCGAGGCTAGAATTCGGCGGTCCTCGCCTACATAGGTATGGTGGAATGAAGCGGCAGCAGCAGCATGCACTAAACATCCTATAGAGACTCGATACAACTGGCGGCTATCAGAGAGGGGTAAGAAAGACCTATTCGGATCCAACCTGGTACCACCATCAAACAAACCCATCCTGGCGTTTCCCCCTCGCGACCAAACGAGGAAGTCAACCGAGGAACTCGCACAGTTGGCAGTTTTACTTATTCAGTTATCGTTGCAGCAATTACTAGTCAGGTATAGATAATCATCCTGATAAAATAAGTAGTGGGCACTTTTATTTAACCATTCCGTGATAGTTGCAACACTTACTAGTCAGATACAATTAGCATGAGATAACCCAAGACCCAGCAGTTGTTGATACTTTTATTTAGCCATTTCGTTGTAGTGAAGCTGATTACTAGTCATATCGGATACAAGTCAATTTATAACAATAAACTTTAGTTATAGTTGTCTATGATCAAGCACTGTGCTCCAAGTCGTCCATAACCGCGGACACGGCTTCTCGAAAAGATTTAACCCTGCAGGGGTGCACCAAAGTATCCACAAGCACTTCGACCCTTTTTGCCAGATCAGTTAACATACACCCATCGGTATGTCGGCGGGGCCTAAGTCATGACGTTCCCAGACCCAAAGCAAGCACGGGGGGCCACCCCACTAAGTACACTCGCAACGAAGTCGGCCGGTCTCCGAGACGGACTTAGGGTTTGCGTCAGTGGCTGTAAACGACAGCAAATCCCAAAACTGGGACTGTCGATACCGCGAAAACACTCCGCTTCCTAAACAGTACAGTGTGCTCCTCGCACAATCGTAAATAAAGCAGTAAAGCATGGCATAGGTACAGGATAGTAAATAAAACCTCAAACTAGTTTGTGGCCCCCAGCACAATACTTTGAAATCAGGTACTAATCAATGGGGGGCCCATATCTCCCCACCTGTGGTTAGCGCGCTCGATCTCGGAACAGGTGTCAAGAACTCGGGGTCCTACGGGACACAAGTCGGCGGTCGGAAACCAAATGTTATCTATCACCCACCGATGCCTCTGCTTACCTACTTCAATTTTAGTTGTTAAACAGTAATTAAAGTGAACAATAATTAAAGCCATGATCATCTCCAACATCAAACATGCGGCATTACTCCAACAACTGTGGCACTTGACAACACGCAACAGCACTTGAGCAAGCGACTACGGCGCGCAAGTCCAACTATCTACCAAACAACAGATAATAGGAGGTGTCCAAGGCAGTATAGGGCTGCACGGGATATCACAGGTACGGGAGCTAGAGCATCGCAACACAGATAGCAATAGATCAACAGGAGGGAATAAATACTATAAAAGTAAGATAGGTAGAAAGGGGGAGATGCTCGCCTGAAAACATTGTCGAAGGTTCAACCGAAGATCGGGTCGACACTCGCATCAACTCAACGGCCTTATCCGCGAAGAAGCAAAACACTAGAATAAACACCGGATGCAATATTTAAGATTACGGCAGAAGATCGAGCATGATGCATGTATGATGTATGACATGGCAAAGGTGCGATGCAATTAGGTCATATTAAGCGGAACCGGGGTCCCGACAATTAATCAGATGGTTCAAGTTATTTAGAACCCCCGCAATTTAAATGTTGTTTTAACATGGCCAAAACATAGTATCGGTTTGATGCACAAATTTAAATGAGGCCAATATGAGGCTAGATTTGCCCGCATATGGACCCCATATTTAATTATATGGTGAATCGGCATAAGGCCCCCAAACCACACAAACATGCATGCGAGTATGACAATTTAATATGCAACAAGTTGTATTATATTATAAAATAGGGTTCGAGAAAAGGGTTCACACATTAGGGTTTGGCGAGCTTGGGGTTCCGGGGTGTTCGGGGTCGGTCTCAGGGTTCAGGGTTCGACGGGGTCGGTCTCGGCGGGAACATTCTCGAACAACAGGGCAGATCTTGTCGCATGAACGTCAATGCTTCCGAGGGAAGAACTTGTCGTCCGGGGTATCGGTGTCCGGGGTGAAGTGCTCGACGCCCTTTGGTTCCATGTCGACGGCCTTGGTTTCCATGATGGAGAACTCGGTGTGTCCGTGTCGGGGTTCTTGTCGGGGTCCTCGGCTTCGGGCGCCGGGCGTCAGTAGATCTTGGCGTCCTTGTCGGAGTTCCCGGGTGACGATGTCGGTCTTGGGTTTGGCGCCGGTGGATCTTGGCGATCCCATGAAGGCGGCCTTGGTGCTTCAGTCCTGCGTCGATCTCCGGGTACCGTGGTTTTCGGACCCGTGAAGTAGATCTTGATGTACCGAGGGTTGCGAGTCCTTGACGACAACAGTCTCGCGGACGAGCTTGGTTAGACATCGGCACATGGTACATGGCTTCTCGGAAGATCTTGGCGTTACGGACTTGGTCCTCGTTTGGACGCTTCAACGAGTGATCGAGTGGCGAACTTGAACGGCTTCGGTGTTTGTGCACTTGTTTGTGCCATGGCCACATGGAGGCGAAGAGCCCCCAGACTCGGACCGCACAAACACCACAGATGGAGCGCCTAGACCTACAGGTGGGACACGCCGATGCACTGCAAAGGGGGTATCTCCCTGTCGGTCGCATAGTCGAACACCATCCGGGCGTGCAGGACGGAGGTGGCTTCCAACAAGGCGCAGCCAAGGACAGAGGCAAGGTGGAGGAGGCGCAGTTCGGCAAAGCAGGGGCATGGCGAAGGCATAGGGGCGACGAGGAGACGTCAAGCCGACGCGGCCGCGCAGTGCTCGAACGGCGAGGTCGCGACGTTGCTGTGAACAACGGAGGCTGGGAGGCTGGTGGCTGGACGTGGGAGCGGCAGGTGGGGTCGGGCGGGGCGGACTGGTGGCGGTGGCCGGAGAGGCCGGCGGCGCGCGGCGCCTGGCGGGGCACCAGCGACGGCCCGAAGGAGATGGATTCGCCGGTGGCGGCTCAGGGAGACGAGGTGGAGGCGCGGCGTCGGGCTGCGGGAGGAGGCGGTGGCGTCGTGGGGTCCGGCGAGGCGGGCGGCCGGCCGCGGGGAAGGGGTGACGGGGTGGCGCGCTCGGGCGAGGGGCGGGGAAGGTGAGCCGGCGAGAGGCGGTCGCGGGCCGGAGGAGGCCGCGCGGGAGGAGGAGGCGGGGAGCGCGCCGGCCGGCGAGGTGGAGGGCCGTGGGGCGGCGAGGCCGGCCGGAAAGGAGCTCGAGGGGGGAAAGCGAGGTGAGAGGCGGGGAGCCTGGCGGCGCCTGGGGAGGGGAAGGAGAGCGGTGGTCGGGAAGGGGACCGGAGGAGGGCGAGGTAGCGGGGCGGCGCTCGCCGGAGCGGGGAGGCGCCGGGGTCGGGGACGCGGGCGGAGGGAGGCTCGGCGGCGCGGCTGGAGGTAGGGGAAGGAGGGAGACGCGCGCGCTGCGTGGGGGAAGAGGAGAGAAGGGGTGGGGACGGGGGAAGTAGGGTCGGGGCCACGGGGCAGGGTCGGGTTGGGGAGGCGGGACCGGGGCAGGGGCGGGCCAGGCTGGCAGCGGGTGGGTGTGCTGAGTGTGTGTGTGTGTTGTGTGGGTACGTGTTGTGTGCTGAGAGAGAGAGGGAAGGGAGAGAGGGCTGTGGCCAAGTGGCGGTGTCTGGTTGGGTGGGGGTTGGGGACAGGCGACGTGGCGGCGTGGGACTGGTCCGGGTGAGGTGGCCGGAGGGTGTGGGTAGATAGGTTGGTAGAAAAGGGTTTGGGGTGGACCGTTTAAATTCCTGGGGGTGGTCGTTCGGGTCGAATCGGCCCGTTCGACTGCCCCACTAAAAATAAATAAATATTTTATTTATTTCAAACAAGGCTTTTGCAAACCGATAGCAAACAAAACAAAATAAACCGGAGACCCGGGTTCTGCGTTTGAATAAAAACGGGCCGTCTAGAAAACAAAAACAGGTTTTCCGCAATTAGTTTTATGCAAGCGAATGCAAGATGATGACGATGCTCAAATGCAAGGTGGCATGATGACATGAGCATGCGGTCATGATGATGCAATGCACAAAAAACAACGCGATTTTCTAGTAGTGGTTTTGCGGGATGCCACAATTCGACACCACTAACAATGGATCTCGCCCTCGAGATCCGCCTCATGGTACCGGAAGGAAGGTCGGCGATCTGAATCTTCTCGCATCGTGTAGATCCTCGCGACACCACTAACAAGGATGCTTTCTTCGTCTTGAAATCGGCGACACCACCAACAAGATGTCGTTGATCCTGTTCGTCAAGTGAACACTCCGGATAAACAACGGACGAAGTTAAAGGTAAGGCCACCTCTAACTTTCATGGAAGGAGTAGAATTACATCGATCCACCATTCATTATACAAAGCAAATGATAAGAGTAGTGGTATGGTCGCGACTCCATCCCGCACTCAAAGCATTACTCTGTACATGAATAAGAGAATTATGCAACCAACTCTCAGAATTTAGACTGAAGATCTCGTCAATCGAGGTTCAGAAACAAAGGAGTGATGCAGACTCTGCATCGGATCTGGCGTAGATGATGTCGTCGCGTCAGAAAACACCGGAAGGCACGAGAAGGAACAAAGAGAAGTCCATCAGTCGAAGGATTCCTCGGATAGCATGAAGACCGGATGTAGCCACACCGTTACCAAAGGAGGAAGCGAAACCCTGAAGGTACGATGGAACCCAACCACGAGAAATCCTGGACTTGAAGAAAGGTAAGAGAGTGGATTCAAAACACGCAGAGGTAAGAGGAGAGCAGCAGAGGGGTAAGGAGTAAAATCAGACCTAATCAGAACTATCCAACCGATTTTCAAAAATAGTTTTGACACTCTACTTCGGCCGTTAGCTAGGTTATCCTACAGGCTGGACTTGTGGGGTATCGCAACTGCTGAGCTCTGATACCACTCTGTAACACCCTCAGAATCGGACCTATACAAGTTTTAGCGCTTCCCGCCAAACCCGCATAGAAACGATTCAAAGGTGCCCACCAGGCACTTTCGTGCGTGTGGAAAACGAAGTAATAACATTACACAACAGTCCTCGACGGGACCCACAGAACAGATATATATACAGCAGCGACTCAAAGAGTCAAGAATACAGATATCCTATATAACTAAGAAGATCAACCCCACTAACTTATTTCTCTAAACATGCAGCCTATCCACCTCAGCAACATGCCACGTAAGCAAGTTTTCTTTGTTTTTTCCCACGTCATTAAGTTATGTTACCTAATTTAACACCGGCTTGATCTGCTCTGATCCATCTCTACTGTAAGACATGACCGATTCTCTTCCCACCGGTTCATGTTAGACTCTTCCTTCTCCAACAGTTTCCTCAACTTTAATCCCCTCCCACGACCCCAGCGCATCAGCTTCCCAATCCTCTCCAAATAACTAGGCTGCTCCCATTAAGTACTAAGATGTTTAGGAGGAGAAATGTGACGGCAAGCAGACCTACCCAGATCCGAATAAAATAGTGTGCACTACGGTTTAGGATTTGGCTCCTTTTGCGGGGAATTTGGCTCCTGGTGACCACCGGCATGGAACCTCTCTCAATGGCTTTCTACCTCGACTCCGATCAACTTTCCCTGTATTCCACATACCCTTCCTCAGCTCCATGGGAATTGATCGTTCTCCACAAAGAAGACTCAGGGTCAACCTTGCCGTTGGCTTCTTATGGAGCTTTGCCATGAAGAGATGTATTTGTGTTGTGGTGCCGCCCCTATCTAATTTCAGATTTTAACCATACGGCAATGATTTGATTGATCTTCTTACCATTTTATGCAAGTACAATCTTTATTGTGTCAATGGACGTTCGATCTTCGGTTTACTGATTTTCTTAGAAGAAGGATTTTAAGGAGATCAGTGGAAAATTGTAGTAACAGGACTTAGAATGGTACTGGAATTCAGTTCTACCCTCTACCGTCCTGTATCTTCTAACATGTTTTGTTCGACTATGGATGACAAGGTTTCATTACTCTTTCATTATCCTGAACTCTTTGAGAGAAGAAGAGATTCAGTTTGTCTTTGGACAATGCAGTTTCAGGCTGCGTTGGCGGGATTTTGTTTGTAGGTTATGGATCTCGGATTTGCCCAATCCAGGCTGGTATGGAGTATGGACTACAAAAAGTGAACTGTGTATATAGAAGTGCCATCATCAATTGGAAATATGAAATATATATTGGTTCTAGAGAGTTCTTTCTGGACGCATCAAATTGCATGCAATTTCAATCCTGCTGGTACACTCCCGCTCCTTTTCCTTTATTTCCCATTTCCTCCATATCCTTTCACTCTGACATTGAAGCAATAAAATGGAGGTGTGGCTTTTCACGAGTACTATTTTACTATTTCCTATGAAGCTCACTACAATGTAAGTAATTAAAAAGCACATTTTGTACACAAGCCATTTCATCAAGTGCTCATGTGTTGCTGAAGCAAAATGCCTTGGTACACCAGCAGTTGCATGTTATGATAGTACTTTTTTCTTCTCTCATGAATCATGGCACATGCGACTTGATTCAGAGTTCAGAATATTCAGATGAATGTTCCTTATTTGGCAACAATTCGAGAGTGATCCATAGTTAATAGTTCAATATTTCTGAAATGAATTGTTTAGCTTTCTAGGATGAAATAACTTACTTATATCTTCACCCGGTCATAAACATTACAACACAGGTATGCTTCCTTTACACGCAACACAACAATTTTCAATGGCTGTTGTGCACTGCTCTGTTCTTTCAAAGCACTCCAGTAGACTAATACATGTCCATGAGTATCTCCATTGTTGTAAATGAATGGTATGTTCCATTTACTATTTTAACCTATGTATGAGAATTAACATTTCGATAATAGAGCTTGATCTTTTTTCTCACCTCTGATAACCACTTCACATTTGTTGTACATTTTCCTGATGACTTTACTCTATTTTCCGCTGCAACGCGCGGGGTATTATCTAGTACAATACAAAGATCCAAATCACCTGTAAAACGATACAGCGTCCGACTACGGACAAGATGCAAATGGGGCTAAGAGCCCTGAAGAATAACCAATGGCGTCCATAACCCTGCCCAGGCCAAGCCGGAAGGGTAACCCTGCTAACGACGTCGATCTCAAAACCTGCTTAAAACAAAGGGGTGCCGACAAAGGGCAAAGGAAAAAGAGGAGCGTCAGTACTGAGGCCAGTACACGGCGAGGCTAGAATTCGGCGGTCCTCGCCTACATAGGTATGGTGGACTGAAGCGGCAGCAGCAGCATGCACTAAACATCCTATAGAGACTCGATACAACTGGCGGCTATCAGAGAGGGGTAAGAAAGACCTATTCGGATCCAACCTGGTACCACCATCAAACAAACCCATCCTGGCGTTTCCCCCTCGCGACCAAACGAGGAAGTCAACCGAGGAACTCGCACAGTTGGCAGTTTTACTTATTCAGTTATTGTTGCAGCAATTACTAGTCAGGTATAGATAATCATCCTGATAAAATAAGTAGTGGGCACTTTTATTTAACCATTCCGTGATAGTTGCAACACTTACTAGTCAGATACAATTAGCATGAGATAACCCAAGACCCAGCAGTTGTTGATACTTTTATTTAGCCATTTCGTTGTAGTGAAGCTGATTACTAGTCATATCGGATACAAGTCAATTTATAACAATAAACTTTAGTTATAGTTGTCTATGATCAAGCACTGTGCTCCAAGTCGTCCATAACCGCGGACACGGCTTCTCGAAAAGATTTAACCCTGCAGGGGTGCACCAAAGTATCCACAAGCACTTCGACCCTTTTTGCCAGATCAGTTAACATACACCCATGGTATGTCGGCGGGGCCTAAGTCATGACGTTCCCAGACCCAAAGCAAGCACGGGGGGCCACCCCACTAAGTACACTCGCAACGAAGTCGGCCGGTCTCCGAGACGGACTTAGGGTTTGCGTCAGTGGCTGTAAACGACAGCAAATCCCAAAACTGGGACTGTCGATACCGCGAAAACACTCCGCTTCCTAAACAGTACAGTGTGCTCCTCGCACAATCGTAAATAAAGCAGTAAAGCATGGCATAGGTACAGGATAGTAAATAAAACCTCAAACTAGTTTGTGGCCCCCAGCACAATACTTTGAAATCAGGTACTAATCAATGGGGGGCCCATATCTCCCCACCTGTGGTTAGCGCGCTCGATCTCGGAACAGGTGTCAAGAACTCGGGGTCCTACGGGACACAAGTGGGCGGTCGGAAACCAAATGTTATCTATCACCCACCGATGCCTCTGCTTACCTACTTCAATTTTAGTTGTTAAACAGTAATTAAAGTGAACAATAATTAAAGCCATGATCATCTCCAACATCAAACATGCGGCATTACTCCAACAACTGTGGCACTTGACAACACGCAACAGCACTTGAGCAAGCGACTACGGCGCGCAAGTCCAACTATCTACCAAACAACAGGTAATAGGAGGTGTCCAAGGCAATATAGGGCTGCACGGGATATCACAGGTACGGGAGCTAGAGCATCGCAACACAGATAGCAATAGATCAACAGGAGGGAATAAATACTATAAAAGTAAGATAGGTAGAAAGGGGGAGATGCTCGCCTGAAAACATTGTCGAAGGTTCAACCGAATATCGGGTCGACACTCGCATCAACTCAACGGCCTTATCCGCGAAGAAGCAAAACACTAGAATAAACACCGGATGCAATATTTAAGATTACGGCAGAAGATCGAGCATGATGCATGTATGATGTATGACATGGCAAAGGTGCGATGCAATTAGGTCATATTAAGCGGAACCGGGGTCCCGACAATTAATCAGATGGTTCAAGTTATTTAGAACCCCCGCAATTTAAATGTTGTTTTAACATGGCCAAAACATAGTATCGGTTTGATGCACAAATTTAAATGAGGCCAATATGAGGCTAGATTTGCCCGCATATGGACCCCATATTTAATTATATGGTGAATCGGCATAAGGCCCCCAAACCACACAAACATGCATGCGAGTATGACAATTTAATATGCAACAAGTTGTATTATATTATAAAATAGGGTTCGAGAAAAGGGTTCACACATTAGGGTTTGGCGAGCTTGGGGTTCCGGGGTGTTCGGGGTCGGTCTCAGGGTTCAGGGTTCGACGGGGTCGGTCTCGGCGGGAACATTCTCGAACAACAGGGCAGATCTTGTCGCATGAACGTCAATGCTTCCGAGGGAAGAACTTGTCGTCCGGGGTATCGGTGTCCGGGGTGAAGTGCTCGACGCCCTTTGGTTCCATGTCGACGGCCTTGGTTTCCATGATGGAGAACTCGGTGTGTCCGTGTCGGGGTTCTTGTCGGGGTCCTCGGCTTCGGGCGCCGGGCGTCAGTAGATCTTGGCGTCCTTGTCGGAGTTCCCGGGTGACGATGTCGGTCTTGGGTTTGGCGCCGGTGGATCTTGGCGATCCCATGAAGGCGGCCTTGGTGCTTCAGTCCTGCGTCGATCTCCGGGTACCGTGGTTTTCGGACCCGTGAAGTAGATCTTGATGTACCGAGGGTTGCGAGTCCTTGACGACAACAGTCTCGCGGACGAGCTTGGTTAGACGTCGGCACATGGTACATGGCTTCTCGGAAGATCTTGGCGTTACGGACTTGGTCCTCGTTTGGACGCTTCAACGAGTGATCGAGTGGCGAACTTGAACGGCTTCGGTGTTTGTGCACTTGTTTGTGCCATGGCCACATGGAGGCGAAGAGCCCCCAGACTCGGACCGCACAAACACCACAGATGGAGCGCCTAGACCTGCAGGTGGGACACGCCGATGCACTGCAAAGGGGGTATCTCCCTGTCGGTCGCATAGTCGAACACCATCCGGGCGTGCAGGACGGAGGTGGCTTCCAACAAGGCGCAGCCAAGGACAGAGGCAAGGTGGAGGAGGCGCAGTTCGGCAAAGCAGGGGCATGGCGAAGGCATAGGGGCGACGAGGAGACGTCAAGCCGACGCGGCCGCGCAGTGCTCGAACGGCGAGGTCGCGACGTTGCTGTGAACAACGGAGGCTGGGAGGCTGGTGGCTGGACGTGGGAGCGGCAGGTGGGGTCGGGCGGGGCGGACTGGTGGCGGTGGCCGGAGAGGCCGGCGGCGCGCGGCGCCTGGCGGGGCTCCAGCGACGGCCCGAAGGAGATGGATTCGCCGGTGGCGGCTCAGGGAGACGAGGTGGAGGCGCGGCGTCGGGCTGCGGGAGGAGGCGGTGGCGTCGTGGGGTCCGGCGAGGCGGGCGGCCGGCCGCGGGGCAGGGGCGACGGGGTGGCGCGCTCGGGCGAGGGGCGGGGAAGGTGAGCCGGCGAGAGGCGGTCGCGGGCCGGAGGAGGCCGCGCGGGAGGAGGAGGCGGGGAGCGCGCCGGCCGGCGAGGTGGAGGGCCGTGGGGCGGCGAGGCCGGCCGGAAAGGAGCTCGAGGGGGGAAAGCGAGGTGAGAGGCGGGGAGCCTGGCGGCGCCTGGGGAGGGGAAGGAGAGCGGTGGTCGGGACGGGGACCGGAGGAGGGCGAGGTAGCGGGGCGGCGCTCGCCGGAGCGGGGAGGCGCCGGGGTCGGGGACGCGGGCGGAGGGAGGCTCGGCGGCGCGGCTGGAGGTAGGGGAAGGAGGGAGACGCGCGCGCTGCGTGGGGAAAGAGGAGAGAAGGGGTGGGGACGGGGGAAGTAGGGTCGGGGCCACGGGGCAGGGTCGGGTTGGGGAGGCGGGACCGGGGCAGGGGCGGGCCAGGCTGGCAGCGGGTGGGTGTGCTGAGTGTGTGTGTGTGTTGTGTGGGTACGTGTTGTGTGCTGAGAGAGAGAGGGAAGGGAGAGAGGGCTGTGGCCAAGTGGCGGTGTCTGGTTGGGTGGGGGTTGGGGACAGGCGACGTGGCGGCGTGGGACTGGTCCGGGTGAGGTGGCCGGAGGGTGTGGGTAGATAGGTTGGTAGAAAAGGGTTTGGGGTGGACCGTTTAAATTCCTGGGGGTGGTCGTTCGGGTCGAATCGGCCCGTTCGACTGCCCCACTAAAAATAAATAAATATTTTATTTATTTCAAACAAGGCTTTTGCAAACCGATAGCAAACAAAACAAAATAAACCGGAGACCCGGGTTCTGCGTTTGAATAAAAACGGGCCGTTTAGAAAACAAAAACAGGTTTTTCGCAATTAGTTTTATGCAAGCGAATGCAAGATGATGACGATGCTCAAATGCAAGGTGGCATGATGACATGAGCATGCGGTCATGATGATGCAATGCACAAAAAACAACGCGATTTTCTAGTAGTGGTTTTGCGGGATGCCACACAGAACATCTCTTGAGGAACACACCTATATGAGTCTGACTGTCAAACGTCGCAGTCCGTGAGAGTTGGGTGCTCTCTAATAAACTCATGAAAGGCCCTGGAGTATGACGCATAAGCTCCAAACCGCGGGGAAGCCGACGGTAGCCCTGTATCGGCCTAGATTTTGTGTGAAACTAGCGCGCAGAAAACTTGTAGTTCAAGGCATAGTTCACTATTCAAGTTGCTAGCTAGTGTAGCATAAATTTTAACGTGAAAGTTCAACTTAACAGTCTCCACTACACACCGGTATATAAAACAATGTTCTGGAAGGAAAATGATGTGATGTGGCAATGAGACTTTGTGGGAGATTGTTAGAATTTGGTGAGTTTTAGGCTGTTAGCCCACTAGACAAATTCTGAAATTCTCTTTGGCCCACTTGTATATGGCAGCATATGACTGTGCTAGTGGTGCTAAAGTTTAGTCCCACATTGCTAGTTGAAGGGGAGTTTGACCATCTTATATAGTAGAGTGTTGCACCACTCACTAAGATGTGACAAGAAGAGTAGCCCTCGCACACTCTTCCTCCGACGCCGCCCGCCTCGCCTCGCCACGTCTCGTCTTGTCACGACGCGCGCGCACCGCGGGTTGCGGGAATCTCGCCGAGCCGAGCTTTATTTTTCTTGTTGGGAAAACTGATTATGAGTTATTAACAGACGCGTTAATTACAGCTGTTTTCAGTTTTTATGGACGTGGATGTTACCGACTCGGACGTGGGATGAGCCCACGATCTTCCTAACCTGCACTATATAAGCGTCTACGCTAAACCTAATCGGTCAATCAATCCACACACGCGCCTACCCTCCAGAACCTTGCGCCGCCGCTTTCGTCTTCTCCATCCTGGCTTGCGGCGTGCGCCGCAGATCGGGAAGTAGGTCTCCGGAACCCCACCTCTCGTGAACCTATACGTGTGAGGGGCGATCAGGTTTTTGGGAAGCGCGACTACTGGCAACCACGACGTCGTCCAATGGCGATTTCCCGAACGACGACTTCTTTCCAGACGTGAGCGACATCTTCGACAACCTCAACATGGACGACGTTGCGGCTGCTATTCAGCCTACATCGTACGTGATCTCGTTTTCTCTTTTTCGGATTATGCTAGAGTTCTTTGTTCTAGCGTTTGGTGTAGATGTGATAGGTTTATCTCCTATAGAAATAATTTGTTCATCTACTTTGCTGATCTGCATAATTAGTTTTAGTACCGTTTGTATGATCATGATTTATTAGTTTATTATTCGGATTAAATCATATGGATTATTGCTTATATTTTCAACAATAACCTCCCGCTAACGCCAACGAGTGACTTTGCCGCCTGCTTCATTTCTCTTCGAAATATGCTCGCGCCCAGCTATATTAATATAGCAAGCCTGCTTCAGTTGGCCCATTTCTCCATTCACCATTGCGATGGATTTTCCTCCTGCTATGCCCGTTCGGCTCGAGCCTCCAATCCCATCTCAATCCCAACCAACCAAGAAAACATCCCTTTTGCGCTTCATGATAATGGCATGAGAGCCTAGCGTGCATGCTACTAGAAGGTCGACCCGGACGCCATGTGCATGTGTTGTGATTTTGGTGACCCATCTGTAGTTCCCGGTGCCTTCTATGCCCATACTTATTTCAAACTCATATCCCTAGTGTGTAGGGATGTAAACGGTACGGATATTTTCTGCTCCGAATCCGTATTCGTAACCGTTTTAAAGGATATGGTATGCAATTTTAGCAATCCGACGGATATGGACACAGATATGGATATCAGTCATGCGGATATCCGGCGGATATGGTAGAGGATACGGTAATGCTATTATCCGGAGGATGCGGGTTATCCGCTCTTTTTTTAGGATAATCCAAACTTCTTAATTAGGATAATCCGATAAAGTAGCCTAGATGACCAGCCCAAATAACCAATTAGCTCATTAGCTAAATCATAGTCTATAAAAAATTAAACCCCATTTATCACGTCATAGTAATCACGCGGTATCCATAGCATTCTCCTTTCCAGTGCGGCCTACTGTGCACTAGCGCCTTTGTGTTCGCTGCATCTCTCCGGGTATCTAGCCGGCGTGATGAACAAAGATGGTCGTCATCGGTCCGAAGTTCGTACGTGCAAATTCCTACTGTGAGCATTGTAGATCAATTTAATATATTCATGTATAGCATCCAGAGGCGCATCGCGACTCTAGTGCTACTAGAACTCCCACAGCTCCCCATCTTATTCGCCATTTTCATCTTTTTTCCTCACGCGTTCCTCTCTCAGTTTCATGTTTTTTTTTCCACTTGAAGAACCTGCAGATCCTTTCGAGCTCGCGTGTTGGAAACATTGGACAGATTTGCAGAGCTATTATTGTATCCTAATTTGTCCTGCTAAAGACTGATTTTGTTTATTCCAAACAGATATTAAGTTGTAGTATCCTAGTAGGCTTTTCAGAAGATTATCCTAATTTGTCCTGCTAAAGACTGATTTTGTTTATTCCAAACAGATATTAAGTTGTAGTATCCTAGTAGGCTTTTCAGAAGATTATGTGTGCCACTGATTTTATGAAAGAAGAAGATTATTATTTTCAAGTCTCAGAGGGGCACTCATGTGTCTAGCGCTGGTGACACACTTTCTATTAACCAATACGATCTTGACATTGGTGTAGTTTTGAATGAGTGTTATTCTTTTGAATGTTTTTTATTTTGTTTGCAGCGGTGAAATTATATCTCGTTGGGCATGTTATCCGATAAAATTTGTCCATTTCTGGTCCGACTCCGCTCCGTTTCCATTCCAAATCCGCAACCCGGTATTATCCGCATTCGAATCCGTATCCGGCCAGTATCCGCTCCGATCCGAATCCGACAAAAAATATGGTAAAGGATATGGAGAGAGCGTTATCCGATCCGATCCGATCCGATCCGTTTACATCCCTGCTAGTGTGCAAGACACTACAAATAGTGCACTAACTTATACTCCAAACGGAGGGAGTAGTGTCTAGTTCCAGCATGGTCAACAAATACGAGAAATGAGCTATTCATCCTTTTCTCAGGGTACTCTTGCTCCTTATAAAGACTTTGAGTGGTAGACAATGGCATCAAGAAGGCACTTGTCCTTCCGCCTGAGGTCAATAATAATGAACCCTTTGGCTATTCCCTCGGTCCTTGGATAGGTGCGTGAGCAGCTACGAGAGCTTCGTAATCTGCTCAAACAAACGATGAATATTTCCATGTCATTGTTCACGTTCTATCAACAATAAATTAAACGGATAATTATACTGGTTGCCCTCAAAGGCCTTGTGTACTCAGTTTTGCCCATAGCCGAATGGTGCTCAGTTTTGTCTTTACTTCGGCCACAGCTAATATGGCGAGGCCAGCCCGTTTAAATGAGCATAAAAAAATAAAAATAAAACAGAAAAACAAAAAACCCATGCACATAGTCTTTAAATGAAAAAAATTCATGTATTCATGTATGTAGACCTTGTTTATCACGTATTCATAAATATTTTGTTTGAATGGATGTAGACCTTGTTTATCTACTTGAATCGCTAGTATAAGACATAAGAAGACTATGTGCGCAAGTTTTTAATTTTTATTAATTTTTATGCTCATTTAAACTGTCTGATTGGCCTCGCTATAGTAGCTGTGCCCGGAGTAAAGGACAAAATTGAGCATCATTCGCAACTAGGGGCAAAACTGAGTACAACAAGGCCTCTGAGGGCAATCCGATAATTATCCCCAAATTAAAGAGACAATACTTTCTCGATTCTACATTTATCCCCCTTTCACCTAATTCATTTATATGTTCTAGCAAATGATATCTCCTGCAGAGGAACTAGCTTAGCTCGAAGCTTTGAATATCAAGGGTACATCACATTCTGAGCATTCTTGGTTTATTGTTTTTTTGAAGAGTTTGTCCTTTGTCTGTTTTTTTAGAACCATCCTTTATTTGTTTACTAAGTAAGCTAGTATGATAAAAGTTGAAAAGAGCTTACAAAGTAGAGGGATCTACAAAGACCAAGATGCATCAACAGAGGGGGAAAATACAAGGCAAACCAACCCCACCTAAGTTTTGCGTGGATGCAATTTCTGCCTTGGATATCGGTCCTCGGTTGTGCTAGCTCTTGTGATAACAATCCAACCAGGGTCTACTCCAGGCTCCAGCCCCGCCAGAGCCGGACTTGGACACGTCACATCTTCGCTTCCGTTCCGACCTGTTAGTGTTTATAGAAAGCTCAAACGAATCCCCATAGGTTTTATTACACTAAAGCCGGGCTTCGATGGGATAATCTCTCCCACTAACGCCAGTTGACTTTGCTGCATGCTTTAGTTCTCACGCCCTATTTCACCATGCGCCATTGCGATAGCATTCCCTCCCTCTATCCTCATTTGGCTCGAACCTCCAATCCCGTCGCTATCCCAACCAACCAATCAAGCATCCCTTTTGTGCTTCATGGTAATGGCACGAGAGCCTAGCATGCAGGCCATCAAAAGCAGGTGGGGATGATGTTCCAGCTCGATCCACATGTGGGCATGGTGTAATTTTGGTGACCCATATGTAGTTTCCGGTGCCTTCTATACCCATACCTATATCAAACTCATGTCCCTAGTGTGCGAGACACAACACATAATTCACTAACTTATAGTTCTAACTTATATTTTCTTGATTGAACACAAGCTCTTCATCATTTTCCTAGGGAATCCTTGCTCCTTATAAAGACTTGAGTAGTAGACAGTGGCATCAAGGCATTTGTCCTTCGGCAGGTCAATAATATTAACCCCTTGGTTGTTCCCTCGGTCCTTGTTGGTAGGTGAGCTACTAAAAGAACTTCATAGTTCCTTCAAACAAACGATGAATATTGGCATGTGGTTGCTTGTGTTCAATCAAGAAAATAATGAAGGACACAGTATTTTTGCAGTTCTACATTTATCCCCTTTTGACCTAATTCATTTATATGGTCTAGCAGATTATATCTCCTGCAAAGGAACTAGCTTAGCTCGAAGCTTTGAATATCAAGAGTACACCATCTTTTTTATTAATATTTACAATACATTCTAAGCATTCTTGGTTTATTGTTTTTGAAGAGTTTGTCCTTTGTCTGTTTACTAAGTGAACTAGTATACTAGAAGTCTGTGAAAAGAGCTTGCAAAGTAGAGATGATTAAAGCTGACAAGTTTCAGTAGCTAGAATCTCTACTAAATAATCTTCCATGTTTGTACTTGTCTAGCGTGTCATTCCTGAGCCGTGACACTCCTAGTTTTTCTACTCGCCTTGCCGAATTGTGTGATTATATTTTAAAAAATATGTAAATCCTAGTGACCAGGTTCATGCGTGGACTCTATGGTTTCAATGCATCAACATACATTCCACCAATTCTCTTATCGATTCGATCGCCACCAATTCTATTATAAGTGAACTAATATAATAGAAGTCTATGAAAAGAACTTGCAAAGTAGAGAGCACTAAAGCTGACAAAGTTTCGGTAGCCATAATATCTACTCAGTAATCTTCCATTCCTTTACTTTTCTAGCGTGTCATTCTTGAGGTGGGTTCTACTCGCCTTGCCGAGCTGTCGATGATTTTGTTTTAGAAGTACGTACAAAAACTTCTAGAATATGGGTTCCGCATTGGGAACCTTGTCACTTACCTCGGCTCAAGACGCTGCTGGACAGTTTGAAATCTCATGTTAAAATAATCATTGATCTCTGGCCAGTGTTGCAAACGCCATGGTCTAATTATCGTAGCAGTTTACCTATGGCCCTTGAGTAGTTTTCTGTACGGTCTATGTATGCTGATGGATTATGTGGCATGTTAGCTTCTGAGATTTTGCATTGTGATAGTATGCCTTGATGAGTTTACTAGTTGATATTCTATCTGTTTTAAAAATATAAGATGTTTTAGTCCTTTATTATAACAAATATAAGACGTCTTTTAGTGTGTAGGTTCAGAGCAAAATGAGTGAACATATACTCAAAAAACGTCTAGATATACATATGTTGTTAAAGTATGACCCAAATTCATTAAGTAGTCTGATTTCTGGATCGTTGAAGACCTAGGTTTTTCCATGTTAAATCTGTGTCCCTTGCTGTGATTTCCTTTCCGTTCTTCGTTATTTGCTTGTCGCGATTATAACATATGTTTCAAAAAAACCCTAAAACATCTTAAAATGGACGGAGTATATGCCAATGGATCGGTAATGATGCTGGCATGGTGCAAGTTTAAATTTAAAAAACGATTTTGTTCAGAATGTCCACGTTGCTGATTATTGCCCATCTAAAAATTCTTGCATGGAAATGGTTGTTATATGTTATCTAGAGAAAAGATACGTGCTTCTTGCAAGTATTTTTCGATCCCTTGTTGTGAGGTCGTTTGTACACACCATTCTCCATGATGGCTGAGTTCATATGTGACGGCATTGATACATTACATATTTGAGGTTAGATTATTCGTGTGCGCATAAGTGAGATAGTACCATGTAATGGTAAACATATTGCTGAAAATGGGTTTGGATCAAAGTGTAAATGATTTACTTTAGCTGGTAAATATCCCAATATCAGCAATACGGCCTAGTTTGGCAGCAAAGTTTTTTTAAAACTAAAATATATCAATATCATAGTGTTTTAGTACCTAGCAAAGTGGTACTTCAGTTTTTTTCCTTTCTCGGTTTTAGAAAAAAGAGGATCTAACCTCTTTCTTAAATACTTAAAAAAACCATAGTTTTAGAGGATACTTGAGTTCTAAAACCATATTATTTAATGGATCCAAACACCTCAAAGTATTTAATACTTCAGTGTTTTCAGAAATCAAAGTATTCTCTTAATATTTTGATACCAAAAGCATCAATAAAGGATTATTTTGAGGCATTCCAGGCTGACTGATTCAGTTTTCCAGATTCACATCTTTTGTTAGACCTTTAAATCTATGCTAGTGGTGCCTCTGCTTGCACCCTAGTTTGACATGCCCTACATGCATCTTGTGTGTGCGCACCACATCAGAGGTCGACCGGTGTAACACCCTCAGAATCGGCCCTATGCAAGTTTCAGCGCTTCCCGCCAAACCCGCATAGAAACGATTCAAAGGTGCCCACCAGGCACTTGCGTGCGGGTGGAAAACGAAGTAATAACATTATACAACAGTCCTCGATGAGACCCACAGAACAGATATATATATACAACATGACTCCATGAGTCAAGAATACGGATATACAGAACAAAGATCCAAATCACCTTGAAAACGATAGAGCGTCCAGCTACGGACAAGATGCAAATGGGGCTAAGAGCCCTGAAGAATAACCAATGGCGTCCATAACCCTGCCCAGGCCAAGCCGGAAGGGTAACCCTGCTAACGACGTCGATCTCAAAACCTGCTAAAACAAAAGGGGTGCCGACAAAGGGCAAAGGAAAAAGAGGAGCGTCAGTACTGAGGCCAGTACACGGCGAGGCTAGAATTCGGCGGTCCTCGCCTACATAGGTATGGTGGACTTAAGCGGCAGCGCAGCAAGCACTAAACAACCTATAGAGACTCGATATACTGTCGGCTATCAGGGAGGGATAAGAAAGACCTATTCGGAACCAACCTGATGCTACCACCAAACATACCCATCCTGGTGTTTCCCCCCTCGAGACCAAACGAGGAAGTCAACCGAGGAACTCACACAGTTGGCAGTTTTATTTATTCAGTTATCGTTGCAGCAATTACTAGTCAGGTATAGATAGTTATCCTGATATAATAAGCAGTGGGCACTTTTAGTTAACCATTCCGTTATAGTTGCAACACTTACTAGTCAGATACAATTAGCATGAGATATCCCAAACCCAGCAGTTGTTGGTACTTTTATTTAGCCATTCCGTTGCAGTGAAGCTGATTACTAGTCATATCGGATACAAGTCACATTATAACAGTAAACTTTAGTTATAGTTGTCTATGATCGAGACCTGTGCTCCAAGTCGTCCATAACCGCGGACACGGCTTCTCGAAAAGATTTAACCCTGCAGGGGTGCACCAAAGTTTCCACATGCACCTACACCCTTGTTGTCGGATCAGGTAGGTACAAGATCACAAAACATACACCCAACGGTATGTCGGCGGGGTTTCGGACACGACGTTTCCCAGACCCAAAGCAAGCACGGGGGGCCACCCCACTAAGTATACCCGCAACGAAGTCGGCCGGTCTCCGAGACGGACTCGGGGTTTGCGCCAGTGGCTGTAAACGACTGGGAACCCGAAACTCTCGGGCTTGTCGATACCGCGAAAACACT
This sequence comes from Avena atlantica, assembly GCA_910589765.1. Lineage (NCBI taxonomy): Eukaryota > Viridiplantae > Streptophyta > Magnoliopsida > Poales > Poaceae > Avena > Avena atlantica. Next base: position 302,474,230 of record OU342738.1, read on the forward strand.
CCGCAATCCTAAACAGTACACGTGCAGTACCTCGCACAATTTAAATAAAGCAGTAAAACATGGCATAAGTACAGGATAGTAATAAAGCCCCAAACTACTTGTGGCCCCCAGTACAGTACTTGGAATCAGGTACTAAATCGATGGGGGTGCCCATACATCCCACATGTGGTTAGCGCGCTCGATCTCGGAACAGGTGTCAAGAACTCGGGGTCCTACGGGACACAAGTGGACGGTTAACAACCAAATAACATCTATTGCCCACCTGTGCCTCTGCTTACCTACTTCAATTTTAGTTATTAAACAGTAATTAAATTAAACGATAATTAAAGCCTTGATCATCTCCAACATTAAACATACGGCAATACTCCAACAACTGTGGTACTTGACGACACGCAACAGCACTTGAGCAAGCGACTACGACGCGCAAGTCCAACTATCTACCAACAACAGGTAATAGGATGTGTCCAAGGCAATATAAGGCTGCAAGGGATATCACAGGTACGAAAACTAGAGCATCGCAACACAGATAGCAATAGACCAACAGGAGGGAATAAATACTATAAAAGTAAGATAGGTAGAAAGGGGGAGATGCTCGCCTGAAAACATTGTTGAAGGTTCATCCGAAGATCGGGTCGACACTCGCATCAACTCAACGGCCTTATCCGCGAAGAAGCAAAACACTAGAATAAACACCGGATGCACTATTTAATACTACGACAAAAGATCGGGCATGATGCATGTATGATGTATGACATGGCAAGATGCGATGCAATTAGGCAATATTAAGCGGAACCGGGGGTCCTGACAATTAATTAAATGGTTCATGTTGTTTAGCTACCCCACAATTTAAATGTTGTCTTAACAAGGCAAAATTATATCACCGGTTCGCTACACAAATTTAAATGGAACCAATATAAGACTAGATTTGTCCGTATATGGGCCCCATATTTAATTATGAGATGAATTGGCATAATGCCCCCAAACCACAATATGTATGCAAGGATGCGCAATTCATATGCAACAAGATATTTATATATAGCATTTATAAAATAGGGCTCGGAAAAAGGTTCACACATCTGGGTTCGGAAGATCTTGGGGGGTCGATGTGGTTCGGGGTCCGGTCTCAGGGTTCAGGGTTCGACGGGATCGGTCTCGGACATCGGAAGTCGAACTTGTCGCGTCCGAAAAGGAGGACTTGGTTGGCGTCGGGGGTACATCGGATTCGTCCTGATCGCTGTCGTTCTTGTCGTCGAGAAGATCTTGTCGGGTCCGAGCCATCGAGTCGGTCTTGGCATTCGGGATGAAGACCTTGGCGTTCCGCGGCGAAGTGCTTGTCGTACCGGGAGGAAGACCTCGGCATCCGGGTTCTTGGCGAACTTGGCGTCCGGGAAGGAGTACTTGTCGCACCGGGGTCTACGGGTCCGTGATGTAGATCTTGTCGTTCCTTGTCGAAGGCCTTCGGGTACGGGGTCTTCGGGTCGCCTTCGTCGCTTTTCGGTTCGGGCTTACTATCGAAGGAAGGCTTGGAACCCACCAGTAGGACCCAACGCCAACTCCGAGACAATCGTACTTTAGGGGATCTTGGTGATGAACTCAGCATACAAACTCGAGGCCATTAGCGGGCGGTCACAGATAGAAATCAAACAGATGGCCAGAACCTTGGCGCATTGTAAGGCATTAGCGCTAGAGGAGACGGAAGGAGGACACGAGCGACGCCCGTCTGTGAGGAGACGCCGGTGTCGCGCGACTGCGAGGTAGAGGCAGGGCCTGCGAAGCAGGAGGCGGGACACCGACGGAGAATGGGGTTGAGGCGACCCAGGGCGGGGGCGGCACCGGTGATGGGTGAAGCATAGGACGACGACCCGGGTTCGCAGGACGGCCACAAGTGGAGCTCTGGTGCCGGGGATGGGCCGGCGCAGGGCTCTGCGTGTCGGGGAGGTGAGCGGCGCCATGCGAGGTGGGGAGTTGGGTGGCGGCTCGCGGAGGCCGGGGTCGGTGACGGCGCATGGCGCGCGGCCAGCGTCGCTCGGAGAGGGCGCAGGGAGGACCGGCCACGGCAGTGCTGCGGGAGGCGGCGCGGCGGCTGGAGGATGCAGAGGAGGTCGCGGCCGAGAGGGAAGGCGCAGGTCAGCGGTCGACGATGACGGGGGCGTGGCGCGCTCGGGCCGCGGGCTAGAGGAGGTGGCAGGGAGGGACGCTCGCGGAGGGGCCCGCCGGCGACGGCGGCGTCAGACACGGGATGGGGAGCTCGGCGACGTTGGGGAGGCCGAGGTGGGCGCAGAGCTCGACGGGGGGAGCGGGCAGCGGGGACGGCAGCAGAGGGCGGTGGAGACGAAGGAGAGGGAGGGGAGGCCCGCGGTTCAGGGGAGGAAGGCCGGCGGCGGGGCTCTTGGCGAGCAGAGTAGAGAGGCAGGCGGGGGACGGCGAGGAGAGGAGCGACCGGGGCAGGACGGCGGCGGTGGAGGTTGGTGAGACCGAGGGAGGAGGTGCGTCGGGAGGGAGAGGAAGGTGGGGTGTGGGCAGGGACAGGGGAGCGGGGCAGGTCGCGGTCAGGTGGGACCAGCGGGAGGCAGTGGCGGGGTCCGGTGTGGGGAAACATGCAGGTGGGGGTAGGACGCTGGTGGCCGGCAGGTGGGGCCCCCGCGGTCAGGCTGGACAAGGGAGGGGTGAGGGAGGTGGGGTTAGGTGATGTGGCAGCGGGTGATTGGGTGGGGGAGAGATGAGAGATGAGGTGGCGAGAGGGGATTGGTCCGGGTGAGGTGGATGGGGCTGGGTAGATTAGGTTGGGGTAGGAAAAGATTTTGGGGTAGGCTGGTTTTGTACTGGGGTGGCCGACTGGGTCGGATCGGCCCGGTACGGCTGCCCCTAAAAATAATATAATTTTTTATTTAATTTAAAATAGACTTTTGTAAATAGTTTTTAGACAAATAAAAGACCCGGAAAAGCCCGGCGCTTTAATTTGAAATTGAGACGGGGAATATTTAGAAAACCAAACTAGGATTTTAGAAAATAGGTTTCGACAAACAAATGCATGATGACATGACGATGCTCAAATGCAATGCGGCATGATGACATGAGCATGCGGTCATGACGATGCAATGCACAAAAACAACGCGATTTTCTAGTAGTGGTTTTGCGGGATGCCACAACCGGAGTGATAGAAATCCCTATTGTTCATTTTGTGGTGGTTTAGTTACTGGGGTCGCCTTGGAACAAACAATAATTGGTACTAAGTGGTTCCGAGGATCAATAAAAAAGATCAATGTTAAGGGTTGTGTGTGTGTGAGAGAGAGACTAGGATGCATCAATGGAGGGGAAAATACATGGAAAACCCACCGATTAGAGTCTTTTGGGGGCATCGAGGCAATTTCTGCTTTCGATCTCGATCCTCGACTATGCTACATCTTGTGATAATAATACATCCAGGGTCTACTCTAGATCCGTCAGAGCCGGACTTGAACACGTCACATCTTCGCTTTCGCTCTGACTCCTTAGTGTCTGTCGAAAGGGAAAAATGAAGAGAAAGCTCAAGTGAGTCCCCATAGGTTCTGTTATGTTAAAGGGATTTGTTGCATGCTTCAATTCTCACGCCTTATGTTGCCATTCGCCATTGCGACGAATTGCTCGGTTGCAATCCCCGTTCGTCTCGAGCCTCCAATCCCATATCTATCCCAACCAACCAAGCAAACATCCCTTTTGTGCTTCCTAGTAATGGAACGAGAACCTAGCATCCATACCATCAGAAGCAGTTGGGGATGATGGTACAGAATGCTAGCATGTACTTTCTGTGACTTTGGTGGCCCATTTGTAGTTCCTGGTGCCTTCTATGCCCATACCTAGATCAAAATCATATCCCTAGTGTTCAAGACATGATGCAGCCCGTCCTACGGACGCACCTCCATCTACAACACCTAGTCCCCAAAGTGGACCAATGACCCGCGCCCGAGCCAAGCTCCTACAAGCTAAGGTTAACTCGCTCCTTTCCTCATGTGATTTTGGTCTACCTTTGGATGACTTGCTACTTCATGCAACTACGTTGTGTATCCTCAGCTATGAAGCAACATCACCACACCAAGCCCCCAAGGAAGAAGGACCAGGAGAATACGCTGCTGGAGCACTGCACACCGGAATCTCCAGTGTACACCGGAGTCTCCGGTCCTGTACACCGGAGTCTCCGGACCATCCTCCGGTCCGGCCCCAGGGACTAAGCTCGGGACAACCAGAAGGCCCCTCCGGAGACGGGTCCGGACATTGACCGGAGTCTCCGGCCCAGACCGGAGTCTCCGGACCCAACACTGGAGTCTCTGGACTGCTCGACGCTAGGCATGTCAAGGCCTTTTGGGCCTGGCCCATGTAACCCCCAGTTTCGCCCCAACTTCCAGTTTTATTCCTAAACTACCCCTGTTTAAGTGGTTGGCCTATATAAAGCCCCACCCCTCTATTGTAAACCCTAGACTTGGATAATTGTAGTTGAAGACATCCCTTTGAGGATCTATCGGCTATTTGTCTCATGCTCCTTGACAAGGAGCACCAAATTATCCACAACCTCTTGGATTTTGCCTTGTGCGTTCAAGTTGTACAAGTCCTTGGGATCTCGGTGTCTCGTGCCCAAGTAGTCAAGATCTCATCAAGCCTCTCCCCCCGTTGTTGGCCGTGGGAGAGTGCCTTGCCCAACGCTGATCCTAGAGATTGTGTTGGACCGGTTGCCACCGGCGTGAGCTATCGGCTTGTATCGTGTTTTCGTGTGTGTGTGTTCATCGGGTTCTTCGCGTGTGTGTTCGTGGATTTCATCCCCTCCCTCTTCCCACCGCTTTCCCCCTCGATTCCCACAAAATTCGTGAAAGATCGGGCCACCCCAAGGGGTTAACCCTAACATATTGGTATCAAGAGCAAGGTTGATCACGAATTTCCCCTCAATTTTCCTTCTACCCACCATAAATTCAAAAATTTCCCAAAAATAGCCCCAATTTTCCTTTGGATCGATCTATCGTTTTGGAGCGTTATTTGTGGTTTTGATCCGACCAAATCTTGTCTAAGGTGTTGGTCCAGCTTTTGCCTGCGTTTCCCAGCCCAATTTTGACTAAATTTTCATGGATTTGAGGACTCTAGGCGTGAATCTCCGCTCAAGAACACGAGCAGATTTTCCACACCGGAGTCTCCGGCCCTGTGCACCGGAATCTCTGGCCTACACCGGAGTCCCCGGCCCTGGACGCCAGTTTTGACATTTTCCTCTTTTATGCATTGGCTAATCTGTCCGCTTGTTGTTTGTATTCCGTGTGCGTGTCACCAATTAACAGATAGCTTCCGCAACATCGCCCGCGCTCTTCAACACCACGGACCCCAAACTCTTCCCCGCTCCATCGACACAAGATCATCATCAACACCTAAGGTATAACTTGTGTCAACCCTTGTAGCCATATCTTCCTTTATGTGTACCTATCCTATGAGAGCAACTCATTTTGTGTTTGTCTAAGCATTGTGCACTTGCCATTGGAAAGTGAGAGTGTGAGGGCAAATACAAAAGTTAACATAGTAGCATAGAAAGGGAGAAAAATAAAAAGAATAAAAAAATAGAAAGATACATAGTCTCCCAATACAAAGAGAGTATCAAGCTTGTAAGCAAAAGAGAGAGGAAAAAGCGCGCCAAGGCAAGTGCACAAATCCGTTGCTTACCCTCTTTTGGCAAACGAGTTGTGGTCTCTCCTTGAGTTGGCACGACAACCGAGCGTAGTCTTCGTTAGGCCCTTTTGTGCTCACTTCCATAGTCGTGCTAACCCCATTTTTCTCCATGCATGTGTGTAGTCGAGGTTCTCGTCACCGTTTGAGTTGACCATTCCCTTTTTGACTTGAGTTTTGTTGGATCTTATCCACTTTTGACTATCCTTTTCGTTTGGTTGGTTCTTTGGCTTTCCACCCTCCTTTCCACCAAAATCTTTTGAGAGTGTAGTTCCTTGTGTGTGAGTCTCTTTGCGATTTCACTTTGCAAGCTTTTAGATCTCTTGTGTGGCAATTGGTTTGATACAATCTCCAAGGTGAGGTAAAAGGCTAACTCTCCACGTTTCTCCTCCATATACAACCCTTGTCGGCTTTGCATCATGGACAGGAATGACGAGTCGTCCCAACCACCACCACCTCCAGAGGACGACACACAATACATGACAAGATGGGATCATTGGAAGGTTCGAGGAGAATTCAACTACCGTTGTGAAGCCCTTGAGCGGCGCTAAGACGAACAATTCAGTGAAGCCCGAGTGGAATTCAAGAACATCGACAACCGCTTCGAAGAATTCCGAGGAGAAATGCATGCCATGCAACACAACCTCGGCCATCAAAATGAAGCTCTTGGTCGCGCCCTCGCCGCAACGGATGAGAAGCTTCAACGCCTCATTGATGGTCTAGCAAGGCCACGATCTCGCGACTCAAGCTCGTCACGGCACTCCTCAAGTGAATCAAGCGCTCCTCGCCGTCACGCTTCAAGGCACCAAGATGGAACCGTCCTTCACTCCATGAGCTCTTCGCAAGTGGTACCATCTCCACGACACGCCGCGACATCAAGCTATGATGGTGACCTCTCCGCAAGACCTCCAAGACGTGAAGCGAACCGTCCACAACAAAGGGCACTTGTGATTCAACAAGAGCAACCTCACGTGGACCACCAAGCCCATCGCCAACGACATGTTCCTTCAACAACAAGTGAAGCATCCGAAGTGGACAAACAAGACCGCCGTCGGCGTGAAGCACTCGAAGATCCACCAAGGCGCCATCATCGACATGAACGTCAACATCGACAACATGATCATCATGACGAGCCTCCTCCATATCGAGAAGAAAGGGAGCAGCCCATTGCGCATGCGGCTCGACGTCCTCCTCGCCACATGGCGCAAGACAATGCTCATCATCCTCAACCACAACAAGAACAAGAGCAAGCTCCCCAAGCTCGTCGTGAGGACCAACAACCTCCTCCTCGCCCTCAACCCCGCCAACAACACGAGCAAGCTCCCCAAGCTCGTCGTCAAAATGAAGTTCCTCCACCAAACGCGGCACCTCAACAACCGCAAGGGCAACGCAACCATCACCAAGCAAGACATGAGAGCTCAGATGATGATGATGATGGCTGCCAAAATCATGGCAACCGCCGCCACCGGAACCGCAATGAAGAAGAAACTTTTGGCAAGCTCAAATTCACCATGCCCAAGTTCACCGGTTCCAATGAGCCCGAAGAATATCTCTCATGGGAACTCAAGGTTGACAAGATCTTCCGCATGCACAACTATAGCAATGAGAAGATGATGGCCATGGCATCCCTCGAGTTTGATGAGTATGCCAACCTTTGGTCGGAACAAGTCCAACTCGCTCGTGAAGCAAAAGAAGAGCCTCCAATCTCAACTTGGCAAGATATGAAGGATCATATGAGATTCCGCTTTGTTCCTTCGCACTACACGCGTGACCTTTTTAACAAACTCCAAACGCTTAGTCAAGGGACAAAGACCGTGGAAGAGTACTTCAAGCAAATGGAGCTCAACATGATCCGTGCCAACATTGAAGAGCGTGATGAACAAACAATGGCATGTTTCCTCAATGGCTTGAACCATCCAATCAAGCGCATCACCGAGTTCCAAAAATACAACAACATGGTTGAGCTTTTACACATAGCATCAAAAGCCGAGCGTCAAGTGCAAGAGGACATCAAGTACAACAAGCTAAAGACGTATTTCACATACAAGCAAGCGCCAACCACTACTCCAACAATACCAAGTGAAAGCTCATCAAGTACCACCAAGCTTCCCTTCAAGCCAACACTTCCTCAAGGAAAACCGCCCCCAAGTGGCAAATACACAAAGGATGAACAGCCATTCAATGGTGAGTGCTACAAGTGTGGAGGCAAAGGACACAAGTCGGCCGCATGTGGAAACAAAATAGTTTTGTCATCCACGACAATGGCGATGAAGAATACTTGAGTGAAGATGAGTGTGATGCAAGGGTCAAGGAAGCAATGGCAAGGCAACATTTGGAAGATTACCAATAACTACTTGTGTGTGAGCATGACGCAAGTCCATCGCTTGTCGTCACAAGGGTCTTAACTACTCATGTCAATGAGATTGAAGACCAATGATCCAACATCTTCCAAACTCATGCCGGTATCAATGGGAAGTCCATCAAGGTTGTCACCGATGGAGGGAGTTGCCACAATCTGGCAAGCATGGAATTGTGTGAGAAACTCAACCTCACCCTCCATCCGCATAAGCATCCCTACCATATACAATGTCTAAGTGACCAAGGGTCCGTCAAGATCAAGCACACCGTCTCGGTAACGTTCTCAATTGGACCATACAAAGACACGGTGGAATGTGATGTGGTCCCAATGACGGTTTGCCACATGTTGCTAGGAGGGCCATGGCAATATGACAAGCGTGCTTTGCATGATAGTCACACAAACACTTATACCTTCAAATGGCTTGAAAAGACTTGTGTTTTGCAACCAATGACTCCTAGCCAAATAATTGCGGACAATGCAAAGGCTTTAGCGAGGGCGCAAAGCACAAAACCACCTTGTGAGAAGAGCGGTGAGCGAGAGAACCACACTATAGTGAGTGAGAGCCACAAACCAAACTCAAGTGGAAAAAACAAAGAGTGTTCTTCTTGCCACCAAAAGTGAGATGAGAGAAGTGCGGAGCAACCCATCCATCTTGCACTATGTCCTTGTATGCAAGGGACTAGCGCAAGGAACTAATGACTTGAAAAATGTTCCTCCTTCTTTGATGGCTATGTTGCAGGAATTCCAAGATGTATTTCCCGAAGAGCTTCCTCATGGACTACCCCCTCTTCGCGGAATCGAGCACCGCATCGACCTCATACCCGACGCTCCACTCCCAAACCGCACCGCATATCACACGAACCCGGAAGATACGAAGGAGATAGAACGACAAATCAACCAACTCGTCTCCAAAGGTTTGATCCAAGTAAGCACTAGCCCAAGCGCGGTACCCGTGATTCTAGTTCCAAAAACGGATGATACGTTGCGGTTATGCATGGACTGCCGTCCAATCAATGCTATCACCGTGCGTTATCGACATCCTATACCGCATCTTGATGACATGCTTGATGAGTTGTGTGGAGCCACTATATTTTCAAAAATTGACCTTCGTAGTGGTTACCATCAAATTCGCATGGCCGAAGGTGATGAGTGGAAAACCGCCTTCAAGACCAAGCTTGGTCTCTATGAATGGTTGGTTATGTCGTTTGGCTTATCAAATGCCCCATCTACCTTCATGCGCCTCATGAACCATATCTTGAGATCCCTCATTGGAAAGAGTGTCGTTGTTTACTTTGATAACATCCTTGTCTATAGCAAGTCACTAGAGGGGCATGTTACTCATGTTAAGGAGGTTCTTCAAATCCTTCATCATGAAAAGTTATATGCTAATCTCCCCAAGTGTACCTTTGCAAAAGACAAACTGATTTTCCTTGGATTTGTTGTGTCTTCTAATGGCATTGAAGTGGATGTCTCAAAAGTTAAGGACATACGATATTGGCCCATCCCTACCAATGTTAGTGAACTTTGTAGTTTTCATGGGTTGGCTGGCTTTTACCGTCGCTTTGTGAAAGACTTTTCTACCATTGCTTGCCCCCTCAACGAATTGACCAAGAAAAATGTCACATTCATTTGGGGCAAGGCACAACAAAAGGCTTTTGATGAGCTCAAAAAGAGGCTCACCGAAGCACCACTTCTTGCATTACCGGATTTCACAAAAACCTTTGATATTGAATGTGACGCTAGTGGTATTGGCATTGGAGGTGTCCTTATGCAAAATGGGCGTCCTATTGCATACCATAGTGAGAAACTTGATGGCGCACACCTTAACTATCCAATTTATGACAAAGAGCTTTTTGCCTTGGTTCATGTCCTTCAAGTGTGGCAACACTACCTTTGGCCCAAAGCATTTATCATCCATTCCGACCATGAGTCGTTGAAATATCTTAAGGGCCAAGCCAATTTGAGTAAAAGGCACGCCAAATGGGTTGAGTTCATGGAATCTTTTCCTTACATTGTCAAGTACAAGAAGGGCAAAGAAAATGTAGTACTGGACGCCTTGTCTCGCAAAAACATAAACCTTCTTACGCGACTCGAAGTAAATGTCTTGGGTCTTGATGACATCAAATCTTTGTACGCGTCCGACCCATTCTTTGGATCAATTTTTGCAAAGTGTTCAATAGACAAAGGGGTTGATGATTTCTATTTGCATAAGAGTTTTCTTTTCAAACAAAACAAACTTTCCATTTCGAAGTCGTCTCTCCAAATTTTGCTTCTTCAAGAGTCCCATGGTGGAGGACTTATGGGCCACTTTGGCCGTGACAAGACATATGACATGCTCTCCACTCACTACTATTGGCCAAAGATGAAGCGCGACATAAAGCGCCACGTCCAATGATGCACTACTTGTGTCCAAGCTAAGTCCAGGTCCAACCCTTTTGGTCTTTATATGCCATTACCTATTCCTCATGCACCTTGGTCGGACATTAGCATGGACTTTGTGTTAGGATTGCCTAGATCTAAACATGGACATGATTCTATATTTTTGGTAGTGGATCGCTTTTCCAAAATGACACACTTCATTTCGTGCCATAAGACCGATGGTGCTTCACATGTAGCAAATTTGTTTTTCAGGGAAATAATTCGGCTACACGGTGTACTAAGAACAATCGTCTCCGACCGCGATGTCAAATTCATGAGCTACTTCTGGAAGACACTCATGGCCAAGCTCGGCATCAAGCTCCTCTTCTCGTCCGCCTCGCATCCTCAAACCGATGGACAAACCAAGGTCGTCAATCGAAGCCTTGGCACACTTCTACGTGTGTTGATAAAGAAGAACCTTAAAGATTGTGAGGAATGTATGAAGGGTTTCGCAGCACAGTAAATCAAAATTTTCTACGGATGCGAACGGGGAAGCCAAGATCTAATCTAGTAGATGCAAAAAACGAGAGGGGATAGATGAGATCTTCATACCCTTGAAGAAATCGCGCAGCGGAACATTCAACGGAACGTGGTTGATGTAGTCGTACTAGCATTCTCCTCCTCGCGATCCGATCCGATCCAACGCCGCAAGTGGCGACGCCTCCGAGAGATGCACACGTACGGCACCTCGACATCTCCTCCTTCCTCGGTCCAGAAAGTGGGGTGGAGAGATAGATTGGATCTACAACACGACGGCGTGGTGCAAAGGTGGAGAGTTTCTGCGGCAGGGCTTCGCCTGCGCGCAGTCGAGAGAGAAAGAGAGAGGAGGGCAGCAGGTAGGCAGCTAGGGTTTGAGGAGGTGTGGGGGGAGGGTGCGCCCCTTCCCTCTTTATATAGAGGGCTGGCCGGCTGCCCTTTCCCCTCCTCCAAGCCCTAGGGCCGGCGGCCACATGGGGGTGGAGTGGGGGCAAGTTTCCTCCCCCCTTCTAGAAGCTCTCCCTAGGGTTTCCCCTAGGGCTTGGCCGGCTGGGCCTATGGGGCCTTGTGCCCCTGGCCCAATGCGGCCAGGACACTCCCTCGTAGGCCCACGCCCCCTCCTGACAAGTGGGGCCACGTTGGTTCCACTCCGGAAGCTTCTAGAACCTTCCGGTACAATACCGAACATTCCGAAACAATTCTGAAATCCAAAAACTGCTTTCCCTTATATGAATCTTATTCTCCGGACCATTCTAGAACCTCTTGTGATGTCCTGGATCTCATCCGAGACTCCGAACAAAAACTTATAAACCAATTATCCATTCTATCCTAGCGTCGAGACACGTTAAGTGTGTGACCCTACGGGTTCGAGAATATGCAGACATGATCTTCTATCAATAATCAACAACGGGGTCTAGAAACCCATATTGACTCCCACATATTCATCGATGATCATATCGGATGAACCACGATGCCAGGATTCAATTAATCCCATATATATATTCCCTTCGTCACGCGATATTTTACTTGCCCGAGATTCGATCGTTGGCATCGGAATACCTAGTTCAATCTCGTTCACAGCAAGTACTTTACTCGTTCTGTAATCCGATATCACTTTGTGATTAACTCCTTAACCATTTGCTTTCAAGCGGTGTTGATATCGATTACCGAGTGGGCCCGAAGTATATCTCTCCGACTTGGGAGGGACAAATCTCATCTCGATACATACAACCCAACAAGTACTTTCCGATCACCCGAGAGACACCTTTATGATCACCCTCTCATAGGATAACGTTTGATGACCTCAAGGCTTTCTTCCGATACCAGGGAGTTGCATTATCTCATGGTCTAAGGAATACAATATTTGACATAAGAAAAAGCTTCGCAAAGATGAACACTATGACACGATCTAATTGCTCTGCTTAATTTGGGTTTGTCCATCATATCATTCTCCCAATGATATGATCTCATTATTAATTGACAACTCATGTCTATGGTTAGGAAACCTTAACCATCATTAATCAATGAGCTAGTCCATAGAGGCATACTAGGGACACAGTGTTGGTCATAAACCACACAAGTATCAAAGTTTCCGCTTAATACAATTCTAGCATGGAATATAAACTTTATCATGAACAAGAATTATAATAATAACATCTTTATTATTGCATCTAGGGCATAATTCCAACAGTCTCCCACTTGCCCTAGAGGTAATAATCTAGTTTACATCTAGCAACAATCTAAAACCCATGGCACTAAGGTGCTGATCATGTTTTGCTCGTGGAAGAGGTTTAGTCAATGGATCTGCGACATTCAGATCCGTATGTACTTTGATAATCTTCAGATCTCCATCTGTTATATAATATCGAATTATATGAAACTTGCGGTTGATGTGCTTGGTATTTGGATGATATCTTGGTTCCTTAGCCAGTGCTATGGCGCCAGTGTTGTCACACAATATCTCTAGTGGGTCCAAGGCACTTGGAACCACACCAAGCTCAGTGATGAAGTTCCTGATCCAAACTCCTTCACTTGACGCTTCTGCAGCAGCCATGTATTCCGCTTCTACTATAGATCCCGCGATCACGTTTTGCTTGCAGCTTCTCCAGCTCACAGCTCCTCAATTCAAAATATAAATGTATCCTGTCTGAGATTTAGAATCATCCTTGTCGGTGTCGAAACTAGCATCGACGTAACCTTTTACGACGAGCTGTTCATCACCTCCATAGACTAAGAACATTTCTTTAGTCCTATTTAAATACTTTAGGATGTTCTTCACGGTTGTCCAGTGTTCCACTCCTGGATCACTTTGGTATCTGCTCGTCAAACTAAGAGCATTGGACACATCCGGTCTAGTACACAACATCGCATACATGATAGAACCTATGGCCGAGGCATAAGGCACTTTGCTCATAGCTTCTCTATCGTTTACCGTAGCTGGACACTGAGCCTTGCTCAATATCTTACCTGACAACATAGGCACTGAACCTTTCTTTGCCTTATCCATTCTAAACCTTTTCAGAACTTTGTCTAGGTATGTACTTTGGCTTAAAGCTATCAGGCGTATTTGTCTATCTCTATAGATTTTGATGCCCAATATATAAGCAGCTTCCCCTAGGTCTTTCATTGAAAAACATCTGTTCAAATAACTCTTCACATTGTTAAGCATGTCAATGTCATTTCCAATAATCAATATGTCATCCACATATAGTACCAAAAATGTCACTGAGCTCCCATTCACTTTCTTGTACATACAAGCTTCGTAGCAATTTGGAACAAATCCAAATCTCTTGATCACTTCATCAAAACAAAGGTTCCGTCTCCGAGATGCTTGCTTCAGTCCATAAATGGAACGCTGAAGTTTTCACACCTTATCAGCATCCTTAGGATCGACAAAACCTTCGGGTTGCATCATATACAGCTCTTCATCAATGTTGCCATTGAGGAACGCAGTCTTGACATCCATCTGCCATATTTCATAATCATGAAACACAACAATTGCTAATAAAATCCGAATGGACTTAAACATCGCTACGGGAGAGAAAGTCTCATCGTAGTCAACACCTTGAACTTGTCGAAAACCTTTCGCGACAAGTCGTGCTTTATAGACAGTAACATTACCATTTGCGTCTGTTTTCTTCTTGAAAATCCATTTGCACTCAACGGCCTTTCGGTCTCTAGGAGGGTCCACCAAAGTCCATACTTGGTTTTCGCACATGGATCCTAATTAGGATTTCATGGCCTCTAGCCATTTCTCAGAGTCTGGGCTCATCATTGCTTCCTCATAGTTCGCAGGTTCACTGTTGTCTACTAACAAGACAGTCAAGACAGGGTTACCGTACCACTCAGGAGGGGCATGTGACCTTGTCGACCTGCGACGTTCAGTAGTAGCATCGTCCGAAGCTTCATGATCCTTGTCATTAGCTTCCTCTATTGTTGGTGCAGACGGCACTGGAACAATTTCAGGTGTTGCGCTACTCTCCAACTCAAGAGAAGGTTCAATAACCTCGTCTAGCTCTACTTTCCTCCCACTCACTTCTTTCGAGAGAAACTCCTTCTCAAGAAAGGATTCGTTCTTTGCGACAAACACTTTGCCTTCGGATCTGTGGTAGAAGGTATACCCAATCGTTTCCTTAGGGTATCCTCTGAAGATGCATTTCTCCGCTTTGGGTTCGAGCTTGTCCGGCATCAACTTCTTAACGTAAGCTTCGCATCCCCAAACTTTAAGAAACGACAACTTAGGTTTAGCACCAAACCACAGTTCATACGGTGTCGTCTCAACGGATTTAGATGGTGCCCTATTTAAAGTGAATGCAGCGGTTTCTAATGCATAACCCCAAAACGATAACGGCAAATCTGTAAGAGACATCATTGATCGCACCATATCTAATAGAGTCCGATTCCGGCGTTCAGACACACCATTGCGCTGTGGTGTTTCGGGTGGCATGAGTTGCGAAACTATTCCGCTTGCTTTAAGATGCGTGAGAAAATCATAACTCAAATATTCACCTCCACGTTCGGATCGTAGAAATTTAATTTTCCTGTTATGATGGTTTTCCACTTCATTCTGAAATTCTTTGAACTTTTCAAATGTTTCAGATTTATGTTTCATTAAATAGATATACCCATATCTACTTAAGTCATCAGTAAAAGTGAGAAAATAGTGATAACCACCGCGCGTCGAAACACTCATTGGTCCGCATACATCGGTATGTATGATTTCCAACAAGTCCGTTGCTCGCTCCATTATTCCAGAGAACGGGGTTTTGATCATCTTGCCCACGAGGCATGGCTCGCACGTGTCAAATGATTCAAAATCAAGAGACTCCAAAAGTCCATCAGAATGGAGTTTCTTCATGCGTTTTACACCAATATGACCTTGACGGTAGTGCCACAAATAAGTCGTATTATCACTAACTACCTTGCATCTCTTAGCCTCAATGTTATGGATGTGTGTTTCATTGCTTTCGAGATTCAGAAGAAATAAACCATTCATAGCAGGTGCATGGCCATAAAAGATGTTACTTATATAAATAGAACAACCATTATTCTCCGATTTAAATGAATAACCGTCATGCAATAAACGCGATCCAGATATGATGTTCATGCTCAACGCAGGCACATAATAACATTTATTAAGGTTTAAAACTAATCCCGAAGGTAAAACTAAGGAGAGCGTGCCGACGGCCATCACATCAACTCTTGATCCGTTGCCAACGCGCATCGTCACCTCATCCCTCGCTAGCCGCCGTCTATTCCGTAGCTCCTGTTTCGAGTTACAAATATTAGCAACTGAACCAATATCAAATACCCAGGCACTACAACGAGCGCTAGTAAGGTAAACATCAATAACATGTATATCAAATATAACTTTGATGGTGCCAGCCTTCTTGTCTGCTAAGTACTTCGGACAGTTGCGCTTCCAGTGACCCTTGTCCTTGCAATAAAAGCACTCAGTGTCCGACTTAGGTCCAGACTTGAGCTTCTTCTCATCAGGGGCAACGCGCTTGCCACTGCCTTTCTTGAAGGACTTCTTTGCACCCTTACCTTTCTTAAATCTGAGGAGCTTGTTGACCATCAACACATGATTATCTTTCTTGATGTCGACCTTCGCAGCTTTCAGAAGAGCTCAGTGATCGTATCAGTGGAACCAATCTGATTATGAGTAACTACAAAACCTTTGTAGCTAGGAGGGAGTGATTGCAGAACTCTGTCAATCTTGAGCTCCTCTGGAATCTTCCAGTCCAGTTGCTCAAGGCGTTGAGTGTAGCCCGACATCTTAATGGCGTGCTCACTAACGGAGCTCCCTTCATCCATCTTGCAGTTAAAGAATTTCTCAAAGATCTCATATCTCTCAGAACGGGCCTGAGTCTGAAACATGGTTTTCAGTTCCTCAAGAATCTCAAAGGGCCCGGCGAACTCCTCAAAACGATTTTGAAGGTCCGATTCCATAGCAAACAACATGGTGCTCTTAATCACACCATAATCATCTTTGCGCGACTGATAAACAGCTTTTTCATCATCCGGCGCATCTACAGCAGGGGCGTCACCTAGCACTTTCTCAAGGACATAGTCCTTTTGTCCGCCAGCGAGAATGATTCTTAGATTGCGGAACCAGTTGGTGAAGTTAGACCCATTGTTCTTAAGCTTTTCTTTCTCAGAAAAAACGTTGAAGTTAAAGTTGGACTTAGACATTTGATCTACAAAATTTTCAAGTACAATTTAGACTATGTTCATGATAACTAGTTCAACTTAATCAAATTACTAGATGAACTCCCACTAAATTCAACATCCCTCAAGTTGTTTAGTGAACATGATCCAAATTCACCACACCTAATCCGATCTTCACGAGAAGAGATGTGGTTTCAATGGTGGACAACAAAGTGTCGATCATATCATTCATATGACTCATGCTTAACCTTTCGGTTTGTGTGTTCCGAGGCCATGTCTGTACATGCTAGGCTCGTCAAGTCAAACCCAAGTATTTCCGCGTATGCAAAACTGGCTTGCACCCGTTGTATGTGAACGTAGAGTTTATAGCACCCGATCATCACGTGGTGCTTGAACACGATGAACTTTCGCAACGGTGCATACATGGGGAGAACACAGTTTTATCTTGATCTTTAAGTGAGGAATCATCTTATAATGCTACCGTCGCGATCTAAGCATAATAAGATACATAAAAGTATAAACATCACATGCATATAATTTTATGTGACATGGTATAGCCAATCTCCGCGTAATGATCTCCATCTTGCGCGTGCCAGCATGATCTCCATCACTCCACCATGATTGCCTCCACCACGGATAGCAACTACAACTATTGCTAACTACTTAGCGATAAAGTAAGGCTATTACATGGCATATAAGAAGTTAACACACAGGTCATACACAATTATAAAGACAACCATATGGCTCCTGCCGGTTGTGTACTCATCGACATGCAAGTCGTGAAATATTACAAAACATGATCATTGCATACAACATACACATCACATCTTGGGCCATACGATATCACATAAACACTCCCTGCAAAAACAAGTTAGACGCCTCTACTTTGTTGTTGCATGTTTTACGTGGCTTATGAGAGTAACAAGCTAAGAACGATTCTTACCTACGGAAAGCCACAACGGTGATATTATGGTTGCCAACATCCGGTGTAAATTCCATGACAACTATAGTGAGAGAAATTGGCATCCACCAGCCGCATGTGTGGAACAAGCCACACGTCAAGTGCGGAGCCGGTCTCGCGAACGAGGTCGCGTAAAGTTGGCCTGGACCGCTTCGATCTCACTATCCCGCGTCATAAGAAGTACACAACAAGAGGCTTCCAACAGAAAACATCAATGCCCGCAACAAGCATGTTGCTTTCTACTCGTGAAACACATCTACGCATAGATCTAGCTCTGATACCACTGAAGGGTTTCGCGGCATAGTAAATCAAAATTTTCTACGGATGCGAACGGGGAAGCCAAGAATCTAGGAGATGCAAACAACGAGGGGGGATAGATGAGATCTTCATACCCTTGAAGAAATCGCACAGCAGAATGTTCAACGGAACGTGGTTGATGTAGTCGTACTAGCCTTCTCCTCGCGATCCGATCCGATCCAACGCCGCAAGTGGCGACGCCTCCGAGAGATGCACACGTACGGCACCTCGACGTCTCCTCCTTCCTCGGTCCAGCAAGTGGGTTGGAGAGATAGATTGGATCTACAACACGACGGTGTGGTGCAAAGGTGGAGAGTTTCTGTGGCAGGGCTTCGCCTACGCGTAGTCGGGAGAGAAAGAGAGAGGAGGGCAACAGGTAGGCAGCTAGGGTTTGAGGAGGTGTGGGGGGAAGGTGCGCCCCTGCCCTCTTTATATAGAGGGCTGTCCGGCTGCCCTTGCCCCTCCTCCAAGCCCTAGGGCCGACGGCCACATGGGGTGGAGTGGGGGGCAAGTTTCCCCCTTCTAGAAGCTCTCCCTAGGGTTTTCCCTAGGGCTTGGCCGGCTGGGCCTATGGGGCCTTGTGCCCCTGGCCCAATGCGGCCAGGGCACTCCCTCGTAGGCCCACGCCCCCTCCCGACAAGTGGGGCCACGTTGGTCCCACTCCGGAAGCTTCTAGAACCTTCCGGTACAATACCGAACATTCCAAAATCCAAAAACTGCTTTCCCTTATATTAATCTTATTCTCCGGACCATTCCGGAACCTCTCGTGATGTCCTGGATCTCATCCAAGACTCCAAACAAAAACTCATAAACCAATTATCCATTATATCCTAGCGTCGAGACACGTTAAGTGTGTGACCCTACGGGTTCGAGAATATGCAGACATGATCTTCTATCAATAATCAACAGAGGGGTCTGGAAACCCATATTGACTCCCACATATTCACCGATGATCATATCGGATGAACCACGATGCCATGATTCAATTAATCCCATATATATATTCCCTTCGTCACGCGATATTTTACTTGCCCAAGATTCAATCGTTGGCATCGGAATACGTAGTTCAATCTTGTTCACAGCAAGTACTTTACTCGTTCTGTAATCCGATATCACTTTGTGATTAACTCCTTAACCACTTGCTTGCAAGCGGTGTTGATATCGATTACCGAGTGGGCCCGAAGTATATCTCTCCGACTTGGGAGGGATAAATCCCATCTCGATACATACAACCCAACAAGTACTTTCCGATCACCTGAGAGACACCTTTATGATCACCCTCTCATAGGAAGACGTTTGATGACCTCAAAGCTTTCTTCCGATACCAGGGAGTTGCATTATCTCATGGTCTAAGGAATACAATATTTGACATAAGAAAAAGCTTCGCAAAGATGAACACTATGACACGATCTAATTGCTCTGCTTAATTTGGGTATGTCCATCATATCATTCTCCCAATGACATGATCTCATTATTAATTGACAACTCATGTCTATGGTTAGGAAACCTTAACCATCATTAATCAATGAGCTAGTCCATAGAGGCATACTAGGGACACGGTGTTGTTCATAAACCACACAAGTATCAAAGTTTCCGCTTAATACAATTCTAGCATGGAATATAAACTTTATCATGAACAAGAATTATAATAATAACATCTTTATTATTGCCTCTAGGGTATAATTCCAACAATGTATTCCTCATGCCGAGTTCGCCTACAATCGCGCAAAACACTCCACCACCATGAGGAGCCCGTTCATGATCGTCTATGGATTCAAGCCTCTCACCGCGCTCGATATTCTTCCCCTTCCCCTTCATGAACGCTCCAATATGGACGTTGACAAGCGTTCCCAAACAATGAAGAAACTCCATGAAGACACAAGAGCTACGGTCGAGCAACAAGTACTTCGCCAAGCATCAAGGCTGAACAAGAACAAGAAGGAGCTAATCTTCGAAGAAGGCGACCTTGTGTGGATACACTTGAGAAAAGACCACTTCCCCAATGATCGCGACTCCAAGCTCAAACCAAGGGGAGATGGCCGCTTCAAGGTCCTCAAAAGAATCAACAACAATGCATACGTCATCGACATACCAACCTCCAAGTACCTAGTGAGCAATACGTTCAACGTCAAGAACCTTTCGCTATACCATGGAGAGAATCAAGATGTCAACCATGAAGAGTCGAGGACGACTCTTTCCCAAGGGGGGGGGAGCTGATGCAGCCCGTCCTACGGACGCACCTCCATCTACAACACCTAGTCCCCCAAGTGGACCAATGACTCGCGCCCGAGCCAAGCTCCTACAAGCTAAGGTTAACTCGCTCCTTTCCTCATGTGATTTTGGTCTACCTTTGGATGGCTTGCTACTTCATGCAACTACGTTGTGTATCCTCATCTATGAAGCAACATCACCACACCAAGCTCCCAAGGAAGAAGGACCAGGAGAAGACGCTGCTGGAGCACTGCACACCGGAGTCTTCGGTCCTGTACACCGGAGTCTCCGGACCATCCTCCGGTCTGGCCCTAGGAACCAAGCCCGGGACAACTAGAAGGCCCCTCCGGAGACGGGTCCGGAGATTGACCGGAATCTCCAGACCCAACACCTGAGTCTCCGGACTGCTCGACGCCAGGCATGTCAAGGCCTTTTGGGCCTGGCCCATGTAACCCCCAGTTTCGCCCCAACTTCCAGTTTTATTCCTAAACTACCCCTGTTTAAGTGGCAGACCTATATAAAGCCCCACCCCTCTATTGTAAACCCTAGACTTGGATAATTGTAGTTGAAGACACCCCTTTGAGGAGATATTAGCTATTTGTATCATGCTCCTTGACAAGGAGCACCAAATTATCCACAACCTCTTGGATTTTGCCTTGTGCGTTCAAGTTGTACAAGTCTTTGGGATCTCGGTGTCTCGTGCCCAAGTAGTCAAGATCTCATCAAGCCTCTCGCCCCCATTGTTGGCCGTGGGAGAGTGCCTTGCCCAACGCCGATCCTAGAGATTGCGTTGGACCGGTTGCCACCGGCGTGAGCTATCGGCTTGTATCGTGTTTTCGTGTGTCGGGTTCTTCGTGTGTGTGTTCGTGGATTTCATCCCCTCCCTCTTCCCACCGCTTTCCCCCTCGATTCCCACAAAATTCGTGAAAGATCGGGCCACCCCAAGGGGTCAACCCTAACAAGACATGACAAATAATGCACAAACTTATAGTGTATAATTCCAACATAGTCAACTAAGATGATAAACAAGCGCTTCATCCTTTTCTTAGGGAATACTTGCTCCTTATAAAGACTTGAGTGGTAGATAGTGGCATCAAGGCACTAGTCTTTTGGTAGATCAATAACATGAACCCCCTGGTTATTCCCTCGGTCCTTGGGTAGGTGAGCGGCTAAAAGATATTTAACTCGTTCAAACAAACAATGAACATTGTCATGTCATTGTTTGTGTTCAATGAAGAAATGGAGACAATCTTTTCCTCGTTCTACAATTAGCCCCTTTTCACCCAATTCATTATATGTTTTTTTGAACGGGGAAAGGCCTCAAAGGGCCTGGAAGTTGCTTCATTTATACGTTGCGAGAGTACAAATTACATCAGGGGCCCCGAAGTACAAAGAAAATACAAGCTCATCCCTAACTTTTGTAAAACCTACCCTAGGAAAGATCCTAGAAATGTGATCGGGTCGACTTGCACCACCAGAAGAATAGGGGCTGACTTCGTGGCCTTCTTCATCGATTCCGGGGACGAAACTAGTTGGAACCAATAAGAAGGGGAGCTCCACCACCAGTTCATCACATGGCCTCCACTTGGAGGTGGAATAGACACCGAACAACATCATCGGCGTCAAGCAAAGCCACCTACTAGCCATCAAAATTTGTAGCCAAACAAGGGCCATTGAGAGTCTTCTGTTGAGAACTGCAGCACCATCGAATCCTTGCTGCCTTCCAATTCCATTCCCAATGCTAGAACGGGATTTCCCTCCCTCTGCACCTTATATACATAGGAGAGGGGACCATGTTGATGCAAAAGGAAGAGGCAGTGCGCAGCCGCAAACATGCTTATTGACCAAGCTTCCAGACCCCTCCATCCTCGGCACTGGCTCTGACACATGGAGCACCACTAGGAAGAAGAAGAGGACCAACTACCTCCCAACACAGCTCGAATATGTAAGGGAGTAATTGGAAAGCTCAACTTTATTGTCGGAGATCCCCTAGCTCTGTTTCCTTACCCGCATATCCTCCTAACATCAAAGAAATGTTGTAAGAAAAGCGACGCTCGGGCTGCCCAGAGTCCAACCGGAGAGATCTGGTGCTCTATTCCCATACTCCACTTGGGAAACATGAAGAAACCTGCTGCACAACCTACTACTACAACCCGACACCTTGCCTCAGCCACCGGGAATGGCCTCGGTACGGCCCGAGGCGACCGTGGAGAGCCTCAAGTACTATAGCAAGAGATAGAGAGGAGAACGGAGAGAGTCTCAAATCAATGGGAAATTACCATGTTGCATTCAATTTATATGTTCTAGCACATTATATCTCATGCAAAGGAACTATCTTAGCTCAAAGCTTTGGATATCAAGGGTACATCATCTTTCTTATAATATTTCATATACATTCTGAGCATTCTTGTTTTTTTTACGAGTTTGTCCTTTGTTAGCTTACTAAGTGAACTAGTATAAAAGAAGTATGTCAAAAGAGCTTGCAAAGTAGAGATCACTAAAGCTAAACAAGTTTTGGTAGCTAGAATCTTTACTAATTAATCTTCCATATTTATACTTGTCTAGTGCATCACTCTTGAGACGGGTGCACTCCTAGCGTTCTATTTGTCTTGCCGAACTGACGGTTTTTACAAATGTAAACCCTAGTGACTCGGTGCGTGGACTCTGGGTACCATTGCACTAATATGACCAACATTTCACCAACTCTCCTATTGCATCGGACACCAACAATAAGGCGTAGTGACATGAGTAGGAAACTTCTGAAATATGGGCTCTGAATTTGGAACTCCCTCACTTACCTCGGTTTCTAATGCTGCTAACCGTTAAAACTACAAAATAGACTTTTTGATCAAAATTTCCACGTTGTTGTTTATTGCTCATCCGAAAATTCTTTCTTGGGAAGTGGTTGTTATGTATTATCTGGAGAAAAGATATGTGCTTTATGCAAACATTTTTCGATCCTTGCTAGGAAGTAGTTTGTACACACCATCCTCCATAAATATGTGACGCGAGCTTGATAGGTCCTTCTTTGACTTGTACATATTTGAGAATAAGTGAGTTAGTACGATGTAATGTCAAGCATAATGCTCGCAATGGGTTTGTACCCAAGTGCGTGTATGATTCTGTTTAGCTGGCGTATATCCAAATAGCAGAAATAAATGATTATTTGTGGGCATTTAGATTGTCTAAGAAAGTTTTGTAGATTCCATTATACCCTTGCAATATATGTCTTAAAAAGCTATGCCAGTGTTGCAACATAGTTTGGCATTGCCTTGCTTGTGCTTTTTCAAACTAATTATCCGGTCAGCACGGCCAACTACTTGTTCTCCTGCAAGTGATATCGAGCAACTTTGTTGTCTACTTGATCTCTCTCGGCCTCTTTTGCCTATAATCACTATGGTGACCTGATCTGTGTCGGTTCGATACGAGCCTCTAATCCCCATTCTATCCTAGCCAATCTAGCAAATGTGTCCCGTGTTTCCTGAAAATGGCACTAGAGCATAGTTTTGCATTGCCATCAGAAGTAGAATAGGATTTGGTTCATGAGGCATCGGAGTGCACGTTGTGAATTTGGTGATGCATCGACTGTTCCTGGCACCTTCTATGCCCATACTTACCAGGATCATGTCCTGGTGTGCAAAGACGCAACAAATAATGCACAAACTCAGATTCCATACTTCCAACATAGACAAGTAAGACTGGAATAAGCTCTTCATCCTTTGCTCTAGGAAGCTTAAACTCCTTATAGACGAGTGTTAGATATGACATTAAGTCGTTTGTCCTTCTGCAGGTCAATAGATAAAAGTCCCTCGGTTATGGCCCTAGTCCTTGGTAACAAGAGCTTCATAATTCCTTCAAACAAACGATGAACCTTCTCTTGTCTCTATTTCGGTCCAGACAAAGAAAAAATGGAGAAGTGAGCTAGTCTGATAGAAGTCTCTAAAAACGAGATTACAAAGTAGAGATCAGTGAGCTGACAAGTTTCTGTGTCCACGATCTTTAACAAAAACTCTTCCATCAATTTTTTAAAGAAATTTTGTGCTTGTCTAGCTGTCGTTCTTGAAGAAGGTGCACTCCTAATGTTCTACTCGCCTTGCCGAGTTGTCGGTGATTTTGTTCTACAATGTATGTAAACCATAGTGGCTCGGTTAATGCGCGGACTCTGCAGTTTCAATGCATCAACACGACCAGCATGGCACCAACTCCCTGATCGCCGTCGATCACCAACAATAAGGCGACGTGAGTGCGGAAACTTCTAAAAAATACGGGCTCTGAATCTGGAACTCTCTCACTAATCTCGGTTCAAAACGCTGCTGAACAGTTTAAATCTCATGTTCAAATAATCTCAAGTTTGAAACGATTTCTGAACAAAAAATCGAAATTTATTTTTCCAAAGGTTTAAAACCCAGCCGCAACAAAGAAGCCGATTTCTTGGGCTTCTTGCTGGGTAAAATCCGGCATACTGGGCCTAATGCAGCTCCCCCCAGGAATGTAGGGCCTGGGCTGGTATTAGTGAGAATCTCCTTATCCATCATGCCAACTCGGACTTGGTGAGTCTACGCCGCCCTCCTCCACTACTCTGCCAGAGAACACAGAGCTCGCCGTCTCCGGCCAGGCCATGTGGTCCCCACAGCCTCCGGCCCTGCTCCTCCAGCTCCGGCGACCTATGCTTCCCCTCTTCTCCCACGGACGCCGCCGCCGCCGCAGCCTCAACCGCATCGCTGCCTCACAGGAGGACCCCCTGACGGCCCTGACCCGCGTCTTGTGGGGCCGCGCGCTGCCGCCGTCCCAGCTCGTGCTCGCCGTCCGCCACGGATGGACCTCCGCGTGGCGGCTCCTCATGCGCCAGCTCGCTCCCTCCGATCCCGCCACGGGCGCCTTCACCCGCACTCCGTCCCGCTTCCCTGCCGTGGTGACCGCCCCCTCCCCCGGCGCGCGCCTCCACCTCTACGTCGGCCTCCCCTGCCCCTGGGCCCACCGCGCCCTCCTCGTCCGCGCGCTCCTCGGCCTCGAGACCCGCCTCCCTCTCTCCGTCGCCGTCCCGGGCGACGACGGCGCGTGGTCCTTCACGCCCGACAGCCCCGACGCGCTCTACGGCAAGCGCAGGCTCCGGGACGTGTACGCCGCCCGGCGCGGCGGGTTCGAGGGGCGGGCCTCCGTGCCCATGCTCTGGGACGCCGACCGCCGCGAGGTGGTCTGCAACGAGAGCATCGAGATCGCCAAGTTCCTCTGCACCCTCGCCGACGCCGACGCCCTCGACCTCTGGCCGCCGGAGCTCCGGCAGGAGATCGACCGCTGGTACGGCGTCATCTACCCGAGCGTCAACAACGGCGTATACCGCTGCGGGTTCGCGCAGAGCCAGGCGGCGTACGACACAGCAGCCAGCGAGCTCTTCGCCACACTGGACATGCTCGAGGACCACCTCTCCAGCTCCCGGTACCTGTGCGCTTCCGGCAGCAGCATGACGCTCGCCGACGTCTGCCTCTTCACCACGCTGATCCGGTTCGACCTGGTGTACAACCCGCTGTTCCGGTGCAGCAGGAGGAAGCTGGTGGAGTACCCAAGCCTCCACGCCTACACCCGCGAGATCTACCAGATGCCAGGCGTCGCCGAGACCTGCGACATGGCCGCCATTGCCGACGGCTACTTTGGGACGCTCTTCCCGCTAAACCCCGGCGGGATCCAGCCGGTTGTGCCGGTGAGCTGCGACCGGGAGGCGCTCATGAAACCCCATGGCAGAGAGGCATTGTCATCTGCTGCTGATGCTTCTGCTGGTATGCAGATAGGAGCAACTACTAGTGTTGTCTAGGATTCAATGCTTGGTAGTGTAGCTGAATTGTGTAGAACATCACATTGCTTACTGAACGATGACTGGGTATATAGAGGATGGAACAAATGGCACAGTATTACTGTAAATGAGATTTTCATGTCATATAATAAATGCTTTAGCAATATCTTCTGTTGGCCGACAAATCGACACATGGACAACAACATAAGGAAGATTCTAGAACCTTCTGCTAATGTCTCGCTGCCAATCTCCACAAATTTGCATCCACCTATTATGCTACTAAAGCAGTCAGACCCTTTTATTCCATATTATGGGGAGCTCAGCAGAGATGCTCCAGATTTTGTTAGATTCATGTCCACAGTGGCACAGAGCATGCTCCATGATCGTTTGAAATGGCTTCCAACTGCGTAGTTATAAACAGAAGTTTTAGAACCAAGGATTCCAACTGTGGGGACAGTGTATGCAATAAGAGTTCACAGATAAAAGGGGACATGCATATGGGAAATGGGAATACTGCAGAACTGCTGGGTAGAGGCAAATATCACCATTGTCATGATCTGGTATCACTCTCTTCAGTTTCCTTGTACAGTTTGTGCTCTCTAATGTACTCGATTACTTCGTCGCAAGTGAGATACTTTACTGAGAGACATCTTCTTACACATTCTCTGTAATGTGATCAAAAGTAAATACAGGAATCAACATCCTAGGATCACATAAAGGGAAATTCGAAGGTGGTGATATACAGAAACCGACGTAGATAAAACGGTACCTTACTCTGGATGAACTGATCTGATTTGGCACAATCTCATCTACCGAAACGATGTTATCCTGAAACATATACATCAGCATACATACGTGAGTAAATTGTCAATACTTCATCGGAGTACTATGCTCCTCAACCTAGAAGTTTCACCCTGCATTCTTGAAGTGTCTCGCTGTTGGATATTAGCTTCTGAACATCTTTTCCTTCCCTGCGTATGCAAACAACACCGAAGTCCTTGCATATGGCCCTGACCTGGACACAGAAGGATGTATCAAAGTTATTTCCTCAGTAAGGGAAATTCAAACAACAACGAAGTAGGACACCATGGTTTTTAAATTAAGGGGTGCATAAGGTTTGTTGTTGAATTATTGACACAAAAAAGTGTTTGAAGTTTATACCTGATCTGGAATCCAAACCCCTGGGGTGCTGAATGACTCAAGCAGATCAGAACCACATAGAAGCATTACCTTGAGACTACCTGAAAGAAAATGCATTCGTAAACAACTGATACATATACATGGTAAATGCACTGATAAACTAGATTTGAATGGTCCAACAGTGCAAGAGAGGGCATACTGTACTGCCACAGAGATTCCCCAACATATATATACCTTGATCAGCTAAGCCGTCCTTGCACAGAGAGTTCTTAACTCTTGAGAGAACAGTCAAGGTGCGCTGATAACCTTTCTGCATTGCCTACATGAAGAACACAACAATGTGTCCATCAAACACCGCAATATCCATATCACAAATATCTTATGTTGCAATGCAACACCCACATCAACTAGCACGAGGACTCAAGTTACCTCCCATGGATCGACCATCACGAAAGATGAGCTTTCGCATGCCAGGTCACAAAGGCGAATTCGGTGAACAGCCGGTAAGAGGTCCTAACAGGCTCAAAAAATTGCGAATTCAGTCACGAGGACAGTGGTAATGTAAAATCCATGTGCTGTTCCAACTTTTTTACTTGATACCTTCTTCTTATACGCGTCATTCACCGGGGACATGTATCCACCGAGCACGGAGTACCCTCGCTGCTGCAGCTCATCCTTTGCCAGCTCTAAATGAAACACATCAGAAAATGAGTAACATGCAATCTTTTGTGCTCTCGTTCTCAGGCTGTTCTTATAAGTTATAACTTGGAATGTAAGACAACACTTGATCGGTGTTGAACAGATTTAACTAACACAAGTTCTAAGCCTTTACCAAACATGCGTAGGTGCATGTAGGTGGGAGGATTGAAGCTCCCGGTGGCCACCAGCACAACTCCACCTCGCTTTGCCCCATCCCTGGCATCAATCAACCGAGGTAAATTAAGAAACAAAAACTGTGGATTAGGATAGCTATGATTCAAGAAACTGGAGCAGTAGAAGATCAGATTCGCTTCGTTTGCTACCGATTTGGATCCGTGGAGAGCTTCTCCATGGGGAGGGGGAGAGGCATCCCAGCTCGCTTCCTTATCGGTGCGCCGACCGCCTGAGGTCGCGCCGCCGGCAAGACGGCGGCGATCCGGCGTGCGGTACGGTAGCAAGGCCCAAGGCGGCAGCACAGATTCTGCTCGAGTTTTTTTTCCTTTTCGAGGGGAAGCAGGATTCTGCCTCCCGAGTGCTTTGGACCGGTTTGAGCAATTGAGCTTCGCCTTCGCGAGTTGAGCCTCCTGGACCGTAACTGTTCGTGGTGTAGGCCCATTACAGTAAGCGAAAGGCCCACGGTTACCATCTCTCTAGCGGGCCGGGAATACTGACCTGGGCAGTTCCTCTCCGCCCTATAAAGTCTCCACCTCCCCCAGCTAGGGTTCTTTGCGTTCTTCTTCTCCACTTCCTCGGCGGCGGCGCAGGCGCAGCGGCGACAAGACAAGGCGAAATGGTGAGCGAATCGCCGGCGGCTCTATCCTCGCCGAGTCCCCTCGTCTAGCCTTGATCCGTAGTCCTGACACCCTCCCTCTTGCTTTGTGTCCGCGCAGACGAAGGGTACGGGCAGCTTCGGCAAGCGCCGGAACAAGACGCACACGCTCTGCATCCGCTGCGGCCGCCGCAGCTTCCACCTGCAGAAGAGCACCTGCTCCTCCTGCGGCTACCCCGCGGCCCGCATCCGCAAGTGTAAGATACATCACCAGATCCCCGGCTATACCTTTGGCTTCTCTTCATATGATCCGCCAGCCTAGTTAGTACTAGCTAGATGTGTGATGTTTGTCGATTCCGGTGTAGAACTGCATGTGCGATGCCGTGTTTAGTTAGATTTTGCAGTTGCTGTGATATGTATCAGACGTGCATACCACCTTCAGAGCCACATAGCTATTGTCTTGAATCGCATGCTAGCACTTGTTTGATCCCCAGTGTTTCAGTTAGGTTTGGATCTTGAGCATGGTAACGTATTAGTTGAAGGATGTCGTCACAACCAGCTACAGAATTAGTCTGTTTATGTTAAATGCTCTGTTGAACCCTGCTGTAGTTTCAAGCGACTAGATAGTGAAGGTGGATGGATTGTTTGGTTATATGGCGACTGCCTCTTTCAGTGTATTGTTCATTGTTTGATCAGAACGTTTATCATGTTATTATTCGGTTGCACACACTTGTAACGAGCCTTTCCTGGCCAAGGTTTGTTCATTATATGTCTATTAGGTGCTTGGTAGCTAGCCTTTCCAGACTAAATTTGTAGCTAGCCTTTCCAGACTAAATTTGTAGCTAGCCTTTCCAGACTAAATTTGTAGCTAGCCTTTCCAGACTAAATTTGTAGCTAGCCTTTCCAGACTAAATTTGTAGCTAGCCTTTCCAGACTAAATTTGATTAGGTGCTTGGTACTTCTTTTGATTGGCATAGTTCTTTTGGTATGCTTTCTGTTGCTTTGAACCTAGTTCTCACATTTTGCTACTTATCAAAACCCTACTTCGTCTGATAACAAATTTTCACAACCTTAATTTGTTCTTGGAAACAGACAACTGGAGTGTGAAGGCCATCAGGAGGAAGACCACCGGCACTGGAAGGATGAGGTACATGCGCCACGTGCCCAGGAGGTTCAAGAGCAACTTCAGAGAGGGTATACATCCACTTCCTTTTGCCTCTTGTTTATATGCAGTTTTGATGCGCACCCATTACTAGTTCTTTAGTCCTAAACTGTGATCCTTTGATTGTGCTCTACAGGAACTGAGGCCGCACCAAGGACCAAGGGAGCTTCTTCCAGCGGCAACTAGGCGTGGCAGTCTTGTTAGGCTATAAGCAGAGCCCTGATCATCGAACTTAGCTTTTTTTTGCTGCTTTTCTACTGGAGAATTCTATGTTTCTGTGTCGAGAGGCAGATGATGCCTGGTATTATGTTATTTGCACAATTGTTCTGGACGTTAATCCATCAGTTTTGAATGTTGAATCATGATGATTTTCGGTGTTTGGTGCTACATCTGTTGATTACAACACCCCTACTTACGATTTGCCTTGCTGTTGTTTGAATGTGAATCTGTGCGATCTTGCTGTGGGAGGTGAAGCGTGTTTTGTCATCGCAGGTTTGCAGTGATCCATTCCTTGTGCACATGGATTGTTGAGGGTGTTGATCTGAGTTGAGTATGTAGATAAATCTAGTTGGTGAAACAATTAAAGTTGGGAAATCTAGTTTCATGTTCACCACACCCAAAGAATGTGCTACTACCTCTGTTCCAATGCCTAAGGCTTTATTTTTTTCTTTGAAAAGTCAAATTATACAGAGTTTGACCAAGTTTGTAGAAAAATATATTAATATTTATAATATGAAATACGTACCATTTGATACTTCATGAAACACATGTTCACATGTTATTTATATAATATCATTGTTTTTGATAGTTTTTTTTTAAGTTTGATGAAACTTTTCATAAGCCTTGAGCTCTGGGACGGATGGAGAAGTCATAGCCTTGTTTAGTTCGGTCATAAACCAATGAGCTATATCAATATACTCTCTTCGTCCAAGAATAGATGTCTTAAGTTTTTCAAATTTGGAATGAGTCTATATATTAAATAGTGTTTAGATTCATTTAAATTTTAGTAAATTTGAGACATCTATTTTGGGACTGAGGGAGTACTATATAAAAAAAAGAGCATGCGCAAAGTTATATCAAAATATCAAGAGGAAGGTCAAAACATCAAGAGGATAGTCGATTATTACCCTTGACAGTCAATGCTGGTCTCCTGGCTGGGCAAGCCCTTTGAAACAATTTCGTGGTCTGACTTTTGGCTAGAGATTGAGATGGATTCTCCAGTGTAAAGTGACAGACTTGAAGAGAAAAAGTCCATGAGGTCGATGTGTTCCATGTCGAAAAACAGAGCACAAGCCTAAGCAACTCTATTTTATACTTCCTCCGTTCCCTCCGTTTCAAAATATAAGATGTTTTAGGTTTGTGAAAAAGATGAATCTAGACTTATTTTAGTATGTAGGTTTACTCAACTTTGAGATGAATCTACACACTAAAAGTAGTCTAGATTCATTTTCTTCACAAACCTAAAACATCTTATATTTTAAAACGAAGGGAGTAGATTGCAACTTAGAATGCTGAATTTTAGGGTAGAAGCTTTCATTTTTGCATGCTTTGTCTGATAATTTTGTCCGAGGGGTTAAAAACTGAGTACTATACGATGCATGTTATTTGCAATTGGAAAGACGGTTATGGAAGAATAAGCTGATCAGATGCCTGTCAGGTGTGCATCTGATTCCAGAGATACAGTTGCATGAAGCGTCGGTCCAGGAGTTTGAGCTGTTCCGGAAGAAGGGGACCAAACAAAGCTGCACACACGTGCCAAAGACGCTCTTATGTTAGAGGCTTTGGAGCATCTTTACTAGCGTTAGGAGACTTTTTAATACGCATGGATGAATTTCGTCACACTCGTATTCTTAGGACACACCGATTTCGTTCGGTTTGGGGTTTTTTATATCCGGTGATCCTAGGCCAAACCCAGCGCGTTAACATCTGACTGGGAACACCAGATATAATTTTTGTATGTGGCAGGCCCACTATCAACCACACACTATCTCCTACTCTTCTCCCCCATCCACCGGCCTTCTCTCTCCTCCTTTTCCCCCACCAACCGCCCATCTCTCTTCCTCTTCTCCATGCACGCACCGGAGACGGCGAGCTGGGTGGAAACACAGCTGGGAAAAGCTCATTCCCATACTAAAATATAAATCCATTTGACGATTTTTACCTCCGGATTTTGGTCTAGCAACGTCGAACGAGTGGATGTGCTCTTAGTTTGGGACTTCGATTGTCTTCCAGTGCTATTATAACTACAGATTTCATATCATCTGAGTAATAAAGAGTTGGGTGATGGTTTAGAAAAAAGCGTACAAACTATATACTAGATTGCTGCTTAGACCAACTCTAGCAGATACCGCATACTGCGGTACCGCAAACGAGTTTGTGGTAAACCGTAAAGTTGTTTTTCTTGCTGAAGGTTTGTGGTACAACTATGCAGGGTCTGTTCTGTGCCAATGAATGATACTGCAAAAAAGATATTATGTTCTTTGTGGGGTTGAAGGATCAATGCGTCAATAATTTTGAAAGCTAACATTACACATTCAAATTGATAGCATGATTTGGTTCAAACCCCGCGGGTAGACAAAGTAATGATCAAACTTTCACAAAAGTATCAATGAAATCCCTAGACAAGACCATTGCCACCTCCACCGATGGTCCGAGCACCACCGCCTTGACCAGCAACTGCTACTGTTGTTCTTTCTTGCATGATCACCCCATCTCCATATTCCACCACTCTCTCTTTAGAGGATCCATTGTAATTGGATCCATCATCATGACTCGGTTCTCCTCGGCAATGATATCATTGTCATCTTGGTCTCCTCGAGACGGATACTGTGTTTCTCGAACTATACCTTGCGCTTCTCATCTTTTCAAATTTGAAGTCGTCTTATCCTCTTGTATTCTTGCTTCTTCTCGGCCAATTGCATTTTGTCTTTCAATTGTTGAGTCACCAATGCTCTTGGACTTCATCATCTCATCAATCTTCTCCCTTAACCTTCTTGCTCGGTCTTGTTCTTCAACTCTCTCCTTCACTTTATTAGTTCCATCCAGTCCACCTTTCTTGATGGTTGCATGTTCATCATCATCATCATCCAAACTAAATGTGGTTCCTTTTCTTGGTGGAGGTGCCTCTTGATCACTCAACTTCCACTTCTCACTATGTTCAAGCAACTTCCAACAATGGAAGAGTGTGAATGATTTATTCTTAGATGCGGCCATTTTCTTGTACCTCTCTTGTGATATACGATCCTTCATTAAAAAAAACAAGACAAAAGTGAGCACAAATGCAGCAAAAAATAAAAAATAACATGACATTAAATGACCAAGCAAACTCACATAGTCATCAATTGTGCATCCACTTGGAGATGCATTCCTCACTTGCTCCAAATACCAACTCCAATGGCTACCACACGACTTGATCACATCATACCACCTTTGATCCATTATGCGATTTTATTTTCGGGAAATGATCAGATAAAATTTGTTCTCATTTCTTTGCTAATAATTCTTTCTAGTTTGATCATTCCTAGTCACTGCATCTACTGACACCATATCACACGCCTTCACCAACTAAATGTCTTCATTTTCAATGTAATCGGCGGTTCTCTTTGATTTACCATTTGCAGCTGAAGCATCGAACATTTCCTCATCACCTCTTCCAACTCGTCAGAATCAAAATCTTGTTCAAAACCGTTGAGTGGCTCACTCCCTATGCCCACCGAGTTTTCCTCCAACATATTCACATATCAAGTAGGAAGCAAGTGCAAATCGAATCTACAAAATTATAACAGGGAAAATCTAATCACTCGCGTCATTTTGAGACATACCTACAAAAGAAAGTGGAAGATTCATACCTTTAGGACGAGGATTGACCGAACATTGGTGTCACTGGAGTAAGCTCCGGGGTCTATGACAATGGAGGGTCGCAATCCGGTGGTGGAGTAGGATTGCGGACGCGGGTCACCGATAGCTTCGACTTCTTAGCGTTCTTTTTTTTGTCGAGCCCGTGGTGACACCATAGGGGGGAAGGTCGGAGGATGCTGCCGCAAGCGAGTCGCCTCCATTCATTACTTGCTTGCCTCGATGCTTACATTTTGGTGTTGCGGCAGCCGCAACGGTAGGCGCGATGACATAACACCAGTATAGAGCGAAGCAAAGGATACCCTTCCATTGTAAACGGCAGCGACACAACACATTAACCGTAATTGCGCGTGGCCACTGAGGCCTGCCTCATAGAAGACACACATTGTAGGCAATCTATTGGTAACGGACATTCGTTAGTTTCCGCTTCAAAATGTGCCTCGATAAAAATGGTTGTATGGAACAATATGTTTCCTATGTGTCATAGACCCTCTATGTAATGCCCGATAATCCAGAGAGAAAATTCTACCAATCACTCTCTTGCCACTCTCCCCCGACATTTGTAAGGGACAGCACTCTAGGTGACCTAGGTATCTCTCGCATCCTATCCCAGCGTGAGAGAGTGCATCTGCCTTGTCAAGACACGATGTATCCTCCTCCTCATCTCCACTTTTTCGACACCAGTTCAAGCCAGGTAGGAGGTGCCTCGGGAGCCCACATCGAATAAGAAGCCTACGGGTTGTGGTTACATCTAGCATGGATTGGGCGCATCATGCTTCCTCTACGGCCTGCTCACCGCGTGGTAGAGGTCGGCACCAACATGGAGGTTTCCTCCATCCCATGGCGCATCGATCCAGAGGACGATAGTGACAAGTAACTAGCACTAATGCGAAGGTACAAATCTTTTTGTGACCAACCGTCGTGCTATGGCTTCTTCATAGATAGGGTTATTGTTTTAATAGGTTTAGGTTATTGCCATTGGTGTGTTTAGTTGTTATGAATCTTCTCTTTAGTAGTTTTAATCCATGCTTGTATTTTTTAGGTATTTATGAATGTTCTGTTTAGATTTTGTGTGTGCATAATTCGGTTTATGTTATTTTGAATTAGTTGTTTGTGTTATTGTGAATGTTCTATTTATAATATGGTTATCTTCTCTTAACTTTTCTTGCTAATATTTTGGTATAATTATGAATCTGATTACATAGCTCATGAGCTTTAATATAGGAGTTCACTTTTGTTACACTCTATATTTTGGTGCCACTACATAACAAATGCCTCGTACAAATGCCGCCCATCCAGACTTGCTATCTAGAGCAACAAGAGCAATTATGGATTCATTTATTGTAATTAAAGGCTAAAAACAACCATGACTGGTCACATAAAGTCCTTCCAGTGATGAATGCAGTGGTGGTTGTTTACCAACTTTTCAACATAGGAGCTTAGTGCAATGGTTTTTCTATCTTATTTTTGATTATCTTGTTAATATAATTATCATAGAGGTAATTGAATTCTTTATTCCATGTAAACAGAGAAATCAAGCTATTCCCATTCATGAACCTCCATAAACATCCACTCATTGCTATTGTGACGTTTTGTTGCATTGCGTAAAGTAAATTTTTAAAGTATAAGTGTCTTATGCACAGTGCTCAAATATCACACTGGTGGCGTATATTAGATTAGATTTTGGTGATAATGTATAATAATATCAAATCAGGTGTTGTCTTCCATGGCAACAAATGTTGTAGTCAAGTCGTGGGCCGGCTACTCCCGTTTCTCAACCAAAGCCACCTCAACATGGAGGTAAGTCGTCATTTTAATATTTATAAATTTAGTTTGTTTAGGTTGGAGAATATATACTTACTATTATAATTTGTCTACATTCGGTTTTCTATATCCTATGGTGTTGGATATTATGCTGATAGCAACTCCACCTGTCTCTTGTTTCTTCTCTAAAATAAATAAGATGAGACGTGACAGACTGGCTATGGCGAGAATTGGTAGAATCAATTTACGGAAGAAGCATTTATTACTTTTCTCCCTTTTACCATTTTACCATGCAATCATCAATTTTGTTTGCATGGCATGACCATGTATACTTGGTTATAGTGTGATGGAAATGCACACATAGGTTTAGTGAGATATTGTTATGTCCACGTGACTATCTATACTTGGTCATATTGTGATGTAAGTGTAATGTGACATTTTTCTCTAATATGAATAAAATATGTTACTATTTTAGATTGTGTTGTTTGACATTTTAATGCATTGCCAATTATATATTCTAGAACAAAATATAACTCAAACGGGTGGACACAAATATATCCATAACAGATGAGCTCAATTTTAGAAAAACATGAGAATGTTGAAGATCGTCTCCAACAGAGGGGGCCATCAGTGAAAGATTATTAGGTATGTGTCCAAAGAGATCTTCATAGCAGCGACAAGTCCTAGAAAATATATAATTGACAAGTCCTAGAAAATATATAATTTTTCCATTGTCGATGGGGATTTTAACCCGTGTTCACAACACTGCTCTATACTAGTATAACCAGCTATGGGGACGGCGCCGGTGACACGCCGTGACGATTGGGGCTGCGCGAGATGGACAACACCGCTGGAGGTAGTTGAGAGTCCATAGAGATGATGAAACACAAGGAAACTATGGACAATGCAAGTCGAGGAGATCGACGATGGCAGTGACGCGCGGGTGAGAAACATGTGAGCTGAATGACCCTCCTGCCAAGTGTTGAGCGAGATGCGGGAAACCACATACCTAGAACTCGGTATCACGTATATATGAGTTTCAAGTGGTAATGTGGTTTAGCGCAAAAATATTTATGGGTTGATCGATTTTGTGGTATCTACTCTAACCCTTCTATTAGCCCAAAATTGTAAAAGGGCTGTTATTTTGCTGTTTCATGTGATACACAATATCCGCTAGAGTTCTTAGAGCGCGAGATTTTGGAGACATATAACATCATTTTTGCATGGTCTGTTTGATCATCCTCGATATGGTGATAAGCACATGTATTGCTGATGTCATTTGTAAAATTAAAAAATGTAGGGAATAATATATTTCATGGGACTATATTCAAATTATGTCATGGTTATTCTTTTGTTCTTGGCGCTTTAATTCTCCTTTCTTTCTATTTTCTTTTGTTGAGGTAGATGGGAAGACTCTTTGGTAGGCGTGGATCGTGACCGTCAACTCTTGAGGAGGTGGAGACAGAGAACATTATTGGCAGGCTGCACTAGGGTGGTTGGTAGAAGTAGGTAGCGAGGGAAAAAGAATCTTTCACTTGCCCGTTGTTTGGTTATATAAGTGTTAGCAATGTCCAATTAGGCTCGGCGCGGTGCCACACCTCACATGCGAGATCCGCCATGTACTAGCGGTGGTGGATCCAATAATTATTTAAAGCCTAAGCAAACAGTGTATTACAAGGCTAATAACACCAAATTGCCATCAAATTAGGCTTGCCGGCTGACCGGAAGCCTGAGAACTTAGGGACTATTTGGTTCTGTCTATGTGTACTAGTACTAGTACAAGTACTAGTGCCATATTCGAGTCAAACACGAGCGCGAGGGTGATGCTCGGTTCCAGGCACTATGTCACTGGTCCAGCCGCACGATGAGGCAAGCGAGAGGCCGGCGGCGGCCATGCATGCAGAGGCGACATGGTGCAGGGAAGATGCGGGGAGGTGTCAGTGTTGCAGATGTGAGGGGGGAGAAGCCTAGCACAACCGGTGAGAGAAGAAGGTCAGTGGCGCAAGGTCGGACAGCCAAGAGAGTCGCCGAAAGCAGGACGGCGACGCAAGGTTGGCCGACCAGGAGCGGCGCGAGGTGGTTGGCGATTACGGCGCGGGGAAGGATAGAGGAAATATGAAGGTACATGCGGATTTATGTCGCTATCTTGTGGGCCAAAGGTCGACCACGGGAGGACAGTCCGTTTCGGCTCTAACCTAGGCAAAATTTGCTCCTAAACGTGGTGGTCCGAGTCCAAAAAAGGATAAACCAAATTTGCAGTAACATATTGGGTGCTGGATGTTATACAACAGGACAGGAACGGCCCAAGTTTATCTATTTGGAGATGCCGTTGGAGATGCCCTAAGACTACGGGGTCTAATCTGTGCCATCATTAGTTCATTTTATAATAGTCTCTCTCCTATGAGTAGTAAATGTACCGTCAATATGGTAGACTCGTTGAAAATAGAGTCAAACAGTTATTTTAATAGTGGCGCGTCACATTTTTTACACGCGGTGGCTTCTAGACAAAAATACTAATCGGGTTTTAAAAACCCGAACACCATTAATAGGTAGTGGCGTTTATAAAAAGCCGAGCAGCGTCACTAAACCGTACTCACAAAGACAAACATGACAAACATAGTGGCGGAGTGGAAATAATCAAACACCATCACTAGCTAGACTACTACCAGGGTTTCTATAAATAAGACGCCACCGCTTATCTTAGCTATGATTGATTTGGATATCTTAGCCGACCGTACTAGTAAATCCATTGAGGATTTGGTGTGGATGTATGTAGCCATAGATCGATCCTTTTATTGGGTCATTTGGACCCAAATTACTAATGGCACACACGCCACTATTAATCCACGAGGCTCAAACCCAAACTTGCTCATCCACAACCTACCCCATATCCTTTCTCGTGAGAAGTGATGACCCACAAGTATAGGGGTGTATCGTAGTA
This sequence comes from Avena atlantica, assembly GCA_910589765.1. Classification (NCBI taxonomy): domain Eukaryota; kingdom Viridiplantae; phylum Streptophyta; class Magnoliopsida; order Poales; family Poaceae; genus Avena; species Avena atlantica. Next base: position 302,512,417 of record OU342738.1, read on the forward strand.
CTTTCGATAAATAGGAGTGTCGGTCTCAACGAGGAGCAGAAGGTGTTGACTAGTGGTATGGAGCAGGAAATCTCTGTAAATACTTAGCAAACGGATTTTTAGGGGTTTTCTGATAAAGCAAAGAAACAAAGTGCAAGTAATAAAGACAACGAACAATTGCAGCAAGTGGCCCAGTCCTTTCTTAGCAAAGGACAAGCCGGTGGAAATACTTATGAGGACCAAACGTTCTCGAGGACACATGGAAATTCTGTCAAGTGCTTTCGCTTCAAATAGCTGAGTAGTCTTCTTTGGTGTGGTAAGTGTTGTGTGGGTGAACCTGTGCTAATGTACCGACCTTACTTGGACTAATACATACTTGTGATTAAACCCCCTGCAAGCATCCGCAACTACGGGAAAGCAATTAATATATAAACCTAACCAGCCTTAAACTCTGAGATCCTACGCTCCCTTGTGCAATGGTGTCCTAACGGGGGTTCAGGTTTCTGTCACTCTGGCAACCCCACAATTAGTAGCCAAATACACAATGCATTCCCCTAGGCCTATAAATGGTGAAGTATCATGTAGTTGACATTCACATGACACCACTAGAAGAATAGCACCATAACTTAAATACTAAACCATTGAATAATATCTCAACACAAATCCACTACTAACAACATGAATTCTCCCATGTCCTCAAGAACTAAACGAACTACTCACAAGACATCATATGGATCAAGATCAAAGATAATATGGTGATGGATAACAATCTGAACATAAACAATAATCCAATGGTTCCACTCACAAGCATCAACTATAATAGTAATCAACACCGGGAAAGTTTCCCCTAAGAACTATGCAAGTATTCAACACAATTGTTAGCGGGATGGAGTGGTGATGATGGTGCTGGTGGAGATGATGGTGTGGATGATGATGATGATCCCGATAAAGTCTAGCTTGATGACGGTGTTGATGGCGACGATCTCCCCTCTCTGGGAAGGAATTTCTCCGGCAGAAATCTGTCTGCCGGAGAGCTCTTTCTCTCTCGGTGTTTTCTGCCCCGCAGAGGCGGCGAAATCTTTCTGTGGTCGCTCCCTGTGTATTAGGGTTTCCAGGAAAAGAAATAGGCGAGAGGGTGGAGCCAGAGGTGGGCCATGTGGGCCACACCCCTGTAGGCGCGGCTGATACGCCCAATTTGCATCACCATTCTATATCATAATTTACCTCTATTCATTGATATTTATCTTATTATGAGGTATTACTTATGGATTTTCATCTGTTTATGCATGTTGGATGATTCCTGGAGGATGGACTGCCGGAGTCTAGATTTTGATGGAAAAGACGGCGTTTCGGTGCAATTTCGCGAAGATCAGAAAAATACCAGAAAAATATGGAAACATATTATTTTACCAGAAGGCGAAGGAAGCCAGAAGGAGGAGCGAAGGGGGGCCTCAGGGGGGCACACCCCCCTAGGCGCGGGGTGGTTTTAGCCCACCTGATCGGCCTCCGACTCCGCCCCTTCGCCTATATCTTCCCTACGGAACCCTAACACCAGGGGGCAATGACAGATAGATATCCGCCGCCTCTAGGGGCGGAAAACACCAAGAGAGAAAGATCTCTCCGACAGACATATTTCTGCCAGGGGAATTCCTTCCCGGAGAGGGGAGACCGTCGCCATCAACACCGTCATCAAGCTAGGCTTCATCGGGATCATCATCATCCACACCATCATCTCCACCAGCACCATCATCACCACTCCGTCCCGCTGTAACAATTGTGTTGGATATTGCTTAGTTCATTAGGGGAAACTTTCCCGGTGTTAATTACTATTGTAGTTGATGCTTGTGAGTGGAACCATTGGATTACTGTTTATGTTCAGATTGTTATCCATTATCCTATCATCTTTGGTCTTCATCCATATGATGTCTTGTGAGTAGTTCGTTTAGTTCTTGAGGACATGGGAGAATTCATGTTGTTAGTAGTGAATCTGTGATGAGTTATTATTCAATGGTTTAGTATTTAAGTTGCGGTGCTATTCTTCTAGTGGTGTCATGTGAACGTCGACTACATGACACTTCACCATTTATGGGTCTAGGGGAATGCATTGTGTATTTGGCTACTAATCGTGGGGTTGCCGGAGTGACAGAAACCTGAACCCCCGTTAGGACACCTTTGCACAAGGGAGCGTAGGATCTCAGATTTTAAGGCTGTGGTTAGATTTATATCTTAATTACTTTCCTGTAGTTACGGATGTTTGCAAGGGGTTTAATCACAAGTATGTATTAGTCCTAGGAAGGGCGGTATGTTAGCACAGGTTCACCCACACAACACTTACAAACACCAGAGAAGAGTACTCATCTATTTGAAGCGAAAGAACTTGACAGAATTCCCATGTGTCCTCGAGAACGTTTGGTCCTTATAAGTATTTCCACCGGCTTGTCCTTTGCTAAGAAAGGTTTGGGCCACTTGCTCCATTTGTTTGTTACTTCTGTTACTTGCTCTTTGTTTTGTTGCCTTGTCAGAAAACCACTAAAAATCCGTTTGCTAAGTACTCATAGGGATTTCCTGCTCCATACCACTATTCAGCACCTTCTGCTCCTCGTTGGGATCGACACTCCTATTTATAGAAAGTACTACGATACACCCCCTATACTTGTGGTTCATCAAGACTATTTTCTGGCGCCGTTGCCAGGGAGTGAAGCGCTATTGAAGAGTGGAACTGGTAAGGGAAACTTTCACTGTGAGTATTGCTTTTGTTACTGCTTGTTACTTTGTTTCCAATATGAATAACCCACTTGGTTTTCTGTTTGGGAAAACTATTACCACTTCTATGGTAGTAGAGGAACTGTCCATCCTGGTGATCACTTGCTTTATATCCATGAATTATGCGGGTTGTTTAAGTGTGCAGGTATCACAACTGAACAGGTAAAGAAGAAGTTACTCTCCATATCCTTGAAAGGGAGAGCTGACGCATGGTATAAGCTGCTAAAGAAAGGACAATCCATGGAATGGGAGGAGATGGCATCTCTCTTTTACTCTAAATTTTATCCTCCCAGTGAAATCCAAAAGGATAGAAGTCTTATATATAACTTTTGGCCTCTTGATGGAGAAAGTACAGCTCAAGCTTGGGGGAGATTGAAGCTGCTAATGCTTAAATGTCCTATTCATGAACTCCCTAACAATATTATTCTCAATAACTTTTATGCTAGGCTTTCTCTTCACGATAAAGGTTTATTAGATGCTTCTTGTGTTGTATCATTCACAAGTATGAAGGAATAAGCTAAATGGGATCTTTTAGACCGTATTCAAGATAATACCGAGGCTTGGGAGAATGACAAAGGAAGAAAGTCAGGTATAAACTATGATTATGAGTGCATTAAATCTTTTATGGGAACTAATAACTTCCGTGATATTAGCAATAAGTTTGGCCTTGATCCTCAAGTTCTTGCGGAATGTTTTAATGCTTTTGCCTCTTATATTGAGATTCCCAAAAAAGAGTGGGACAAGTATCATGCTCCTTATAAAGATATTGTTACCCATGTTCCTGCCAGTATAGAGGTTTGTACTATTGATCCTATTTTGCCTGAACCTTATGTTGAGAAGATCCCTTTTCCCTCCAAGGTAAGAGAGCACTCTATTTTAGCTAATGTGGTTAGTAAAAGCGCAAAGAAAACTGTAGATTTCGATGAGCTTATTGATATCGAGCCTGTGGTAGCTATTGTGAAAGATCTTGTCACTAGAAATATAGAAGATGAGTATATTGTATTCTGTGAAGACGCTTCTAATATTATCTCTCATCCTAGTAAGGCTAGAAAAGCTAGTGTTCCTGTGCTCTTTGTTAAAATTGGTGATCATTGCTACTATGGTTTATGTGATATTGGTGCTAGTTCTAGTGCTATTCCTTATGAGCTTTACAGGGAAATTATGCATGAGATTGGTCCTTGTGAGCTTGAAGACATTGATGTGGTTATTCACCTTGCCAATAGAGAGCAAGTTTGCCCCATTGGTATTGTAAGAGATGTGGAGGTCCTTTGTGGTAAGATTAAATATCCTGCTGATTATCTAGTACTTGGTAAATAAGCTAGTAAAACCTATCCTATCATCTTTGGTAGACCCTTCCTTAATACTTGTGGGGCCATCATAGATTGTAGGAAGGAATTTTTTTGACTAAGTTTGCTGGAGAATCTTATGAGTTTAATTTTTCCAAATTTTCCAAAACCCCTTATGAAAATGAATTACCTGATGAGGATTGCAAGGTTGAACAACTGTCTGCTATTTCTCTTGCTCCTAACAATGCTTTGCAGCAGTTCATGGAAGATCATGAAAGTGATGCCTTTATGAAGGAAAGAAATGAGATTGATGAGGTTTTCCTTCGTCAGCCTGAGTTACTTAAGCATAATTTACCTGTGGAAGATTTGGGTACCACACTACCACCCAAAGGGGATCCTGTTTTCGAATTAAAACCTTTACCTGATGATCTTAAATATGTTTATCTTGATGATAAGAAGATATATCCTGTTATTATTAGTTCTAAACTTTCAGGGAAGGAAGAAGAAAGGCTATTGGAGGTATTGAAGAAGCACCGAGGAGCTATGGGTTATACTCTTGATGATTTAAAAGGAATTTCTCCCACTATATGTCAGCATGCTATTAATATTGAGCCTGATGCAAAACCAGTTGTTGAGCACCAGCGCCGTCTAAATCCGAAAATGAAGGAAGTGGTAAGAAATGAGGCATTAAAACTCCTTGATGGTGGTATTATTTATCCTATTCCTGATAGTCAATGGGTTAGCCCTGTTCATTGTGTTCCCAAGAAAGGGGGAATTACTGTTGTGCCTAATGAGGATAATGAGCTTATACCCTTGAGAGTAGTGGTTGGGTATAGAATGTGCATTGATTTTAGAAAGATTAATAAAGTTACTAAGAAAGATCATTATCCTTTGCCCTTTATTGATCAAATGCTTGAGAGGCTGTCCAAAAAGACTCACTTTTGCTTTCTTGATGGTTATTCTGGGTTTTCTCAAATCGTTGTGAAAGCACAGGACCAGGAGAAAACCACTTTCACTTGTCCTTATGGTACTTATGCTTATAGGCGTATGCCTTTTGGTTTATGTAATGCTCTTGCTACCTTTCAGAGATGTATGTCTGCTATCTTTCATGGTTTTTGTGAAGAAATTGTGGAGGTTTTCATGGACGATTTTTCCATCTATGGAACTTCTTTTGATAACTGTTTGCACAACCTTGATAAAGTTTTATAGAGATGTGAAGAAACCAACCTTGTTCTTAACTGGGAGAAATGCCATTTCATGGTTAACGAAGGAATTGTTCTTGGACATAAGATATCTGAAAGAGGTATTGAAGTTGACAGAGCCAAAATTGAAGCAATTGAGAAGATGCCTTGTCCTAGGGATATCAAAGGTATTCGTAGTATCCTTGGTCATCCTGGTTTCTATAGGAGATTTATTAAAGATTTCTCCAAAATTTCAAAGCCCCTTACTAATCTTCTTCAAAAAGATGTACCTTTTGTTTTTGATGATGATTGTAAGGAAGCTTTTGAAACTTTGAAGAAAGCTTTAACAACTGCTCCTCCAGTCCAACCACCAGATTGGAGTTTACCTTTTAAAATCATGTGTGATGCTAGCGACTTTGCTGTGGGTGTTGTCCTTGGACAACGTGTTGACAAGAAGCTGAATGTTGTTCATTACGCTAGCAAGACTCTTGATGCTTCTCAAAAGAATTATGCTACTACTGAAAAAGAGTTCTTAGCTGTAATCTTTCCTTGTGATAAGTTTAGACCTTATATTGTTGATTCTAAGGTTACTATTCATACTGACCATGCAGCTATTAAGTACCTTATGACAAAGAAGGACGCTAAGCCTAGGCTTATAAGGTGGGTGTTGCTTTTGCAAGAGTTTAATATGCATATTGTGGATAGGAAAGGTGTTGATAATCCTGTTGCTGATAATTTATCTCGTTTGGAAAACATTTTTTTTGACCATTTGCCTGTTAATGATAATTTTTCAAATGAGCAGTTAGCTGCAATAAGGGTAAGTCAACATGAGAATCCTTGGTATGCTGATTATGCTAACTTTATTGTTTCCAAGTATTTGCCTCCAACCTTTACAGCCCAGCAAAGAAGGAAATTCTTCTATGATCTAAGGCATTACTTCTGGGATGACCCACACCTATATAAGGAAGGAGTAGATAGCATTATGAGAAGATGTGTTCCAGAATTTGAACAACAAGAGATATTGAGAAAATGTCATGGCAGTTCTTATGGAGGATATCATGCTGGGGATAGGACTGCACAGAAGGTTTTACAATCTGGATTTTATTGGCCTACTTTTTTTAAAGATGCAAGGAAGTTTATCTTATCCTGTGATGAATGCCAACGAGTAGGTAACATCTCTAGACGCAATGAAATGCCTATGAATTATTCTCTTGTTATTGAACCTTTTGATTGTTGGGGATTCGACTTTATGGGGCCTTTTCCTCCTTCAAAAGGGTATACTCATATTCTTGTTGCTATTGACTATGTTACAAAGTGGGTAGAAGCCATACCTACGAGCAGTGCTGATGGTAAGACCTCTTTGAAAATGCTCAAAGATGTCATTTTTCCTAGGTTCGGTGTACCTAGATATGTCATGACTGATGGAGGCTCCCATTTTATTCATGGGGTTTTTAGAAAAACTCTCGCTAAGTATGATGTAAACCACAGAATAGCTTCAGCTTATCACCCCCAAACTAGTGGGCAAGTAGAACTTTCCAATAGGGAAATTAAATCTATCTTGCAGAATACTGTAAATAGGTATAGAAAAATTTGGTCTAAAAAGTTGAATGACGCTTTGTGGGCTTATAGAACTGCTTATAAAAATCCTATGGGGATGTCTCCTTACAAAATGGTCTATGGGAAAGCTTGTCACTTGCCTTTAGAATTAGAACACAAAGCTTATTGGGCAATGAAAGAGTTGAATAGAGATTTTAGACTTGCTGGTGAGAAAAGACTGCTCGATTTAAGTAATCTAAATGAGCGAAGAGGGGAAGCTTACGAAAATGCTAGGCTCTTTAAGGAAAAAGTAAAAAGATGGCATGGTAGGAGAATTCTCAAAAGGGAGTTCCATGTTGGTGAGAAAGTTCTTTTGTATAGGTATCGTCTTAGATTTTTTGCAGGAAAACTACTCTCCAAATGGGAAGGACCTTTTGTTATCAAGGAAGTGTACCATTCAGGTGCCATCAAAATCTCTTCTCTGAAGGATGACACAACACAGGTGGTTAATGGTCAAAGGCTAAAACATTATATTTCTGGATATTCTTACAATGAAGAAGTGGATGTCATTCAAATGGTGACTCTAGAAGAATTTATCAAGAATCAAACACCAGAAACTGCAGAGTTTGTCTTTGAATAGGTAAAAGTGGTGAAAATAGAAGGTTCGTGAAACTCCAATCTTTTTATATTTTTGATGTTTTTAATACATAAGGGAAGTTATGGGACGAAACTGAAGAGGAAACGGAGCCCAGGGTGGACAAACCCACCCCAGGCGCGGGCCCAGCCTGGTCACGCCTGGAGGGGGTTTGACTCCCCCGAACTATGTCTGCTCTTCGTTTCCGTGTCAAAACTTTGCTTATGCATTGAATCTTCGTAATATATAACCCCCCGGGTTCCCCGAGGTTCTTGCATCGTGTTCTCATCGTGTTTTCATTTTTGATCTATTTCTGTCAGGAAAATTCTCAGATTTGGAGCCTCAATGTCTTCCTCCGGATCACCCACGAAGGATTCCTCTGTGGATGTCCTCAACTCGTACATGTATGAGTTGAGGATTCACCCCCAAAGAGTTGATCCTCAAAGAGGAGAAGGTACAGATGAAAGAAGTTCAAGGCCCTAAAGGAGAAGGCAACCTGGAAGACAGGATGGAAGCATTGGAACAATAAGTTTTCAGGTACAAGAAGATGGTAGAACGCGAAGTGGATGTTATTCACAAGATAAGTTCAGAACTCATCACCAAGCATGAGGGAGAAGTTGCTGAGCTCCGATAAGAGACCTTCTCACTCCATCGAACCACCAATCAATTGCAAGCACAGCTCTATGACATACAAAATCAAAACTGTGAGTATGAAGCTAGATTTGATCGCATTAGGTCTGCTGCTAGTTTCAGGATTGCAGAAACAAAGACATCCTTTTTGGATGGGGAACCATTGCCTTGGAAGTTTGATGATGACAAGAGACCACCACCACCAAAGGAGTAATTCGTCATCAGGTTTGGCATACCCTTGGCTTGTTCCAAGCTTGGGGGAGTGCCGCGGTATCACCGCCATTATCTTTCATATTTTACCTTTTAGTGGATTCATATCTGTGGTAGAGAAGTTATCTTATAGTTTGGTTTGCATGTGGAAGTTTCTCTCCTTTAGTTGATTATCTACGTATCCCTTGGTGCGAGTTCCTTTATTGGAATATTAATGAGAAGTCTCATCTTTTACTTCTTGCACTTCTTATTTTTAGTTTGTAAACCTCTGTTATATGATGGATCTTGTTGTTCATTATTGGCACCACTTTGGGATCATCAAGTGGATCTAAATTGGTTTTGGCAAACCAAGTTCTGGTCAGTAGCATTAATTTGAAAGAAAAATAAAGAAATAAAAAGCTTACATGTATTTGGTATCATTTGTTTTCTTTCTTGTTGGCTCATAAGCTTAGTATTATTTATTTAAGATCATTTTGGGTCTTCAAGGAAGATTGCATGTTTGGCTTTATTACTTGTATGTTTGCTTGTTTCTTTCAACTCTCTTGCTTGCTACCCAGCCTTGCTAGCCAAAAACCTGTTTTGAGAAGGCAGACTTCTCATGTTTCCAAAACCCTTTGAACCAAAAAAAAAATTGCCACTTGTGTCCACCATATCTACCTAATAGCTATTGCTATTCCTAGTAAATTCTCAAGCTTCATCTACCTTTCGAATTAAAAAGTATTTTGTTATGTGAAAACTAGTTAATAAAGCTCTCATGAACTTGATGGCACACTTTATTTACTTGCCCCTAATAAACTTGAACCATTGTGGACATCGAAGTTGTATATGCTTGAATCTATACGTTGGGATTAGCAGAACCGTGCTGTCACGGGGAACGTTTTCAACATTGCACTTGTACCTTGTCGTACATAGTTGATATCATGCTCTTTTGTCTATGGATGTCAATGGTGTGAAATAAAGAGGGGACTTGTAAGTCCATGGAGTTTGTATTCCGTGTTAGAGAAACGCCTAGGCCGCTAGCCTAAGCCATGCTTAATCATGGCGGAAACTTGCAGCATCACCATTGTGAGTCATCTATGAAGCATCCTCAATAAAAATCTATATGCATAGTAAATAAAAAGATTGCTGAGATGCTCATTGTCTGCTTGCCTTGTCGTTTTGGTCATGGGAAAGCTCCTATACCATGTGCAAGGGGTACCCCGTTGGCGGTTCGCAATAATATGCAAATACTTACAATGACAAGAACTTACCTGGACCCAAAGTTGAGTATGCATGAGGAGTGACCCTCATATTCAAGGGACACGAGATTTCCAACTTATATTTCGTCAAGCATATACTCCATCTTTGTTCACTTTAATCTTAATCATCTCAAGATGCTTATGATAGGGGCAATGAGGGCTCAAAGCTAGTAAGTACCATAATCTTTTGAAAGCTCTTTATGACTTGTAATCCCTGCTACCCTCTGAGAAGGGACCTTTCTACCAGTTACCAGTTGAGTCAGTAAACCTACTTCCTCTCTATCTCCAGCAAGCTTTTGAGTTGTTGTGTTTCAAGCATTCATATGGTGATTTATTCAATCATGTTCTTTATCTCCCTTGTTTGCACAAAACTCTTATCTATTGAGTATTACTTTGAAAGCCTTCACTTGTGAAAAAACTTTTTGGGCAAAGAGTGCTCCTATTTTGAAACCTCTACAAAAAATTTTGTGAAACTGTTTACGAGATGTTCTCTGACCAAGAACAAGTTGCCAACTCCAATTATGATTTATCTTTATGCATCTCTATTTATGACTGATGTACTTGGTTGCAAGCTAAGTTATATAATAGTGATTTGCTTTCTTCTATGAGTTGTGCAATGGTGAGTGTGATGCTTCTTGTTCGTATTCTTTTATCGACACTTCACTCCATAAACATGTGGACATGTTTATTGAGCTCAGTATTCGCTTGGGGACAAGCAAAGACTAAGCTTGGGGGAGTTGATATTCCCAATTTGCATCACCATTCTATATCATAATTTACCTCTATTCATTGATATTTATCTTATTATGAGGTATTACTTATGGCTTTTCATCTGTTTATGCATGTTGGATGATTCCTGGAGGATGGACTGCCGGAGTCTGGATTCTGATGGAAAAGACGGCGTTTCGGTGCAATTTCGTGAAGATCAGAAAAATATGGAAACATATTATTTTACCAGAAGACGAAGGAAGCCAGAAGGAGGAGCGAAGGGGGGCCTCAGGGGACCACAACCCCTAGGCACGGGCCCACCTGACCCCGCGCCTAGGGTGGGTTTGGCCCACCTGCTCGGCCTCCGACTCCGCCCCTTCGCCTATATCTTCCCTACAGAACCCTAACACCAGGGGGGCGACGACAGATAGACTTTCGCCGCCTCTAGGGGCGAAAAACACCGAGAGAGAAAGATCTCTCAGGCAGACAGATTTCTACCGGGGGAATTCCTTCATGGAGAGGGGAGACCGTCGCCATCAACACCGTCATCAATCTAGGCTTCATCGAGATCATCATCATCATCCACACCATCATCTCCACCAGCACCATCATCACCACTCTGTCCCGCTGTAACAATTGTGTTGGATATTGCTTAGTTCATTAGAGGAAACTTTCCCGGTGTTAATTACTATTGTAGTTGATGCTTGTGAGTGTAACCATTGGATTATTGTTTATGTTCAGATTGTTATCCATTATCATATCATCTTTGATCTTGATCCATATGATGTCTTGTGAGTAGTTCGTTTAGTTCTTGAGGACATAGGAGAAGTCATGTTGTTAGTAGTGGATTTGTGTTGAGATATTATTCAATGGTTTAGTATTTAAGTTGTGGTGCTATTCTTCTAGTGGTGTCATGTGAACATCGACTACATGACACTTCACCATTTATGGGCCTAGGGGAATGCATTGTGTATTTGGATACTAATCGTGTGGTTGCCGGAGTGACAGAAACCTGAACCCCCGTTAGGACACCTTTGCACAAGAGAGCGTAGGATCTCAGAGTTTAAGGCTGTGGTTAGATTTATATCTTAATTACTTTCCTCTAGTTACGGATGTTTGCAGGGGGTTTAATCACAAGTATGTATTAGTCCTAGGAAGGGCGGTATGTTAGCACAGGTTCACCCACACAACACTTACAAACACCAGAGAAGAGTACTCATCTCTTTGAAGCGAAAGCACTTGACAGAATTCCTATGTGTCCTCGAGAACGTTTTGTCCTGATAAGTATTTTCACCGGTTTGTCCTTTGCTAAGAAATGATTAGTCCACTTGCTCCATTTGTTCGTTACTTCTGTTACTTGCTCTTTTTTTGTTGCCTTGTAAGAAAACCACTAAAAATCCGTTTGCTAAGTATTCATAGGGATTTCCTGCTCCATACCACTGTTCAGCACCTTCTGCTCCTCGTTGGGATCGACACTCCTATTTATCGAAAGTACTACGATACATCCCCTATACTTGTGGGTCATCAGCGGCCTAGGGGTGGCCTGCGCCTGGGGGGGGGGGGGGGTGGCCCCCTGTGGCCCATCTCCGCCTCCCCTTCTGGCTTCCTTCGTCTTCTAGGAAAATATGATTTTCCATAATTTTTCTAGTATTTTTCTGATCTTCGCGAAATTGCATCAAAACACCTCTTTTTCCATCAGAATCCTGACTCCGGCAGTCCATCCTCCAAGAATCATCCAACATACAAAAACAAATGAAAAGACATAAGTAACACCTCTTAATATGAAATATATCAATGAATAAAGGCAAATTATGATATAGAATTGTGATGCAAATTGGACGTATCAAGAAGCACTTCACTCTTCCTATTTCCCACACCTACGACTTTCTCTCTAGCCATCAAGGCCTCATCTCCCTCGCGGATATGGGAGCGGCGCCGCCCCGCATCTCACGTGCTCGTGCCTCTGCTGCATCACTCCATCTCTGCCGACTGTAGTGGCCACATCTCAGCGACAACTTCTAATAGTCGGTAGTTCTCGCACCTTCTACACCTCTCCCGCCGGCTAGCACGACCCCCTAGCCGCCGCCGACACACCTCGCCATAGCAGGTCGAGCTCCTCCAATTCACTAGCTCCTCCTCCTCGTCGTCTTTTCCCTGCTAACATAACCTCCTGGCCACCGCCGCACCTCACCCATCAGGTCAAGCGCCTTCGGTTCCCCGCCACCTCTTTCTCGCCCCCTGCTTGCTAGCACGAGGTCGTGGCTTCTGGCTGCCCCCCCCACCCCATCTAGCAACATTAGGAATTTGCCTCCTTGCGCATGTCGTCGGTCAACCGAGCTAGCACCGACCAGATCTAGGATTGAGAACCCGCTATGAGTGGGCAAGGCCTGCGAGCCTTCCTGCTTTTTTTGTGCCTCTAATGACTTAGTAGCCGCGTTCAAAATTACGGAACGTCGCCACTAACTTCATACTGATGACGTCTAGGTTGCATGCCATCCGGAACAATTATCAGTGGCGCAAGATTGGTGACGGCTGCCACCTGAATGCCACCAACCATATTTAATAAGCATTTTTCTATTAGTGTAAAATCTATCGGCACCATGATTTTTACTATCGCGATACTAAATAGTATTATAGTGTGCACCGTGAGTAGTATCGTTTTCTTGTCAGCAGTATCGTACGGTACTATCATGATACTATGATATATTATTTTCAAATATATTAAAATCCATCTCAAATGGATTTCTATTTAATTATTAATCTGAATTTTGAGCTCGTCGATGGCAACCGTCTGGTAGATTTTTTTCTGTCTGCATGGGTGGCTCCAAATATTGCTGCTTTTCCATCACACCTTCCTAATTGAACCCTACCGGAAATGCGCCAAATTTAAACCGTTGCAGAGCTGTAGCCTGCGAAGCAGCCCTAAACTCCGACGCGTCTTCTCCACCTCTCCCTTAAATTTAGCCTCCTCTCGGACGTCGACTCCGACCGATCGATCTCGCTCGTCCCACCTAGATTGCCGTTTCCTCCTTGATCTTCTCCGCCGTGTCGATCTTTCTGTCCGTGCCGGCCCGATCGAGATGTCGGCGATCGTCGCGCAAGACGACGACGATGACGACTGTCCGTCGCCTCCGCCGCCGGCCCCGCTCCACCTGCTGGAGGTCACCGTCATCTCCGCGCAGGACCTGCACCGCCGGCAGCTCGGCCGCCGGGTGCGCGCGTACGCGGTGGCGTGGACCGACGGCGCGGCGCGCAAGCTGCGCACCGACGTGGACCTCGCCGGCGGCTCCGACCCGACCTGGAACGACCGGTTCCTCTTCCGCGTGGACGCCGAGTTCCTGCGCTCCGAGACGGCCGCGGTCGCCGTCGAGGTGCGCGCGGCGCGCAGGCTCGGCGCCGACGCCGTCCTCGGCCGCACGCGCATCGTCGTCAGCACCTTCGTGCGCCCGTCCCGGTCCGCCGCGGCTCCGGCGGCGCGGCAGGTGGCGGCGCTGCAGCTCCGGCGGCCGCGGACGCTGCGGCCGCAGGGCATGGTGAACGTGGCGGTGGCGATGCTGGGGGACGCCCAGGCGCGCGCCGTGGCGCCCATCTACCGCGCGCCGGGCTCCCCGGACGCGTTCGCCGTGAAGGACCTCGTGGCGATGCGCCCGGCGCTGTGCAGGATCGAGGAGGAGCAGGCGGAGGATCTGGACCACGGGCGCCGCCGGCAGAAGGCGCTGGTCGAGTACTCCGGGCCGCTGGACCCGAGGGGCGCCGCCGTGGAGCAGAGCAAGCTGGCGATGAAGCTCGAGAAGTGGAGGGCGGACCTGTTGCCGGACCGTGTGGACAAGGACGGCAACGGCGGGACAAGGAGGCGGCGGCGCCGGACCTCATGCTTCGGCGGCGCGGAGTGGGAAAGGTAACAAGTGATCAATACGCCGGATCGGACGGGCGGCATGGCTACATGGAAGATGGAACGGATGCGCGTAATACGAGAGATTTCTTGCCTAATTCGTTTTTCTTGCTTGCTTGTTTTTTTTTTTTTAGAATTTGCTTGCTTGTTAAGGGACTCGTTTTGAACAAGTTTATTTTTTATTATTTATTCTTGTCGGTAAGATTTTGTTTGGTCGTAGCAGGAGGGTACAATCATCAGGTGGAGAAGATTTATTTTAGAACATTCATTTTAGAAATTGAGGTTGTCAGCAATGGCTCGAGTCCAAGTTTCACTCTCAGCAAAAAATAAAAAGAGATTTACCTAACTTTTACTTTATAAAAAACATGGTATAATACTTTTTGGGGGTATATTTTCTTGTTTTTAGGATGTGGATTTCAAATTAAGCCCCTAGAATGGTTGCAAATGTTCCATGAATGTTAGACATTCAACATGTTTATCCTTCTCCACCCGTCTTTCCCGACCTCTCTCTCGTCTTTCATTAGCCCCATATGTTTTCCCTTTTCTCCTCTTCTTGCTAGCTTTACATTCATGATGGGGGTTAGGAACTTACAATGGTCTCACTCAACTCTAACCGTCCATAAGAAAGTCTTAGATATCATTCTTGTCTTAAGTCTCAAAATGTTTCTATATGCAAATTCTTCGTGATGGTGGCACCTAGTCAGTGTTGATGTTGTTAGCTCGGTCCACTGCAATGTACTACTACTCACTCTGATCGGATTAAACCTAGGCCTTACTTCACATATTGTTATTTCCTCTTGCCCCCTCCGACTATGGTTCATCTTTGTGGATGGAGGGGGCCAACCGTTGGCGGAAGTACTGGCATTTGGTTTCTAAATCCACATATTGGGGTGATATGGTCTCCATCCTTTCCACCCCCTTTTATCCTTTATTGCCTTCCCATTGAAGTTCACCCCTTTGTTATTATTTTCAAAGGTTACTTTATTTGTCATCACCAAAGGTCTCTTTGTTGAAAATATAGACGGAGTAGCTATTTTCTAATCATGTTTGTTGATGCTGCTTGGTGTTCTTGCCTTTAAATTTATTTGTGTTATGCATTTCTTGCGATGGATATGCTACTTTAGGTTTTGATGATTCCAGGATTGTTTATGTGTTGGTATTCATACCTTGTGTCATAGTTTGGTGTAGTATAATGTAAGTCGTAATTAGATTTTAGTAGGGCGAAAGCCTATTTCGAGATCAGATGTTAGTAGGAAGAGGAATAGACGATGCTAGCACCAGGCAAGGTAGGCACCTTGCTGTGCCCATACCAACCTCCAGTTTATAAGTAGTCCTGATGTGGTTCATGGGTGCGACGAACACATAATAGTCATGTGAAAATTTTCTTTTCGAGGAAAGGATCCCCCATAACTTCCAATTTATTAGGAAATTAGATATATATCATGCAAACCCACATCATGGGAAACAAGTAGCATACGAATTTTCAAGTGATCGTCTTCAACCGAGCGTCTACCTCTGCCACCGTATGGGTTTGCTAGTACTCGTCTTAGTGGGTGAAAAGATAGTTAAAGTTGTGCCTTATGTTGCTTCTTTGTTGTTTGTATCGGCCTTTTCAAAACAATGCCACACCCTAAGATGACTCTTTACATAACATTCCAAGCAGGGGTGTTGCCAGGCCCCAAGGAAAAGGGGCCTTGGCCTAGGGTGTGTTGGTAAAATCCTTCCTTAACTGTAGCTACATTTACACTATTTAACACTGTTTAGAACTATAGCAATGTAGTTTACCCGGAATGTGACTCGTGGCTGGCTACGCCTTTGGTTTGAAGTATTCTGGTCCTAGTCATGGATTGTCTAATTTTACTATGATGAGAATGGATTTTCTAAACCCACACACGGTTCATGAGCATCTCCCACCTCCCCTATATGCATCGTCTTATCAAGATCTCTGCCAACTCACTGTTCTCATGTCTTGGAATTCCTGTTTTTCATTTTTTTTCCGAAACGAAACAACATATAAAGTTGAAACTTTGCAGGTCAACAATAGTTTGCAGGTGGGCCGAGTGGAGATGTTCTTACTATTAATACAGTCTACCTCTCTTGCCGATAATAATCCGAGACTCGCCACTCTTTTTTCGGGGTCGCATTTCATACATATTTATATTATTCAATAAAATCGTCCATGTTCTACGGATTCATACAAATATTACCATAGATCGATTTATATATATATACAACTTAAAGTCAAACTCACACGTCTCACAACAGATCATCTTTTGTCCAGTTCAAACGTATTGCCAAAAAAAAAGGTGTGCCATTTTTTTAAATTATTGCAAGTTCAAATTTCAAAAGGAGAAACAAGAGCAAAGAACCACACCCAAGGACCCACGTGTCAATGGCCCGTACTAAACCGCCCCTTATCCCCTCTTCCGCCATTCCCTTCCCACTGGTCCTCTGCCGCTCCACATCGCACCTCCGTATCCCCCTCGCTCGCGCTCGCAGCACCGCGCGGCTGGGCGGCGCCATGGCCCACTCCTGCCTCTCCACGGCGCGCACGGCGGCGCTGCGCCCCATGGTACACACCGACGGCGCCTCAGGAACGCGGCTCCAGTACGCGTCCGTGTTCCCCCGCCCGGCGCGCGCGTCGTCTGGTCACCACCGGCACCGGCTCATTGCCGACCGCGTCGCCGCTCCCTCCGTGCCGGTGCCGCTACGGAGCAGGTGCGTCTCCGCGATGGCGGCGCAGGAGGATGCCTCGGCCACGGCCGTGGAGGAGGCGCAGGAGGAAGAGCCAGCAGGGGAGGTCGCAGAGGAGCAGCCGGAGCAAGCTGCTTCCGTGGAGGCGAGCTCAGACGGCGGCGAGGTTGAAGATGACGGCGCTGGCGCTGTCCCGACAGAGGCGGCGGAGACCAGCGCCACCAAGCTGTACTTCGGGAACCTGCCGTACAACTGCGACAGCGCGCTGCTCGCCGGCATTGTGCAGGATCACGCCATCCCCGAGATGGTCGAGGTATGCCTGCGCGTGCGCGCTGTTTGCTTGTTGAAATGGATCACCGTGCTCAGAAATCATCCGCCTTAATCAAACATTCTTGATAAAGCGAACATTCTTGATCCGATCAGTAGTTTGATTACAGCTCGTCAGACATCTTAACCTACATTGCGTTGCCGATCTCAAACGCCTGCACTTTCAGGTGCTCTATGACCGGACGACGGGGAGAAGCCGAGGCTTCGCCTTCGTGACGATGAGCACCCTCGAGGACTGCGAGCGAGTCATCAAGAACCTCGACGGCACCGTGAGCACTCTTAAATTCATCAGTCATCAACCCATAATCCATGAATTCCCCACTGTTAGCCGGTGATCAACTTTTGTTTCCGTTTGTTTCAGCTGTACAGTGGGCGCACCATGAGGGTGAACATGGCCGACAAGCCGAAGGCGAAGCTGCCGCTCTACCCGGAGACGGAGCACAAGCTCTTCGTCGGAAACCTGTCCTGGACGGTCACCCCGGACATGCTCATCGAGGCGTTCCAGAGGTGCGGCGACGTGGTCGGCGCCCGGGTGCTCTACGACGGCGAGACCGGACGGTCACGAGGCTACGGCTTCGTCTGCTACTCTACCAAGGAGGAGATGGACCAGGCTATCGAGACGCTCAATGGAACGGTAAGTTAGAACTTCCTCAACATGTACTCTACTTCTTTTTTTGCTACATAGAAAGTTGTAGATGTGTAATCTTAGATGCAAACTTCTGAATTTCTACCATGACAGACATAACATTTAATACCTAACAACGATGCATCTTTAAACCTTTCTGATGAAAATGCAGCAATGGGCTATTTCAGATAAAACTTGAGAATTCCTTGCCAAGATGCACTTTATTGTTTGGACCCTGCTTGAAATTCCACGTTCATATCTCACACACAAATCAAGAACTGAACAGAGTAATGACAAACATTGCAGGAAATCGAAGGCAGGGAGATCCGAGTCAACTTGGCCCTTGGAAAGAGATACTAGACCTGGAACGTTTCTTCACATTGGAGAAACTTGCACAAGGTTTATGCAAAGCTTCGTTACAACACGACTCACGCAGCAATCGACGAGACTGTTCTCCAATTAGTAGCACAGAGCAACACAGGAACACGGCCATTGCTCGTCGGAGCGCACTCCAAAAGCCACAAGAAGGAAGACCATCACTCTCAACTATAGGGTCACTCCTTTTTTTCTTTTCTGTATCCCGTAAGCCTATAGTATTTAACAATTTCGATATATATATTTACATGGTTCCATGCTCAAGGAACCACATCATCGTTGATCCTCCTGCAACTAGGCTTGTTATGTGTTCACACAATGTGCTTGCTAAAGTTTAGAAATATGCATGTTTTGTGAAGACCGGCGCAAATACGTTGCTCATAAATATATGGTTATAATCAAGACTGCGATGTTTTACCCTGATCGTTTGGTTTTAGAGGGTGTGCTTCGAAGCTTTGTTGGCTGTTATTACCATGGTGCATGTTCTCGTTCCATGGTGCTAACGGAGAAAGTCATGGAGATCGAGATCTGAGGACGGACAATGGTGGTTCGAGTCTGGGTGGTGATGAAGAATTGACTATGTGACTTGTGAATTGGAGCAGTGGCATGCAAGTGGGGGCGACTGCATAGGAAAGGTTCATGGTCCTAGCTCTCAGGGTGAAAACCCAGGGTCTGGCCTTAATTGGTGTGCCTGACAATGGCCTTATTGAAGGTATTGTTTTGAGAGCGTGGACTTTCTTCAGTCTGAAAACTTAGATCTTTGATCGGGCGATGACGGTGTTTGTGCGTTGTTCCCTTCTTGGAGGCGTCGTTTTTTGGAGAAGCTGGACTTCTGGTGTTGTCTTGGTGGTGGTAGTACCGCTGTTTTAATGAATGGATCACTGTAGCGGGACTTTTCTTTTTTATAATTCTTCTTTCTTTTTTTGGCTGTGTGCATCCGTGTGGTCGCTAGGGCAATGCGTTGTTGCAGAGGCTGGGTTTAATTGGTAACATCTGATATTAATATATGCTCCTTTCCAAAAAAAAAAGCAGCAGGTAGCCCATCTTTTTTTCTTTTCAAAATTAATAATCTCAGTTTTGAAGTTCAATTTTCCCCCCAAAAATAGACTAGATCTAGTTAATGATGTATTTTACCGGTGTGCAAATTTTTAGTACCACGAAATATAATGTATTCTAGTCTCAGCAAGATGACAAAGTGCAGATCGTGGTGAACGGTGCAAGTTTCAAAAATTCGAGAAATTGTCAAACTTGTCATTAGTCACTGAGTCCACAAGAAATGGTATTTAGGGTATCTCCATCGGGTAAACTCGTTCGACCACATGCGCTCTGAATCGGTCCGCAAAGACATTTCGGTGGTGAAAATCCGCCCCAGCGGACTGACCCAAACGACCACGCTTGTCTGAATCGACACATTTCTTGCCTAAAAATGCGCCAGGAATGTGTCGTCGAGGACGCCGTGCATGTCCTTCCTCGTCTTCTCGCGTCCTCCAGGGGCGCCTAGCAGTGATCCAACAGCCACTAGCCTCCTACACAAACGCCATCAATGGAGTAGGCTGGCCGCGCCTCCTGGTGCCTGCGCCGCATGCCCCCCATACTAGCAAACAACTAATTCGTGGCGCACATGTTTTGGCCATCTGTAGCGAAAGCGCGCGATGCGGCTAAAAGTTAGTCGTGGCGCACTAGGTGGTGCGCCACGCCTATGAAAATATAATTGTGGCGCACTATGTGTCGTGCGCCACGCGTATGAAACGATAACTGTGGCGCACTACGGATACAAATTTCAAAATTTTAAAAAAGGGAGATCTGGATCTCGCCGCCACAGTCGTCAGTGCCGTCGCTCGTCGGTGCGGGTCGTCGTCGTCACCTCGTCGGAGTGGTCACCGCCGTCGCCTCGTCGGAGTGGTCACCGCCATCGTCGATAGCTCGTCGTTTTCGGAACTGCAAGAAGGAGGAGGAGGAGAAGAAGAAGAAGAAGAAGAAGAAGAAGAAGAAGCTCGCCATCGCCGTCGTCACTACAAGGAGGAGGAGGAAGAGGAGGAGGAGGAGGAGGAGGAGAAGAAGAAGAAGAAGAAAAAGAAGAAGAAGAAGAAGAAGAAGAAGAAGAAGAAGAAGAAGAAGAAGGAGGAGGAGGATCCCGCCGTCGCGTCGTCACTACAAGGAGGAGGCTGTCGTCACCATCTTCACTGCAAGGAGGAGGAAGAGGAGGAGGAGAAGGAGGAGGAGGAGGAGGAGAAGGAAAATGAGAAGGAGAAGGAGGAGGAGGAGAAGAAGAAGGAAATGAGAAGGGAGGAAAAGGAAAAGGAAAAGGAGAGAAGGGAGGGAAAAGAAGAGGTGTAGGTGGGCGGGGTGGGGATTCAAATTTTGAATCCCGCCCAACTTACTCATAGCGCACTAGGTAGTGGTGCGCTACGGGTAAGTTGCCATCTTTTTTTCTGCAGGAAAAAATAGTCTTTTGACCGTAACTTTTTACTCTTTTCGAATTTTGAAAATCTAAATAATCGCTTGCAAGCGGATGCGAAATCTCGTTCTCGTCATTTTGGTATATTATACGATTTTTTTTATATTATATGCAAAATTTACGACCATTTTACCGTGGCATGACTTTTTTTGCAGAAAAAGTGGAAACTCATGTTTGTTAATTTTTCTAAAAACTATACCACATTATCTACCTAAATATGAAAGGATTTTATTTTTAAAATTGTTTATCATTTTATTTTATTTTTTGCAAAGCCTAAAAAGGCGATCACAGGGAGGTGGAGTTGGTGCAGGGTAGTTAGCCGTAGGACACTATGGCAAGGTGCCCTACGGCTAAGTTTACACATCTGTGGCGCATATGGCATAGTGCGTCACAGAACTTGCCACAACCGTAGCGCACATACCCCATGTGCGCTACGGGTATGTGGCATGCGGCTGGCAGGCCCCTGACCCACACATATCTGTGGCGCACATACCCCATGTGCGTCATAGTTGTTCTAGTTACTAGTAGGGCAGTGCTCATAGGTGAACCACGCCTATTTTACCCATGGGGCACTTCAACCATGTGAGCCACGGATATGAGGATTATCTATAGTCCTTTTCCTAGTAGTGCCCCCAACACTTGGGTTGGTCGGTCGACATCAATGTTGGCATATCAGCCTTCGCGTCAATATACAATACCCTCTCCTTTTTAAACACGGATCTACGGACATCTCCTCCACATAGCACCACCTTCCATTCCCCACCCCCACATGCAACGCATCAGCCATGTCAGGCAGCATAGGATCGAGGGGAGGGCGGGTGGGACGACCACTGGGTCGTGGGCATGGGTGAGGTCGAAGAGGACGACATGGGGGCGAGGCTAGGACGTTTCGCTAACGGCTTACCCATCGTCGACGGCGTCATCTTCTCCTTCACCGTTGCCATGACATGAGGCCATCAATAACCCCAACCATTTCAAGTTATGCATCACCATCCACCTGGACATGAATGGGGATAGAATTCGTCTCCCCACGGGCAGGAGACCCACCATGTCGTGCTGCAGGTACCCGGCTTCGCGACCGACCTCTGGTCTGTGGAGGTGCTATTTGACCGCCTAGGCCAAATGTACCTCGACAACGTGTGGAAGAAGTTCTTTCGTGCACACGACTTTGAGGTCTATCACTTCCTCGTCTTCACCTACGACAGCGATGCCATGATTACCCGTCCACATCTTCAAAGAGACCATGTGCCGCCGGCACTACAACACCGATTTCGAGTTCGATGACTAGGCGAAGACAAGATGGAGTTGTAGGGGTTCGTAGCATGGAAAACAAAAAAATTCTATCACATTAACACACAAGCCAAGATCTAATCTACTAGATCGATGTGGCGAGTTGATAGAGTACTAACCCTCAAAGATCCAAAGCGTTTAACGAGATACGGATCTCTTGTGAGTGATGTAGTCGTTCACTTGCCAATCTCAAGATCGCGTACACGATCCTTCCGGCGCCGCGTTCCGGCAGCGCTCCCGTAGTAGGTCACACGTTCGGTACTCGATGAAGACCTTCCTTTCCCTTGTTCCAGCAGGCAACAGAGATTGTAGATCTCTCATCGCGATTCCAACAGCATGATGGTGTGGTGGTGGAAGTAGAGGTAAAATCCCGCAGGGCGTCGCCTAAGCCGGAGCGGGTATGGTGGAGTAGAGAGAGAGAGAGCCTTGGCAACTAGGGTTTAGAGGCCGAGGGGTGGAGGTGTGTAACACCCTCAGAATCGGACCTATGCAAGTTTTAGCGGAACCCGCCAAACCCGCATAGAAACGATTCAAAGGTGCCCACCAGGCACTTTCGTGCGGGTGAAAAACGAAGTAATAACATTACACAACAGTCCTCGATGGGAACCACAGGACAGATATATATACAGCAGCGACTCAAAGAGTCAAGAATACAGATATAATATACAAAGATCCAATTCACCTTGAAAACGATAGAGCGCCCAGCTACGGACAAGATGCAAATGGGGCTAAGAGCCCTGAAGAATAACCAATGGCGTCCATAACCCTGCCCAGGCCAAGCCAGAAGGGTAACCCTGCTAACGACGTCGATCTCAAAACCTGCTTAAACAAAAGGGGGTGCCGACAAAGGGCAAAGGAAAAAGAAAGAGCGTCAGTACTGAGGCCAGTACACGGCGAGGCTAGAATTCGGCGGTCCTCGCCTACATAGGTATGGTGGACTGAGCGGCAGCGGCAGCGGCAGCATGCACTAAACAACCTATAGAGACTCGATACAACTGGCGGCTATCAGAGAGGGGTGAGAAAGACCTATTCGGAACCAACCTGGTACTACCACCAATCAAACCCATCCTGGCGTTTCCCCCTCGACACCGATCGAGGAAGTCAACCGAGGAACTCACACAGTTGGCAGCTTTATTTATTCAGTTATTGTTGCAGCAATTACTAGTCAGGTTTAGATAATCATCCTAAGAAAGTAAGCAGTGGGCACTTTTAGTTAACCATTCCGTTATAGTTGCAACAATTACTAATCAGATACAGATAGCACGCGATAAACCCAAAACCCAACAGTTGTTGGTACTTTTATTCAGCCATTCCGTTGTAGTTGCAATACTTACTAGTCAGGTACAATGGTCGCAAGCGACGCTCCAAACAAGCAATTGTGGGCAGTATTATTTAGCCATTCCATTATAGTGAAGCTGATTACTAGTCATTATAAAGTCAAATTTATAGCAGTAAACTTTAGTTATGCTTGTCTATGGTCGAGATACTGTGCTCCAAGTCGTCCATAACCGCGGACACGGCTTTCAGAAAGTTTTAACCCGGCCGGGGTGCACAAATAGCAACACACACACGATCAACCTCGGAAAAACCAAAACAAAACCCAACGAGGTCTTCACGACAGAGCAATCACAAGATTCAGAAATATTTCAGGGGGCCACCCCATTGAGTAGACCCGCAACGAAGTAAGCAAGCTCCGAGACGGACTCAAGGTTAGCGCCAATGGCTGTAAGCGACTGGGAACCCGAAAACTCGGGGTGTCGATACCGCGTAATCACTCCGCTTACCTAAACAGTACAGTGTGCTATCTGTCGCACAATTTAAATAAAGCAGTAGCATGGCATAAGTACAGGATCGTAAATAAAACCTCAAACTAGTTGTGGCCCCAAGAAATAAGACGGAATCAAGCTCTGGCTAAGGGGGGCCCATACTCCCCGTATGTGGATAGCGCGATAAATCAAGGAACAGGTATCAAGTACTCGGGGTCCTACGGGACACAAGTGGGCGTTCGGAAACCAAATGTTGTCTATCACCCACCGATGCCTCTGCTTACTTACGTCAATTTTAGTTGTTAAACAGGAATTAAAATGAACGATAAGTAAAACTATGATCATCTCCAACATCAACATGTGGCAATACTTCAACAACTGTGGCACTGAACGACGCGCAACAACACTTGAGCAAGAGACTACGACGCGCAAGTCCAACTATCTACCAAACAACAGGAAATAGGATGTGTCCAAGGCAATATAGGGCTGCACGGTATATCACAGGTACGGATACTAAAGCATCGCAACACAGATAGCAATAGATCAACAAGAGGGAATAAATACTATAAAAGTAAGATAGGTAGAAAGGGGGAGATGCTCGCCTGAAAACATTGCCGAAGGTTCAACCGAAGATCGGGTCGGCACTCGCATCAACTCAACGGCCTTATCCGCGAAGAACCAAAACACTAGAGGAAACACCGGATGCAATATTTAATACAACGGCAGAAGATCGGCATGATGCATGTATGATGTATAGCATGGCAAAGTGCGGTGCAATTAGGTCATATTAAGCGGAACCGGGGTCCCGACAATTAATTATATGGTTCGAGTTATTTAGAAACCCTCGCAATTAAATGTTGTTTTACATGGCAAAAGATAATACGGGTTCGCTACACAAGTTTAAATGAGGCCAATATGAGACTAAATTTGCCCGCATATGGGCCCCATATTTAATTATGAAGTGAATCGGCATAAGGCCCCCAAACCACATGATGATATGCATGCGAGAATGACAATTTAATATGCAACAGGTTTTATATTTAGCATTTATAAAATAGGGCTCGAGGAAAGGGTCACACATTTAGGGTTCGACGATCTTGGTGTTCCGGGGGTTCGGTCTCAGGGTCCAGGGTTCGACGGTAACGTTCTCGACGGGATCGTTCTCGGATATCGGGGGTAGGTCTCGGCGCAGCCGTGGTCTTCGGGTCATGTCGACGGTCATGGCGTTCGGGATGAAGCACTTGTCGCACCGGGGTCTCGGTGTCCGGGGTGAAGATCTTGGCGTTCTCGGGCGAGTACTTGTCGCACATGTGGCCTTCGGGTTCTATGACGATGATCTTGTCGTATCGGTCTCGGGGACCCGAAATCCGTGAAGAGAGCCTTGTCGTCCTTGGGCGAAGAACATGTCCTCCCGTGGGTCCGTGTAGAAGTGAGCGATGATCCATGACGGAGGTCTCCGGGTGCGGCTTCGTTTTTCCATGAAGGAGATCTTGGGGTTTTCTATGTCGACGACCTTGGGTACCATCTTGTTCACCGGTGGCGAGCTTGGAAACTGCGTCAGGGCCTTCGCTTTCCACCACATACATTCCTCTACTCCAACATCATCGAGCCGATCTTGTCGACAAGGGGGAACTTGACGCTTTGTCAACCTTCTCCGTGCTTGGTTGTTGGACTCCGCACGACGTCGAGGAACTTGGCGACTTTAGAGGCCGGTCCGAGCATGCCCCAACCTGGTACTGGGGAGACCAAACAGGCGCATGCCTCGAGCTGGCCCTGAACAAGCAGACGCGCACGACACGGCCGCGCTGACGGGCGACTTCAGCAGCGGGCGGCGCACGGGCCGGCCGGGAGACGGTGCTGGAGGTCGAGCCGGAGGCGGACGCTCGCGCGCCCGAGCAGGACGACGCGGCCGAGGCAGAGGGAGACCGGCGGGGCGAGGGTCAGGGGGTCGGGGTCGCGGCAGCGGAGCGGCCTCCGGCGAGCGGGGCGGCCGGTGCTGGGACCCTGCGGCGGCGCGCGCGGCGGTAGCCGGAGGGAAGGGAGGCGGCTCCGGCGAGGCGGACTGGTGGCGGGGAGGCTCCGGCGGACGGGCGGCTCGGGTCGGAGGGCACCGGCGGGGGAAGGATGCGGGCCGCAGGCGGGGGCAGACGCGGGCGGCGGGACCTGCAGAGCCGGCGGAGGAGGACGGCCTCTGCGGGGTCACGCGGCCGCGGACGGAGGTGGCGAGCGTCGGGCGCGGCGGTCGCGGCCGGGAGGAGGCGAGGGCGTCGTCGAGGTGGTCGGCGTCGGGGTCGTCGGTGCTTGGCGGGGGAGGCCGGCGGCGGACGGGGACGTGCGGGCCGGACGCGGCCGGCGGCGGGGCTGGCGGGACGCGGCCGGAGGCGCGCTGGGCGAGGAGAGGCGCGACGGATGCGGCGTGCGGGGCCGCGGGCTCGGCCGGCGGGGGCGCCTGGGAAGGAAGCGGCAGTGGGCTCTGGGAGGCGGGAGACGCGGGGAGAGCAGAGGAGCGGGAGCTCGTGGGGGACGCGTCGGGTTGGGGGAGGAGGAAGAGGCTGCGGGGACAGGTGCGCCAGGGGTGGGGCCCAGGGGAGGTGGGGTCGTGTCAGGGGGAAGGGGGTTGGACCGGTTCCTGTGTGGTGTTGGGGTGTGGGCAGGTGGCGGCTGGCGTGCGTGTGCGCGTGTGGTGTGTTGGGGAGAGAGAGGAGAGAGAGAGGAGGGGGTGATGTGGCATGGTGGGATTGGTAGAGGGGAGAGGCAGGGTGACGTGGCAGACTGTGATAGGTGGGAGTGATGTGGAGGCAAGGGTGGGTAGGAAGGTGGGTAGCTGTAGGATTTGTTGGGGTGTTCAGGTGGGCCAATTTGAAAAATGGGGGTGGTCGTTCGGGTCGATTCGTCCCGTTCGACTGCCCCCACTAAAAACAATTAAATATTTTGTTTGTTTTAAACGGGCCGTATGCAAACCGATAGCGGCCAAAATAATTAATCCGGAGAACCGGGCTTGCGAAAATAGTTTTATGCAAACAATGCATGATGACGACGATGCAATGCACAAATTCAACGCGATTTTCTAGTAGTGGTTTTGCGGGATGCCACAAGGTGGCCAGCGGCTAGGGTTTAGCTAGACGGAGGTGGTTTTGAGGAGCTCTAGGGCGGCGGCGGCTTGAGAGGGGGCGGCGACCGACCAAGGGTTTTGGGGTGAGGCCAAGGGGCACCCCACCCCCTTCTTTTATACGTGGGAGGGGCGGCTAGGGGAGGGGAGTCCTCTCCCAACTCCCCTTGGTTGGCCGGCAAGGGAGGGAGGGGAAACCTTCCTCCACTAGGTTTCCTCTCCTCCCTCCACTAGGCTTTCATGTTGGGATTTGAGTTTTTCAAATTGGTGTTTGACTATCAAACTAGAGTTTGATTTCTCTCTTCCCATTTCCCAGCCAAGTGACCTAGGACATGATGCAACGATTCCACATTGGTATGACACATTCATGTACCCTTCCCTCTCCGGAGTGGTGGACCTTCTAGACCATTCTAGAAGCTTTCGGTGAAAACACCGAAAACATTTCCAAACCCCATAATTGGACTTTCCTTATATGAATATTATTCTCTGGATCATTTCGGATCTCCTCGTGATGTCCTGGATCCAATCCGAGACTCCGAATAACATTCGGTCTCTTTACTCACATTCCATATCTACTAAACAACATTGAATCCTTAAGTGTGTCTCCCTACAGTTCGTGAATTATGCAGACATGACCGAGACACTTATCCAATCAATAACCAATAGAGGAATATAGAAATTCATATGGCTCCCACATATTTCTATGATGACTTCATGATCGAATGAACCATTTACATACGATATCAATTTCTCTTTGTCTCGCGATACTTTACTTATCCAAGGATTGATCGTCGGTATCTCTGTATACCTAGTTCAACCTCGTTACCGATAAGTACTATTTACTCGTTCCTGTGATATGTGATCTCTTGTGAACCAGTCACATGCTTGCAAGCCAATTGGATGACATTCCACCGAGAGGGCCTAGAGTATATCTATCCGTCATATGGATGGACAAATCCCACTCTTGATCCATATGCCTCAACACATACTTTCAGAATACTCAATGGTACCTTTATAACCACCTAGTTACAAAGTGGTGTTTGATTTCATCAAAGCATCTCTTCGGTGATGGTGATGGTGATTAACATGATCTTATGGTCGAAGGATTTAGGTTACTATGTATCTGAAAGCTTATAGGAAGTGAACTATTTAAATGACTTGATCTTATGCTACGCTTAACTATAGGAGTATGTCCATCACATCATTCTACTAATGATATGATCTTGTTATTAATAACATACAATGTTTATGATCAGGAAACCATGATCATCAAGTAATCAACAAGCTAGTTTAACAAGAGGCTTTACTAGGGACCCTTATATGTTTACAAACACACAAGTATTAATGTTTCTGGTTAATACAATTATAGCATGGGATGTAAATATTCATCATAAACACAAAGACATAATAATAAATACTTTTATTATTGCCTCTTGGGCATATCTCCAACAATCTCCCACTTGCACTAGAGTCAGTAATCTAGATTGCATGGTAATATACCTAACACCCATGACGTTCTGGTGTTGGTCATCTTTGCCCTAGGGAGAGGTTTAGTCAATGGATCTGCCACATTCAGATATGTGTGTACTTTGCAAATCTTTATGTCACCATCTTGAACATGCTCACGAATTAGTGTGAAAACATAGCTTGATATGCTTCAGCTTCTTGTGTGACCTTGGTTCCTGCGCATTGGCACTCATGTTGTCACAGTAGATGGCCATCGGGTCCGACGCACTAGGAACCACATCAAGCTCCATAATGAACTCCTTCATGCATATCGCCTCTTGTGAAGCCTCCGAAGTAGCTATGTATTTCGATTCAGTTCAAGATCTCGCCACAACGCTTTGCTTAGCACTCCTCCATCTCACTGCTGCACCATTCAAAGTAAATACTTATCCAGATTGTGATTTAGAATCATCCGGATCGGTGTTCCAACTAGCATCGGTGTAACCATTTACAATGAGTTGTTCATCACCTCCATAAGAAAGAACCATATCCTTAGTTCTTCTTAAGTACTTTAGGATATTTTTAACCGCTATTCAATGATCCACTCCTGGATCACTTTGATATATGCTAGTTAAACTAACAACATATGCAATGTCAGGTCTTGTACATAGCATGGCTGATTAGTGCATATTTGCATCATATTTTACATTGTTATTTTGCATTGTAGATGTAGGATTTCGGTATTTTACTGTGTTCTCCCGCACTTTTTATGTTTATTTTCACCAGGATCAGATCAGATGATGGATCAAAAGGACACAATTCTTGGAGCAGTTGTACTGGAGAGAAAAGGAGCCAAAACTACATAAATCGCTTATTTGGGGAATATTAATAATACTAAAAGAAAACCCGAAGCGAGGAGTGAAGGCAGAAGAGTTGATGACCAACTATACGTTAGGCCGCCGTATAGTTCCCGCCGTATAGTTGGCGTCGCCTCCGCCTCCTCAAATAGTTTCACCCCGTGCAACTGGTTCGAAGAGATGACATACAGAACACCCAGAAATCGTTAAAACCTCACCTCCGGAAGGCATCTGGAGGGGGAACTTGCCCTAGGGATCTATCTTCGCCCTATGCAGATCTGGGAGGCCAAGGCATCGATCTCCATCTTCATCAACCGCTACATCTTCATCACCACCATCACCTCCTTCCATCCCATCTAGATCTTGTTGTAATTCCTACACTAGTTATGGATTTATACATGTACTATTCATCAATGATCGCTTCCATTACCATTACTATGATGATGTCTGCCTCCATGTCTGAGTAGATCATTAGTTATTGGGGAGATGGAGAAAACCTAGTATGAGATTGGAATAAGGTAAAGTTTATTATGATATTCATCGTTGTGACCATGTGTTAGATTGTCTGCATATTGATGTTGGGAGAAATACAGACGGAGTACACGCATACGCATTTGCAGATGGACAAATGGGTAATACGGGATGGATCCGGGCTGTGCAGGAAAGGAGGTGGGCTTCCAGGGCCATCGCTAGGTGATAAACGGGCAGATAAGGAATGATCCGGACCGTTCGATGCATCGATGCCAACGTAAGGGGGATACCAAAGCAGAAGTAACTTGTAGGAGGCAGCGACGTGAAGCTTGGTCTCCTTGCAGAAGGTCAACTCGGACAAGAAGTGCTTCATCTTGGCACATACTATAGTAAATTAGAACATGTCGGCTTCTCCCTTTATCTTCCTTCCGAATTCAATGTACTCTCGCATGGTATAGAGCATTGGTTCAACCTGATATCACGATCGATGATAATAGTAAAATTTGGAAAATAAAAATACCCCTTAATACGAAGATATTCGCATGGTATCTACGTAAAGGTGTAATCCTTACTAAAGACAATCTTGTAAAGAGGAATTGGCATGGAAGTACACAATACATTTTTTTCATCAGAATGAGATAATTCGTCATTTATTCTTCCACTGTAAATTTGCTCGTTCTATATGGTCATTCATCCAAATAGCTTCTGGTTTATCTTCTTCATGTTCGGTGACCAATGTTTTTAGTAATTGGTTGCATGGAGTTAATGATAAATATTAGACTTTGTTTAGGGTGGGAGCGCTTGCCATTATTTGGTCGTTATGGCTCTGTAGAAATGGCAAGATTTTTAATAATATTATGTCTTCTCTCCTGCAGGTTATTTATCGGCCACGGCTATCCTCCGATCTTGGACTATTCTCTAACGTATGGAGTTTCGTGACTTGTTTTTAAAGGGGTGTATGCGTTTCTAGGACACGTCGAGGGATATGTTCTTCCGATATGGATGGCCGTGTAATTTGCGGATTGATCTGCCATAGTTGAGGCCTCTTGTTTTAGTTGCGACTATGTAATTTTGGTATGCTTTCTTTTTTCTCTGGATGTGTGGTTTATGCGGCTGTGTGCATCTTGGTTATGCAGAGGCCAGGTGTAAACATTACTCAAAGTAATAAAAGCGCCCTTTCCAAAAAAATTGTACTCTCACAAGAACCACCACGAATCCTCCAATAAACTAATTTATAGCACCACAAGTACATGGAGAGATGCGGTGTCGGCACCAAGATTCATACCAGTGAACATGTTTCCACCATCGGCCCCGGACGATTTGCCTCCGGTTCGCCTCCGGCTGATCTTCCTCCAGGTAGCCGACGTGTCTGGGATGAGCATGGTAACCTCGATCAGTAGGATGGGTCAGAGGAGGAGGACATGTATGGCTTCAAGGGTGATGAGACAGATGGAGAGTGTGGAAGGATGGGAGGCCATCTTAACCGGGTCGCCGTGGCACGGCCGCCACAATCGTTGGCGGAGTCGCCAGACGAGGGATCGAGGCGAGAGAGCTCTCGTTCTCTTTTCTCTTTTCGATAACGATTTGGAAAATTTCCACGGGTGGAGAGGTTATTATTTTTACCCCAGGGGAATGGCCGGGTTTGGGAGGGGTTGGATCAGGGTGTGATATCGTCTGGGTATAACCGAATGTACCAATACGGGTGGAACGGGATTAATTCCCGACCTCGCTGATCCACACGGGTTGACGGGATTTGGGACCTATCCCGGCCGGGTGGGACTAAACGAACGAAGCTAGTGTTATTTGCCAACAGTTCACCTCTACACTTTTGATAACAAAAAATAAAATGGTGTTTTTTTTGTACTTCCTCAGATCAATATTAGTTGCAGATTCATTTAGATATGAATGTATCTAGTTAAAAAAAATTATGCTAGATACATCCGTATCTAGTCAAATTTGAGCCAACTAATATGGGTTGGAGGAAGTATTAGTAGTTGCCCGTAATGTTGTGTTTTTTTTGCAATTTTTTTAAAAAACATGTTTTGTCTAAACTTCGCTAATTTTGTATATCCAAATTACAAACACTTGGAGACGAACGTTGTACCTAACAATAGCCACACAGTTTAAGTTGGTTTTATTCCTAACCTAACAAAATTCCAGGCAAACGATATATATAAGAAAACACGGCTTGGATCCAGTCATATTCATACACACACCGAAACAGCCGCTCTGCAGACGCAAACAGAATAAATAGAAGTAATAAGTTCTAGATACTACTACTAGTGCCGCATTGGCCAAAAGTATTTCCGATCGAAGATAGGCAAATCAGCACTTGGTTGGCCACTGTAAGGACTACCACTAATGTAGCTTGCCCTTCTTAGAACCGGCCTTGCGTTCCCCTAAGTCATCTCCTGCCCTCTTCCTTGAAGATTTCTGTCCCGGAAAAACAAAAACAAAACAGAATTAACTAAGGGAACAAGCAGAGACATATTTATTACTCACAAAAAAAACGTATTAAATTTGAATCCAAGTCGAGCAGTAGGTTCAATGGTGAGGTGCTTACCTCCGTTTGGGATGGAGGAGACTCGGGATGATCTGGTGGCGATGGCTGGGGCGACGGTGGCATGTCAGGTGCACGACATGGAGAGTCTGGATAGTCCGGTGGAGGAGGTGTCGCGGGAGGTGGTGAGTATGGTGGCACAGGAACTGTCACTCCATTCATTTCCATGGTGTAGACCACGAGCTCGGTACCTGGCCTCTGATGGACTTGATTCCACCATACTTTTCCCGTGCCCCTGTTGCCCCACAGCCACCCATATGTATTCAGATACTTGAGGTATGGGAAGCCGTTCCGCAATCCACATCCATAGACCATCACCATATGATCGCTTATCTGATTCCGGTCGCGTTGCCATGTATCTGCACTGACGCCATATATCTCTCCCGGGGGAAACGACCCAAAATCAGGAGCCACGGGGAAGATAACCAGGACAGGATGGCATACGGATACATAATGCATAATCTGCGTGAAAGAAACACGATCGTGGGCCTGATAGCTGGAGATATGGACAGGCTCGTACCCGTACCAGGGCGGAGCGTTGACAGCCGCCACGCCGTGATTGAGAAATATATCCAAAGAGGTGGGCACTCGCCAGTTGGTGAATTGACTCCACCATGCACCAATTGGCGTGCCTGTGGACAACTCAAAATCAACTCTAAACGAGTCATGGTGAAACGTGCTGATCTCGGGCACAAGGATTCCTCTACGGATGTGGGCACCGTTGATCACTTGCGCAGAGTACATCGTGGCCTCCATTGAGCAGGACGGCACATTTCCCTGGTTTCTCACGGGTGGCAGCGGCAGCAGATGTTCCCACGATATTTCCCAGTTCGCCATTGTCTGCACTCTGCACTCAGACAGAAAACAAGCGATTTTCAGACAGTAGAAGTACAGAACAATCAACCACTTATCAAATGAAAAAAATAAATTGTTTTAACCCCCTTCGTCTTTTCAAAAGACGAACCACCACCTTCGTCTTTTCAACGGACGACGGTCCGTTAGATTTGCAATTTTTTGATTTCGTGTATTATTTGTAAAATTGAATAAAAAAATGTATTATTTAAAAAAAATGCTGCAGCATGCCCCTAGAGTTGTATAAGATATCCCTTGAATCCTATAATGTCCAATAAGCTTCTTTTTGTGTGCTAAGTTTCTCATTTATGCATGCCTGATGTTTCAAGTGCTAAGATTTAATTGACTATATGACATTATGACAGTGCATCAGATAAGACTTTGTTGAAAGAATTAGAACTTGTTGGTGTCTAAGATAGTGTAGTAGTAGTGTCCTAGGAGAGTCCAGAGTATTCTAGTTGAGTATTTTTTTTCGAGAAAATGCAGAAGAGTTTGCGCCGCTGCCACCGCCGAGGCTCCTTGGAACTGCGTGTTCAGCCCCCTCTCGAACCAAGGGATCGTTGGACCCTAGTTTCCTACGCGGGACAAATCTCCGACAAAGCCTAAGTT
The DNA here is from genome assembly GCA_910589765.1 of Avena atlantica. Taxonomy (NCBI): domain Eukaryota; kingdom Viridiplantae; phylum Streptophyta; class Magnoliopsida; order Poales; family Poaceae; genus Avena; species Avena atlantica. Next base: position 302,545,913 of record OU342738.1, read on the forward strand.
GAGCTATATATAAAAGGGTGTGGAGATCCAAGGGACCAACCATCCAGAAATTCCCCTAGAAACCTACAAAACTCAACATGGTGAAAGTTGTAGTGTCCCTGGCTTTCTAGATATCAGTAAATTTGCCGGAACTTTCCACTTTGCACCAGAGGATATTATGAATCAAATGTAGATGTGCCTGAGCTGTCACTAGAAGTAGGTTTCAGTGTAAGTACGCCCAATAAATGTTTTTCTTCTTCTTCTGTAGTTTATTAAAGTGTTTTCCTTCAGCTTTTGACACACCTTGTGTAATTTTACCAGATTCCTCACAAAATAAACAAACTGTTATCCTTTTTTTTTTTAAAACGCAAAAGCCTTGCGTTTCGATTCATTGATAGGTAAAAGAGAGTTGTAATATACACAAGCTCAGAAGAGCCAACACCCATACAACTCAACCCACTAGGTCTATAGAGCCACGGGGATCAAGGCACGAAGGCCAATCACACCGGCAGCAGCCCAAGAACGAGCCTAGGTTCGAATTGTTGTATTCTGTCTTTTCTTTGTTACTCCCCTAAGTACTAACCAAGTTAATAACACAGTACTCAATGGACACAACCAGCATCAGATGGGAGTAAGGGGCATATCAATACTTCATAAAAGTGGCTATTGTTTGCTTTCTGTTTATACCAGTTCTATCACTTCCTTCGCCCTTGGTTTATGTATGTAGCAACCATATGATTGTATAAGAAATTTACTGGTTTTCTTATCCAGATTGTCCCTACAATTTATACTGATATAAGAGGTCCCAGGACTGATTCAAACCAAGTAAGTGGAGTTCGTTGAATGATCACATGCTCAATCTTTCTGTTATCAACCTTAATGTTGCATTTGTTACTTTCATTCACAGTTCTCAGTGATGGAGCACTATAGAGATGGAAATGTTCATATGCAGTATTTTTCTAATTTATTCATCACCAATGAAGATTATAACAAAGATGTGGAAGATGCATATACATATTTCTGCATAAATATATGCATATATTTCTATCTTGACTTCTCAGCCTGTCCAGCTTGGCAAGCCCGGCCTAGCGCTTTAAAAAGGGCTGTCACTGCTATGCAGCAGGTGTAAATGGTGCCATTTATTTTTCGTTTCTTCAAAAAATGCAGTTGATGATTAAATGCCTAAAGCATATCCTTTCATTCTTTAGACTCAACTCAATGATCATCGTATTTTTACCTCTATATATCTTTACATTTCCATATGGATTTTATGTAAATACACACACTGCATACATGGTAGATGATATTGTATGCTAGAGCTTTTTGCTAAATACAGTGGATAATAGAATACTACTTAATATAGAAATAGGTTACACTAATTTAATCCATGTTTTTAATTTATTGGAAACAACGCTTGTGACTACATAGATGATGCTACTCTGAATACATTCTTGTATGTGAGCTAGCATGGGCGATGGCGCAACCCAATAACATTTCTAGTTGTGATGACTTCCACCTTTACAAACAAGTAGTACATGTATGAAATTAACAAGATTATGCACATATATGTTTTTTTCCATGCTATGTAAACTCGACTGTTGCCCTCCTTTTAGGAACATATTAACTTAAGTGTATGATTTGGAAGTCCTTTCTCATACTTTACAAGGTCACTAGGACTAGGGTATCTAATAAAAGTAGTTTGGTACTCCCTCCGTCCTAAAATAAGTGACTTTGATTTGTCTATATTTGCATGTATCTATACGTGCTTTAGTGTTTAGGTACATGCGAATCTAGACAAATTCAAGTCACTTATTTTGGGACGGAACGAGTACATCATTCCTCTAACTAATATACAATAACAGTTATGTTTGATTCCATCTCATTCATTCAGGAGTTACTCTTGAAACTCAATGGAGCTCAAAATTATTCTTCTAAGATATAGTATATCAGTTCTTGCTACTATCTCGGAACACGAGTCATGTTGTACTGTAATTGGTGTGTTTTTCATATCAATTACTTTAGTGGAACATAGAACCATCCAATTGGCAATGACAAGTTGATCTTAAGAACTCACTATGTTTGATCTGTTCTTTTAGTTATATTATTTATATGCCCTGTTCTGTTCATGTGTGCTAGAGTGATCAAATGGGCAAGACTCGGTTGTATTTCAGATCAGTTCATCTTAGTTGCATATTTGCGCTGGATACAATATATATATTTGACCATCATCTGTCCAGATAGTTAATTACTCCCTCTGTCCGAAAATAAGTGACTTGGATTTGTCTAGATTTGTATGTCGTGTCTATATACGTACGAATTTAGACAAACACAAGTCACTTGTTTCTCGACAGGAGTACAACATTCATGGATGGTGCCCACACAAGGATCAAACGTACACGACTTGGTTGTTTTAAATAAATCCATCTTAGTTTCATATATCATATTATATCTTATTGCGACGCCGCATTTTTTTCTGTTATATAAGCATGCTAATTGACACCAATTCATAGTTTTCGGGCTAATTTCGTCAACCGGAAGTAATGGCTGTTTAACTTTGCAGGAAGGACATGCAAGACGAACCTAGTGGCTGATTGTTCACACCAACATGTTTTTTATGTTACGGAGGAAATTCATTTCATTGGATATGTACCTATTAGCCTACCATTTTGGAAATCAGATGTATGTCGTATCTTTGGTATGAAATCAACATATTTAGTACACACTTAGCTACCTTTAGTTTCTGAGCAATCTAGGTGCTAATGGCGTTGAGAACATACTACTGATTTTACCTGAGAAGATAATATATGGCATCATTTGGTTCATTGTTTCCATCTGGAAATGATATTTTTAGAAGATGTGTGATGATAATTAGTGGATGTACATAGATGTCAAATTTGTAAAATGAAATTTGGTTGGAAAGAGCCATTTGACTAATCCATAGAAAGTCCAGTCGGCAAAATGTGTACCATCAAACTGTTGGTCGGGAAAAGCTGTTTTCTAGGCCTACAACGAGTTGCTCGGCAGGCTAGTCTCAGTTTTCCTCCCTGAGTGTTCTCCACAACAAAGCCAGACACGATTTTAACCACATATGTTCCTTGTGCTTTAGGATATTTCACCATTTGGCTTGGGGAACAAATGCTGCATTCTAGTTGGTTGTTAGTGATTGTCGCCATTGTTCAGTTCACTTCATTTTTCTGCTTACGGTTTAGTGCCAAGAGGAAGTAAAATCCAAGGCGCTGATAATGCAGGACAGAGCTCATGCCTGGCATCATCTGTTTTGATTTTGCATGCCTTAATTTGCGTCTTGCCAAATGTGCTTCGTTTCAACTACTGCCTCGATTCATCCAAAATTTGACAAACCTGAGACATCTATTTCGAGACAGAGGGAGTACATTATCACATTATGTATAAAGGCAAATTGCTTGCAGAGGGGGATGCAAACATAGGGAATAAACTGTCTTGCTACTTTTATGTACTCTACTCTTGCTTCGAATTCAGCACATCTCAATGTAATATCACCTGGAGACTTCGATGAAAGATGCTTGTGGCTCAAAGAGTATACATGCATTGTTTAAATATGTCAAGTACAAAGAGAGATAGTGGCGCACCAAAAATCGGTGCACAACATATTTTTGGACTCGAACCAAGACAACCAGCGTATGTGTGTATGTCAAGTTGTCAGAAATAGACCTTCAAAGGTTATAAAAAAAAACTACTACAGTAATACAAGCTAAGTACAAACGGCATTAATATTATTATTATTAATTGATTTTAATAACAGAGTGCTCCTGCCTGCCTCCACCACCCTCTTTAGCCTCTTGATATTGCATTTGCCTAGCACTACTGCCCGGGAATCCCACTGCCCAAGAATCCTGGGGGTCCTGGGTACATCTTGGCGAGGCTGCCCGCAAGGCTAACTGACAGTGGTGGATTATCAAGGCCCTGAACAAAACGCATACACAAGAAAGGAGTAATCAATCAACCAACCAACCAACCAACCAACATCATCATGTAACTCTAAAAGGTTGTACTATACCACTCAAGATAGGCCATTTACCTGTAAACTACTTCTCAGCCTAGCCTCTTCTGCCTCCAGCTGCAAAAGACACGTCATTAGCAACGAATGAAGCATTGAAGCAACAAAAGTTCAAACACTGACTTGCTAGGTAATAAATCATCATCATACGTACTTCTTCGTCAAAGCATTCCATCATTATCTTAGGTCCACTGAATGGCATGAACGTGTTCATCACGTGACCACCAACATAACCAACATAATTTGGGTGCTTCATATCAACATTTCCATGATTCAAACAGCCAAAGCAGTTACCTATATTCAAAAACATAAGAGAAGAAGAGAGGAAACTTGCCATTAACTGCCAAATAACAAACTAGGCACAAGAAAATAATTGCATAAAGACTTGATCGAAGTTAGCACCACCCATAGAATAAACTGTACTTCACCAGAAAATAAGTTACATAACAAAATATATTACCATTATCAGCAGGTTTAACAATGCATAAACAGCTGACCGGCAATTCTTCACATTCTCCTTGCATAAATATGACTTCAGCAAAGAAGACGTCACTGTAAGACGCTCCTTTAATCTTTGCAGTGAAATTGATATGGTGGTACCACGTGCGGACATCAACCTCACAAAATGGTTGGTAGCACCCCACAGCGTCAACTTCATATGCAAGATCCTAAAACAATAAGGATGGATTCGACAAGCCATTAGTTGTTATGAACGAATAACAGGAAGAGAATGAGGGCTGGAGAGAGGGACAGAGAGCAGACCCCAGAAAAATAGTTATCCTCGTTATACTTGTCCACCAAAGCATGAACCAACTGGAGCTTACTATCACGGATTTTATCAACTGGTTCTGATCTCAAGGGCCTCCTCCTTGCGCCATCAGGATAGTAAAGACATTGTCGTACAGCGATGTCCACTGCAGAAACATTATCCATCTTAAACCTAGTTTGCATCAAAGGAATTCTACATGATTAGTAGATGACGCTTTCACAGAAGTATGGAGAATACACAATGACATTAAGAACTCTAGTGTCATGAGCCCAGCATAGGATTACAGTGAATTAGTTTGCAATATAATTGTTGCACAGTGATCAGACAGCTAATGATGGTATGTAATCAACAAAAACAAAAATCAACTGTTTATACATGTCTATAAGTAGTAGTAAATATATATAGATTTTCAACATAAATATTTTTACTGTCCAAGAAAAAGGTATCCATCTTTCATTCTAACATCCCTGATTTGGTGCACTTTCTGCGCTGTTTTAACCGACTGGTTAACAGAACTTACTGTTCATGCTATAACATCTGAAACAGAGATGTGTGTATCTAGCTTGAGGATAACCAATTGTGGAGTACAATTTACAATTTAGATAAAAATACCATACGAATATACATAAAAAGTGGTATCATAGCATAGTATTACATATGTGTTTTTCTCACATAGCAGTATAGCACAAGCGCAAATTTCTTAACTTTTAAGAGGTTGCAAAATGGGAATTTAGAGAGCGTGTTAGTTGGAATTTATTTTCCTACCAACTGATCCCTTCTCTAGCCTAACGTAGGACAATTCCTTAATATCTTGATTCATGCATAAGAATTGAATAGTAACTAGCTTAACTGGGCAACATCATACAATTATGTGGCTACAAATCCCTATTTGCATATAATGCAAGTGTGCGCACAAATTAAAACAGGCGGGCTGAAAATCTAGAAGTTAAGAAACTTTACATTTTTGGATCCTGGCGGCCATGAAGATAGCGCTCGATCGCACGTTCTGTATCCTGCAGGCTGTGAAATAGCCCACCAACTTCAGGATAAGTGTGGTAATATCCTGCAAGGTCGATTCTGATGTAGAAGGTAATATCCCACTGAGACTGTACACGGCGCAGAAAAGGTTGCCCTAGAGACGGGGTAAGGCGTTGTCCCAGTGGCCTCTGAGGGTACTGAGAATGTGGCCAGACAGGCTGGGAAGGGCAGAGCCATGGTGGCTGCTGAGGGTACCAACATGGTTGTTGTGGAGAGGGAAAGTAGGCAGAAGCGATGGGTGATTCCCAGCATGTTGTAATACCAGGCACCAGGTTAGAGGAGGAGGCATCCTGTTGCACCATTTGTGCTCCCGGTACTGATGGTCCAGGTGCATACTCCTTCTCCTCACACCTGAAACACGATAAGCAGGGATGATGAGTACAGCGACAGTTCATCTTATATATAACTTAGGAGATGGATGAATAATCAGCATCACCATGGTGCTATGGCAAGATGACGTGAAACAAGAAATAAAGCTTTCATTTTTTTAAGTGCTATGAAGATTGTAATTAAATCTACCGACTGAAATACTACTACAGTCTATCGGCCTCACACGTCAACCGGACGATGCATCAGCTGGCTGGTCCATTGGTATTTGCAGCAACACATTCCGGTGACACGTGCTCAGCACGACAAGCCTTTCTGGAAGTCACTTCTCGCCCTGCTGCCACGGTGCAGATTGTCACAACGTGCTTACCAAATTCAGGCAACACTAGGGCATTTCGATAAGATCACTGGACTGTGCTCGGACAGCTCAACCTCGCCCTGCAAGTTCTCTACTCTTTTGCCACGGACCAACAGTCACCTCTAAAAGACAGCATGGGAATTGGAACACCAGGCTAATGCTACCCCTATGGCTTAGCGTCAACCCTTGGGATCCTGCAAGCTGCGGGAAAAACTGTTACGCTGGGTGTTCCAGCTAACAAGCTAGCTTGTTGGGTTGTTCCGCCATGTTTCTTTCTGCTTTTCTCTTTCCTTCTCCCTATGCAAAGGCTGCGCAGGGTTGTAAATCCCACGTCTCCTCTCCAGCTACGGCTGCTGTACCAATAATATATAGTATTACCTTCTTTTATTCAAAAAAAAAATCACGGAGAGCCCCATGTATCTACAGGTAAAATAACTCTGAATCGGCCAGATCAGATGTCCTAAGGATGCTCAAAACAAATTGATTTCGACGAGACCGTAGGTCCCAACCACCCAAAGAGACTTAGGCGAAACAACAAAAGGATTTCGACGCGAACTGATGATGAAGCAGTAACGGGGGGAGAATTCGTACCCTGGCGGCGGCGGCTGATCGGGGAAGCTGTACCGAGGGGAGAATTCAGCACCGCTCCCGCGCGGAACGAAGCGGCCGACCCTGGACCCATCTCCGGGAACGTAGACGAAGGGGTTCTTAAGGCTACCGAGGACTGGCGAGTGGCGCCTCTTGCGATTAGGTACCGTCGGATCCATGGGCGGGTGGGTGGCGTCGTCTCCGGCGACTAGGGTCTGGTACGGGCGCGAGAGGAGAAGAAAAGAAGCGGTTTGCCGTCTGCAGTCGATCCCCTCCTTTACTATTCTATTTGGACCGCACTAGGGTTCCAAACCCCCGATCCCCCGGCTCCTCGTGAGGACAGGTGTCATAGAATACGGCCTAAAAATCCACTTTTGCCCCTGTTTTATTTGAGTGTTTTGTTTTACTCGTACCGCCGCAATATAAGCCTTTTTTTTAGCAAGAAAAAACTAAAACAGCTTGCTAGAAAGACATATATCATAAAACAGAGGTATATAAAGCATGTTTCTAAACGAATTTTAGTGTGTAACTTTAGAGCAAACGATTAAATCTACACACTAAAAGATGTATATATATATACATGCATTTCACAAAAAGGCTAAAACATCTTATATTTTAAAACAAAGGGAATACATTTGAAACCATTGTAGGTTCAGCCAGAATTAGAACAAAAAGACTACCATTGGCAGATACAGATAATATAGGTTTACCAACTTTGGTGGTATTCCCTTGAATTACCTTCACATAAATAAACATCACAAGGATTTTCTTCATTTAGTTCTTTGATGGCAGATATTTGATGTTGAACTTCAATTTATTCATATGGTTCACTACATCTTCTAGCACTCTTGTCTGCAAAGTAGTGGGTAAATTTTCCTTCACTTTACTTGGGTATGGGGGAGCTTCAACATATTCTTCTATTTTGGTAAATGATACTTGATTAACCTGATAACTTTGGGCACAACAATAGAGTGTTTAACAGACTCAACATAAACATCAAATCCTTTTTTAGGAACAACAAGATGATTAGCAAAAGTTTTAGTATCTTGTACTAAAATATAAGGATCAAGGCCAAACCTATCACTTAACTCTTCAAACATTATAGAAGTAGAGAAGTTCTCTACACATGCATATTAATATTCAAAATGGGGTTTGTTACCTTTGTCAAGATCCCAATTATCAGTATTTTTAGAAATAGTAATCAATAAGTCCCATGCTTCTTCTTCACTTCTATTAGTGAAACTTCCTCCAGAGGAATTATCCAAAAAGTCCTTATGATGCTAGGGTAATCTCACATAGAAATTGATCAATATAATGTTTTTAGGAAGACCATGACAAGGACTCTTACGAAGGAGTTCATTTAATCTCCCCAAGCTTGAGTAATAATTTTTCCAACATGAGGCCAAAAGTTATAAATACGGCAATGATCATCATAAGCTTCTTTAGGAGTATAATACTTGAGATTGAAAGCCTTATTCAAAAATTCCCAATCAAGACGATATTTATCATCCAAAGATATAAACCATTTACGAGCATTACCAGAGACAAATAAATATAATAACTTTGAGGAATACCAGAGAGTTTTAACAGAGAGCACATATATTCCATCGTTTGTATATGCCCCTGAGCAGTTTTACTTCCATCTTCTGTAAATGTTTGTTTCATAACCTCTTGCGATATCAATCGGGATTTGATTTCTACTTCTAGGTCAGGATGTTTATTATTCTTGTTCTTAAAAGCATTAACATATTCATATAAAGGAAGTTTCATACTTTCTTGACAAAGAATGGTCATGATAAAATAATATAGCAAAAGTAAAAGCAACTTTCAAGTTTCCTTACCAAACAAACCTACCAATAGCGCGACGCTCCCCGGCAACGGCTCCAGAAAAGTATCTTGATGACTCCCAAGTGTAGAAGATCAATTGTAGTACCTTTCAATAAGAAAGGGTTGTTAAACCCATGAGAAGTTGAAGGTATTGGTTAGAAAGTTTGACAAGTAAAGCAATAAAAGATGCAATGGTTTTATGTTTTGGGTTTATAGTTTGCGGTAATATAAATTGCAGTAAATAGATGCTCCTAATAAGAGAAAGCCTAATCCTCTATGCAACAAGAGTACAAGCTCAAGTGTGTGTTATTATATGTGACAAGTGTTTCCGAGGGCGGCATGAATTTACTTAGCATATAGATTTCTACATGATGATATGGTGAATATCTTGTCAAGTTTAGTTCTCTTAGGGCGGAGCCTCGTTCAGGTGCAACCATATATATGAGCAAGTACACCCCTTATGATAGGTCATATAGCCATTTTCATGAGCAAGCATAGGAATCATTAATACATAAATGCCCCACCATAGTAGTAAGTTTATGGTCCCCGGTATAAATTCCTCCAATGCAACTCAAAGTATTGGAAAACGGTTTCTATCCTTCTGTCCCCTCCAACCCTCTTCATTGCATTAAAGTGGGGTCATATGAGCCCATATAGGTGAAGTAATATATAGTCGACGTTTGCACATCACCACCATAGACAACATAAAATATATAAACTTGACCAAATACTCATTGCATATTATATGGAAATCATAGCCCAATTCATCATATGCCCTCATCAGGAACATGGGGATCTACTCACAAGTATCAAACATGATATGGATCAGTTGCATATGGATTACAACACAATCTGAAAATATAATATCTCCACAAAATAAAGACAAGTTGCCAATCACAATCATGCAAATAGCACTTAAAAAATATCTAGGGTTCAATCAATCACAGACTATGAGGGGAACAAGGTGGATCTTGGAGATAGAGATGGTGATGATGTTGGTGCTGATGTTGATGTTGATGGAGAGGCCTCCCCCTACGCCAAAGAGGAGTGATGATGACGTCGATTTCCCCTTCATCGGAGGCTTTGGCATAGCAGGATCTGCCCTCTCTCGAATAGGAGAAGACTAAACGGAGGTGTCTGTAAAAAGGGAGAACCAAGATGATGCTCGAGGACCAAATGGGCCTAGGTGGGCCGCGTCACCTAACCTCTTTTGGTCTTCGTGGATCCCCTCATGTGCTTTTTTGCTCCATATGGTCCTTCTCTTAATGAAAAACCGATCAGGTGTTTTTCTTCCAATTTATTGACGTCTAGAAGGTCCCTGAAATAGCAAAATACGAAAAAGGAGGTTTTCCGCCTCTCAGAAATTAAAAACCAATGAAGTGGACTTTGTAGGACAGTCCCGTAAATCATCTAAAAATGCATAAATCATGATAGAACAATGCAAATAACATTCTAAAATGATCATATACGTTGTTATTATGATGATGCAAAATGCACGTATCAGATAGTCGCTCCACTGCTCATTTTCAACTGATGCATCATGACTTGTGGACCTTGCCTGTTGCAAGCGTTTATGGCAATAAGTATTATCTCTTATTAATTGATGATTACTCCAATTATATGTGGACCTTTCCGATTTCCCTCAAATCTAGCGTTCATCGGAAATTTCGTTTGTTTCATGCCTTCATACGAACTCACTACCACTCTACCATTGGTACTTTCCAATCCGACAACGGCAAGGAATTCGACAATGCAAGTAATCGGTCTTTTCTCCTCCCTTTCGGCACCACCATGAGGTTTTCTTGCCCCTACGCCTCTCCCCAAAATGGGAAGTCTGAACATGGCTCTAGGATGACAAACGACGTGCTCCAAACCCTCCTTCTCCAAGCATCGATGCCACCACAGTATTGGGCCGAGGCACTCGGCGCTGCCACCCATATCCTAAACCTTTAGCCCACTAAATCCCTAGTCCATTCTCTCCATACTCCTAGCGAAGCCCTTCTTAGAACCCCACCTCATTACGATCATCTTAGGGTTTTTTGGGTGCTTGTGTTTTCCTAACATGGCTGTTACATCGATAACAAACTCTCTGCTATATATACTCCTTGCGTTTTCATTGGCTATCATACCGATCACAAGGGATAACGGTGCCTCGATCTATCTACACATCGTGAACTCTTATCATGCCACATCACTTTTGACGAGACGGTATTCCCGTTATCCTCTCGTCACACCCCTACCATCCCGAAGTACGACTTATGCCACGCACCGCCCATGTTCCTTTTATTCCACTCGGGCCTCCACCGATCGCGCATAGGCCTCCCTATCCTCTCGCTTCGATCGGTAGTATAACACCCTCAAATCGGTCATATGCAAGACTTAGTGATTACCGCCAATCCCACATAGAAACGATTCAAAGATGCCTACTGATATCTATGCATGCTTCTATTCTTGTAGACAATGTTGGGCCTCCAAGTGCAAAGGTTTGTATAACAGCAGCAAGTTTTCCTTAAGTGGATCACCCGAGGTTTATCGAACTCAGGGAGGAAGGGGTCAAATATATCCCTCTCAAGCAACCCTGCAATTAAGATACAAGAAGTCTCTTGTGTCCCCAACACACCCAATACACTTGTCAGGGTGCATAGGTGCACTAGTTCGGCGAAGAGATAGTGAAATACAAGTAATATGGATGATTATAAGTGGTAATTGCAATCTAAAAATAAAAATGGTAGCAAGCAAACATGTAACAGGACTGGTTGTAAACGGTGTTTCAATGCTTAGAAACAAGGCCTAGGAATCATACTTTCACTAGTGGACACTCTCAACAATGATCACATAATTGAACACATAAATATATATTTTCTTCACTATGCTACCCTGAACTACTCTTCGGTTGGATAACGAACACCAATTCATTGCGTAGGGATACAAAGAACTCCTCAAAGTCCGCATTCCCCATCTAGGTAACCCCTAACTGTCACCTTGAGCGCTAGATGGTTCCAACAAACACCATAATTTCATAAAGACATCCAAGTCAAATTATAACTCATGATAAGTATTTTAGTAACCTTTAGCCTAAGAGACACACACACACGGTGCACACACTGTCAACTTCACACAGGTGGGACAAGGTGTCTCCGGAGATCACATTAATAAAAGCACTTGAGTAGCATCTACTTATTCAACTAGATTACAAAGCTCATGATCACAATAAGATCACACCATGAAGAGAGAGATGAACACATAGCTACCGGTAGATCCCTTAGCCTCGGGGGAGAACTACTCCCTCATCATCATGGGAGTCAGCAACGATGATAGAGATGGTGGTGCAGTCGATGGAGATGGCTCCGAGGGCAATTCCCCGTCCCGACAGGGTGCCGGAAAAGAGACTTTTGTCCCCCGAATCTCGTCTTCGGTGCGTTGTAGAACTTTTCCTGGAATTTCGATCTCGTGCTTAGGGTTTTTGCCTCGGGGGGAATATATAGGCGAATGGGCAAGGTCGGTGGAGGTCCAGGGGGCCCACACCCTAGGGCGGCGCGCCCCCTGGCCGCGCCTGGGCCAGGTGTGGCCGCCCTGGGGTGCGCCTCCCTCTGGCCTCTAGACTCTGTGTTTGCCTCTGAAAAATAGGAACTTTGGCTTTTGTTTCGTCCAATTCCGAGAATATTTCTTTACTAGTTTTTCTGAAACCAAAAACGGCAGAAAACAGGAAATTGGCACTATGGCATCTTGTTAATAGGTTAGTTCCAGAAAATGCATAAAAATGCCACAAAGTAGAAAAAACATAACATAGTTGGTACAAAACAAGCATGGAGTATCAAAAATTATAGATACGTTTATGACATATCAAGCATCCCCAAGCTTAACTCCTGCTCGTCCTCGAGTAGGTAAGTGATAAAAAAGAATAATTTTTGTTGTGACATGAACCATCACAATCTTGATCAAGGTATTGCAAAGCATTGATAGCTGGAATCAAAGTACTCTAACATAAGCATGAAAGATATATTTCTAACAATAAGACATAGAAACTATGTTGCAACATGAAAGGCAACACAAACAAAAGATCATGAATAATGCTTTGAAAGACATTTGTTTGTTTCACATATAGAAAACATAGCAAGAGTGGTATTCAGCTTGTCCTTCATGGAATAGCAAAACATAAATGCATAGGACACCTTCAAAGTTCATAAGGGTGAATAGATACAAATAATTTAAGAACAAGCAATACCATAATTATGAATCAATCAACAAGTTTTGGGACAATGCACATTGAACTCAGAATGACAACTATGCTCTCTTAATTGGTGCATAGAGATAGAAGATGGAGACTCAACAAAAAGTAAAAAAGAAAGGCCCTTCGCAGAGGGAAGTAGGGATTTCAAGTTTCATAAAGAGCTTCCAAAAATTATGGTACTTACTAGCTTTGAGCTCTCATTGCCCCTATCATAAGCATCTTGAAGTGACTAAGGTTAATGTGAGGGAAAATATGAGTTATATGCTTGACAAATCACAAGTTGGAAATCTCATGCCCCTTGAGTACGAGTATCGTTCCTCATGCTACTCAACTTTAGTCACAGGTAAGTTTTTGTCATTGTAAGTATATGTGTATCATAGAGAACCGCCAACGGGGTATCCCTTGCCCCATGACACAGGAGCTATCCCATATCAAAATGACAAGACAACAGACAATGAGCATCTCGGCGATCTTTTTTTTATCATGAGCATGGTTTTTTTTTTCTTTTTTTCCATTTTATCGAAGATGCTTCATAGAATGCTTAATATGGTTATGCTGCAAGTTTCCACCATGATTAGGCATGGCTTAGGCTAGCCGCACAGATGTTTCTCTAACACATATACAAGCTCCATGGACTTACAAGCTCCCCTTTTATTTCATACCACCGGCATCCATAAACAAAAGAACATGATATCAACTGAATAGATAAGTGCAATGTCGAAAGCGTGACCCATGACAGCATGGTTCTGCTAACTCCCAACTCATAATTTGCAAGCATATAAGCATCATAGATGGGCACAATGGTTTAAGTTTATTAAGTGCAAGAAAATAAAGTGTGTCATCAAGTTCATGAGAGCTTTAATCACTAATTTTCACATAACAAAAATTTAATTTGGAAGATAGATAAAAATATGAATATACTTGGAATGGTGTAACACACCATGCATAGGAGTTTATAGTGGACTCTTTGGAATAACTTGATTTCTTGAGAGTTGTATGCACGAGTAGATCTCATACTCAGTACAGGTGGAGGCTAGCAAAAGACTGGGAACGATCAACTAAGAGAGCAATAATGGCCATAATCATGCAGAGCGACAAAACATTATTAATCAAAGCATAAAGTGATATCACAAGTCAAAAACTAAATGATCATAGAGTCTAAGGTGACTAGTTCATAGTCATAACATGGTGTAAGCATGTGCCAAGTCAACCCAAATAAAGCATCAAAGGATAATACCATAATATTATGCTTTTGTATGCTAAAACAACGCACGATTTTTTCATGGCACATTAAGCAATCTCAATTATTTGAAACAAGTCATGATACAACAATAATCACTAATCATATGGTCAAAGAAACATCTAACATGACATGATAAAGTCTAATCCACAGTCAAAACAAGCTTCCTTTTGTACCACCATAAGCATGAAATATTTTAATCTTTTCCAACACCAATCAACTTATTTGAAACAACTCACAAAGATAATAATCAATAAAGACCAGTGATCTTGTCTCACAAATCTATAAATAAGAACTAAAAAGTTCTAAGCAAAAAGCAGAAGAAAACTAAAGCTAAACGCAGTGCTAGCAAAAGTGAACAGTCACAGAATAATAAGAGCGAAAACTAGAGTGTTCTAGGCAATGAAGAACTAGGTGTGACTTCTCCAAAATAGGTGTGTTGGGGTCCAACCAACTTATTGCTGCAAACAAAGCAAAAGAAAACTAAAAACAAAAACAAAGACGCTCCAAGAACAACACATAGCGCATGAAGCAAAAATATAGTGTTTTGAAAGAAGACCTGAGATTTTTTTGTTGATGAAGAGGGGGATGCCTTGGGCATCCTCAAGCTTTGACACTTGTACCTCTTGAATATTTCTTGGGGTGACACGTGTGGAATACCCAAGATTGAGATTTTGTCCATACTTCATCTCATCACATCATTCTCTCCCTATACTTGAAAACTTTCTTCATATAAAACTTCACATAATCTTCATTAGCAACATTAGTGTATTCAAGATAATAAGCCTTTGGGTTCAGTTTCAACTCAAGTAAACCATCCATTAAAACATAAGCTATTGTAGCAACTTATTTTAAAAGCTCTTCCGATCAAAAGAACTCAAAAAGAAAGAGATCAAGAGGCAAATGCAAATAGTGGCAGAAATCTGTCAAAACAGAACATCAGGTAAAAATCAATTTATTTGAAAATCTTATGTTGCTCAAATCTAAAAGTGCAAAACTAACGAAAGTTATATAATAACCTGGGTCATGTGCAAAAAAAATTACAGATCAATACGATGTTTTGGGATTTTTCACGATTTTTTATAGCGAAGCACAGAAATCTGTTTCGGGACAACAACTTCCCCAAATATTACTTCTCTCTCATTAGAGGCTATTCTTGGCACAAAAACCAAACAAAAAGGATAAGGAGAGGTTATTTCAGAGGCAATAACTTCCAAGACTCAAAGAAACAAAAATAAACTGAAAGCAAAAATATAATGGGTTGTCTCCTAAAAGCTCTTTCTTTATAGCCATTAAGATAGGCATGATAATTTCGATGATGCTCACATAAGAAGTATTAATTGAAGTAAAAGAGAGCATCAAGAAGCAAATATAAAAAAATGAAGTCTAAACCACTTCCTATGAAAAATAATCTTGTAAAGAAACAAGTCATGAAAGCACAAAACAACAAGCATGGGAAAGCAAAACAAGTGCAACTTCAAAATTTTCAACATAAAGAGGGGAAACTTAATATTATTGAAATGCATAAAAGCATATTTCCCTCTCTCATAATAACTTTCAGCAACATCATGAATAAAATTAACAACATAACTATCACATAAAACATTCTTATCATGAGCCACATGCATATAATAATTATTACTCTCCACATAAGCGTAGGCATTCTTATTAATTATAGTGGGAGCAAATTCAACAAAATAGCTATCATTATTATTCTCATCACCATAATCATCAAATATAGGAGGCATATTGTAATCATAATTAATTTTCTCCTCAATAGTAGGTGGACTAAAAATATCATATTCATCATATATTGGAGGTATATTACCATCATGAAAAAATTTCTCCTCTAAAGCTGGGGAACTAAAAAGATCATTTTCATAAAAACTATCTTCCCTAGGATTAGACGTTTCCATAGCATTAGCAATAATGGTGTTCAAAGAATTCATACTAATAACATTGCTATTAGCATGCAAATAAAGTTCCATAGGTTTTTTAATTTTCTCTTCAAACACTTCATGTCCTAACTCAAGATAAATACTATAAAGCTCTCTAAATTTGTTGTTGTTTTCCATTAAGCCTAACTAGTGAAAATAAAAACAAGAAACAACAAGATATAATTGCAGAATCTAAAGAAAATAACTTCGAGCACTCACACACCAGCAACAGTACAAGAAGACATCTTAGTAGCTAGAGGATGTGAGTACCTTTTACCTTACCTCCCTAGCAACGATGCCAGAAAAGAGCTTGATGTCTACGCACGCTTCTATTCTTATAGACAGTGTTGGGCCTCCAAGTGCAGAGATTTGTAGAACAGCAACAAGTTTCCCTTAAGTGGATCACCCAAGGTTTATCGAACTCGGAGAGGAAGAGGTCAAAGATATCCCTCTCAAGCAACCCTGCAATTAAGATACAAGAAGTCTCTTGTGTCCCCAACACACACAATACACTTGTCAGGTGTATAGGTGCACTAGTTCGGCGAAGAGATAGTGAAATACAAGTAATATGGATAATTATAAGTGGTAATTGCAATCTGAAATAAAAATGGCAGCAAGCAAACATGTAATAGGACTGGTTGTAAATGGTGTTTCAATGCTTAGAAACAAGGCCTAGGGATCATACTTTCACTAGTGGACACTCTCAACAATGATCACATAATTGAACACATAAATATATATTTTCTTCACTATGATACCCTAAACTAATCTTCGGTTGGATAACGAACACCAATTCATTGCGTAGGGCTACAAAGAACTCCTTAAAGTCCGCATTCCCCATCTAGGTAACCCCTAACTGTCACCTTGAGCGCTAGATGGTTCCAACAAACACCATAATTTCATAAAGACATCCAAGTCAAATTATAACTCATGATAAGTATTTCAGTAACCTTTAGCCTAAGAGACACACACACGGTGCGCACACTGTCAACTTCACACACACGTGGGACAAGGTGTCTCCGGAGATCACATTAATAAAAACACTTAAGTAGCATTTACTTATTCAACTAGATTACAAAGCTCATGATCACAATAAGATCACACCATGGAGAGAGAGATGAACACATAGCTACCGGTAGAGCCCTTAGCCTCAGGGGAGAACTACTCCCTCCTCATCATGGGAGTCAGCAACAGCGATGGAGATGGCGATGGAGTCGATGGAGATGGCTCCGGGGCAGTTCCCTGTCCCGGCAGGGTGGAGAACAGAGACTTCTATCCCCCGAATCTCGTCTTCGGTGGCGGCGGCGCTGCGAAACTTTTCGTGGAATTCTGATCTCGTGCTTAGGTTTTTGCCTCAGGGGGAATATATAGGCGAAGGGGCAAGGTCGGTGGAGGTCTAGGGGGGCCACGCCCTAGGGCGACGTGCCCCCCTTGCCGCGCCTAGGCCAGGTGTGGCCGCCCTGGGGTGCGCCTCCCTATGGCCTCTAGACTCCGTGTTTGCCTCTAAAAATAGGAACTTTGGCTTTTGTGTCGTCTAATTCCGAAAATATTTATTTACTAGTTTTTCTGAAACCTAAAACATAAGGAAAAAAATATCAGAAAACAGGAAACCGGCACTGTGGCATCTTGTTAGTAGGTTAGTTTCAGAAAATGCATAAAAATGACATAAAGTGTAGACAAAACATAACATAGTTGGTACAAAACAAGCATGGAGCATCAAAAATTCTAGATACGTTTATGACGTATCACCTACCAGTCACTTATGTGCGGGTGGAAAACAAAGTAATACCATTACACAATAGTTCACGATGGAACCCACAGAACATATATATATACAACAACGACTCCATGAGTCAAGAATACAGATATACAATACAAAGATCCAAATCATTTTGAAAACGATAAAACATATGAATACAGACAAGATGCAAATTGGACTAAGAGCCCTAAAGAATAACCAATGGCGTTCATAACCCTACCCATGCCAAGCTGGAAGGGTAACCCTGCTAATGACGTCGATCTCAAACCTACTAAAACAAAAGGGGTGTCGACAAAGGGCAAAGGAAAAAGAGAGCAGTCAGTATTGGGGCCAGTACATGACGAGTCTTATAATTTGGTGGCTCTCACCTACATAGGTATGTGTCGGGGGTTCCGGTGTAGAAAATTAAAATTTTACTACGAAGGATCGACCCGATGCCCAAGATCTATCTACTAGTAATGTTGTAACAGCCGAGAGTTTTCGGATACATACCCTTGTAGTCCGAAAGAGGTTATTGTTCCGAGGGGAATATGGTTGAAGTAGTCGTGCTCGGAGCTGATCTCAAGGTCGCGATGCTCCTCGCAGGTCACCCCTTGCTCCAATATCGTGCAGCAGTCCGGCTTACAACATCCAAAGTGCCCCAAGTGTTGCACCTCGTGGCTTCATACACATACGTTGTACGATAAGATACTCTGTCTCCCTGATCCCCCGGGAGTACGTGCGGAAGTTAGATCTCCAGCAATCCTTGCAACACAACAACATGATGCAGATGCGTTGTCTCTTGCGTGAACAACCCTAGGCCGTGCCAACGCGTGGATACAACTAGATAGGGAGAGAGATTGGATAGGAGGAGGACTAGATCTCCCAACTCATGGGATTTGTCGTATTAGTGTGTCCTCCAAAGGGGAGAGGGGTCCTATTTATATAGGGGAAGGGGGGACCCTTACCCCCCACCAAGTAAACCTTAAGGCGGCTAAGGAGGGAAGGGGTGGCGTCCAAGGGAGGTAGGGCCTATCCTAGGGAGCCCCAAACCCTAACCCTAGACGGCGGCCAAGGGGGGGCAGCCCTGGGCGCATGGGCCCTCCCCTCTCTCTTGTTTTTTCCCTCATGGGCCCTTTTTCCCTAGGGAAGTTGGCCCATTAGTGGAATAACCATTCAAATTAGCTTTTTAATATTATATTTAATATTAATTACATTAATTAATATGTAAATACATATTAAAAAATACGATCTAACCTAAAACACCTTTCGGTTCTCCTTCTATATCCTCCAAACAACTTTGAAACTTCCTGAAACAATTCTGGTCCTCTCGCCAGAACTTTTTTGGTTTTCTTTCTTTCTCCGAACAACTTAGGATCTCTCTCCATGGAACAATTCCAGCTTTCTCTTTCTATACTATGATTCCAACTTACGGATAATCTCTAGCTCGTCGCACCCTTAAGTGGATCCCCTCATGGCTCGGGAATGGTACAGACATGTTCTCTATCAATGATCAACAACGGGACCGGGATGCCCATGATGACCCCTGTACATTCTAGATTGATGATGTCATTTGAACCGTAAACATCGAGTCCAATTTCCTTTGTTTCTTTGATAATACTTGTCCAAGATCCGATTGTTAGGTATCTCCATACCTTGTTCAATCTTGTTACCGACAAGTACTATTTACTTGTTACCACAGTGTTACATCCCCATGATCTAGTCACATGTTGTAACATTTATGGATGTAATCTCACCAAATCGGCCTAACTGTATCTTACCCTTCACAGGGTGAATAAATCCCGGTCTTGATGCATAGGCCTCAACCTGTTCCTTCGGGTACCCAACATACACCTTTATAATCACCATTTTACTGAGTGACGTTTGATGCAGTCAAAGAAGCCTCGGGAGATAGTGATTAATATGATCTCACTATCTAAGGAGAAGGAGACTTCATTTCTGACTATTGCAATGACGAACTTTGTGACTTGACCGTGTCGCAATATTTGAGGAATGTCCATCACATCATTCACCAATGATATGACCTCGTTGTCAACCAGCGCTATCACTCCATGATCAGGAAACCTTGATCATCTTGTTGCCCAACGAACTAGTATCAATAGAGGCTACTAGGGACTTATGTTTAATATCACACATGTATCAATGTTTCCACTTGATACAGTTATAGGACGATATGAAACTGATACGAACTTATTGGGATGTGACAATAATAAACCTTTTATTATTTTCCTCTAGGGCATATTCCCTTTAGTATGATGGACTGAAGCGGCAGCTAAGCATGCACTAAACAACCTATAGAGACCCGATACAATGGTCGGATATCAGAGAGGGATGAGAAAGTTACGATGGCTCGGCTAATTGTTGAGATTCGTTGGGAGACCCTAAGAGGAAGGTATGATGAACACAGCAGCAAGTTTTTCCCTCAGTAAGAAACCAAGGTTATCGAACTAGTAGGAGGAAGGAAACGACTCAAAGGTGTTGCTAGCAACTTGGAAACCTGCACAACACAAACTCAAGACTTTGCCCCAACAAACAGTGAGGTTGTCAATCTCACCAGTTTGCTGAAAACAAAGGATTAACTGTATGGTGTGGAAGGTAATAGTGGTTTGCAGGAAGTAAATAGTAACAGTGGAAGATGTATCAATGGTAAAGATTGGACCGGGGTCCATAGTTCACTAGAGGTGCTCTCCCTAAGATAAACAAACATGGCATGCTGGGTAAACAAATTACAGCAGGGCAATTGACAGGACTAAGCAAGGCATAACAATGCAATACTAGACATTCATGATCCTATGAGATTCGATTGGGCAATACAACAATATACATAGACCACCATCCAACTGTATCTATGACTAGAAGTCCACCTTCAAGTTATCATCCGAACCCCCTCCAGTATTAACTTGCAAGCAACAAACAACTGCTTTAAGCAAAGTGTGTAAGGTAAACAATCCACTAGTTCCATGAACAAGAGACCGTTGTTTTCTCCCTAGTGGCAATAGCACATCTACAACCGAAGAGATTTCTGTCACCTCCCTTAGATTAAATAGAGGCATGAACCCACTATCGAGCATAAATACCCCCTCTTGGAGACACTCGCAACTACTTGGCCAAGATAGCTACTAACAACGGAGAGCATGCAAGATCACAAACAACACGAACATGATAGAATCAAATAGACAAAACCATTAATCAGTCTGACATAGTAATCTCAATATCCATCGGATCCCCGCAAACACAACATGCATGATTACAAATATATTAGATCTTGATCATGAACGGAGCTCACAAGATCTATACATGAAAGCACAAGGAGGAGATACAACCATCTAGCTACTACATGGACCCGTAGTCCAAGGTGGAACTACTCATGCTTCATACCGGAGGTTGGCATGATGAAGAAGAAGGCCTCCGTGATGATCTCCCCTCTGGCAGGGTGCCGGGAAGAAATTCAGATCCCCCCGATCTAGGGACGATGGTGGTGGCAGCTACAGAAGGTTTGGTGGAGTTTGATCGGGTGCTTAGGGTTTCGGCATCGGGGGTTTCTTATAGGCGAAGAGGCGAGGCTAGGGGGGCGCCAGGGGGGCCACACCCTGCCCAGACGCAGGCCCACCCTAGGTCGCTCCTGGTGGGATGTGGCCACCCTGTGGCGCCCCTCCGTATCTCCTCTGGACTCTGTGTTCTCCTTGATGAAATATTGACTTTGGCTTTTGTCCCGTCCAATTCCGAGAATATTCCTTTACTAGCTTTTCTGGAACCAAAAACAACAGAAAACAGGCAACTGGCACTATGGCAACTTGTTAATAGGTTAGTATCAGAAAACATGTAAAAAGCACCTCAAAGTGTGGACAAAGCAAAGCAAAGTATATACTAAACAAGCATGGAACATAAAAAATTATAGATACATTTCCGACGTATCAAGCATCCCCAAGCTTAACTCCTGCTCGTCCTCGAGTAGGTAAGTGATAAAAGAATAATTTTTGAGGTGACATGCACCATCAAAACCAAGATCAAACCATTTGCAAGCATTGAAAGCTGGGATCAAAGAACTCTAAACATGTGCATGAAAGATGGAGTTCTAACAATAAGACAAAGTAACTATGCATGCAACATGAAATGCTACAAACAAAGATCATCAATAACATGCATTGAAAACGTTTGTTTGTTTCACATACAGAAAACATGGCATAGTGGCATTCAGCTTGTCCCTCATAGAGTAGCAAATAGATGCATAGGACACCTTCAAACTTCATAAGAGTGACTAGATACAAATAGTTCAAGAATAAGCAATATCACAATATGCATCAATCAATAAGTTTTGGGACACTGGACATAAAAATAAGAATGACAACTATGCTCTCTTAATGGTGCCTAAAGGAAGAAGGTGGAGACTCAATATAATAGTGGAAGAAGGGCCCTTCATAAAGAGAAGCAGGGATTTTAATTTTCAAAAAGAGCCTCCAAAAAATTATGGTACTTGTTAGCTTTCAGCCCTCATTGCCCCTATCATAAGCATCTTGAAGTGATTAAAGTTAAAGTGAACAATCTATGGAGTATATGCTTGACAAAGTATAAGTTGGCAATCTCAAGTCCCTTGAATACGAGGGCCACACCTCATGCTACTGAACTTCAGTCCCCTGTAAGTTCTTGACATAGTAAGTATATGCGTATCATAGAGAACCGCCAACAGGGTACCCCTTGCACATGGTACAGGAGCTATCCCATAACCAAAATGACAAGGCAAGCAAACAATGTGCATCTCAGTGATCTTTTTATCTACTATGTGCATAGCTTTTTTATTGAGGATGCTTCACAGATAGCTCATTATGGTGATGCTGCAAGTTTCCACCATGATTAGGCATGGCTTAGGCTAGCGGCCTAGGCGTTTCTTTAACACAAAATACATAACTCCATGGACTTACAAGCTACCTCTTTATTTCACACCGGTGACATCCATAGACAAAAGAGCATGATATCAACTATGTACAAAGTACAAGTGCAATGTTGAAAACGTTCCCCATGACAACATGGTTCTTCTAATTCCAACGTATAAGTGCAAGCATATAAAACATAGATGACACAATGGTTCAAGTTTATTAGGGGCAAATAATATAAAGTGTGCCATCAAGTTTGTGAGGGCTTTAATCACTAAGTTTTCACATAACAAAATATTTTTTAATTGGAAGATAGCTGAAAAGAAGAATATACTTGGAATGGTGTAACACACCATGCATAGGAGTTTATAGTGGACACTTTGGAATAACTTGGTTTCTTGGGAGTTGTAATCATGAGTAGAACTTACTCATACAAGTGGAGGCTAGCAAAAGACTGGGAGCAACCAACTAAGAGAGCAATAATGGTCATAATCATAAAGGGCAACAAAACATTACTAATCAAAGCATAGAGTGGTACTACAAATCAAGGACTAAATGATCATAGAGGCTATGGTGACTTGTTCATAGTCATAACATGGTATGAGCATGTGACAAGTCAACCCAAACAAAGCATCAAAGGAGAATACCACAATACTATGTTTTTGCATGCTAAAACAACGCATAATTCTTTCAAGGCACACTAAGCAATCCCAATTGTTTGGAACAAAACATGCTACAACAATAACCAGTAAGCATAAGGTCAAAACAACACCTAGCATGTCATGTTAAAGTCTAAGTCATAGTCAATGCAAGCTCCTCTTGCACTTTCAAGCAAGAACTTTCTACTTCTTTCCAACACCAAGCAACTTATTTGAAACAACAAAGCGAGAACGAGGGTACAAACTACTTTATTCAAGAAAACTAAACAAACTAAGCAAACCAAACAAAAACTAAGACGCTCCAAGAACAACACAACAGTGCATGAAACAATAAAAACGAAGTGTCTAGACAGACCTGAGCTTTAAATTGATAAAGAAGGGGATGCCTTGGGCATCCCAAAGCTTTGACGCTTGTACCTCTTGGATATTTCTTGGGGTGACACCGGGGGGGCATCCCCAATCTTGAGTTTTGGTCCATTATTCATCTAATTACATCATTCTCTCTCTACACCTGAAATTTTTCCTTCATACAAAACTTCACACAATCTTCATTAGCAACATTAGTGTATTCAAAAGATAATAGACCTTTGGGTTTAGCTTTGGAACAGCAAAACTTTTAACTGAAAACACAGTCTACTGTAGCAGCTCCTTCAAAAATCTCAATTCCCCAAAAGAGAACTCAAAAGGGAATCAATAAGAAGCAAATGCAAATAATGGCAGAAATCTGTCAAAACAGACCAGCAGGTAGAAACCAATTTTTTAGAAAATCTTATGTTGCTCAAATCAAAAAGTGTTGAACTAACTAAAGTTATCTAACATACTGGGGGATTTATTCGTAAATTTTCAGCTCAATCCGACTTACAGAGACTCCTCACGAATTTTTATGGTGGAGGACAGAAATCTGTTTCGGGACAGCAACTCCCCAAATCTTACTTCCCTCTCATTATAGGTCATTCTTGGCACAAAAAGGAAACAAAAAGGATAAGAAGACGTCATTACTGAAGTAATAACTTCCAATACTTAAGAAAACTCTTGGGTTATCTCCCAACAAGTACTTTTCTTAACGCCTTTAAGTTAGGCACAAGAACCAAGAAGATGCTCACATAAGAAATATGAATTGAAGTAAAAGAGAGCATAAAGAGGAAAATTTAAAACACATTTAAGTCTAACCCTATTTCTATGCATAGGAATATTGTACACAAATAAATTCATTAAGAATAAAGTGGCAGGCATAGGAAGATAAGACAAGAGTAACTTCAAAACTTTTAGCACATAGAGAGGTGTTTCAATACCATCAAAACTTCTACAACCATATTTTCCTCTCTCATAATAATTTTAAGTAGCCTCATGAATAAAATCAACAATATAACTATCACATAAAGCATGCTTTTCATGATCTACAAACACATAATTTCAATCAAGCTCAAAAATAGTGGAATTAAAACCTTCACAGGTTTTACCCAAAGTAGATATTTCAAAAGGATCCACAGGAACATAACATTCATCCTCCTTTGGTAAGTAAGGGGGGCAATCAAATAATCTAAGAGGTAAAGAGTTACTCACATTAGAAGGTAGGCATGAGTAGATCCATTCTTCCTCCTTTTGTTCATCACTCTCCTCCTCTTTTTCATCTAATGAGCTTCCATTTTCAACAATTTCTTCTTCCATAGGCTCCTGCAAGGCATTAGTCTCTTCCATTTGTGGAAATCACCTATTAAAATATTTAAGAATATAGCCATTTTCTTACTTGTAATTATCAAAGAAAAATTTAAGTATCTCATAAACCTCATATTCATAAGGTGCATCATCAGTATTTTCAAGCAAACTGGCAAGTTTAAATGCACCCTTGAAGGCAATAAATTTTTCAATTTGTTCCACGTCATAAAAGTCATAATTTCCCTTAACATAAGAAGAAATGGTAACATTATCATTATACTCACATTGAAAAGGAAGGTGTTTATACCTCCTACAACAACAAGATTTATCAAATCAATAAGTAACATTATAAGTAGTGCACACGTCTCTAGCAATAGTATTTAACTTATCAATTTGTTCCCATAAGTGTTTCCTTTTTTGTGACAAACGGTGTTCCTTATAATATTATTTTTGTTCTTCCGTGAACCCACCTTGCCAATAAGAACTAGTTTCAAAGAAACCATCAATTGATAGAAAGCATGACCAAGCAAGGCAACAATAGATCAGCAACTAGAGTAGGAACTAATTTTTTTTGCGTTTTTGATAAGAGAAAGCAAACCAAACCAAACTAGACTATTTTTTTTGGAGTTTTTGATAAAAAGAGGCAAACAAAACCAAGCAAAAGAAACTAAGCAAACTAAAAACAAAGTAAAGAGAGAGGTTGAGGAGGACTCTCCTCGTGAAGACGTCCTTAGCCTCCCCGGCAACGGCGCCAGAAAAAGCTTGATGACGCCCAGCACTATCGTGGGACGCTTCGTTCGAAACCCCAAGAGCAAGGTGTGATGAGCACAGCAACAAGTTTTCCCTCAGTAAGAAACCGAGGTTATCGAACCTGTAGGAGGAAGGAAACGTCTCAAAGGTGTTGCAAGCAACGTGGTAACCTGCACAACACAAACTCAAGACTTTGCCCCAACAAATTAGTGAGGTTGTCAAGCTCACTGGTTTGATGTAACAAAGGATTAAACCTATGGTATGGAAGATGATGGTTTGCAACAAGTAAACAGGTAACAGTGGAAGATGTATCAATGGTAAATATTGGACCGGGGTCCATAGTTCACTAGAGGTGCTCTCCTTAGATAAGCAACATGGCATGAAGGGTAAACAAATTACAGCAGGGCAATTGATAGGAACTGAGCATGGCATAACAATGCAATACTTGACAAAAATATCCTATGCGATTCGATTGGGCAATACAACAATATACATAGACCGCCATCCAACTGCATCTATGACTAGAAGTCCACCTTCAGGTTATCATCCGAACCCCCTCCAGTATTAAGTTGCTAGCAACAGACAACTGCTTTAAGAAAAGTGTGTAAGGTAAACAATCCACTTGTTCCATGACCAAGAGACCGTTGTTTTCTCCCTAGTGGCAACAACACATCTACAACCGAAGAGATTTCTGTCACTTCCCTTGGAAACTAGAGGCATGAACCCACTATCGAGCATAAATACCCCCTCTTGGAGTTACTAGCAACTAATTGGCCAAGATAGCAACTAACAACGGAGAGCATGCAAGATCACAAACAACACAGACATGATAGAATCAAATAGACAAAACCATTAATCAATCTGACATAGTAATATCAATATCCATCGGATCCCCGCAAACACAACATGCATGATTACAAATAGATTAGATCTTGATCATGAACGGAGCTCACAAGATCTATACATGAAAGCACAAGGAGGAGATACAACCATATAGCTACTACATGGACCCGTAGTCCAAGGTGGAACTACCCATGCTTCATACCGGAGGCTGGCATGATGAAGAAGAAGACCTCCAGGATGATCTCCCCTCCGGCAGGGTGCCAGGAAGAACTTCAGATCCCCCCGATCTAGGGACGATGGTGGCGGCGGCTACAGAAGGTTTCATGGAGTTTTGATCGGGTGCTTATGGTTTCGGCATCGGGGGCTTCTTATAGGCGAAGAGGCGAGGCTGGGGGGCTGCCAGGGGGCCCACACCCTGCCCAGGCGCGGGCCCACCCTAGGACGCGCCTGGGGGTGTGGCCACCCTGTGGCTCCCCCCGTCTCTCCTCTGGACTCTGTGTTCTCCTCGATGAAATATTGACTTTGGATTTTGTCCCGTCCAATTCCGGGAATATTTCCTTACTAGCTTTTCTAGAACCAAAACAACATAAAACAGGCAACTGATATTGTGGCAACTTGTTAATAGGTTAGTACTAGAAAACATGTAAAAATCACCTCAAAGTGTGGACAAAGCAAAGCAAAGTAGATACTAAACAAGCATGGAACATCAAAAATTATAGATACATTTCCAACGTATCAGGGCCTCAAGGGAATCTACAGGCAATTAAGGTACTCCTTTTAATAGAGTACCGAAGCAAAGCATTAACACTCCATGAACATACGTGATCCACATCACAGCCATCCCCTCCGGTTATCCCAATTTCTGTCACTTCAGGGCATCGTGTTCCGGACAATAATATGTGTAAACAACTTGCAGGTAAGATCACAAAAAATAATATCATCATGAATCAATAACATGTTTAGATCTGAGATCATGGCACTCGGGCACTAGTGATAAGCATTAAGCACAAAACATTGCAACAATGTCAAAAATCACTAATAATAGATACTAGGCACCATGCCCTAACAATCTTATGCAATTACATGATAGATTTCATACAATCCCTACCATCACCATAGCCTACTGTGGAGGATTACTCACTCATGGATGGGGAAATCATGGATGGTTGATGGAGAGGCGTTGGTGATGATGATGGCGACGATCTCCTCCAATTTCTCGTCCTGGAAGGGTGCCAGAATGGAGTTTCTGGTTCCGAATCGCGGTTTCTGGTGGTGGCGGCACAACGGAACTCTCTCTAGAAAAAACGTCGACCCCCCTATGTTTTTAGGTCAGAGGGTTTATGTAGGCGAAGGGAGAGGTCGAGGGGGTGCCCGAGGCGGCCACACCACCCCCTGGCGCGACCTGGACTGGCCTGCGCCACCAGGTGGTGTGGGCCCCTCGTGGCCCTTCTCCGTCTCATCTTCTGGCTGCGTGAGTCTTCTGGTAAAATATGAGTTTTGCGATATTTTCCGGGATTTTTCCTCAAAGTTGATTTCCTGCATAAAAAGGAGACACCAAAGCAATTCTGCTAAAAACAACGTCAGTCCGTGTTAGTTGTATCCAAATCACACAAATTAGAGGAGAAACAATAGCAAAAGTGTTCGGAAAAGTAGATATGTTTTGGACGCATCAACTCCCCCCAAGCTTAGCTTATTGCTTGTCCTCAAGCAATTTAGTTGAAAACTCAGTGCGATAAAAAACTTTCATGAACACATTTGCTTCATAAGATGTATATATTCTCATCATATGATCAAATACTTAGGCAATTCATAATAGAGAGTATGCAAATAAGTCTACTCAATAGTCATGCAAGCTATGAAGATGTTCCAACACAATAATAATAAGCAGCATGAAACATATACATAAGCAACATTGTAATGCTCATAAGAAAGTATGATAAAGTGGTATCTCGCTTGCCTTTGATTGTGGAGCAAAACATAAATGCCAAGGCACCTGTGAAGTTTAAATGAAGACTAGAAGTAAAGATATCAAAGATACAAGCATCAAAGTTGTGTCACAATTAACCGTGTTTTGGGACAAGCACATTACACTAAGAATGACAGCTATGCTCTCGGGAGGTTCTCATAGAATAAATGGTGACTCAACATAAAAGTGAAAGAAAATATTAAAAAGTTTGAAAGTCTTCCAAATGTTGAAAGTATGGTACTCATTAGCTTTGAGCTATCATTGCCCCTATCATAAGAATATTTAAGTGGTTAAGGTTAAAAGTGAGGTCAACTACGAGTTATATGCTTGACAGATCATAAACTGGAAATCTCATGTACCTTGAGTACGAGGACCGTTCCTCATGCTACTCAACTTTAGTCACCGGTAAGTTCTTGTCATTATAAGTGTATGTGTATCATAGAGAACCGCCAACGGGGTACCCCTTGCCCCATGACACAGGAGCTATCCCATATCAAAATGACAAGGCAATAGACAATGAGCATCTCGGCGATCTTTTTATTTGCTATTTGCATAGGTTTTTATTGAGGATGCTTCACAGAATGCTCATTATGGTTATGCTGCAAGTTTTCACCATGATGAGGCATGGCTTAGGCTAGCCGCTCAGGCGTTTCTCTAACACATATACATAACTCCATGGACTTACAAACTCCCCTTTTATTTCACACCGCCGACATCCATAAACAAAAGATCATGATATCAACTGGATAATATTTACAGGTGTTGAAAGCGTTCCCCATGACAACATGGTTCTGCTAACTCCTAGCCTATAATTTGCAAGCATATAACTACATAGATCGTCACAATGGTTCAAGTTTATTAAGTGCAAGAAAATAAAGTGTGTCATCAAGTTCATGAGAGCTTTACTAACTAATTTTATCATAACAAGCAAACATTTTATTTGGAAGAAAACAAGGCATAATAAATATGCACGGAATAGCAATGATGCTAATAGGTAGATATGATGGATACTTTTTGACAATTTTGGTTTTGGCGAGTTGGATGCACGAGTAGAGCTCATACTCAGTGCAAGCGAAGGCTAGCAACAGAAATGGAGCAACAATCGAGAGAGCAGTAACTGTCATAATCATGCTTGCAACAAAACAAAATTAATTATGACATAAAAGTGACACAAGACTCTGAGGCAAAATAAATCATCAAGGCTTAACTGACTTTTGTTTAGTCATATGCATGCGTGAGCATGTGCCAAGTCGGTTCAAATAAAACATTCAGAGGAGGATACCACAATGTCATACCAAGTTATGAATAGAACAATGCAAGCAAACATTTATATGACATGCTACCAACTATTAGCAAGCTAGAGCTAATTATAAGAGAGCAAAAACTACTAAGTATCTATTAAATAACATACACCCTACACGAACAGACTAAACATGCTCACAAAAATGAGTATATGTAAAAAAAGAAAACAAATAGAGTTCATACCAGCCTCTTACCACACCTCGAGTTGTCATAAATAATCATTGCCTTTCACTTGTGTGACTTGAATAATAAGATAAACCAAACTCCAAGGAGTCACTAATGACTACTGAACCCTGCAACAAACTTTACAAAACCAGAGAAGAATAACAAATATTTTTGGGTTTTCGATTTTTAAAACAAGAACTGAAGGCAAAAGCAAACAATGCAAAATCTTTTTGGATTTTTCTTATAACAAATCAAAGCTAAAAAGAAACAAACGGAGAGAAACAACAAAAATATTTTTGGTCTTTTTGTGTTTTGGAAAGCAGAAACAAAAACTAAAAAGAAAGCGAAACATGGATATGCAAAGTACCGACGGAACATGATATGTAGATGAGTGTGATGTCGGTATACCTTCCCCCAAGCTTAGGCTTTTGACCTAAGTGGAGATCAATCCCAACCTGGCCAAGAAGGAGCGCCTCCATAATGTGACGAAGAAGTGCCTTCATCCTGATACGTACTCGAGGAAGCCATTGCGTAGTGTGCAGAGTAGTCATAAGAGGGCGCATCCCCCTGGTAGTGCCCGTAGAAACCAAGAACGCATAGCTGCTCATCCATCTCCTTCTTGGAACGCGACCATGGACTCCTGAAAATACTGAATAAAGTAGACTGTGACAAGGGAATTTCCATCTCCTCTCCGTCAGTAAACAACATCCTGTAAACTAAATTCTCAATGCTAGAGCTAGCAGTAACAAAGGGATGCGCTTTCATGGCAGCTAGATCAAGCCTTTATAAGGACAACATTGTATCATTCGGATCAACAGGAAGGTCCAAGACAGCAACTACGCGTGCAACAATAATGCCCCCATAAATGGGTCCTCTAGCAGCTAGGCGGCGAGCAATGGGAGAACCAAGCTTATACTTGGTTTCATTATTAAGTGCAGCAGCGAGAAAAGCCAAATGATAATTAGAAATATTACTAGTGTTCTCTCTACCAAAAATGCTAATGGCAAGATAGTAAGCAAAATATCTAAGAGTTGGGAGTTGAATGTTTCTTATCTTCCCACGTTTGGCTGGCGGTCATCATCATTTGTTACACCTCGGTAGAGCTCTAGCAAATCAGCGGGTCGCCCCTGGATCTTCTTCGCTGTCCCAGTCATGCCAATACCTATAATGCTGCAAAATCATTCCAATGGCATGGTGATAGGTTTATCATAGATTTTAAATGAAACAGTTGACCTATAAGGAGTATTAGTGAAAGTGAAACTCTCCACAAAAGGTTTGGTGAGCAAAGCATATTGCTCACTCTCATCCTGCATGTAAGTGGTTAGACCAACTCTCTAAACGAGAATTAAGAAATCATTGAGTATCCCTGCAGCTTGCAAAAAGGCAAACAAGGGAAGGTAGATGGGTGCACATCTGCCTCATCTCCCTCATTGCCAAAGCGCGGCGCAATAAGATCTTCATTATATGATGGCCTAAATTGAGAGGCTGGTCACGAAGGCCTTGCCCTTCTAGGTGTATCTCTTTCAAACACTTCTCCAAAAGAATGATTGTCCATCTCTCTTTTTCTAAAAAAAATAGACAAACATCAAACCAAGTGATTTCCAAGCTAATAGATGATGGGGAACTACTATAGGGACTTGCAAGAGGGCTAAACATGCATCATAATGAATTCTCTAAGCATAGAACAAGCATGCAAACTCACATAACCTATCATCTACAATAGCAAAATACTCAAGATATAATCCACCAATCAAAAATCTAATTGGACAAGCAGAGGAGGCACATACCGGAGAGCAATCCCTCAAAAAATCAGCAGCTAAGATGGGTTGAGCAAGGAGATCGAAAATCGGGAGCAAAAACAGCAAGAACTCGAGCTTTGAGAAATTTTCCGGTGTTTTTTGGAAGAGAGAGTGAAGTGGCGGGAAGGAGAATAAGTGGAGGGCCAGGGGTGGCCCACACCATGGCTAGGCGCGCCCCTGGTCTGGCCACGCCACCAGGTGGTGTGCCTGCCTGGTGGGCCCCCCTAGGTCACTCTAGGTACCTCTCTGCCCCTTTTTTGGCATAAAAATTTAATATGAATTTTCTGGAATTTTTCGAGAAACTTTATTTTTGAGCAATTTTTCAGTTTTGATAAATGATTTTGCCGCAGAAAAAGATTTTGGAAAGATGCAAAATCAAACCAAAAATAAAACTCCAGAAGTTCTAAGACACTCTAATATGCAAGCTAATAGCAAAACAAAGATGAACAAGGTGAAGAGCAAAGATTGGAAATGAGAAAGTAAAAGTGAGACAGGATAATCATGGTGAAAACATTGTTTTGTTCATTAAGATCCCTTTGTTAACAAGGTTGATTAAGTCTTGTTACCAAAATAATTTTATATGAAACAAAACTTTGCATTTCACTAAATGATTATGTTACCTCAATCTTGATAGCAATAGTCCCAATCATAATTGTTTCATAATTTTCTTGTGGTATGGGACAATACATTTCTCCAACTTTGATGCCTTCAATATTTTCAATTAAATTTAGGCCAACTCTTATCAATCTTTTTGGGGAAATAAATAGTATGCTCCTTGTCATTAACATTAAAAGTTAATTTTCCTTGATTACAATTAATGACAACACCTGTAGTATTAAGAAAAAATGTCTCTAAAAAATAATAGACATATTATCATCTTCAGGCATTTCAACGACAACAAAATCAGTTAATATCAAACAATTATGAGCCACTTGAACAGGAACATCCTCACATATACCAACAGTAATAGTAGTAGACTTATCAGCTATTTGCAAAGATATATCAGTTGGTATTAATTTTTCCAGTTGAGTCTCTTCTAGAGAGAAAAAACATAACACTAACTCCTGCTTCCAAATCACACAAAGCAGTTTTAACATAATTATTTTTAGTAGAGCAAGGAATAGTTGGAATCCCTGAATCCCCAAGTTTCTTTGGAACCTTACCATTGAAGGAATAATTAGCAAGCAAAGTGGAAATTTTCTTATTAGGAATCTTCCTTTTATTAGAGATAATATCCTTCATATACTTTGAATAAGGAAGCGATTTAATAGCATTAGTCAAAGGAATTTGCAAAAATAAAGGTTTCATCCACTCACAAAACTTGTTATAGTGTTCTTGTTACTATGACTTGTGTTTCTTATCAGGAAAAGGCATTGGTTTTTGAACCCAAGTATCTCTTTCACTATCATGTTTATTAGCAACAAAATCTTCCTTAGTGTACTTAGTGTTCTTAGTGTGCCTTTCAGGTTCCTCTTCAATTTCTTCCTTATCAGGACCATCATTTTTATCATTACCACTTTCAGTTTCAGCATCAGAGACATATATTCTATTAGGATCTATAGCAGGTTCTGAAGATTCTATAAATATTTTATGTTTCTTTTTCTTTCTCTTAAAAGAAGTACCATTATTTTCAACTTGTTGAGAATCCTGCTCAATTCTTTTAGGATGTCCCTCAGGATACAAAGGATCTTGAGTGGAAGCATCACTCCTAGTTCTAATTTCGTAAGCATGTTTTTCTCTAGAAGCATTAACTAGCAAATCTTTTTCTACTTTAGAAAGTTGATTAATTTGAGTTTGAATCATTTGGAAATGTTTAACAAGCATTTTAACATCATTGGAGGTTCTTTTCACAATATCTTTTAACTCATTAATAGCTCTAGAGTTTTTCATTAAATGATTATGCACTCTCTTATTAAAATTATCTTGTTTAACAATAAAAATATCAAATTCTTCTAAGCATTGATCAGGAGGTTTAGAATAAGAAATATCACATTCATTAAAATGTTAGAGAGAGTGTACCTCAATATTTGATAGGCGAACGCCAATTGGGGTACACCCATGAAGAGGAATCGCCAGCTCGATCGCCAGTACCAGAGCGGGTCGACTCGCCGGATACGGCGACTGACGCATGCTGGACCCAGACGACTCGACGACTGGAGACCCAAGATAGAGACTCCAATTGAAAGCTCACCAAAGTACTTGTAAACCCTAACTGGCTGCATATATAGCCACCAAGGGCACCCCCAAGGGGTATATCATATTAGATCTAGTCTTTTCCACCGCCTCCGGCGACTCCATTGGAATCCAATCTATAAACATATACTGGATTGATAGCAGGACATAGCGGTCCTTCATCAAGGGAACGTGAACCTGGGTACATCGTGTGCCAATCTCGCTCCTGAATTCTCCTACATCACCTTGCTTCCTCTACGTAAGTTACCCCTAGTAACATCTGTCGTGTCAATACCACGTCAGTTGGCGCCCACCGTGAGGCAAGCGATGCTTTGAGATGATAACCCGGACGGGATCCCTCATCTTTGTCGGTGGCTACATCGCACCTAGCGTGATGTCTAAGTACGTCCAGTTGAGAACGTAAGGTTTGGAAGCTGATCAATTTGCTCCGCCTGCGTCCAACGCGGGAACACGCACATGGACATATATGATCCGTCATGCATAACCCATGATTTCCTCAATCCAATCTCACCTCTATTATTGATTATTTTATTCGTTGATTGTTTAATTTGGCCTGACATTGCTTTCATGTTGTTGGTAATATGTTCCTACAATTATTCAGAGATGCAAGACTGGATTGATCGAAACAATTTGTTTGCTTGGCGATGACGGAGATTGCACTGGACACACCAGACTGCCTCGGCCACGCACCTTGAAATCAATGACTCATGTGGCTAATTCGACTCCTGTCGAGATGTTTTGGAAGCCTTGCGTATGCAATCAGGCTCGACCCGGCGGTGCATAGGAACGGCGGCACACCGGCATACTATTACACGGGATACGTGCGATCGGATGTAGGTGTCTCTACAGATTACCTTTTGCATCAGCACTGAATTGATTTTACATCCAGACAAATATTTCTCTCATTTGATTACTATGTCAATTGATTATTTTACCTTAATCTAATACGTTTCCTGCTTATTTTGGCAATACATGCACAATCTGAATCGAGGAGTTTGCCTTTGTCATGGATGAAAGTGAGCGGCGTCATCGATGATTACCTCTATCACACCTTCTGTATCAGGTGCTATTTTTTAATTATTCAACTCGGTCTATGAATCTCAATCTACAATATATTTTTTCGGTTTATACTACATCTTAGATGCAGATTTATATATTAAGATATCTCGAAAAATCTGTATAAAATGCAATACCGAAGATGTGGAGACTACTCTGAGCGCCCCCAATGGGTCTGACTCCAGCTCGCGTCGCCTGTCACGACTCGCCCTTGTGGACTCGCCAGCCACGAACTCGTCACGGTCGCGAACTCTCCACGTACGGCGACTCGTCCATCGCGGACTCGCTATGCTCGGAGACTCGCCCGTTGTAGACTCGCCTGCCGCGTCGACATCGTCATAGCGCGACCTCCGTCCGCCGCATCAACCCTGTGTCCGCCGCGTCGACTTCGCCATAGCGCGACCTCCGTCCGCCACGTCGACCCCATGCCTGCCGTGCCGACATCGCCATAGCGCGACCTCCATCTGCCGCGTGACCCCATGCCCGCCACATCGACTTCGCCATAGCGCAACCTCCGTCCGCCGCGTCGACCCCGTGTCCGCCGCGTCGACATCGCCATAGCGCGTCCTCAGTCCGCCGCGTCGACCCCGTGTCCGCCGCGTCGACATCGCCATAGCACGACCTCCGTCCGCCGTGTCAACCCCGTGTCTGCCGCGTCGACTTCACCATACCGCGACCTCCGTCTGCCGCGTCGACCCCGTGTCCGCCGCGTCGACATCGCCGTAGGTGACCATACGTCCGCCGCGTCGACTTTTTTCGGCTAAACACCGTGCGACCCCGTCCACTACGTCAAATGCGTACGCCGCACCTACTAAGGGACCTTCATCGTCCGAGTTGCCAGATAGGGTCGCATTCCACGCTGCATGGACTCACCACTGGGCTTCTCTTCCCTCAGGGAAAAATCAATTTGTCTTTGCCAACCTTTGATAGAGCGACTCGCAATGGCCAAGTAGTGCGGACGAGGACTCACAAACCTAGCCTCGGATCGTCCATGGAAAACGCTAACCGAGAGCCATCATTGGAGTCGCCTTGCTCGACTGGCCTTTCGGGCCAAGACAAATGGATGTGCTACACAAACATCACCATGTCCTCCGCAACCTTAGATAGCGCAACTCACATGGCCAAGTACTGCGGACGAGGACTCCCAAACCAAGTCTCGGATCGTCCAGGAAGAATGCCAAGCCGAGAGCCATCTTTGGAGTCGCCATGCGACTAGCCCCCCGTGCCAAAACGATAGACTCGCTAACAAAAACAGCGCAATCAATCCTGACCAACTCGGACTCGCAATCATCGCGGACTCGCTACACTCGGGGACTCTCTCCTCGCGGACTCGCAATCATCACGGACTCGCTGCCCTCGTGGACTAACACTCGGGGACTCTCCCCTCGCGGACTCGCAATCATCGTGGACTCGCTCCCCTCATGGACTCTCTACACTCGAGGACTCTCCCCTCGCGGACTCGCAATCATCGCGGACTCGGTCCCGTCGTGGACTCGCTACGCTCAAGGACTCTCCCTTCACCAACTCGCTCGACGTGGACTCGCTGCCTTCCATGCTCGGGAACTACCACTACTATTTTTAGAATATGCATCTATAAAGAGTCTCGAGTCATCTCTACAAGCCAACTCGAGCCCCGGGGACTACTCCTAGGCATACTGCGTCTACGCGTGATTCCACGACCGTGGCTCGCCATGCTCGGGGACTCGTCATCGGGGACTCGCCACCGTGGACTCACCCTCGCATACTCAACACGCTCGGGAACTATCCACCATGGACTCGCCCTCGCGTACTCGACATGCCCGGCGACTCGCTACCACGGACTCGCCCTCGCGTACTCGACACGCTCGGGGACTCTCCCCCCGTGGACTCGCCCTCGCGTACTCGACACACTCGGCGACTCGGTACCATGGACTCGCCCTCGCGTACTCGACACGCTCGGGGACTCTCCACCGCGGACTCGCCCTCGCATACTCAACACGCTCGGGAACTCGCCCTCACGTACTCGACACGCTCGGGAACTCGCCCTCACGTACTCGACACGCTCGGGGACTCGCCACCGCGGACTCGCCCTCGTGTACTCAACACGCTCAGGGACTCGCCACCGTGGACTCACCCTCGCATACTCAACACGCTCGGGGACCCACCACCGGGACTCGCCCTTGCGTACTCAACATGCTCGGGGACTCTCCACCGTGGACTCTCCCTCACGTAATCAACACGCTCAGGGACTCGCCACCACGGGATCGCCCTCGCCCTCGCGTACTTGACACGCTCGGGGAATTGCCACCGCGGACTCGCCCTTGCGTATGCGCCACGTTCGGGGACTCGCCTTGTCCCTCGCGGACTCGCTCTCGCGCATTCGCCTGCGCCGACTTGGCGACTTCATCATCAACGATTTGGTGTCCTCCACGTCCTCTACGATAGCAAGTTGACAGGGCGCCAGCCAAACTTCTTCAAGGAGCGACTTTGTCCAATGGCGACTCGCCCGACGCGTCGATTCGCCCTGGCGAATGAAATACTTCATGAGCTATTTCTCTGTTTTAGGAGCTCACCAACGACCATCGACTCCACCCTGGAATCGCCTGCGCCGATTCGACGTCTTGAAGTCATCGCCGAGTCCCTGACGTGCTCGGGGACTACTGATGGGGGAATACCAATCGGGGTACACCATGAATAGGAATCGCCAGCTGGATCGTCAGTACCAGAGAGGGTCGACTCGCCGGATACGACGACTAGCGCATACTGGACCTAGGCGACTCGATGACCGGAGGCCCAAGATAGCGACTCCAATAGAAAGCCCACCAAAGTACTTATAAGCCCTAATTGGCTGCATATATAGCCATCAAGGGCACCCCCAAGGGGTACGTCATATTAGATCTAGTCTCTTCCACCGCCTCCGGCGACTCCATTGTAATCCAATCTATGAACATATACTGGATTGACAACAGGACATAGCGATCCTCCATCGAGGGGACCTGAACCTGGGTACATCGTGTGCCAATATTCTCCCGAATTCTCCTACATCGTCTTGCTCCCTCTATGTAAGTTACACCCAGTAGCATCTGTCGTGTCAATACCACGACAATAGTAGATGAGTGGGAGATTGGCTTATATAATTCTTCTATAGGAGGTAAATTCTTCACATCTTCAGATTTAATACCCTTTCTTTAAGACATTTATTAGCTTCCTTCATCACTTCATCATTTAGTTCAACCACTCCTCTCTTCTTGGGTGTTGGGGTTGGGGTTGGTTCAGGCACAGTTGGTTCAAGTGTAGTTGACTTAGGTGTAATTGGCTCAGATGTAGTCCAATCATCATAATTCCTGCTTATTTTAGCCATTAATTCCTCAGCTTCCTTGGGATTTTTTTCCTGAAAACACAACCAGCACAACTATCCAGGTATGTCCTAGATTCAACAGTTATTTCATTATAGTATATATCAAGAAGCTCATTTTCAGGTAATGAACATCCAGAATGTGTATGAATTAAAGCACAAAACCTTGCCCATGATTCAGGCAATTTCTTCTCTTCTCCCTGTTTAAAATCAAAAAGTTCCTGCAAAATGGCATGTCGAACACTAGGAGGAGAATATTTCTGAAAGAAAGTAGCAATCAGGGCTATCAATAGATCGAGGAGGTAAGTTATTAAACCAAGCTTTAGCTTTTCCTTTCAATGAAAAAGGGAAAATTTTAGCAACAAAGTAGATGCGCATCTTAATATCATCAGAAAATAAGCCACTCATATTAGAAAGCTCAGTCATATGTGCTATGGCACTTTTATTTTTAGTCTCACAAAAAGGTTCTTTCTCAACAGTGGTTATGTAGGATAAATCTAGAGAGAAATCATAATCCTTATCTTTATGGGAGATGTGGCAAACTTAGCATCAGTAAATAATTTAGGTCTAATAGTACGTCTCTCAAGAAGAATTTTAATAGCACTTCAATAAACTAGATGATACCCCGCGCGTTGCTGCGGAAATATTTGATGTACATTTAAATTAAAATAACAGCTAAAATTAAAGCAACACCACCGAGTTAATTACCACTGTAACTAACTGGTGGAGATAGAAATTATTATTTCATATATTTAGTTACAGGTGAGAGAAAATATTCTGGCATATATAAGTATAACTACTGCTAATTGTTGTAAACCCAAAAGGAGTACATGAGTTTCTAACAACAGCTTGGCAAACCATATTTACATACATCACCATTTGTATTGTACATCGGAGTTTCTAACAACAGCTTGGCAGATCATAGTTGCATAAATCACCATTTGTACTATACATCGCACAACAAATGTGTTCAAGTCAAAAATTAAGAAAAATGGAATATTAGAAGACTACATGAATTCAAAGCATCGAGAGAGAAACCGGTATGCATAACACCTAATGGACACACATAGGCTCGGTCTCAAAGGGTAATTAACGGAATATGTTAGGTGGGAAAACACTACTCCAGTAATGCATAGCATTGTCTCAAGGTACTAATTGGCCGATGAGCTATGAATGTGATAAAGTTTCTCCACTCCAATCCAGTATTCAATCACATTATGTGGATGGCAGATACTGGAGAATACTAATCACTTAGTTTATGAAGTTCTGTCGATAGCCATAAAAATGTGAAAAATAAACCCGATGAAAAATAATAATTGTATGAGACGATAAATGTTCTTACATTTAAAGACATGAATCACGTCCATAGCATGACCTGTTTG
Source organism: Avena atlantica (assembly GCA_910589765.1). NCBI lineage: Eukaryota > Viridiplantae > Streptophyta > Magnoliopsida > Poales > Poaceae > Avena > Avena atlantica. The sequence continues at coordinate 302,585,978 of OU342738.1, forward strand.
ATTCGTTGGCCGCAACTTACCATAGATATGAGGTGGAACTTTGAGGACCTGGAGTCGACTTACAACTCATGTGCTGTCGCACTTTGCATATGCCATCTTAACAGTACGGAAAATCCCAATACATGCGATAAAAAGTAAGACCCTTATTTTCTGTCTAGAATGAGATTAGATTCCTGAAATGTTGTTAATCTTGTAGGTCTACAGCACATTGAATTCAAAATTATTGGTATAAAGTCTTCAAAAAAGGGAGCGCATGCAACTTAACTGAAATTATGAAATACCTGCTCTAGTTTGCTATGCCAACAATTCCTTGAAGCAATAAATTTAAAGTGTATCACATCAAGAATGTTTGAACTGCATCATTTGTGGAAGAGTTTTTTTCCTTTTCAGGTTATATGGTGTGTTACCTGCAGCAGTAAAATAACAGTGGGCCTTGCAATTAGTCACAGATAAATTATTATTAGCCACTATCTTTTAGATTAGTTGTTACCTTTCAGATCAACCAGTTAAAAATGAGAATAAGAGGCGTGCCAATTTTGAGCCTATCAAGTTTCTGGGTTGCTGTACATATCCGTACATCATAAAGTTTAGGCCAATATTTCTTGCGTACTTGAAAAGGATAATAATTCAAGTGGAAATGCTGTCACGTATGACTGAAGAGAAACAGGTGAGATCCAGAATCCTGTCAACAATTCATCAGGAAAAAATGGCCTTTGAAACGAATCTGGAAAGGTAAAATGAAAAGTGTATTAGTTTGCCTAAGTTAAAATAGTTTTTGAAGCGAATCTTCAATAGTAGAATAATGTGAAATATAGTTAACTTTTGCCAGCTCGCTACTACAGATCAGTAAGGAAACCTTATAAAATTGGAAGAGATAAACATGAAAATAGTTGGAACTAAAGGATATCCCCAAATAGGTACGCACCTTGAGACTAAGAAATGACCTTCAATCCGGTTCTGATGAACTTTCAATAGCTTTACCTCGGGGTGCCAAAATAAATCCCCAATACAATGAGCTGATATACCAATCCTAGCCGGACCTCCTTCAAATTTCTATCTCACCAATTTTGAACCCCAGTCTGGAGCAAGAAGAAATGGGGAGAAGACGGGGAGGAGTGGCTCACCGCGGCGGCAGTATGAGCTCTCTCGCAAATGCTCACCGACGATGGGGCGATGCGAATCCAATATAACCGTAGGCATACCACCGAGGACTTCTCGTATTCCTCCTGATCCTTCATCAGTTACCGGAGTAGTTGTTTCACGTGGGGAGAGGAAGAGAAAGCGATATGGTGGACTGGTGGACATTGATTGAGAGGTGGAAGACAACGTTGCATGCGCTCGGGCTATGTGGGTGGATCCAGATGCGTTGTGGAAAAAAGAAATAGCCCGGATGAACGATGGCCTAGAAGGCTAAGGGCTAACAAAGCGTTAATATGGCTTTTCATGCTAATACATTTATTTGCAGTTTAAAATAAAACAAAAAAGAAAATTAGTGAGAAACTATTTAGTGGTGGGCCTGACATAGCTGCATGTCGAGAGAAATATGTTAGTGGGGGTGATCTTCTTAGTTATATAGGATTCGTCAGTCAATTCAATATAACCATCATTAATATCATAGCTAGGTCTCTCTCTAGACTCAGGCAAGCTAACATGTGTAGTAATATCTTTATAGGAGTTTCAGGGTTTCCCATTATAGTTCTAGCAATTATAACATCTAGGAAAAGACCTAATGAACCACTCTTATCAAGCATAGTAGAAGTAACATCCTGAGTATCAGAAGCAATTTTAGATTCAGCAGTAGTAGTACCAGTATGTGTAACATGTGTATGTGGTGGTGGTGTAAGAAGCTTACTCATAATAGATGGTGAATCAAAAGCAACAGAGGTGTTCAGAACTGTACCTCTTCTTGTAGTGGATGGTAAAATAGGAACTTTTCCATCACGAGTTTTACCCATGATGAATGGATAGCAGTGAACAATAATAATTTTAAGTGAACTTTATAAATAAAGTTATGCTCCCCAGCAACGGCGCCAGAAAATAGTCTTGATGACCCACAAGTATAGGGGATCGCAACAGTCTTCGAGGGAAGTTAAACCAAATTTATTTCGACACAAGAGGAGTTAAAGAATATTTATAAGCCTTAACGACTGAGTTGTCAATTCAGTTGCACTTTGAAATAGTCTTTCTCACAGTAGTTTATCAGTAGCAACAGTTTTGTAGTAGCAATATCAAAGTAACAGTAGTAGTAAAATAAAGGCAGTAGTAACAATTATAGTAAACATCAGGATTTTAGTGCGGCAGGCATAGGGATGGATGGACGGGCGTTGCATGGACAAGACTATTCATATAATATCAATACCAAGGGCATTTGCAGATAAATAAGATAAACCATCCAAGTACTAAATAATCATAGGCATGTGTTCCATATATAGTCATACATGCTCGCAATGAGAACTTGCACAACATCTTTTGTCCTTCCAGCCCGTTGTAGCGGGGCCTGATGGGTATCTACTGGCAATTAAGGTACTCCTTTTAATAAAATACCAGAGCAAAGCATTACACTACATGAACACACGTGATCCTCACATCACATCCATCCCCTCCGGTTATCCCGATTTCTGACACTTCGGGGCCTCGGGTTCCAGGCAATAATATGTGTAAACAACTTGCAGGTAAGATCACAAACAATAATATCATCATGAATCAATAACATGTTCAGATCTGAGATCATGGCACTCGGGACCTAGTGACAAGCATTAAGCACAACAAGTTGCAACAATGTCAAAAAACACTAACAATAGATACTAGGCACCATGCTAACAACCTTATCCAATTAATGATAGATCTCATCCAATCCCTACCATCCCCATAGCCTACTACGGGGGATTACTCACTCATGGATAGGGGAATCATGGATGGTTGATGGAGAGGCGTTGGTGATGATGATGGCGATGATCTCTTCCAATTCTCCGTCCCGGCAGGGTGCCAGAAGGGAGTTTCTGGTTTCGAATCGCAGTTTCTGGTGGTGGCGGCGCATCGGAACTCTCTCTGGAAAAAAACGCCGAACCCTCATGTGTTTTTAGGTTAGAGGGTTTATGTAGGTGAAGGGATAGGTCGAGGGGGTTCCCGAGGCGGCCACACCACCCCCTGGCGTGGCCTGGCCTGGTGTTGGCGTGTTATTGACGCCTCATTGGGAGACCCCAAGAGCAAGGTGTGATGAGCACAGCAGCAAGTTTTCCCTCAGTAAGAAACCGAGGTTATCAAACCAGTAGGAGGAAGAAAACGACTCCAAGGTGTTGCTAACAACTTGGAAACCTGCACAACAAAAATTCAAGACTTTGCCCCAACAGACAATGAGGTTATTGATGACGCCCAGCACTGTCGTGGAACGCTTCGTTGGAAACCCCAAGAGCAAAGTGCGATGAGCACAACAACAAGTTTCCCCTCAGTAAGAAACCCAGGTTATCGAACCAGTAGGAGGAAGGAAACGTCTCAAAGGTGTTGCAATAAACATGGAAACCTGCAAAACACAAACTCAAGACTTTGCCCCAACGAATCAGTGAGGTTGTCAAGCTCACCAGTTTGCTGTAACAAAGGATTAAACGTATGGTGTGGAAGATGATGGTTTGCAGCAAGTAAACAGGTAACCGTGGAAGATGTATCAATGGTAAAGATTGGACCAGGGTTCATAGTTCGCTAGAGGTGCTCTTCTTAGATAAACAACATGGCATGAAGGGTAAACAAATTACAGCAGGGCAATTGACATGAACTGAGCATGGCATGACAATGCAATACTAGACAAAAAGATCCTATAAGATTCGATGGGGCAATACAACAATATACATAGACTGCCACTGCATCTATCACTAGAAGTCCACCTTCAAGTTATCATCTGAACCCTCTCCAGTATTAAGTTGCAAGCAACAGACAACTGCTTTAAGCAAAGTGTGTAAGGTAAACAATCCACTTGTTCCATGAACAAGAGACCGTTGTTTTCTCCCTAGTGGCAACAACACATCTACAACCGAAAATATTTCTGTCACTTCCCTTGGAAACTAGAGGCATGAACCCACTATCGAGCATAAATACCCCCTCTTAGAGTCACTAGCAACTACTTGGCCAAGATAGATACTAATAACGGAGAGCATGCAAGATCACAAACAACACAGACATGATAGAATCAAATAGACAAATCCATTAACCAATCTGACATAGTAATCTCAATATCCATCGGATCCCCGCAAGCACAACATGCATGATTACAAATAGATTAGATCTTGATCATGAACGGAACTCACAAGATCTATACATGAAAGCACAAGGAGGAGATACAACCATATAGCTACTACATAGACCCGTAGTCCAAGGTGGAACTACTCACGCTTCATACCAGAGGCTGGCATGATGAAGAAGAAGGCCTCCGGGATGATCTCCCCTTCGGCAGGGTGCCGGGAAGAACTTCAGACCCCCCGATCTAGGGACGATGGTAGCGACGGCTACATAAGGTTTCGTGGAGTTTTGATCGGGTGCTTAGGGTTTCGGCATCGGGGGCTTATTATAGGCGAAGATGCGATGTTGGGGGGCCGCCAGGGGGCCCACACCCTGCCCAGGCGCAGGCCTACCCTAGGTCGCGCCTGGTGGGGGTTGTGGCCACCCTATGGCGCCCCTCCGTCTCTCCTCTAGACTTCGTGTTCTCGATGGAATATTGACTTTGGCTTTTGTCCCGTCCAATTCCGAGAATATTTCCTTACTAGCTTTTCTGGAACCAAAAACAGCAGAAAACAGGCAACTGGCACTGTGGCAACTTGTTAATAGGTTAGTACCAGAAAACGTGTAAAAAGCACCTCAAAGTGTGGACAAAGCAAAGCAAAGTAGATACTAAACAAGCATGAAACATCAGAAATTATAGATACGTTTCCAACATATCAAGCATCCCCAAGCTTAACTCCTGCTCGTCTTCGAGTAGGTAAGTGACAAAAAAAATATTTTTTGAGGTGACATGCACCATCAAAACCAAAATCAAACCATTTGCAAGCATTGAAAGTTGGGATCAAAGAACTCTAAACATGTGCATGAAAGATGGAGTTCTAACAATAACACAAAGTAACTATGCATGCAACATGAAAGGCTACAAACAAAGATCATTAATAACATGCATTGAAAAACGTTTGTTTGTTCCACATACAGAAACCATGGCATAGTGGCATTCAGCTTGTCCCTCATAGAGTAGCAAATAAATGCATAGGACACCTTCAAAGTTCATAAGAGTGACTAGATACAAATAGGTCAAGAACAAGCAATGTCACAATATGCATCAATCAATAAGTTTTGAGACACTGCACATAAAACTAAGAATGACAACTATGCTCTCCTTAAGATAAACAAACATGGCAAAGTAAACAGTAACAGTGGAAGATGTATCAATGGTAAAGATTGGACTGGGGTCCATAGTTCACTAGAGGTGTTCTCCATAAGATAAACAAACATGGCATGCTGGGTAAAAGAATTACAGCAGGGCAATTGACAGGACTAATCAAGGCATAACAATGCAATACTAGGCATTCATGATCCTATGAGATTCGATTGGTTAATACAACAAGATACATAGACCGCCATCCAACTGCATCTATGACTAGTAATCCACCTTCAGGTTATCATCCGAACCCCCTCCAGTATTAAGTTGCAAGCAACAGATAACTGCTTTAAGCAAAGTGTGTAAGGTAAACAATCCACTTGTTCCATGAACAAGAGACCGTTGTTTTCTCCCTAGTGGCAACAACACATTTATAACCTTAGAGATTTTTGTCACTTCCCTTAGATTAAATAGAGTCATGAACCCACTATCTAGCATAAATACCCCCTCTTGGAGTCACTAGCATCTACTCGGCCAACATAGCTACTAGAAACGGAGAGCATGCAAGATCACAAACAACATAGACATGTAGAATCAATAAGACAAAACCATTAATTAATCTGACATAGTAATCTCAATATCCATCAGATCCCCGCAAACACAATATGAATGATTAGAAATAGATGATCGTGATCATGAATGAAGCTCAAAAGATCTAAAAATGGTAGCACAAAGGAGGATATACAACCATCTAGCTACTACATGGACCCGTAGTCCAAGGTGGAACTACTCACGCTTCATACCGGAGACTGGCATGATAAAGAATAAGGCCTCTAGGATGATCTCCCCTCCGACAGGGTGCCAGGAAGAGCTTTAGATCCCCCCGATCTAGGGACGATGGTGGCGGCGGCTACAGACGATTTCGTGGAATATTGATCGGGTACTTAGGGTTTCTGCATCAGGGGATCTTTATAGGCGAAGAGGCGAGGCAGGGACGACCAGGGTGGTCACACCCCCAGGCGCGTCTAACCCTAGCCCGCCCCGCCAGGGGATGTGCCCCCCTGGTGCCTCCCCCCGTCTCGTATTCTGGCTCCTTGTTCCCCACGGTAAAATATTGACTTTGGCTTTTGTCCCGTCCAATTCCGAGAATATTTATTTTTTGCCTTTCTGGAACAAAAAACAGAAGAAAACAGGAAACTGGCACTGTGGCATCTTGATAATAGGTTAGTATCAGAAAACACATAAAAACACCTCAAAGTGTAGATAAAGCAAAGCAAAGTTGATACTAAACAAACATGGAACATCAAAAATTATAGATACGTTTCCGATGTATCACCTGGCCCGCGCAACCAGGTGGTGTGGGCCCCTCTTCTGGTTCCGTGAGTATTCTGGTAAAATAGGAGTTTTGCGATATTTTCCGGGATTTTTCCTAAAAGTTGATTTCCTGCATAAAAACAAGACACCAAAGCAATTCTCTGAAAAGAACATCAATCCATGTTAGTTGTATCTAAATCACACAAATTAGAGGAGAAACAATAGCAACAGTGTTTGAGAAAGTAGATACGTTTTGGACGTATCACTATCTAAGGTATAAAAGCTATCTAGATAATTGCCCCCATCACCGTTTGCCCGATTGGTTAATCACTATACTTTCTATGGAGGGCTTAATAATAAAAATAGAACAAGCCTAGACACCACTTCTAATGGTAGTTTTCTATCTTATACCTATGATGAAGCCTAGAAATTAATAATGAAAATGAGGAAGAAAACAGAAAATCTTAAAGATGAGGAGAACATTATGAATAGTTATTCTGAATATGCTTGTGTTAACGATTTTCTTGCAGATGAAAGGACTTGTGCGATGATTAAAACCCTCAGTATTGATTCTTATGCATTGAGAATTATGCAGGGCATCTACAGGTACCTATAGAATGGGAACCTTATAAACCCCTCGAAGAAAAGAAGCATGCAAGAGAAAGTGCATCCATGGTAGAGTTTTCCTCTGAACCTATTCAAGAGAATATCAAGAAAAAATGCAGGGAGGAAGAACACATAAGGAGAAGATTAAATAAACCAGAAAAGAACCCCGAAGCTACCAATGGAAATATTGTTATATTGAAGGATCTTATGGAAACACGAACCATGGATAATGAAGTGGTTATGCTAGACTTTGAAACTTCGGAATTCATCGAAGGTAAGATATGAGGCAACAAAACTTCTAACTATGACTCCTATATATTATGGAGAAACCTTTTCATACAGAATTTGTAAGCCAATATCCACTATAAACATTATGACTTCATCACTTTATGAGGAACTTCGCTACAATTTAAATAATTCAGATGTGGAACCGGTAGACACTACTATTAAATTGTCTAATAGAACTAATATAAAACCAGAAGGTGTTATTAAAAATGTCTATGTCTTTATTGGATCACTTATGTACCCCCTTGATTTTCATATTATTGATATGCCTCGAGATATTTTTTGTCCTATTCTTTTAGGCAGGGCTTTTGTCTCTATAACCAAAGCTCGAATTGATAATAAAAAGGAGACTATTTCAATTATGTTTGGAGTAGAGGAAATGACATTCCACTTTGACAAACTAAAGAAGAGGCCATATTAAGTGGAAGATATCAAGGAAGGGAAAACGATTGCCGAGCTAGCCACAATTCATTTTAGCACTCCGCAAGATGAATTAGATAGGAGCTTAGTTAATTGGGAAGAGGCACCAGATGATGAGGAAATCGAAGACATGGATGATTATCTTGATTCCATTCCGGAAGCACAAAATCCACATGACTATGAAGAACTGGTAAGAAAAGGAGACGAAGAACTGATATGTCGTAAACGTATCTATAATTTTTGATGTTCCATGCTTGTTTAGTATCAACTTTGCTATGCTTTGTCTACACTTTGAGGTATTTTTATACATTTTCTGGGACTAACCTATTAACAAGATGCCGGAGTGCTAGTTGCATGTTTTCTGCTATTTTTAGTTTCAGAAAAGCTAGTAAGGAAATATTCTCGAAATTGGGCGGGACAAAAGCCAAAGTCAATATTTCACCAAAACGAACACAGAGACCGAAGGGCAGCCGAAGGGGATCCACAGGGCAGCCGCACCCCCCAGGCGCAGGCCCACCCTAGGCCATGCCAGGACAGGGTGTGGGCCCCCTGGCCGCATCCCTGCCTCGCCTCTTCACCTATAAAAGCCCCCAGATGCCAAAACCCTAAGAACCCGATCAGATCTCCACGAAACAGTCCGTAACCGCCGCCACCATCGTCCCTAGATCGGGGGATCTGAAGCTCTTCCCGGCACACTGCCGGAGGGGAGAGATCATCCCGGAGACCTTCTTCATCACCATGCCAGCCTCCAGTATGATGCGTGAGTAGTTCACCCTTGGACTATGGGTCCATACGGTAGCTAGATGGTTGTTTCTCCTCCTTTGTGCTATCATGTTTAGATCTTGTGAGCTCCATTCATGATCAAGATCATCTATTTTGGAATCATACATGTTGTGTTTGCGGGGATCCGATGGATATTGAGATTACTATGTAAGATTGATTATTGATTCTATCATGTCTTATGATTATTAATTCTATCATGTCTTATGATTATTGATTCTATCATTTCTATGTTGTTTGTGATATTGCATGCTCTCTGTTTCTAATAGCTACCTTGGCCAAGTAGATGGTAGTAACTCCAAGAGGGAGTATTTATGTTCGATAGTGGGTTCATGCCTCTATTAAATCTGGGGAAGTGACATGAATCTCTAAGGTTATAGATGTGTTGTTGCTACTAGGGAGAAAACAACAATCTTTTGTTCATGGAACAATTGAATTGTTTATTTTACACACATTTCTTAATGCAGTTATCCGTTGCTTGCAACTTAATACTAGAGGGGGTTCGGATGATAACCTGAAGGTGGATTACTAGTCATAGATGCAGTTGGATGGTGGTATATGTATATTGTTGTAATGCCCAATCAAATCTCAAAGGAATTATGATGTCTAGTATTTGCATTATTATGCCTTACTCAGTCCTGTCAATTGCCCCGCCGTAATTTGTTCACCCAACATGTTATGTTATTTATCTTAAGGAGAACACCTCTAGTGAACTGTGGACCCCGGTACAGTCTTTACCATTGATACATCTTCTACTGTTACTGTTTACTTTCTGCAAGCAACCATTATCTTCCACACTATATATTTAATCCTTTGTTTTTAGCAAACAAGTGAGATTGACAACCTCACTGTAAGTTGGGGCAAAGTTTTGAGTTTGTGTTGTGCAGGATTCCAAGTTGCTAGCAATACCTTGGAGTTGTTTCCTTCCTCCTACTAGTTCGATAACCTTGGTTTCATAACTGAGGGAAAAATTATTATTGTGCTCATCACACCATCCTCTTGGGGTATCCCAACGAAGCTCTACGGTGATTTGAGCTCATCAAGAACCTCCGCCAATTGAATTAAAATGACTTCCAGATAATATGAGGTATGGGTTTTTAGATAATGAAAATAAATGTCCTGTTATTATTAGTAAAAAATTATCAGAAAATGAAAAAAATAAACTCATTTCAGTATTGATCAAGCATCGTGAAGCATTTGGATATACTCTAAGTGATATCAAAGGAATATATCCATCTATCGTAACACATAAGATTACCATGCTTGAAGATGATGTACCTGTTTGACACACAGAGAAGGCTTAATCCAAAAATGAAGGAAGTAGTAAGAAAAAAAGTTATACGCTTATTAGATGTCGGCGTAATATATCCTATTTCTGATAGTAAATGGGTTAGCCCAACTCATTGCATACCAAGACATGGGGGTCTTGATGCTGTCATGAATGAGGATGGTGAGCTAGTTCCTATAATACCTATTATTGGATATCGCGTGTGCATTGATATTAGAAAACTAAACCGTGAGACACGGAAAAATCATAAACATATACCGTTCATGGATAAATTTTTAGAAAGACTTAGCAATATTATTATTTTTGTTTTCTTGATGGTTATTCCGATTATTCTCAAATTTCTATACAACCCGAAGATCAAGAGAAAACAACTTTCACATGTCCTTATGGTACATATGCTTATAGATTAATTCTTCTTGGCTTATGTAATGCAACAACAACTTTTCAAGAATGCATTTTAAAAATCTTTGATGATCTTGTTGAGAATACTATGGAAGTTCTAACAAATGATTTTGTTGTTTGTGGAACAACATTTGATAATTGCCTTTATAATTTAACCAAATTTTTTGCAGAGATGCGGGCAATCAATTTTTTTTTTTGAATTGGGAGCAATGCCATTTCATGGAAAGATAAGGTAATAGATAAGACTAATATAAATGCTATAGAAAATCTTCCAATACCTCAGGACATAAAACACTTAAAAATGTTTCTGGGACATGCAGGTTTTACAAGCGTTCTATAAAAGATTTTGCTAAAATAGCTATGCTTCTCACTAACCTTCTTGAGAAATAAACTTCGTTCTACTTTGCATTGCAGGCTTTGAAAACCTTAAAAACAAATTAGTTTTAGCACCTATCATGCAATCTCCAAAATGGGATGAACCTTTCGAAATCATGTGTCATGCTAGTGACAATGCTTTAGGAGTTGTATTAGGACAGCGATACGGGAAAAATTTAAATGTTATTCATTATGCTAGTAGAACTCTTAATAAGATCCAGAATAATTATGCTACTACAGAAAAAGAGTTCCTGGCTATAATTTTTGCTTGTGACAAATTTAGATCTTACATCATTAATTCTAAGGTAATAGTTCATACAGATCACCAAGCTTTGCATCACCTCCTTGTGAAAAGGATGCAAAGCCCAGGTTGATTAGATGGGTTTTATTACTGCAAGAATATGATTTGCAAATAGTAGATAGGAGGGGTAAGGATAATCTGGTAGAAGATCATCTCTCTAGGATGGAGGAAATAATTACTGACCCCATACCTATAAACGAGTCATTTCTGGGAGAATATTTAGCAAATGTTGAAATCGCTGATCCTTGGTTTGCAGATTATGCTAATTATCTTACAGGAAAATTTATACCTCCTGGTATGACAAGAAATAAAAGAATGAAATTATTTAATGATCTTAAATATTACTTTTGGGATGATCCTTTTTGTATCGTCATGGACCTAATGGAATGATTCAAAAGTGTGTTCCTAAGCATGAAATGAATGCAATTTTGCAAGCTTGTCATGACAACCCGTATGGAAGACATCAGACTTCAATCCGGATTCTATTGGCCCACCTTGTTCAAGGATGCACACATGTATGTAGAACATTGTGATGCTTGCCAGAAAAGAGATAATATAGGCAGAATACAAGAGATGGCAATGAAATATAGTCTTATAATTGAACCATTTGATGTGTGGGGAATGGATTACATGGGACCCTTTATAGAATCAAATGGCTACACTCATATTCTTGTTGATGTCGATTATGTTACTAAATGGGTTGAAGCTATTCTAACAAACCATGCAGATGTAGCTACTTCAGTGAAGATGATCAAGGATGTCATATTCTCCAGGTTTGGAGTTCCTAGATTTTTAGTTACTGACGGTGGTTCTCATTTTATGAAAGGAACTTTCAGGAAGATCCTCTACAAATATGGAGTAACTCACTATGTCGCTTCACCATATCATCCTCAAACAAGTGTTCAAGTGGAACTCTCTAATAGAGAACTAAAGACCATACTCGAGAAGACAATGGATAAATCAAGAAAAGATTGGTCATACAAGCTAAATGACACTCTTTGGGCATACAGAACTGCATTTAAAAATCCAATGGGTATGAAACCATATAAGATGGTATACATTAAGGCGTTCCATCTACCTTTAGAATTGCAACATAAAGCCTTTTGTGCAATCAAGAACTTAAACTTTGATTTTAAAGCAGTAGAAGAAAAACATTTATTAGACATTCATGCTTTAGATGAGTTTAGAAGTGAGGCTTATGAAAATGCTAGATTGTTTAAAGAAAAAGTAAAAAGATGGCATGATAGAAAAATAGAAAATAAGGTTTTTAAGAGTGGAGACAAGGTTTTGCTCTATAATTCTCGTCTTAAGTTGTTTCCATGAAAGCTCAGATCAAAGTGGGAAGGCCCCTATATAGTTGAAGAAGCTTATGCATCGGGAGCAGTGAAGCTCTAGGGGAAAACACCCTCTCTTTCAAGGATGGTAAATGGAAAATGCTTGAAGCATTATCGAGCAAACTAATATATAAGTCCAGTCACCATACGAGTGATTACCCCAAAAGAAATGATTGAGCAAAAGTATGGAAGGAATGGCAACTGGAAGAAGGATAAAAATCGAGACTAAATGAGCAACATCACGATCAAGCTATTGACCATAAAAGAGCGTTGCATGGGAGGCAACCCATGTGAAATAAAAGGTTTGAGTAAAATTTCAAACTTTCAATTAAGATTTAGCTGTGTTGAATAAGGAACACTTAAGGTATAATGAAGTAGAAGAAGTTTGATGATGCTAAAATCTCGTTCAATGGATATTAATGTTGGTCGAAAATTAAGTTGCTATTTTCCTATCAAAACTTGGTATTTCATTAAGTTTCAGGTTAATAAAGAATTCTCGGAGAAACAGGTAATTTTTGGTGATTCCAGAAGGTTTAACGACCAACTATACAGCGAGAATAAAAATTCCTACCATATAGTTGAGGTCGTATAGTTATCGACCCCATCTCCGAAAATTTGTTCCTCGGTACAGATGGTTTAACGGCCAACTATATGGTGGGGTCAAAAATCCCGGCTGTATAGTTTCGGCCGTATAGTTGTTACCTCCATAGATAAAAAGAAGAACTTAAAAGTCGGTTCATAACTATACAGCGGGACCTATACGAGTCACACCCGTATATTTGCTCGTTACAAGGGAGGACTAGGGTTTTCGACCTCCCCTTTTAAAGACGATTGCATCTAACCTTTTTCATTAAGTTTTCATAGAGCTATAGCCTCCAGCCTCGAAAAATCCTCTCCTTACCTATACAAGCCCCTTCTAACAATATCCATGCAGCGAAGCCATGCAGCCCTTCCATGTCGACAACATTTGGAGGAAGAAAGAAGAGAAGCCCGTGAAGAGGATCGAAGGAGTAGAACCTAAAGAATCATCATCATCCAGCTCGGAGATCAAGCCTCTGCCAAGCTGGGAGGACATGTTCCCGCAAAGGATGGATATGATGAGGCAAGCGAAGCAGAGAAAGAGCAAGGATGAGTATATCCCTAATCTGATGCATCCCATCCTACGGACGCACCTCCATCTACAACATCTAGTCCCCCAAGTGGACCAATGACTCGCGCCCGAGCCAAGATCCTACAAGCTAAGGTTAAATCACTCATTTCCTCATGTGATTTTGGTCTACCTTTGGATGGCTTGCTACTTCATGCAACTACGTTGTGTATCCTCATCTATGAAGCAACATCACCACACCAAGCCCCCAAGGAAGAAGGACCAGGAGAAGACGCTGCTGGAGCACTGCACACCGGAATCTCTAGTGTACACAGGAGTCTTCGGTCCTGTACACCGGAGTCTCCGGACCATCCTCCAGTCTGGCCCCAGGAACCAAGCCAGGGACAGTCAGAAGGCCCCTCCGGAGACGGGTCCGGAGATTGACCGGAGTTTCTGGCCCAGACCGGAGTCTCCGGACCCAACACCGGAGTCTCCGGCCTGCTCGACGCTAGGCATGTCAAGGCCTTTTGGGCCTGGCCCATGTAAACCCCAGTTTCGCCCCAACTTCCAGTTTTATCCCTAAACTACCCCTGTTTAAGTGGCTGGCCTATATAAATCCCCACCCCTCTACTTTAAACCCTAGACTTGGATAATTGTAGTTGAAGACACCCCCTTGAGGATCTATCAACTATTTGTCTCGTGCTCCTTGATAAGGAGCACCAAATTATGCACAAACCTCTTGGATTTTGCCTCGTGCGTTCAAGTTGTACAAGTCCTTGGGATCTCGGTGTCTCGTGCCCATGTAGCCAAGATCTCATCAAGCCTCTCACCCCCGTTGTTGGTCGTGGGAGAGTGTCTTGCCCAACGCTGATCCTAGCGATTGTGTTGGACCGGTTGCCACCAGCGTGAACTATCGGCTTGTATCGTTTCTTCGTGTGTGTGTGTTCATCGAGTTCTTCACGTGTGTGTTCATGGATTTCATCCCCTTTCCCCTTCCACCGCTTTCCCCTCGATTCCCACAGAATTCGTGAAAGATCGGGCCACCCCAAGGGGTCACCCCTAACATATTGGTATCAAGAGCAAGGTTGATCACGAATTTCCCCTCAATTTTTCTTCTACCCACCATAAATTCGAAATTTTCCCAAAAATAGCCCCAATTTGCCTTTGGATCGATCTATCGTTTTGGAGCGTTATTTCTGGTTTTGATCCGACCAAATCTTGTCTAAGGTGTTGGTACAGCTTTTGCGTGCGTTTCCCAGCCCAATTTTGGCCAATTTTTCGCGGATTTGAGGACTCTAGGCGTGAATTTCCGCTCAAGAACATGAGCAGATTTTCCAAACCGGAGTCTCCGGCCCTGTGCATCGGAGTCTCCGGCCCTGGACGCAAGTTTTGACTTTTTCCTTTTTTCTGCATTGGCTAATCTGTCCGCTTGTTGTTTGTGTTCCGTGTGCGTGTCACCAATTAACAGATAGCTTCCGCAACATCGCCCGCGCTCTTCGACACCACGGACCCCAAACTCTTCCCCGCTCCATCGACACAAGATCATCATCAACAACTAAGGTATAACTTGTGTCAACCCTTGTAGCCATATCTTCCTTTGTGTGTACCTATCCTATGAGAGCAACTCATTTTGTGTTTGTCTAAGCATTGTGCACTTGCCATTGGAAAGTGAGGGTGTGAGGGAAAATATAAAAGTTAACATAGTAGCATAGAAAGGGAGATAACGAAAAAGAATCAAAAAAAAGAAGAAAAAGAAAAATAGAAAGATACATAGTCTCCCAATACAAAGAGAGTATCAAGCTTGTAAGCAAAAGAGAGAGGACAAAGCGCGCCAAGGCAAGTGCACAAATACGTTGCTTACCCTCTTTTGGCAAACGAGTTGTGGTCTCTCCTTGAGTTGGCACGACAACCGAGCGTAGTCTTCGTTAGCCCTTTTGTGCTCACTTCCATAGTCATGCTAACCCCATTTTTCTCCACGCGTGTGTGTAGTCGTAGGTTCTCGTCACCTTTTGAGTTGACCATTCCCTTTTGACTTGAGTTTTGTTGGATATTCTCCACTTTTTACTATCCTTTTCGTTTGGTTGGTTCTTTGGCTTTCCACCCTCCTTTCCACCAAAATCTTTTGAGAGTGTAGTTCCTTGTGTGTGAGTCTCTTTGCGATTTCACTTGGCAAGCTTTTAGCTCTCTTGTGTGGCAATTGGTTTGATACAATCTGCAAGGTGAGGTAAAAGGCTAACTCTCCATGTTTCTCCTCCATATACAACCCTTGTCGGCTTTGCATCATGGACAGGAATGGCGAGTCGTCCCAACCACCACCACCTCTAGAGGACGACACACAATACATGACAAGATGGGATCATTGGAAGGTCCGAGGAGAATTCAATTACCGTTGTGAAGCCCTTGAGCGACGCCAAGACGAACAATTTAGCGAAGCCCGAGTGGAGTTCAAGAACATCGACAACCGCTTCGAAGAAGTCCGAGGACAAATGCATGCCATGCAACACAACCTCGGCCATCAAAATGAAGCTCTTGGTCGCGCCCTCGCCGCAACGGATGAGAAGCTTGGTCTAGCAAGGCCACGATCGCGCGACTCAAGATCGTCACGGCACTCCTCAAGTGAATCAAGCGCTCCTCGCCGTCACGCTTCAAGGCACCAAGATGGACCCGTCCTTCACTCCATGAGCTCTTCGCAATCGGTACCATCTCCGCGACACGCTGCGACGTCAAGCTATGATGGTGACCTCTCCGCAAGACCTCCAAGACGTGAAACGAACCGTCCACAACCAAGGGCACTCGTGATTCAACAAGAGCAACCTCACGTGGACCATCAAGCCCATCGCCAACGTCATGTCCCGTCAACAACAAGTGAAGCATCCGAAGTGGACGAACAAGATCGTCGTCGGCGTGAAGCACTTGAAGATCCACCAAGGCGTCATCATCGACATGAACGTCAACGTAGACAACATGATCACCATGACGAGCCTCCTCCACATCGAGAAGAAAGGGAGCATCCCATTGCGCATATGGCTCGACGTCCTCCTCCCCACATGGCGCGAGACAATGCTCATCGTCATCAACCTCGACAAGAACAAGAGCAAGCTCCTCAAGCTCATCGTGAGGACCAACAACCTCCTCCTCGTCCTCAACCGCGCCAACAACACGAGCAAGCTCCCCAAGCTCGTCATCAAAATCAAGTTCCACCACCAAACGCGGAACCGCAACAACCGCAAGGGCAACGCAACCATCACCAAGCAAGACATGAGAGATCGGATGATGATGATGGCCACCAAAATCATGGCAACTGCCGCCACCGGAACCGCAATGAAGAAGAAACTTTCGGCAAGCTCAAATTCACCATGCCCAAGTTCAATGGTTCCAATGAACCCGAAGAATATCTCTCGTGGGAACTCAAGGTTGACAAGATCTTTCGCATGCACAACTATAGCAATGAGAAGATGATGGCCATGGCATCCCTCGAGTTTGATGAGTATGCCAACCTTTGGTGGGAACAAGTCCAACTCGCTCGTGAAGCAAAAGAAGAGCCTCCAATCTCAACTTGGCAAGATATGAAGGCTCGTATGAGATCCCGCTTTGTTCCTTCGCACTACACGCGTGACCTTTTCAATAAGCTTCAAACACTTAGTCAAGGGACAAAGACCGTGGAAGAGTACTTCAAGCAAATGGAGCTCAACATGATCCGTGCCAACATTGAAGAGCGTGATGAACAAACAATGGCACGTTTCCTCAATGGCTTGACCCATCCAATCAAGCGCATCACCGAGTTCCAAAAGTACAACAATATGGTTGAGCTTGTGCACATAGCATCAAAAGCCGAGCGTCAAGTGCAAGAGGACATCAAGTACAACAAGCCAAAGACGTACTCCACATACAAGCAAGCGCCAACCACTACTCCCACAACACCAAGTGGAAGCTCATCAAGTACCACCAATCTTCCCTTCAAGCCAACACTTCCTCAAGGAAAACCGCCCCCAAGTGGCAAATACACAAAGGATGAACAACCATTCAATGGTGAGTGATACAAGTGTGGAGGCAAAGGACACAAGTCGGCCGCATGTGGAAACAAGAAAGTTTTGTTCATCCACGACAACGGCGATGAAGAATACTTGAGTGAAGATGAGTTTGATGCAAGGGTCAAGGAAGCAATGGCAAGGCAACATTTGGAAGATGACCAAGACCTACTTGTGTGAGAGCATGACACAAGTCCATCGCTTGTCGTCACAAGGGTCTTAACTACTCAAGTCAATGAGAATGAAGACCAAAGATCAAACATCTTTCAAACTCGTGCCGGTATCAATGGGAAGTCCATCAAAGTTGTCATTGATGGAGGGAGTTGCCATAATCTTGCAAGCACGGAATTATGTGAGAAGCTCAACCTCACCCTCCACCCACACAAGAATCCATACCATATACAATGGCTAAGTGACCAAGGGTCCGTCAAGATCAAGCACACCGTTTCGGTAACCTTCTCAATTGGACCATACAAAGACACGGTTGACTGTGATGTGGTCCCAATGACGGTTTGCCATATGTTGCTCGGTAGGCCGTGGCAATATGACAAGCGTGCCTTGCATAATGGTCACATCAACACTTATACCTTCAAATGGCTTGACAAGACTTGTGTTTTGCAACCAATGACTCCTAGCCAAATAATTGCGGACAATGCAAAGGCTTTAGCGAGGGCGCAAAGCACAAAACTTCAATGTGAGAAGAGCGGTGAGCGAGAGAACCACACTATAGTGAGTGAGAGCCACAAGCCAAACTCGAGTGGAAAAACTAAGAGTGTTCTTTTTGCCACCAAAAGTGAGATGAGAGAAGTGCGGAACAACCCATCCATCTTGCACTATGTCCTTGTATGCAAGGGACTAGCGCAAGGAACTAATGACTTGACAAATGTCCCTCCTTCTTTGATGGCTATTTTGCAGGAATTCCAAGTTGTATTTCCCGAAGAGCTTCCTCATGGATTACCCCTTCTTCGCGGAATCGAGCACCGCATCGACCTCATACCCGGCGCTCCACTCCCAAACCGCGCTGAATATCGCATGAACCCGGAAGAGACGAAGGAGATAGAACGACAAATCAACCAACTCGTCTCCAAAGGTTTGATCCAAGTAAGCACTAGCCCTAACGCGGTACCCGTGATTCTAGTTCCAAAAACGGATGATACGTTGCGGTTATGCATGGACTGCCGTCCAATCAATGCTATCACCGTGCGTTATCGACATCCTATACCGCGTCTTGATGACATGCTTGATGAGTTGCGTGGAGCCACTATATTTTCAAAAATTGACCTTCATAGTGGTTACCATCAAATTCGCATGGCCGAAGGTGATGAGTGGAAACCCGCCTTCAAGACCAAGCTTGGTCTCTATGAATGGTTGGTTATGCCGTTTGGCTTATCAAATGCCCCATCTACCTTCATGCGCCTCATGAACCATATCTTGAGATATCTCATTGGGAAGAGTGTCGTTGTTTACTTTGATGACATCCTTGTCTATAGCAAGTCACTAGAGGAGCATGTTACTCATGTTAAGGAGGTCCTTCAAATCCTTCGTCATGAAAAGCTATATGCTAATCTCCCCAAGTGTACCTTTGCAAAAGACAAACTGATTTTCCGTGGATTTGTCGTGTCTTCTAATGGCATTGAAGTGGATGTCTCAAAAGTTAAGGACATACGAGATTGGCCCATCCCTATCAATGTTAGTGATCTTCGTAGTTTTCATGGGTTGGCCGGCTTTTACCGTCGCTTTGTGAAAGACTTTTCTACCATTGCTTGCCCCCTCAACGAATTGACCATTCGTTTGGGGCAAAGCACAACAAAAGGCTTTTGATGAGCTCAAAAATAGGCTCACCGAAGCACCACTTTTTGCATTACCGGATTTCACAAAAACCTTTGAGATTGAATGTGACGCTAGTGGTATTGGCATTGGAGGCGTCCTTATGCAAAATGGGCGTCCTATTGCATACCATAGTGAGAAACTTGATGACGCACGCCTTAACTATCCAATTTATGACAAAGAGCTTTTTGCCTTGGTTTGTGTCCTTCAAGTGTGGCAACACTACCTTTGGCCCAAAGAATTTATCATCCATTCCGACCATGAGTCGTTGAAATATCTTAAGGGCCAAGCCAATTTGAGTAAAAGGCACGCCAAATGGGTTGAGTTCATGGAATCTTTTCCTTAGATTATCAAGTACAAGAAGGGCAAAGATAATGTAGCAGCGGACGCCTTGTCTCGCAAAAACACAAACCTTCTTACGCGACTCGAAGTAAATGTCTTGGGTCTTGATGACATCAAATCTTTGTACGCGTCCGACCCATTCTTTGGATCAATTTTTGCAAAGTGTTCAATAGACAAAGGGGTTGATGATTTCTATTTGCATAAGAGTTTTCTTTTCAAACAAAACAAACTTTGCATTCCGAAGTCGTCTCTCCAAATTTTGCTTCTTCGAGAGTCCCATGGTGGAGGACTTATGGGCCACTTTGGCCGTGACAAGACATATGTCATGCTCTCCACTCACTACTATTGGCCAAAGATGAAGCGCGACGTGGAGCACCACGTCCAACGATGCACTACTTGTGTCCAAGCTAAGTCCAAGTCCAACCCTTTTGGTCTTTATATGCCATTACCTATTCCTCATGCACCATGGTCAGACATTAGCATGGACTTTGTGTTAGGATTGCCTAGATCTAAACATGGACATGATTCTATATTTGTGGTAGTGGTTCGCTTTTCCAAAATGGCACACTTCATTCTGTGACATAAGACCGATGATGCTTCACATGTAGCAAATTTGTTTTTCAGGGAAATAATTCGGCTACACGGTGTACCAAGAACAATCGTCTCAGACCACGACGTCAAATTCATGAGCTACTTCTGGAAGACACTCATGGCCAAGCTCGGCATCAAGCTACTCTTCTCGTCCGCCTCGCATCCTCAAACCGATGGACAAACCGATGTCGTCAATCGAAGCCTTGGCACACTTCTATGTGTGTTGATAAAGAAGAACCTTAAAGATTGGTAGCAATGTATCCCTCATGCCGAGTTCGCCTACAACCGCGCCAAACACTCCACCACCATGAGGAGCCCGTTCATGATCGTCTATGGATTCGAGCCTCTCACCGCGCTCGATATCCTTCCCCTTCCCCTTCATGAACGCTCCAATATGGACGTTGACAAGCGTGCCCAAACAATGAAGAAACTCCATGAAGACACAAGAGCTACGGTCGAGCAACAAGTACTTCGCCAAGCATCAAGGCTGAACAAGAACAAGAATGAGCTAGTCTTCGAAGAAGGCGACCTTGTGTGGATACACTTGAGCAAAGACCGCTTCCCCAATGATCATGACTCCAAGCTCAAACCAAGGGGAGATGGCCCCTTCAAGGTCCTCAAAATAATCAACAACAATGCATACGTCATCGACATACCAACCTCCAAGTACCTAGTGAGCAATACGTTCAACGTCAAGGACCTATCGCTATACCATGGAGAGAATCAAGATGTCAACCATGAAGAGTCGAGGACGACTCTTTCCCAAGGGGGGGAAGCTGATGCAGCCCGTCCTACGGACGCACCTCCATCTACAACACCTAGTCCCCCAAGTGGAACAATGGTCCTACAAGCTAAGGTTAACTCGCTCCTTTTCTCATGTGATTTTGGTCTACCTTTGGATGGCTTGATACTTCATGCAACTACGTTGTGTATCCTCATCTATGAAGCAACATCACCACACCAACCCCCAAGGAAGAAGGATCCGGAGAAGACGCTGCTGGAGCACTGCACACCGGAATCTCTGGTGTACACCGAAGTCTCCGGTCCTGTACACCGGAGTCTCCGGACCATCCTCCGGTCCGGCCCCAAGAACCAAGCTAGGGACAGTAAGAAGGCCCCTCCGGATACGGGTCCGGAGATTGACCGGAGTCTTCAGCCCAGACCGGAGTCTCCGGACCCAACACCGGAGTCTCCGGCCTGCTCGACGCCAGGCATGTCAAGGCCTTTTGGGCCTGGCCCATGTAACCCCCAGTTTCGCCCCAACTTCTAGTTTTATCCCTAAACTACCCATGTTTAAGTGGCTGGCCTATATAAAGCCCCACACCTCTATTGTAAACCCTAGACTTGGATAATTGTAGTTGAAGACACCCCTTTGAGGATCTATCAACTATTTGTCTCATGCTCCTTGACAAGGAGCACCAAATTATCCACAAACCTCTTGGATTTTGCCTCGTGCGTTCAAGTTGTACAAGTCCTTGGGATCTCAGTGTCTCGTGCCCAAGTAGCCAAGATCTCATCAAGCCTCTCACCCCAGTTGTTGGCCGTGGGAGAGTTTGTTGCCTAACGCTGATCCTAGGGATTGTGTTGGACCGGTTGCCACCGGCATGAGCTATCGGCTTGTATCGTGTCTTCGTGTATGTGTGTTCATAGAGTTGTTCGCGTGTGTGTTCGTGGATTTCATCCCCTTTCCCCTTCCACCGCTTTCCCCTTGATTCCCACGGAATTCGTGAAAGATCAGGCCACCCCAAGGGGTCACCCCTAACATAATCCCTATCGTCAGAACATAGGATCTTATTATAAACCTCCTCTAGGTCTATCACCGCTTAAGCCTAAGAAGGCGCGACAAGATGAGATTCATGATAAGATATATCAGTTGGAAAAAGCTTTGAAAGCATGTGTTGAAACTATTAGAGAAGGGATTGACTCATACTAGATGATGAACAAATACCTTGAGAAAAAGGTCAATGGCATCGATGGTAGAGTTTGTTCTTGATTAAAACTATTTTTGAGTTGACAGATGAGAAGAAATTCCTCCAGAAGAAAATTTTGAAGCTTCAATACGACATGACCGAGCTCAGCATCCGCCTTACAAGCATAGTTAAAGTTTGCAACATAGGGGAAGAAGGCAATACTCTTCTTACCCTGGAGGAGGAATAGGTACCAACAAGGAGTTATTCGATCCCGTCTGGCTTGATTCCAAGCTCGGGGAGATCTACTATTACAAGTGGTGGAAATCCTTCGCGCGGTGTCATATTATGTGACATAGTTGCAAGGAAAAATACCAAAATTGGTGTATTGATTATGTCTCGAAAAAACCTTCACAAAATTACCTATCATATTTAAGGTTTCACGGCTTTCAGTCCAAATTACCAATGTTATGTGCCAAATCATGGAATAGTTTGTGATACGGTTCCCATATTGTGCACATATGTGCATCTCGGGACTTCAAACAATGTTGCAGTAGGAAGTTTTCTTTTTCGTGGCACAAAAAAGCCATTTTCCAGGCCTAAGAAACGGGCATTTTGTGAATCAACCACCAAAATGCTATTTCAGAATGCTACCATCCCATTTTTCTAAAATACTAGACCACCTTACATGGACGATCTCCCAACCAGGAGATCTCAAACCTTTCTGTCCTTCCCGGATGAAAAATAAAAATGCCTACCGAATCGGTAGGAAGTGGGTCCGGTTTGAACTACAGGTACATGATCTAACGCTCGTGATTTTTTGAAGAAAACATTTTTAGACTCACAATATGTCGTTTTTTCAGATATCCAATGCAAGGTCTAACGAGGCTCATCCCCTATCTTTATGCACGCCGTTTTGACCATAGTTTGAAACAAGAAAAATTCAAAACGGATATAAGAAATTAAAAAATGGTCCGAACAATGTAAATCCTTATCATGGTGTCATATTATGTGATATAGCTGCAAGGAAAAATACAAACTTGGTATATTGATTATATCTAAAAAAAACTTCACAAAATGACCTATCATGTTCGAGGTTTCATGGCTTTCGGTCGAAATGATCAATGTCATGTGCAGAATCACGACATAGTTTGTGATACGGTTCCCATATTGTGCACACATATGCATCCTGGGACGCTGAACAATGTTTCAAGAGAAAGTTTTCCTTTTCGTGGCACAGAAAAGCCATTTTCCATTTTCCGGGCGTAAAAAATGGGGTATTTTATGAAGCAACCACCAAAATATTGTTTCAGAATGATACCATCCCATTTTTTAAAAAAATATTAGACCACCTTACATGGAATATATTCCAACCGGGAGATCTCAAACCTTTCTGTCCTCCTCGGTTAAAAATGACAAATGTCTGCCGAATTGGTAGGAAATGGGTCCAGTTTGAACTATATGCACTGATCTAACGCTCGTGGTTTTTTGAAAAAAATCATATTTATACTCACAATATGTTGTTTTTTTAGAGATCCAATATAAGTTCTAACGAGGCTCATCCCCTATCTTCATGCACCCAGTTTTGACCATAGTTTGAAACATGAAAAATGGTTAATAGTTTAAATAGTTACAATAATTATTTTAGAAAAAAGAAAATGGTTTTGAATTAGTTATTAAATTCAAACACTTTTTATGTTTAAAGTTTTTGAGATTCCAAAATATGCAAAAAAATAGTTAATTCATTTTTAATTGAAAATTAATAGTTTAAATAGTTACAATAATTATTTTAGAAAACAGAAATGGTTTGAATTAGTTATTCAAATTCAAACACTATTCAGGTTTAAAGTTTTATAAGATTCCAAAATATGCACAAAAAAAGTTAATTCATTTTTAATTAAAATGGATAATAGTTTAAATAGTTGCAATAATTATTTTAGAAAACAGAAAATGGTTTTAAATTACTTATTCAAATTCAAACACTATTTATATTTAAAGTTTTTTAATATTTCAAATGATTTACCATTTAAAAACCATTACAAATTTAAACTCCTAAATAAAAAATAAGGCGGGAACCTAGACACACAAGTTAATTTTTTGTAAAACAGGGGCTTTAGTTCCAGTTGGAGATTTCAACCGGAACAAATATGCTCTGCACGCGCCGCTTAGGGCCAGCTCAAAATTGGCTCTTTAGTCCCGGTTGAAGCCATCCACCGGGACGAATGCCCCTTACTTTATAACTGTGCGTCCCTTCTCCTTTCTATTCTTTTTCGCTCAACCAATCGAAGAACAGTCATCACGAGGACATCCACGCACCGCCGTCAGGCTTCCTAACCGTCGCCCCGCCGTCGGCCTCCACGCGCGCCAGAGCTCGCCGCCCGCGCACCAAAGCTCGCCGCCCGCACCGTCGTTGATCTCCCTCGCCGCCCGCATAGGTACACGGTTCCTCGACGAGCCGGTCGCGGCGCGCTCTCCCACCGCCACGCACACGTACACACGCACTGTACGCTTTTTTTAGTTTTATTTGTGGATTTATTCCATTTTAGTTGTAAATATTGTGGATTTAGTTGATTTCAGTTATAAATATTGTGTATGTAAATATTGATTTAGTTATAAAAATGTAAGTATTGATTTTAGTGGATTTAGTTGATTTTAGTTGTAAATATTGTAAATATCGTGATATAAATATTGATTTTAGTGGATTTAGTTGATTTTAGTTGTAATATTGATTTAGTTATAAAAAGTGTAAATATTGATTTTAGTTGGAAATATTGGAAATATTGATTTTAGTGGATTTAGTTTATTTTAGTTGTAAATATTGATTTAGTTATAAAAATTGTAAATATTGATTTTTAGTGGATTTAGTTGGAAATATTGTAAATATTGTGTATGTAAATATTGATTTAGTTGTAAATATTGTAAATATTGATTTTAGTTATAAATATTCATTTTTTTATAAATAAATAAATAGCAATTGATGAGAATTTTTATTATTGTGTATGTATATATTAGGGTTTCTTCGAATTAGAGTTTATATCTCTCGGCACCCGTCCCTAGCCCCTCAAATCTCGCCTACCTAACCTTCTCCCTTATCCGCTTTGACTTATCCGCTTTTCCAACTTTATAGAAAATATGGAACCACATGGCTGAGGTCCTGCCACCCCTTTTCCTCGGTGGTCTTCTTGGTCCAGCCGCCCCACATCGTTTTCTATGGTGAGACGGCGTTGGCGATCGCAAGAAAGTGTTGGCGTATGTTGTTGGATGACAAGTTTGTTAGAGCGCGACGAATTATCTGGGGTTATGGTTTTTTGGGGTCGGAAGAAATCCCTGTCGGTTTAGCTGACACCGACGGGGTGAGGCCTAGATGTGTACCCCTTCCCCACCCCCTTCATGTACGGGGAGAAATCCTAGGATCAGTCTGGGAAGTAGCGTCGTCGTCGATTCAGAGGTATATGAGCACGGTGGGAATTCTTTAGAGGACGCAGCAGCGGCGGGTCATCAGCGCGGTCGTCGATGTGGCGATGTTGGCATTATTTTATCTTTCTTTCTTTGTTTGCTCTCTTGGGCTTAATTGTGTTGTTTGCCCTAGCATAGTGAAACCCCGTTTCGAGGAGGAAGAAACACAATAATTAAGGAGATAGAGCAAAATACACCGGCTCGAGAAAAAAGGTTCTAGGTCATGTTTATATCACTTCGACAAAATAAAGTGCACACTTGAGTTAAAAAAAAAGAAAAATAGAGATATTTTGCTAAAAAAAAGTAAACAAATCAAGCGGGCGCCACTAGTGTGAGCGTGACATGTCTCCTCCTCGTTGGCGCCACGGGAGGCAACCAAATTACCAAACCACCACCGGTGTTCACCACCACATCCTGCTAGCTTGACTACGAGAGCAGCGGCCTCCTCCGCGCCACACACCATCACCACCACCACTCCGAACCGCACGCACGTCCGAGCCGATCGAGAAGACGCGCGCCGAGGCCACCAAGCCCCACACACGGCCATGGCCATCCCTGCCGCGTCCAGCCTCGCCCTCCATGCCGCGCCATCCGCCCCCCGGCGCCGCAACGTCGTCGCCTGCGCCTCCACCGCGCGCTTCGACCGGCGCTCGGCCGTTCTCCTCCTACTGTCCGCCGCAGGTGCTGGTTCAGCTGTTGCAGCGGTGGCGCCGGCCGCTCACGCGGCGGGAAGCATCGGGTTCTTCGGCGTCCGGAAGAGGCTGGAGCGGGCGGAGGAGGCGGCCATCGAGGCGGCGCGGGAGGTTGGGGAGGCGGCGGTGGAGGCCGCTGAGGCAGGCGGGGAGGCGGTGGCGGAGGCCGGGAAGGAGGTCGCCGGGGAAGGCATGGAGCTGGTGGCCGAGGCGGGGCTCGCTGGCGACGCGCTTGTGCAGGCCGGCGCGGTCGCCGGCGCTGAGGTGCTCGGGGTCCTCGTGGGTTTGTCCGTCGTCAATGGCATCCTCAAGACCGAGGCCTAGCTAGAGAGATGGGTCCGGTCCGATCCGTAGCTACTTTGTTGGCCCGTCCCTTGTCTGGGTTTAGTGCTTAACTAGCCATCATAATTTGTTGATGACTTTGTGGTGTACTCCTATATATTGAGATTTTTATAGAGTGATGGATGCTCATATTTAGCTATGTATTGAGTGTAAGAAAATCCTACACATGGAGAAAATTTTGTGCCCTATGTAAGTTCATACACCATGCCATAACGTGTGAAATGTGTGGCAGACAGAATACTAGAGATGGCTTTTGAAACATGTTTGGGAACTTGGCTATGGAATCTTTGTGTCATCCTCAAAAAAGTACTCCCTTATATTTATAGTAAGTGTCGCTGATTTAGTAAATGAATGGCACTTATTTGGATTGAAAGGAGTACTAACATGTTCGAGAAACATGATTGTCCAATAAAGTTCTACAATAATTTTACACCGTGACCACCTCCTATACACGTCTGTTCTTCCACCCCTTCGTCCTATAATAGCGATTTTAACCCTTTCGTTCTTTTCTGCTATCTTACAATTTGCCCTCCTTATTTCTACCAACAACCACTAGTCGCGTCGAGTTAGGACATTGCCGCATCTTGATAAGACCTCTTTTTTTTTTGGGATTGCTTGTGGTGTTCACCCCAATAATTGTACCGTATGATTTGCTATATTAATATAAAACAAAAACCTGTTTTAAGAATAAAACCTCTCTCCATGGTCGAAGGTATGATTATTACCCACTAGGGCATGAGTTATCAACCATGAGTTATCCTTGGATACGGTGGAGGTTGTCATCATTGTCACAACCACCGAGGTTGATGGTCATTGTAGCCGTGCACATTGCACCAAAGAAGAAATTACAACTATGAAATACATGCAT
Organism: Avena atlantica; assembly: GCA_910589765.1. NCBI lineage: Eukaryota > Viridiplantae > Streptophyta > Magnoliopsida > Poales > Poaceae > Avena > Avena atlantica. The sequence goes on from OU342738.1 coordinate 302,613,576, forward strand.
TTCGAAGACCGCTACAAAAAGATATAGGCACTGATGAGATTATGAACAAACACTCATGAACTATCACCAAATTTGTTTGTCAAGAGAAAACGTCTGCTTCAAATTTTCGTATTCAAGAAAACAATGTAAATCCGTTTTAGTCACGCCCGTTAAGGCTTCACATCTATGCTGTACACAATGGTCTACATTTACACGTATTTCCTGTCATTTTCCACGACCGTACACGTATTTTGTCTCATTTTCTATGACGTGGCTAACTCGCGAGAAAATAGCTAGATTCTGTGTCCAATTCCATTGGAAGAGAAGTGATAGCGTGGGCCCGACGCGTACCCCAGAATCCTCTGGGTCTCCAGGACGAAAAGAAAAAAACAACGGGAAACGAAAAGAAAAACGAGAAAAAAAAAACACAGCCGTTCCGAATGGCCACCGCCGTGCTCCGCCGCCCACTGCTCGCTTCGCTTCTCCCGGCCGCCGCCGCTTCGTGCTCCAGCTCCTCCCGTCCCTCGCGCTTCCATCTCCGTTGGCGCCGTTTCCCGGCTCCCGTGCTCGCTGTCTCCTCCGACTCCTCCAAGCCCCTCGCCTCCTCTTCCAGCGGCGGCGGCGCCGACCCCGACGAGGACCCCGTCCTTCCCCTCCTCCAGGAACTCGCGGTAAGCTGCATTGATTTGAAGATTTGGTGCGGTCTGCGGATTCGAAGAGGTTTTGATTATTATATGCTTCTGTTGCTAGGATTGCTTGGTTCTCCCTCCCAAATTCCTGTCCCTGCTGCCCCGCGACCTTCGGCTCGACGTAAGCAATCCACTATACCCTTCTCAGTTCCGCCCCAAACTCATCTCTGTGCTAGCTAAGATTACTTGACTTTATTACCTAAGAGACTCATTAGCTAACAACAGTACACAGTACACTCATCAGTAAACGTCAGAATGTGACTGTCAAAAGCTGTCTATCTTGTGCTGAACTTGAATCGATCCACCATTATTCTTTGGCTGCTTAGTGGCTAAAAAAATGTGGAATTTGATTGGAGACATGCCAAGTTATCACGTGGTCCAGAATTTTGGCTATGTAATATCGAACTAAGCGTACTAAATTTGCAGCACTAGGACAAGTTTGAATTGTAGCTAGAACTTCTAGTTTGGTTAGTTCCATCCAACACGCTATGTTTGTTTTTTCTTGAAGCTCAATGACGCGGCATTCGATCTCTCCAACGGGCCTGTTCTCAACGAGGTACATACCAAGAATTCAGTGATGCTTCGGGGTTCTATTTTGATTCAACCGTGTCCAATGTTGTTGTTTGTTTGCTGAGAGGCAGTGTGGCCAAGAGGTCGGTGATCTGATGCTGGACCTGGCAAAAGCGTGGGAGATGGCTGACACGACGGCATCAAATAACCTTGCCAAGCAGCTGCCGTCAATGGCGCCCTACTTGACTGCCAGCGCAAAATCAGGCACGGATTTTTATCTGTATACTGTCAGGATTTTGTGTTCTATACGACGTGGTTTCTTGATTGAAGGTTGTGTTCCTTGCTGTTTTCCTTACATAGCGTAGCATTCGGCAAGCGGCTGGCGTCAGCTGGAAAGAAGTTCCAGACTATGGGACAGTACGGTAATGGAGAGTTCAAGAAGGTTTAGCTGCTCACTCACCCTTTATCCATGTTGTTCAGAAATTACTATAGGTACATTTTCTTAGTGATGGATTACGATTTGGTTATGGCGCAAACATGAGATCGTGTATTATGATAAGATTGGGGCCAGCAAGCGGGTTGGTTCCTGTCAACGTTTGTGTTGAAGCAGGATAAAAGCATCTGGAATATGACAGGAATCCGACCTGTTGGGACGGGAAGAAAACTCCCAGATGGTTTCATGTTCTGTCTCATTGCTAAATTACCTGGCATGCTGATTTGATTGTTCTTCAGAAGGTTGACTTGATCTGGAAATGCATCTACAAATTTAACATTATTTTATTGTATTCTGTAGATTTCTGAAACAATGATCAAGATCGGTAAGGTTCTATCAAAGCGCCCGGTGATTCAAGCTGAAGTACAGGCTATGAAAGAAAAAAGAAAGCTGAAGGTATGTTTGCCTCTCTGCACTTTGATCACCTATTCACTCTCAGGTGGAGGGTTCAATTTCATACCCTTATTTTTTCAGTTTGGAGAGCTTCCGTTTGAATTGACAGCACAAAATGCATATATTGGCGCTGGAATTGGACTGGTTTTTGGGTAACTCCAAGACTTATACTGCCTGTACATTATTTCTTTTATTGAAGAAACTTATAAATATAGTTGGTTTTATTTTCTTGGTCAGCTGCTGTGCATGAGTTGTAGTATTATTATATTTTGGATAAGGTCCAAAAGGAACATGCCACATGTTACTCCAGTGGTACAGTTGACTAATATTCAATTTATAAGTAGACACATTATTATAGTTATCGATTTCACCAAAAATATTTTACTGGATACTTCTTATATTTTAGTCCCATGCATCTCATACTGCACATTTTGTACTGATTTGATTCCATGTGAATGATTCCTTATCTTATCCAATATAATGTTAATACAAGCTGTTAGTCAATAATCAAGGATACATGCACACCATGCTTCATATACCAAATTGATCGATGCTCTGGCGTGTGCATTACACAATTCGATTGTGCACGCTCGAATACTCAACCGAAGACTTTTTTAACATCACACATTTACTCTTCGATGTAGGTTTTTCTCTTGGCAACTAGCCCAAGGCGTGCAAAGCAGTCCAGACGACACCCAGGTAACGACATAATAACTCGAGGGTTATAATAGGTTATGTGTGAACTATGGTTTACCATCCTGTTACCGTATCTCACTGTCATCCTTTTCTTTCCGATGCAGTCACTCAAGGTTGCGCTGCTTGTTCTCGGCTACACTTCTACCGCCCTATCCTTGGCTGCGGCCGTGGGGCTTGTAGTGCTAGCCCTGCAGATGAGCCCCGAGGACAAATCGGACTAACTGCCTTTCAGTTCCTGAAACTATGGACCGCGTCTTACACTGGAAGACTGTAATGCTACCTTCACCAGTACAATAAAATCTCTCTTGCCCTCTCGGAAATAAAAGGCAAACCATATGCGCATCGATGTACAGTGTTTTGTACTTTTGTAAACAAAATCATTACTAGTTTTGTTTGTTCGTTTGAAACTACGCCGAGTTTTTGAAGTGGAAACAGGTGAAACACATTGGCACTGACTACTTCCACCTTATGACATTGTTATCTATTCTTGTACATTTCTGTAATTGTTGTTATGTACCAAAAGAATTCACAAGGGTTGTCGAAAAACACCCACGGCAAATTCCTACGTGGTGGCGAGCGGCTGAACCCTAATCCTTTTCTTTATTGATGTTTTTATTGCTCTGTAATCCCTATTCTAATGTCCTTTGAACAAAAGTTGGAGTTCAGCTTTACCTGAAATTCCAATGTTGTACTACTACTAGATTATTTTTCTGTCATTTCATTTTGGAGGGAGAAGGGCCAGGAGAGTGTTCTTTCCTAGGGACAGCAGAGCAGAGTGGCCCTTGTAATTCTGGTTCTATTTTGTTTCATGCTAGGAAACTTTACCATTTTTCTGAACCTTTTTTTAAGAAAAGTACAGTAGTAGTATCTCAAAGGATTTTCCGTCAGGATATCAGACCGATCTGCCAGCCTGGCTTCGCATTAATTTTGGAGAGCCCAGACCCACATCAAGCCCGGGGTGGCCCTGCCCGGCCCATTTTCACCAGACAAAAACCCCACACCTCTCCACCGCTTCTCCTTCGTCTCCACCTTCCCCCTATCCCCACCTCACAACCCCACCACTCCTCCGGCTGCCCATCCATCCGTCGCATCCACCTCCACCCTAACCCCAACCCCAGGGGAAGCAATGGCGTCCTCCACCCAGGGCCAGGTCATCACCTGCAAAGGTAACCCCGCCCGATCCCGGCGTCCTTCTCCAGCTCTCGTCGGCTACTGTGCCCATGTCAGTGCGTACTGTGTGATTTTGGTTGGGATTGCTTGTTTTGATCTGGAACGACGGGTGGGTTGCAGCGGCGGTGGCGTACGAGGCGAACCAGCCGCTGGTGATCGAGGACGTGCAGGTGGCGCCGCCGCAGGCCGGCGAGGTCCGCATCAAGATCCTCTCCACCGCGCTCTGCCACACCGACTACTACACCTGGAGCGGAAAGGTCTCTCCTCCTCCTCCTCCTCCTCCCCTCTCTTGAATCTAGGTTTCGTGGTGGTGTTGTTCCAAGGGCTTGTCACTTACACTGGTACCGGTAGTCACTCTCGATCCCAACCACTTATCCGGTGCTGATAGATTGTTATTCTTTTGACTAAGCTTCCGGTGCTGATAGGTAGTGCCTGAACCGAATGGAATTGGATTTTTTTCCGTCTGTATTTCACCGCATCACACGCTTATGTAACAATTTATATTGTCACCCACAACTTGTTGCTTTTTTCCTAGATTATTACAAGTGGACCGAATAATCAGGTATTACTTCTAGGTCTCCTGTATGAGTTGTTCCTGCTATGTACTTCCCATCTAGTGGGACTGGCTGTAGAGTGACATGAATTGGTGTGTAGAGCAAAATGTTTCTAGAAACTCGAAAGCCTGCCGTATCTGTAGATGTTTACTAGACTTTGCTGTCATGTCATGAAAGAATTTCGTTTACTATGCAGGATCCTGAGGGTCTTTTTCCTTGCATTCTCGGTCATGAAGCTGCTGGGTAAGCCTATAGATTTGTGCGATTTCTTATATGATCATGTACAGCTAAGATAATTGTGAGCTCATAGGTTGACCTATGTTTATGCTAATAGAATTGTTGAAAGCGTTGGCGAAGGCGTAACTGACGTGCAGCCTGGGGATCACGTCATTCCTTGCTACCAAGCGGAATGCAAAGACTGCAAATTCTGCAAGAGTGGAAAAACCAACCTCTGTGGCAAAGTTCGTGGTGCCACGGGGGTAGGGGTCATGATGAGTGATCGCAAGAGCCGCTTCTCGGTGAATGGGAAACCCATTTACCATTTCATGGGGACGTCGACATTCAGTCAGTACACTGTTGTGCATGACGTCAGTGTTGCAAAGATCAACCCACAGGCACCCCTAGATAAAGTCTGCCTGCTTGGCTGCGGTGTTTCTACTGGTAAGTTTTCGCCACAGTTTCCTTGCACAGATCCCATGTTCTATTATCAGCAGTACAGTTTTGTCGTCACATAGGAGTGTTCTGTAGTTTTACATGATGACGAAAAAATGCTGCATGAAATGCTCATCGATTTGTTTGCTTGAATGTGGTGCTCTATTATTACCAATGATTTGTTATTTACATTTCAAATGAGGCAGTTAGCATCAAGTGGGTCCATTTCTGTTCTATTTCTTCTGCTGAAATCACTCTCTATTTTAGGGTTCCTTTATCTAAATAAAAGAAGAGTAAAAATGTGGGGTTTCCCCATTTGTGTCATGATACCGCAAAGTTCGTACTCTTTCATGAGTAAACTGGATGCATTATTCCATACTGTTTGTTTATACCTGTCTAACACTTTGACTTTCTTGTGACTATCCTCTTGGTAATTTCAAAAAACAGTAATTTTTTTCTTCTCTATATATCTTACAAATTACAATTGTGTAGGCCTTGGAGCAGTTTGGAATACTGCAAAGGTTGAAGCAGGTTCCATTGTTGCTGTTTTTGGCCTTGGCACAGTTGGACTTGCAGTAAGTAAAATCTATTTGGAAATACTTATGTACCTGAGTCTGGAAAGTGAACTTGACATATGAACTTTCAATTTTAGGTCGCTGAGGGTGCAAAAACAGCAGGTGCTTCTCGGATTATTGGCATCGACATTGATACCAAAAAGTTCGAAGTTGGTATGGTTTAACTCCATGTAGATTTCTTCATTGTACCTTTTGTTTCCCCTAAAATCTTTGAAACTAGTAGTATGTTATTTTCCTCTTAAGTTATCTCTTTTGTTCAATTGCTGAAAGAGAACAATCCACCTCTGTGTTCTCACTTCTCTGCCAGATTAAAGTGCCAAGTGCCTTCTGAAATGAATGTTGTTTGTGGTAGCCTTTTAAAAACATTCGGTTGCTTTGAGTAGAAGCAGGAACTGTTCTCCTAAGTATACTGTCGGGAAAGAAATCTTCAATATAAATGGTTAGTTTGGGTCAAATCCCACATAATATCTAGAATCCAGTTGCAATATAAACTAGAAGTTTCCCAGGGATTTTATGCTTTTTTCCAATGCACAGGGCAACATTGATAAACCATGCTTAGTGTTTTTTAGAACATTCAGATCTAGATATTACGAGAACCTACTTCTCTTCTCATGTTAATATGCTACTCCCTCCGTTTTATAAGTTTTGTCGTGGTTTTAGGTCAGATTTTAACTAAAACTACGACAACAATTATGGAATGGCGGTAGTAGTATGTATTACAAATGTATCCTTGCAAACTTGATGTGCTGTACCTGTTACCTTGCCTATTCATCTCATTTTCCTTAGGACTGGATGCTATGTACGTTTAGTAATAAAGTTTGTATTTGTAATTCTTTCTTCCCCCTTGCTGTTTGCAGCTAAGAACTTCGGTGTTACAGAATTTGTGAACCCAAAAGACCATGAAAAACCAATCCAGCAGGTCTTAGTTGACCTTACAGATGGTGGCGTGGATTACAGTTTTGAATGCATCGGAAATGTTTCTATCATGAGGGCTGCACTTGAATGCTGCCACAAGGTAAGCTAGAGTTGCAGCTTATGTTTATGACATGCGTATGAACTGCATAGACTGTTGCAAACTGATAACCCGTCTCAGGTATTAATACACATCTTCCCACAAATATGTAACCCAAACAACTCAGTCTTGAATGGATGCTATCATTGTGTTTGTGTTTCTATTTCCGAATAAACATAAGTAAGGTATTTGAGTAAATTCCGTTGCATTCTTCTATGTACTATTTTAATGAAAACATGGTGTATCTGTTTTCCAGTCACCTCGAAGTAAAAATATGTTGCTAATTATCTTTTACCTGTAGGGCTGGGGTACCTCTGTCATCGTTGGTGTAGCTGCATCAGGCCAGGAGATCGCGACACGGCCATTCCAGCTTGTCACTGGCCGTGTCTGGAAGGGAACAGCCTTCGGCGGCTTCAAGAGCCGAAGCCAGGTTCCGTGGCTTGTCGAGAAGTACTTGAAAAAGGTAACCTTTCTACCTCAAACAGACAAAAACTGCATGTTAAGAGCAGTTCTTCCATGACAAACAAAACCTGACCACCCAACATCTACAGGAGATCAAGGTGGACGAGTACATCACTCACAACATGAACCTGACCGATATCAACAAGGCGTTTGACCTGCTGCATGAAGGCGGCTGCCTGCGCTGTGTGCTGGCGATGGAGCATTGAAGATTCTGCGGCATGTTCTGCCTGCTTCTAATCCAATCAGTTTGCATCATGTCAAGTTGTAATGCAGATCTACATACCACCCTGGGACTAGAACTCCCTGTTTGGCCTAGAAACTCTTGGATGCGATGCACTGCTATAATAATATGTTGTCTTGGATGGTTCGGATTGTTAATGTAAGAGCTCCATGTTTTACTTGTCCTGTGTCTCCATTGGATTCACAAATATGTGTTGCAATTTAGCAATTTAGCTTAGTCAAATATCATCTGGAAAGGACCCTCCAACTAACTCACATTAAACCATGGGTAAGAGTTATATAGAAATATAGAAACACGAAATCACCATTCTTACAACACAATATATTCTGTAAAGTTGAGGATTTATCAAATCGAATAGTCTGAAAACTTGAACCAAAACACATGTCACATTTTGGGGAAGATTCAGCCAGTAAAACAATACATTGTTTTGCAGTATGTTCAGCAAAAAGTAAGTACATATTACATCTTGGTATCCAGCTAATCGCCAATTCTTAAATTGGCTTGTTTGCTAAAGGAGGACAGAGTATCCTGATGCTTGATAAAACCTGCTGGCATTGGCGAATTCCTTCACTGCATTCCCTGAAGCACGATGCTATGATTCTGCTGTCAAAAATTCTGGATGCCACTTCATTTCTCGGTTGCCTTCCATAACCTCACAAGGGTGTTCCATCTCATTGCTTCTCCTCAACTTGAATACTACTGCCTGCTAATAAGATGACAAAAAACCAAATATAACAAAATGCAGAAATTTTGTGTCGAACACAAAGGACCATGCAATAACTAAATAAACCAGTGAGCATATTGCCACCATGGACGATGCTCACAAACACTTGCAAACATATTCTATATCACCAAGAGAGCAGATAGAATACTATGGTGATTATTGGTAAGAGTAGTGATTTTTTCTTCCATACATCCTAAGGTGATAAGGTCTGAATCTCAATCTTGAACAAAGATTCATAAAGAAGCTACACAGTTTTGTACAAGAAAAGACCTAGCTATTCTGTCTTTCTCTCAGGAGCCCAACTAATATTTCCTACTTATCATGTAAACAATTGTGACAAATAACAAAATAAAGAAAAAACTTTCCTGCATTAGAGTATGCACTCTGGTATGAGCACAATCCAAAGATGCCTGTGCTCTTCTATGTTATTTTACTTCTGCATTTCTGCAGGATCATATTAATTCACCACATTACCATGCAAATATTAGGGCGTGAATAGTATTCCTGATATGGTACGAATCTCCTTTTATGGTAAGATGTATCTATTTATAGTTTGTCAATTTAAACTAATCACTTAAACTTAAACATCACTGCAAAAAAAATAATCACTCAAACATATGGAAATGTAACCGACGCTGACAAATACTAAATGCAAGATATGTTAATACACAGGATCTCTGTGATAACATGCAACGAAAATACTATGGCCTTTTTTGAATAATTACCGATTCGAACTCGCGGCCTTCTCTCCCCAGTGGAGGGTTTCTTCTTCATGTAGCAGCCATTCCAGTCACCCCCGTCTTGAGAATAGTAATCCATCGGGTATTCCCCTCCAAAATCATTTCCACCGCAATCACCACTACTGCAACCGCAATCTCCACAAGTTCCTGATCCCGAGCCACAGCACCCACCGCCACCTCCACCGCCACATTCCCTACTCCCCTTCTCCCACCACCCAGGAACATACCCTAGTGCAACATCAAACTCGAATGTTGTCAGGACTGGCTTCTTGAATCCCTCCCCCCAATCGATCGACAACCGAGGACATGCAATCTGCACCCACGCATCCACAGAATCCCCAAACAGCTCCATCCTCGTCGGGGAGAGCTCTGACATGAGCACTACCATGTGCTCCAACCCTTTCTCCTCAAGATGCTCTACAATCCGGTCAAGAACCTTCACGCTGCCCTGCCGGCCAAGTGTGCCGAGCACAACTCCCCAGCTCTTGGCTTTCCTTGCTGCCAGCACAGCCTCCTTCCTCGCCTGCTTCATCCCGACATGATCATATTCCTCCAGCACAAGCACACCAAGAAATGGGTCAAAACGGTATGCCTTCACCCCAGGGTTGGCAATCATGAACGCTTCGAGGTGAAACCGGCCGTCGGCGACGAACACCACCACGCCCACCCCCTCAGACTTCTTCAGCGTGGGCGCGGTGCACCCGAGGATCTCGCCAGCGGAGAGCGGCTTCGCCTGCGGCACGACGATGTCGCGGTAGCCGTCCCGCGTGAGCATCTCGCGCGCGGCGTGCACCGCCGAGATGAACTGCACGGTGCCGGCGAGGGCGAGGCGGGGTGCCGTCGCGGGGTCCGGGAAGGCGTTGCGGACAGCGGCGGCGAGGCGGAGCGCGTCGACACGAATCTCGACGAAGACGTAGAGCACGGGGAGGAGTGAGGAGGTGACGGGGACGAGGCAGGAGTGGCCGTAGTGGACGAGGAGGTCGGCGGCGAGGGCCTTGGCGGGGCGGTCCCCGAGGCAGCAGGCCCCGTAGGTGGGGTCTGCGAGGATGAGGACGTCGTTGGAGGGGTCCTCGGCGAGGAAGGGGCCGAGGAGGTGTGAGATGGGCAGAGAGAAGAGGAGGAGACCCTCGGGGAGCTGCAGCGCGGCGCGGCGCGCGCCGGAGGAGCGGATGCGGTGGGCGGTCTTGGGAAGCTCGAAGTTGTAGGCGGCCGGGAGGAGCGAGGTGGCGGCGGCGGCGAGGGTCGGGTCGGAGAGGATGGAGGGCGGGATCGGGGTGTGGACGAACCGCTTGGGGGCCTTCTTCTTGGCGCTCTGGGATGGGTCTGCCGTGGTGACGGCCAGCGAGGTGGACGGGTCGCCGGCGTCCATGGCGGCGGCGGCGGCGGCGGTGGCGAGTGGGGAGAGACGAGAAGAGGGGTTTTGCTTCGGTCAGCAGCACGAGACGACACGGTGACTCACGAAGAGGAGCAGCAAGCAAGAGAAGGCCCATCGCGAAAGCCCATCCTGACACTGGCCCAAAATAGGCATTCCTTGGCCCAGTTTAACTCGTCGGCGTCGTCTTCCTCCTTCCTCCGTTGCCAATGCGCCATTCATCGGCCTCCCCGCCTCCGCCTCGCCGTCGCTCCTCCTGTAATTCTCCTCACCCGCCGCAATCCCCCTCTCGTGCTCCCATCCATCCATGGTGGCGCCACCGCGGAGTCAAGCCTGGGAGGGGCACCCACCTCCCCGCAGTCCGCGCGTCCCTCGCGAGCGGGCTTCAGCAACAGCTTCAGGCCAACAGGTAAACGCTGCGATTTGATTTGTGCTTCAGTGATAGAATCGTAGTTCCTGGGTTGCTTTCTTGCTTTCTTGTGGTTAGGATTTGAGAAAAATCGACATAGCTTGAAAAGGAATGTAATGTAACACCCCTTGCCGCCGATGAGGATCGGGACGTGAGTAACAATCGATTCAAGATGGATTTAGGAATTTAGAAGAGTGAAGGTAGAACACGAGAGACAGGAGAGAGTTCTGAATTTTTATTCATCTAGTTCCTCCCTTCTCGATACTGCTTACAGCCCATATATTCAGTGTCACAGCACACACACATCCCTGGTTGTCGGCCACACACGCACCCATACACAGCACCCACACTTGCGTCTTCGACTGCACCTTCCTTCCTCGAAGACGCCCTTCTGATCTACGTCTCTCCCGCAACCTCAACATCAGCAATCAGCACCGGTGTTACACTGCCCCCTTCTGGAGCAGGTGCTTGCCCCCAAGCACTGAAATCAGGGTAGCGAACCTTTAGCACCGTGAGATCCTCCCATGTAGCAGATCTTGGGTCGATGTTCTTCCATTTCACCAACCCTTGTGGAATTGCAGAACTCCCTTCTTCACGAGGCGCCTATCGAGGATTGCTTCTGGTATTGCCTCCACAATGTCCAATTCAGCAATCTTGGGTAACTCGTGGAACACCGGAGTATGGTCAGGAACGAACTCCTTGAGCTGTGAGACATGAAAAACCGGGTGAATTGCACTAGATTCAGGCAGGGCTAAACGATAAGCAACCGAGCCAACTCTCTCCAAAATCTCATAGGGACCAAAGAATTTGAATGCTAATTTCGGGCACACTCTGTTCACCACCGAGGATTGTGCATATGGCTGCAGTTTTAAGTAAACCTTGTCCCCCACCCTGAATTCCTTCTCAGAGCGACGGCGGTCTGCCTGGATTTTCATCCTGTTTTGTGCATTGGCCAGATGAAGTTTGAGACGGTCCAATTGAGCTTGCCGATCGCGCAGAATCAGATCTGCTTCTGACAGGTTGTCTTCGCCCAGCATAGGCATTGCACCCAAGTTAGGCTCACAGCCATATAAAGCTCTAAAAGGAGAACACCCAATAGCCGAGTGGTATGATGAGTTGTACCAAAACTCAGCGAGCGGCAACCAACGACGCCACTGCTTTGGTGTATCATGGACAAAGCAACGGAGGAACATTTCCACACATTGGTTAACCCGTTCGCTTTGCCCATCCGTCTGCGGGTGGTATGCTGTGGTGAACTTGAGCTTGGTTCCCAGCGATGAGAATAACTGCTTCCACAAGCGGCTAATGAATATGGGATCCCGATCTGACACTATTGACAAAGGAACGCCATGCAGTTTGACCACTGTGTCCAGAAAAGCATCTGCCACCGAGGATGCTGTGAAAGGATGTTTCAAAGGGACAAAGTGGGCGTACTTTGTTAACCGGTCGACCACCACCATGATGACGTTTGCACCAGCCGATAGCGGAAGGCCCCCAATGAAATCCATGGTGAGCTCCCGCCAAATACCCTGTGGAATAGGTAAAGGTTGGAGCAAGCCTGCCGGTCTGTTGTGGCTATGCTTGGCTTGCTGACATGTCGAGCACTGTTTGACAAAATCATCCACCTCAGTCTTCATTCCATACCATGAGAATAAACGCTTCAGGCGCTTGTAAGTAGGCAACATACCCGAGTGGCCGCCGATAGCACTGTTATGGAACGCATTGATCAGTTTAGTGTGTAAGGCAGAATTAGCCCCCACCCAAATCTTCCCATGTACTTTGATCAGTCCCTGGGTCAGCTCAAACCCTTGCTCATCTGGGCTGTGAATGGCCAGTGCTCGAAGCTTTTCCTGAGCCATTGGGTCAGTGACATAAGAATTGAGGACTTCCTAAATCCAAGTAGGCCGCACCTCAGAAATGGCCAATAGATGAAAAACTTGACCCACCCGCATCTGTGGCAGAGTTCTCTGCACCTTTCTTGTAGATTATTCTGAATTGCAGCCCCATCAATCTTGCCATGGCCTTCCTTTGCATTGGAGAGTGTAAATTTTGTTCTTCTAGGTAAGTGAGACTGTGGTGATCTGTTTTGATCAAGAATTCACCGCGTTGCAGATACGGGCGCCACCTTTCCTCTGCCATAATCAATGCCAAAAACTCCTTTTCATATATCGATAGAGCTTTGTGTTGTACACTCAAGGACTTGCTAAGAAATGCTAGTGGGTGGCCGTCTTGCATCAGGACAGCTCCAATCCCCGAGTCACATGCGTCAGTTTCAACCACAAATTGTTTGTTGAAGTCAGGTAAAGCAAGTACAGGGGTGGTCGTCATGGCATTCTTGAGTTGCACAAATGCAGTTTCAGCCTCTATGGACCATTCAAACCCTTTTTTCTTGAGTAGATTGGTGAGGGGTTTCGCCAAAATACCATATCCTTGGACGAACTTACGGTAGTAGCCTGTAAGTCCCAAAAAACCCCGTAATTCCGTGACATTCGTAGGTCTGGGCCACTCCAACATTGCCCGAGTCTTGCGAGGGTCCGTGGACACGCCACCAGCTGACACAATGTGTCCCAAATACTCCAGTTCAGATTTCGCAAAGGAGCACTTCGAGGGCTTCACATAAAACTGATTGTCACTTAATAACTGCAGTACTGTGGCAAGGTGAGTTGCATGATCATCCAACGAGGGGCTATAAATGAGGATATCATCCATAAAAACCAGAGCAAATTTCCGAAGACATGGACTGAGCACCGAGTTCATGACACATTGAAACGTCGCTGGTGCATTGGACAACCCGAAGGGCATCACCCTAAATTGGTAATGTCCTTGATGTGTTTTGAAAGCCGTCTTCTCCTCATCCTCTACCCTCATACGGATCTGATGATAACCGGAGCGCAAATCCAACTTGGAGAATAGTTGGGCGCCTGCAAGTTCATCGATTACCGGCATTGGAAATGTATTCTTGATTGTGAGTTCATTGAGTCGACGATAGTCAATACAGAAGCGCCATTCCCCATCTTTCTTTTGAACCAACAGTACCGGGGAGGCAAAGGGGCTCATGCTGGGCACAATCACCCCAGATTTTAGCATTTCTGAGACCTGTCGTTCGATTTCATCTTTATGAAGTGGTGAATATCGATACGGCCTGGCATTGACTGGTGCAGCAGTGGGATGTAAGGAAATTGCATGATCGTATTCACGATGTGGAGGCAACCCTTGAGGCTCAGCAAAAATAGGTGCAAACTGCATCAAAACCTGTTGAATCTGATCTGGTACTTCTGAATATGCTGTAGCCTGTTGTGACTGTTCTGTAGCCTGTTCTGATTGTTCAATAATGGCCACTGCCCATACATCGTTGCCTTTAGACAGTTTCAGGAATTGTTCAACAGGTAACTCCTGCAACTTCTCTTGTTCTTTGTTCTGAATCCCTTGTAGTGTGATAGATTGTCCATGATGATTAAACTTCAGAGTCTTAGTTACCCAGCTACAGCGCATTTCGCCACAGTGCTTCAGCCAGTCGACACCTAATATGGCGTCATAAGCTCCTAGAGGTAGCACACGCATGTCAGTGGCAAACGTGTGGCCTTGAGCCCACCAAGATAACGGCGGTACCATCTGATCACAAGCTAACACTTGTCCATTGGCCACATTAACTGAGACAGCTGGTATATCCACCGTGGAACAATTCAAGCGTTTCACAAAAGCAGAGTTAATGAATGTGTGGCTGCTACCAGAATCCACAAGTAGGAGCATCACTTGATTCTGCACTAGAGCTCTAATACGAATGGTACCTTCCCCATGTCTGCCTGAGAGTGCATTGATGGACAGCGAGAGTTCTTGCGCGTTGGCTATGTCCTGCAGTTCCAAAAGTTCCAGAACATCTTCAGAAATTTCAGTCTGATGATCATCAGAAGACAACACATTCAATTCAGCTTTCTTGACACACTGATGCTGTGGATCATATTTTTCGCCGCAGCGAAAACAGAGACCATTTGCTCGCCGATAGTCCCGCAGTTGGCGGTCCTTCCACATGTCGCCTTGGCCCAGTTTCACAGCCGGGCGAGCAGCATCTTGACGTGGAGCTGTAGATTCAGTTCTCGGTGTCGCGTTCTGTCGTCCAGCCCATGGCTTATGATGTGCCTGCAGGTCTTGTTGTACATGTGCCAACAACATAGCGCGATCAAGCGTCTCCGGGATTTGTGAGGCCACCGGCAGACGAATCTCAGATTTCAAGCCCTTGAGGAATTGGGACACAAAAAATGTCTCATCATAATGAGGATTATGCCCAGAGATTTTGAACACCAGTTCCTGAAATTTGGAATTGTATTCATCCACTGTACTCGTTTGTTTCAGAGCCAGCAACTCATCCATGAAGTGTCTGTAATCATGCACACCGAATTTGGCTTCCACTGCAGTGATAAAATCTGGCCAACCGTGCACTATGTGCTTGAGCTTGTAGGCCTGGAACCAATGTGCCGCGTTACCCTCCAAGTGCATGGTCGCAGCAGTAAGCCACATAGTGGGATGAATATTGCAGACTCTGAAGTAATCCAAACACTTGTCCCGCCAAATCCGAGGAAACTCACCATCAAACCTTGGGAACGACAGCTTGATCGGAATTTTTCCACCACCTGTAGCGTCGCCACCGCGTCCTGCGTCCCCGCCTTGAGCCATCTCCACCGTCGCGCCACCGGCCCGTGGTGTGCGGCCCGTGAGATCAAGCAGTGGCTCTGCGGCCCGTCCAGGATCGGGAGGACAAGTACAGGGTGAGGCTCCCGGATGAAATCCTCCTCCCTGTGGCGCTCCTCCACAGCCGCTCACCGAGGCTGGACGCATGATCCCCTTCCCCGCCGTACGTGAGGGCTCCGGGTCAACCTCCTCCGCCGCCTCGACCGAGGGAGCCTTGGATCCGCACAGCCTCGCCACCACCTCCGCCGTGACTGCCATATGCTGCGCCATCACCTCCTGCCGCCGCTCGATCGCGTCCATGACGCGGGTGTGGTCGGACACGGCCCTGGAGTGGAGATCCAGCTGCGACGCCACCTGCTGGTAGGCCGTGTCCAACAAGCCCATGCGCGCGTCCATGGAACCCATCTGCGCATGGACGAGGTCCAGACTCTCCCGAATCGCCGCCAGGGATCCCTCCGCTCGTTCAGCCACTGCCCCCATGGCCGTGAGGATAAACTGGGTCTGCGGTGAGGGCTTTGAGGGTGCCGTCGCGGAGGGCCGTGAGATCCAACAAACCGACGTCCGGTATTACGGGATTTCAGCGGTGGAATTGATCGAAATCAAACCCCAACACCAAATTCTCCAACCATCTGAAGGAATTTTACAGCTGCAGATCACACGCCCAGCGATCGTAGGTACCTCTGATACCAAATGTAACATCCCTTGCCGCCGATGAGGATCGGGACGTGAGTAACAATCGATTCAAGATGGATTTAGGAATTTAGAAGAGTGAAGGTAGAACACGAGAGACAGGAGAGAGTTCTGAATTTTTATTCATCTAGTTCCTCCCTTCTCGATACTGCTTACAGCCCATATATTCAGTGTCACAGCACACACACATCCCTGGTTGTGGGCCACACACGCACCCATACACAGCACCCACACTTGCGTCTTCGACTGCACCTTCCTTCCTCGAAGACGCCCTTCTGATCTACGTCTCTCCCGCAACCTCAACATCAGCAATCAGCACCGGTGTTACATGTAAACTTTAATTACATAGATGGTGGTGTGACAATGAGATTCATATCCTGCTGCTAACAACACTGCCCCCACACCCAAATAAAACAATTGATTCATGATTAAGAGTACCAATTCATGATTGCATACGTACATGATTAAGAGTACCAATTCATGCAGTTGTTTGGTAAGATTAAGAGTACCAATTCATGATTTGCATACAGTTAGCTCCGATTCATCCAACCGCGTGGCATACGTGGTTAGCAAAGAACGAATTATACCTACCTCGATGATACCACAGCTCTGATTCATCCGAGATTGATTTCATTTCGTTAAAAAAAGAAAAATTCCACCGCATTTAGGTTCGTCCAGAAAAAATAACTGAAAATTACAAACACTAGGAAAGATAATGAGGTAGGTGTATGAAGAACATAGAAAAATCAAGAGTAAGTGAAAAATAGGAAAAAAGTATGTCTTATCTAATTAACCCTCTCTCTACCATATCATCAGACAGGCGTGGTGATTATTGCACCTAAGCTATTAGTTAGTTTGACTAGTAAGAAATACAGTAGTACCCACAAGTCTGCTACAGGGTAAAATTGCCCATCGACCGGTTTCCATTTCTAGAAACCACAAGTCTGCTACATGGTAAAACTGTAAGACCTTAGCTTCTACTTGGGTGAATTCCGAACGAGGTGGTTAGCAGAGCTCGCACACACATGGATACAAGACAGAGAACACGCGTGGTTTGTGCCGCGCGCTTACTGTGGCTTTTCTTCTCTCTTTCCTTACAAACAATACATCAAACTGGTTTTTATTCTCTATTTCCTTACAAACAATACATCAAACCCAGGGGCAAACAATGCCTCAACGTGAACGTGCACATCAGGTTTTACATGTACATAAGCATGTCTAGCATGGCGATAATGATAGACCCGTCAGAGGAGGCAAACATGCCATCTGCTACAAGGACATAAAAAATAAAAATAAAACCAACAAGAAATTAAAAGGCAGAGCTTCCTTTTATTTTATTTAGTAGTACAAACTGTAGCTTTGAGATGACGACCCTTGAATGCATGCATCTTCATATGACCTTGCCTTCACGATTCAGTCACAGTGATTGGTAAATTATATGTATTGACACAAGTATAGATGCCATCCTCGTGGAATGTAGTAACTTCTTCTCTATTCGTCAGGACATCCTTTTGTGAGTATGAGTAGGGAACATCACAGGAACCACGCATTGTAACAAATTTTGCTGTGACTGTCTTCCCCGGAGGCACTGTATAATTTTGTGTTACAGTTATTTCCTCTGAATCACCATCAGGTTTATGAGAGAGTGTAACTTCTCCGCCTACTATGGTTGGAATCTTACTAACGTGTGAGGCCAACATTTTATCAATACTTGTGTTGAATGAGACAACTGTTTCCCATGTAGTCACCACCTCTTTTTTCGCCGTGAAGGAAAATGTACATGTCTGCTCCGAAGTAGTGTCATTGGTCTGTTGATGAGTGCCCACGACAATGATTTCATTTTTATAAATCCTAGCTTCATCGAGGTGGAAAACGAAATCAAAGATCTCTCGATGAATAATTGGCTCTTCCAACACAAACCATGTCCAAATCGATTTGGTATCTGCGCTAGCACTGAGGTAGCTTATCCCCTCATAGTTTAACCTGTTGCAGAATTTGTGGTTGCCCATGTTTTGAAGTGCAATTAAGCCATCACCAGTGATCACCTTGAATACCATGTCAGGGTTCTGGTCCTTGCTGTTAGCCAATGTACCATCAGCCGAGACCCAACCTGATGAGCGCCGGCTCCAAAACCCTCCTTTGTCGGTCATTATCAAGACCGTTCCATCATCATTGGTGTGAACACTATAAGCCACACCTTCATTTTTAATATCGTGTGTGTCAAATTTCAGCCATGTGCCCACATGTCGGAGGTACCATCCATTGTCGCTCTTTAAAGCAATTAATGTAGGCAATTGATTCTTATGTGACAAACCAATGACAGTGAAGGACGATTCTGCAGTCAAATGAAATTGCAAGTACGGTTTATCAAACACGGGAACCATGGAAGCATATCCTCCATGTGGTCCAATCTGAGGAATTCGAAGCCTGTAATCATGTAAACAATTAATTGTAAGGGATGTCGAATAGATCTTAACTGATACTACTAGTGACAATTGGCAAGCATAATTTACGCGATCATGGTGTGAATTTTATAGTACCATGATACTACTTGGTGCATCGAGGAGTGGAAGCAGGAGGAAATGAGAGCAAAGGTGAAAAACATGATATTACTATGCACTCCTTGGGGTGACGAGTGAAGAGTCCTCTCTACACAACTTGATGGGACATTAGAACAAATATTATTTTATGATTGATATGGAAATTAAAATGCCCAGCCTGACATGAACTGTTCATATTGCTATAGTAGCTCTTTGATTCACAAGTTTTTTAAAACACAGAGGATGAAAAAATCGGTGGTGAAGTAGGAATCTATAAATAGGTGCGGAAGAACGACACATTTGGCTCGAGAGACAAAAGGAGGAGTCGCGTGGCAGGTTATTGACACTCTAACCCAAGCCACATCAATCTGAGTTGTGTTCTTTCTTTGGGCCAGGGTAGGTCAGTTGACCAGGCTGTGCTCATGAGCTCAACCTAGAAACTTAGAGAAACCTAGTTTCAACTTTTTATTTATAAACCTTTTTCCTTCATCTCACTTGAGTTTGAATATGTACTAATGAGTGAACTTTAGCATTATCTCTCATATCTGTTTGTGTGATTTATCGAATGTGAATTAAAATAAATGAACTTTACCATTATCCTAAGTTATTTGTTTATGTAATTTATGCTTCGAATCTAACATGCATATGTTCTAAATTAAACTATTTGAAGAAATATCTACAGTAAATTATTCAGGAGATCAGTAACATTATTATGGCATATACAAAACAATAATGATAACACAACATAATGACATATGTCCTGGTTCTAGGAATTCAGTGGGGTTATCGTTGCTAAATAGGTTTTTCTTGCGGTCCAGCTTAATAACACGCATGTTATTGAGCGCACGCCAACAAGCTAACTCCCATAAATGAAAACAAGTTAAACCTGCCATCTGTTCTTTCGCACAGGCTACGAAACTGGTCGAGACACATGTGCTAGGCAGCTTTGGAAGTTATGTCATAGTTTATAAATTCAAATAATTTCTTATTGCTTAACATATTCCTTTTATGGGCTAAATAAACATATGCAATGCTATCGAACACAAAATTAATTAACAAATTAAACATGACACAAACTATTTTTCTGAAATGATACTCTATTTACATTACAAGCAGCTAAAGTGACAAATGCTACATAAATAAAATTGTCATGTGTGGACCTGCAATTAAATACTACTGTATGTACTATGAGCACAAATGACGTTGGAAAATACGACGGGGCGTTAGTCCACTGGGAATCATGGTCTTTGCTAGTCTTCTCTTCATGGTCCTAAATACTTTCCATACTCACTTTGCGGTATCTTGTAGGCACTAACAGGGCATACTCAAATTCGATGTAAGTGTACAAACATGGTAGGTGCTTAGTTAACAAACCTTATGTTGTTTTCCTTGCCCTCGACAGGGATGAGCTCGAAGAGCGTGCACGACTCCCTGGACAGGTCCTCCTGAGGCTCATCGGCAGCGCACACGTACCGGTGGCCGTCGTGGTAGTTGGCCACGAGCACCCAGTACGCGCGCGTTCCCGGCGGTGGTATCGGCGCTCGCCTCGATTCGGCTGCCGAGGTACACTGGGGGTTGCACGGACTGCAGGAACTTGCCCGTTGTGTTCAGATCGCAGAGCGAAGCATTCCGACGACGCCAATAGATCAGGAAGCATTTTGAGCGATCCTGTTTGTGGTGGTACTATTGTTTCGCTCTCGAGCTGGAGGGCTCTGTATATGTGTGTGGGTGTGGCTGGGGTGCTGGGTTTAGGCATCTAGGAGGTCTGATCAGTTGGGCAATGGCTTTCGTGAGGACAATATTTTCTGCTCCTCTCTCAATCTACGTGGTCCAGGGGCTGATCATTTTCCACACTTGTTCAGTCTTCATCATCCAAACCGTACATATGTGATTCACGTGCGTGGTCTCGTGTCTTGTGTATCACGTTCCTACTTGTGGTACTGCAAGTTTTCAACGCAACCTTGAACTAGGAGGTGTCTCAATTTTTTTTTTTTTTTTTTTTTTTGCAGATCACAGTTCACTTGTGCCAGAATTGGTGCGGCTATAGGATCGCCGTGAACCACTGAAACCTGCGACATCCCAAAAAGGAACACAGAGAAGGGTTGTAGGTAAATACAAACAGGTGGAAAGAAGTCTCATCCAAATCATCCCTCTCCAATATCATCACACTTTGTGGTTAGTTTTCTTATTTATAATTTTCTTCTGCCCCTTGGCTAGTTTGAACCACTTGTAGTCATCTTTGCCAAATGTAGGAACTGTGCGGGCTTAACTTTGCATGTTGACGTACTAAATTCTTCCATACGGTCTCTATTCATTTGTCATTAATTTTCGATGGGGTTGCCCCTATGTTTACACTACTGAAAACCACGAGTTGGCAATGGGTAATGTTACTAGCTCAGTGTCATGAAGTTTTCACAGGCATATATATGAACACAAGATAGAGAACACAAGCGATTTGTGCCGTGCACTTACTGTGGCTTTCCTTATCTTTCATTTAAGTATTGGGAGCAAATCTCATCATTACAATACATAAAAACCCTCACTGGTCGCAGCTTGATCTGTATCATGACATCCCACGATCTGAAGCTGGAGAAAAATAATGCCTAAACGGCAGATAAAACACTAAACAGGGAACCGATAAACGACAATTATTTTACGGTTTCGGGGTGTTTACCAGCACTGCTAGAAATGCTCTAACCAGTGTACTCAATAAAGTGTACTCAATAAATAATTATAGTCTTTTCATACGATATGGAGCACACCAGGGACCAAACTTCGGGTTTGACACCTTCAACGTCGCATTACGTCAAATATCCGGACCACGTCCTCTCGACGGCGTAGGGTTTCTCTTTTTTTGTTTAGGCTCTTTTTCGGTGTCTTCTTCGGGGTGTTATGGTCGCGGCTACATTCTGAAGTCAGAATAAGGTCGTCTACGCCCTATCCTCACTTCGGTGATGCGTCTAGCGCTGGCGGAGCACGCGTGGAGTCGTGTTTCCGACAGATCTTCTGGGATTCGGTCGGTTTTTATGTTCATTGGTGTGGTTTCAGAACGGTCTCTTGCGATTTACAGTCTTCATCATTGCGGTGGTTGCTACTCTTGTGCATCGGTCATTTGGGATGTTAGCACGATGACCTCCCGTATGTTTAGGACAACAAGCTTAATTACGACGAGTTTTTGGGGCTCCGGTAATGGAGGGGCGAGGAAGGCGACGATTCGTAAAATTGTCATAAAAACTTAATTTATATATAGTGAGAGTCTGTGGTGACAATAAACCTTGACAGTGAAATGTCTAGATTGACTTTTGTCAATCTGAAATTCTGATCTTCAGTACGCGGGGTGTGCTGAAGTGGTGGTGCAACGGGCTGCAGACAAAAGACTTTGCTTGATTCCGTGCATACGAAAAACTCCTCTCTTTCTCAGAAAACAACATACGACTATACGAGGCCGACCACGACCAAGCAGCACACCAGGGATCAAACTTCGCGTTTGACTCCTTTTATGTCTCACAGGCAAGTATTGTTTCAGAAGCATACACCCCAGGTCCAGTTCCGTGAAAACGGGCAAATCTGATCGAAATTCATGAAATACGGCAAAATAATAGATAATAGGCAAGTTCATACAAGATTCGATGAAATTTAAACTTAAACATAAATAAGCTAATCCTAGTTTATACCGAAGCGCCGGTAGAAAACGGGTGTAGTCTTCATCTTCGTTGTTGTTGTAGCTCGGTGGCTTCTCCGCCGGCGGGACGCGGCTGCTTCCTTGGCCTGGGTGCCAAAGCGTCATTGCGGTGGAGTGTTGCTCGGCCCGGCCTCGTCATCGTCGTTGAGGACTATGACGTCACGGTTGAACTGGGAAGCCGCATGGGCGGGACATCATCGAGCGGCGCCCGTACCGCCTGCTTCAAGCCCGACGTGTCCTCGGGGTCGTCCGGCGACATTCAGCGCATTCCGTAGGTACTCCTTTGAAGGCAACCAGTGCGGCGGCTACGGCGGCGCCTGCCTAGACGAGCTGCCAACATCTTACTCCCGCTTCAGCCCGACAAGGCGAAGGCTGCCGCGCGGGGAAAGATGACGATGCCGGCCTCGACATGGGCGAGGACGAACTCGAGGGTTCGCCCAGGCACCCCTCACCACAGAATGCGGTCAACATAGTTTCCCCTTGCTGGCCGGGGGCCTCCACCTTCGTAGGCGGCGAGCTCCTAGGCTCACCGCTCGGTGAAGTAGACGATCCACACCTAGTAGAGGAGCCGCACCTCCCACTGTTGGAGCCAGTGGCGGCTGAAGCCGTTGTCCGCCGCGTTGTGGTCGGGATATGCTAGGTGTGTGGGCTCGCCGTGGGAATGAGGGCTGTAGACGGTGGGATGCAAGGGCGGAAAACAACGGTCGGCCATTAATTCGCCGCATAAAGATTGGATGCGACGGCTCTCCTGCAAAGTTGACCGGTGCTAGCCATTAGTACTATGCGGAAGACGAGAGGACGAGGACGATGAGGTTTGATTTACTGACTGACGAGGGCCACCAGTCGGGCGAAATTTGGGCACGCGTTTTCTCTTTCGCCGACTCCCCAGGCGATCCCCAAGGTGCTGGATTCGACTTGGAAACGCTAAATTCAGCCCAAATCGACGAATTTTTACCTCCCGAGAGGCTGACTGCTGGATGGAAATTTCTTCGCCGTCCTAAAAAAGACTCTGGGCTATTGGAGCTCTGGCTCGAGATGCTCTTAGATACATACATTGAGTTTTGTCACTCACGAAACTCTAGATTTTGGTCTTTAGTATACAGTGTGTGTGGTGGTGGACCGGTGGTGCGTGCGTGCGCGACGGGCGCAGGCGAAGAGATTCTGTGCATAGGAGAACCCTTCTTTTTCTGCAAACAGTACCAGACTAAGCGTAGAAGAAAGACACTCAGCAATCAAAGTCGTCTCCTAAATATAGAAAGACTTAACGCGTACTTTTGGCTCTTGGTTGCTACACACCCCCATATTTGAAAGAATAAAAAAATAATTAAAAAAGGTTATTTTTTTTTTAATATTTGGAAAGGAAATGATTCGCATGGTCTTTAGGGCAAAAAAAAATGACGAATCAAACGTGAATAGTATATGGTCATGAGGCGTTTTAAATTTTTTTACCCAGGATACAATGAAAGTAATTTCCTAGAAAAATATTTTTATACAGGTAGCATACCTGGTCATCTTTTGATTTCCAATAAGTTTAAATTTCTTAACTTTTTTTAATTATTTTTTAATTTTTTCAGATATGGGGATGTGTAGCATCCGGAAGCCACACTGTAGTTCTCAGCCGGGCTCCCTCTATATAAAGACTGTTGTTGTGCATGTCGATCCTTCACCAGATCGTGCTCTAATCGATCTTGAGCTGGGCGCCATTTTTTCAGCAAGATCCCTTCTTCCAGTCGCCATTAATTAATAGTCAGTTGCATCCATCCATCAGTCCGGCCTGACTCGGAGCAAAGATAGATAGTGGTTTGTTTTGTAAGGGAGAGTCTTTATATAATGGCCGAGATGGTTGCTTCCGCGGTGGTCGGTGAGACGATGAGCAGGATCTCCAGCTTCGTCATCGACCAGCCCGGCGAACGGAAGGCGATCGATAAGGCGACGGACGATCGACAAGGAGAGGCTGGAGATGGCACACATCAAGATGGAGGCTGCACTGCACATGTCCAGCAAATGGCAGATCACGGAGGTGCCGATGCTACGCTGGCGGCGCAAGCTGAAGCGTGCTGCCCAGGAGTGCGACGCACCGCAAGCAGTGTGCCCTGGAGGACGAGGAGACCAGGCGGTCCTCCTCGTTCCCCAGACGGATGCATGGCGCGGGCGGCCAAGTCATACGTGTCATCATTCAGCAGCCGCGGCAAGGCCGACGTCGACGAGTCAAGCAGCACTTCACTGGATATCCGGAGGCTGGAGAGGTTTGCGGAGGGCGCCAGTGAATTCCTCAAGATGGTCGAGTTTGGTGGAACCAGAACCCCGGGGCGGCAGTACATGTTCTTCAACCCTCTCATGGGTGACCTCCTTACCGGGAAGACTCTGCGTTACCAGGCAATTCATGGAGCACGGCTTTACAATCTCGGCATACCGCCCACGAGGTTCGCGGAGCGCGGGGTGGAGGCGATGGTTTGGTTCGCCATTCAGGATTTCAAGGAACCTGCCAAGAGCATGAACTTATTAAGGTTCATGTTGCGTTGCGTCTCTCGATCGGAGAGCAGCGACATATTTGGGATCATAATCAAGTGCCTGCGATCCGCGACACCTCACTTCATGACTGCTGCCGAAGATGTGAGGAGAGAGCTCATCCAGCTTCCCACGCAGGATATATATTTGCTTTGTCTCGCATACTCCTTACGCGCAGTACTGGTTTGATGTTCACAACACCATGACTCACTGGCTTCGTCCAGACCCACTGTGTTGCAACAAGCACGAGCATGATCTTATGGCCACCTTTAGCAACAACAACAACAACACAGAGGCATCGCCGTCGTCAATGTCAATGTCAAGGCTGGCTAGCATGTGTCCTGAAGAGGTTATTGTGATGCATTTGCAGTTTTATGTCGAGCAGAAAAGCTAGCAGCCGGGAGCTACTGAAAACGGTACAAGAAGAAGAGCAACAAGAAGAACACCAAATCTCGGTTCGGATCCTCTCAAGCTAGAAATTATTTTTATTCCCCATGACTCACCTGTCGGCGTGGAGCCTGGAGCTCAGAGCTATGCTTTGGAGGTGATTGATGGTAAGGAACAAGAAACAGTTTACAGAAGAGTTAAATCCATGGTTAGTCACTGAACTTGCTTAGCAAAGTTAACATGGTCATTGTACAACGGAAATATGAGTTTACGGTCACTAAAGACGCGTCGAAGCGTCACTCGCAGTCACCTCCGGCGTCGTAGAGAAGTATTTGATGACGTGGCGTCCACAGTCAAATAACTTAATGTATCAGTAAATAATAACAACATATACGAGGGTCTTTTTGCAAAACCGTCATATTTCCCCGGTATGTGCTGGCTCTGAAAATTCCAGCGCTATCGCTGCCGTTGATTGAGCACGTCGGCGCTCCCCCACCTCCTAACGCTGGCGCGTGCTCCCCCACCTCTCCATGCCGCCGCGCACTCCCCCATCTCCCTAGACCAGTGCTCCTACTCCAAGTCTCCAACCACCATTTGACCGACTCGAGGATGACGGCTACCGCCGACGCGCTCCTCCTCCAATGACCCCGTCTACAGGGTCGCTTTGACCTCGGCCTTGGCTATGGCGGGCGCATTGGTGGTGGATGTCGCCTCCATCGCTTGCAGTTCGGAGGAGACGGACAAGGACAAGGAATAACGGGAGCTCCACTGTGCGAGCTGGCGGCGACCATGGGAGCGAACGACGGCAACTTCTCCCGCCTTGGTTAGCACCATGGATGTGTGTTCCTACCGGGCGGCGACGTTGGCTAGGGAGCTGAGCGCAGGTGCGTACGTGCAGAAGGCCAGAGAGCTCGGTGGTCGTGCATGAGGAGGATGGTGTCGGGGGACAACGGTTGTGCAGTAGGAGGAAGAGGCGGTCGTGCACGTACAAAGGACGATCCCAGCTGGTCTGTGCAGCGCTTGCCTTCCAGGAGTTCCACCAGAAGAGAACACGGCCCTAAGCAGTTGCAAGCAGCGGCGCTCTACACCGCTGCGGGTTCTGCACCAAGCCAGAGCACAAAGATGGCATAATCAAGCCAACTGCGGCCTGCCGCCACACGCGTGCTCAGATCGACGGAGACGGACGTCGGCCTTGGCACAGATGATCATGCGCGGAGCCGTCTTATCGTTCGGGCGGACGCAGGTCTACGGCAGCCACAGAATGGCGGCACGAACGCCACCGTGGCCACAATGTGCACGGCTGCCTGGACTCTGTCCTGACCGGGACAACAACGAGGGCCTCGTGCCGTAGTTCACATAGATGTCATAGAGCACCTCACCTAGCATGCACTCACGGGCCACATATATGCATGTAACATGAGCCAAGCTAGCTAGCAAAGCAAGCATATGAATGTGGAGGCGTCCGGGCCGTTCGGTGAGCTGGAGCCGCGCCGTTCCGCTCCGCTCAGCTGCTCGCCGCCATGCCGGCCGCGGTGCGCGTCCTCACACTTCGCCGGCAAGACGCGAACGCCAGTCATGCAGGGTCGTCACGCGGCAGCGACGCGCGTGTCTAGGCTTGGAGCGCCCCGAGGCGTGAGGGCCAGCAACCCCCGCAAAAGCTACCGTAAGTCGTGGATGAGGTTGATGACAGCGGACGGCCTCCACTTGGCGTCTTCATCTGCGCCGCCGCGGACCAGCTTGCCGAGAAGGCGAGGACCAAGGACGCGACGTGCGGGAGCTGCGGGGTGAGCGGCTAAACAGGGACGGGAAGAGAGGAGAGGCAGGGAGAACCGTGTGGATGAGACGACAAGTGGGTCTCATTCCTTTAGTCTTTTGTTTGGATAGAAAAGTAGAATTTAGGGATGTTTTTGCAAATGAAACATAACTAGAGGCTGATAGTGGGTCCTCAGATTGCCACGTCATCAAATACTTCTCTACGACGCCGGCGGTAACCACGAGTGACGCTTCGACGCGTCTTTAGTGACCGTAAACTCGTATTTTTATTGTACAATGACCGTATTAACTTTACTAAACAAGTTCAGTGACTAATCATGGATTTAACTCTTTACAGAGATGCAAGTCTACAAGATCTTGATGAGAAGTTGCTTCCCAAGGCCATGGATCACCTCTGCCAGAATTCTCAATCCAGTACCTATTAAATATGTCTAATGTCCGGACATGGCACTGCGCATCTCTGCGTGGAGAAGACAACAATACAGCCATGGGGTCAGAACAAAAAGCTGGATAAAAAACAACGAGGAAAATGTTGCGGAGGGATGGCGGGAGGCGTCCAAAGACCTGCTTAAGTTTTGGGTAATTCGTGCATCTGACAAGCTACGCGGCTCAGTCAATTCCTGGATAGTTAACTCCCCTAGGCGTGACGAATATCCCGCTCCATAGGTTACCATCAAGATCCTCGCAATCATGAATAATACTGTATCGTCTTGCATGGCTGTTTGTTTTTCACCTTTATCATTTCTCTTTGTTCTTTTGGCTCTGTGTATTCTTAGTGCCTTGATTAGCTACTAGGGAATCAGGCGCGGCGTGCTCGTGTGGCTTAATCAGTTACAATTTTTTCATTTCCATAGAAGGAAATGGTGATCGAATAGTACATACCTACTACTATAAAGCACATCAATTATACATATATAATGTATCATTACAAAAGGCTACACAGTAGAGTGCAGACCAACAGTTACGCGGAGTTGAGCCAACTATCAATCATCAAGATCTATAATGGACAGATCGTATTCCTAACATCGCTATCACAAAATACTTTACTTTAAGGCACTTATATTTCGTGTGCACGAAATTTACCTTGAAAAAGATGGAATGGAAATAACATTAATGAACGGCAAACTTTTGGGTCACCTTTAACATTTAAATCGGCACTCTAGCTTCAGTGAACAAAATAAATTTTCCAGTGGAGATTGTATACAGCGAAAAAGAGAAAAGGAAATCTCGACAATGAATCAATCAGTGATATTGCTTACCCTCTTTGGAAATCCGGTTGCAGCTCAAGCTTTTTTGGTCATAAAAAAATCTAGAGTAACTTAATTGGAATGATTTTATTGAGGACCATAAAAGATCGAGCTACATTCAAGATGCATTCAACTATGACAAATATATAGAGGCAACATCAGTGTGAGAAATTGACACTATAGATAACATGGGCTGCAATGATTAGTTCAAACTAAACAAATACCCCGCTGCTTGAGCCAACATACGAATACAAAACGATGTGATAAAACAAAATTCATTTTACAATACTAAAACAATATCGCAGAGACATCATATATAGATATAGTGACCCGATGAACCATATAACGTTATAGACGTCATTTTCATATTTGCAAATAAAATATTAAATAACTATGAACGCTAAGCTTGAACATGTAACTAATAATGATGGTGAATAGGCAGAAGCCTAATTTCTCGCTTGAGACGTACAAAAGAGTAATGCAGCATGTGGTAAGCATGGACAAAGAGCGACAGTAGCATCATTTATAAAATTCAACATGTAGAAAACTGAATTATATAATTATGTGTAAATGTAAAGCACAAACTATCAGAATAGATATATTAGACTGTACTAAGAACAGATGAAATTTCTCTCTAAAAAATCATTATGAAGTAAGCACCTGCAAACACATTACTATTTAGTTGCAATTAAAACATACTTCTCCATAATATATGATAGACTGTTATGGGATCAGTGGGAACAACGCATGATCAATTCTTTGATACATTTTTATACTCCTACTTTTTAATCACATGTGGAAAATACTCCAATGACCAGAATCTGAACTTGTAAGCTTTTGTGATGAAAATATGCCTACTATTAAACCTCATTGAATCAGAATATATACTAATATGTGTTCAAATAAAGGACACCCATCATTCAGAGTTCAGAATGTATACCAAATGGACACCATATACTTGATCGTCCCAAAGACCTAGCAGCAAAGCAATCTGGAAGAAGAGCATAAACTGAAAAATAATGAATCGGATCAGCTGTAATGCGGATGTGAAACTAAGAGAAAAACGGTTGGGATTCAATCCCTTACAAACTGCACCATAGAGATTAAACTAAGAAGAAAAATCGTTGGATCAGTTTGGGGATCTAGGATTTAAAAGGGATTAACATTCTTGTGGCTTATCCAAGGGCAGGAGTTGAAAGAGAGAGGGGCGAGGGGAAGAAGGCATGGGGAGTAAGTCGCCAGGATCCATAGCAGCTGCTCTTCACGGGATATGGAACCTATCCCGCACTAAACATAGGAGCTACATGTAGAATGGGTTCAGAGTGTGCACCTGCTGGGGAGAAAGTGTTGACGTGCGCGAGACCAAAGAAATAGAGAGGATATGGCCCTAGAACACTGACATGCGCTCCCCATGGCAGGGCCGCATAAGACGGCGGCGGCGCTCACGGCCTCCTTCCGGCGACGGCGGCGCTGACGAACGCGACGACGGACTGCCGGAGCGAGGCTCATCTTACTCGTGTCCTTGGATGCAGATAAGCTCACCGCGTTGCCCAACCCCTTTCTCGTCTCCTCGCGAAGCCCTCCGCCGCAGCCATGGACGACACCCTCTTGCCGGCGCACGCGAGGGTGAGGTGTCCTCCTCTTCAGCGGTGAGGCGTTCGGTAACGGGGAGCACATAGCCAAGATCCTCCTTGATGGCCTTGATGGCGCTGGGGTTGAATAGAGGAAAAAGAAGACGTGGTTGGACTGGCCTCTCAGTTCTCACCGCTTTGACCGGAGTAGATAGCCAAAAAACAATTAAAACGGAGGGAAAAAGGGCCACCCAAAAGATGTCACTGTAGATGTGTTTCTACAGTGCAAGGGATGACTTGGACGCGCTGATCGGTCGATGAAGAGGTTCACTTTCATATATGTAGATATTAGCATATCCACTTGATATTAAATAAATTCACTTTACGAGAGAGAGGAGAAAGAGGTGCTCGTGAGTCGTGAGGCGACGGCTAAAATCCATCTAGGATTCCTTCTCTCCACCGACGACTCCACCGGTCCATCCCACCTATAGCATTCTTAGGGTCTTGGAGGCTTGGCGGACCACGGTCCCTCGCTGGCGGATGGTCTTTTGTTTATACTGTTTTTAGGCGGAAAATGTACATTAACCAGAGGCAAGAATCGATGGGAGGCCAATGGCATCCTACCAGCCTCCACAATCTCAGGACTAAAAATTGAAGCTAACGGTCTAATGCTAGTTTACAAATCAAGGCCAAATACCTTCGAGGTCGCCCCCTCCCCCTGGACTGTGAACGTCGAGACAACTCATAGTTCTGGCATTCCATTCAGGAGATCGAACATGAGATTCTGCTGGGACTCACCGTCTCCATAGGAAATGGAGAAGGCACCCTATTCTGGTTAGACTCATGGCTTCGGGAACGCCCCCTTCGGGAGGTGTACCCTTGCCTGTTTGCCATTTGCTCTAAGCCATCGCGTCGGTTGGCAACCGTGGCCCAGGAGGGAACATGGAACATCTCGTTCCGTAGGACCTTCGGCACGGTTGAAACTGAAGCATGGGGAGCTTAGGTCGGCTCTTCCGGACACGTAGTCGGAAGTTCCCAACGATATGGCATGGAGGCTGACCTCTTCAGGAACCTTCATGGCCAACTACGCTTACCATGCTCTTTTTAGGCGCCCTGACCTCCCTTGGACAAAACCTCTCTAGAAGGCCCCTCCCCCTTTAAAGATGAAGATCTTTGTTTGGCAATTACTTCGTGATCGCTTACCATCTGGGGTCAAAGTGGCCAAAAGACATGGGCCGGGCAACGGGCTATACCCACTATGTGGAATCCAAGAGACAGGAACCCACATAATGTTCACGTCCCCTGCAGCCCGTTTTCTATGGAACTTCACCAGGGAAGCATTGGGCCTGGACTGGCGAGCCCATGATCTCGGTGAATTCCTAGGTACCCAGGTGAACCGTTTCGAAAAGGGTCACTGCCTATTCTGGCTAGTGTTTACCGCAGTGTCTTGGTCACTTTTGGACCATTCGTAATAAGATAGTGATTGAGAAAGTTATTCCTCGAATTCTGACTCGGTGTTCAAACTTTCGGCTGCCCTGTAAGTTTCCTTTTCCGATCTCTTGATCGGTTTTCTTTTTTGGTTTATCGATCCTAGATCGGATTGAGTCGCCCATCGTCGTCGTCTACTCGCGCCTCTACTCTGACCATCGGCATCGATGATCTACACCGTGCATGTGCGCCTGCCCTCTCTGCTGCCACGCCTACTCAAGTCGTCGATTCAAGAGGTCCTAGCTACAAATACTAAAGACTATAAGGCATGATATATATCACGTTTGACATATTCGATCAAGTGCCTAAGGTTTCTTTTGCAACAAGGGTTTGGGCTTTCGTGGACATAATGAAAGAAGCGATTCTTTAAATAGAGGCAAGTTTCTTGAGCTCTTGAAGTGGCTAGAAATAATTTCAGCAAAGTTGACAAAGGCGGTTCTAAACATTTCTTCGCAGAAAGGTAAAATGATAGACCCCGGGATATAACCGTAGTTTGAATAGTCATTTACCCAGAAGCGCCGTATTTTTGACTTGCAAATCATGTATGCCAAGTCCATAGTATTCTTTCGGTCGGCAAACCGCATTCCATCTAGCCAGTCGATATTTTATTTTCACTATCCTTCTGCCAAAAGAATTTTAATCGAAAATAATCCATTTTATTCAAGATACCTTTTGATAACTAGAAAATGAGATCATATGTCGTATCATGTTGGTTAGTACTAAATTTATGAGTACAAGTCTTTCCTCGAGGGATAGAAATTTTACTTTCCAACTATTAAGACATTTTTATAGTCTTTCCTCAACGAGTTCTCATTCAGCAATTGTGAGAAGCCGATAGTGAATCGGTATTCCCAAATAGTTGATTGGAAATTGCCCTTGACCACAGCCAAAAAGTTCAGCATATAGGTGGACCTTGTTTTGAGCCTCGCCAAAACAATACAAATCACTCTTATGGAAATTTATTTTAAGTCCAGATAGCTGCTCGAATGCTGATAAAATTAATTTTAGATTCTTAGCTTTTTCCAGATCGTGTTCCATAAATAAAATTGTGTCGTGAGCATATTAAAAAATAAAGAGTCTGGCATCAACAAGATGTGAAACTAGTCCTTTAATTTGGCCATCAGCTTTGGCACTCTCAATAAGGACAACCAACATATCAGCCACTATGTTAAATAGCGTAGGCGATAATAGGTCCCCCGTCTTAGTCTCTTCTTGGTCTAAAATTAATTGTTAGTATCATCGTTTACTTTAATGGCAACATCCCTTGGCAACGTCATTTGTTTAGAACCGCCTTGTCAACAATGCTCCGCAGAAAGGTAAAATGATAGACCCCTCTGATTTAAAAGTAGCTCATTGGTTCTTGTGCAAGGAATCCACTAGACTCATGGCGCCATCATTCCCCGCTTAGCCATTTCTCCGCCTCCACCTCCACCGCATCGCTGACAGGTAATACTTTCTCCTGCTCTCATCCATCCATCCATGGGCGGTGGCACCGTAGTCCGCAGTCCGTAGGCTATCGAGGTGGAGCGGTCGCCGAAATCCATGGCGGCAGCGTTTTGAGGATGGAGCGTTCCTGCGTGTGCAATTTCTACAGAGATTCGTTCCTCCAAACATGATGCTGAAGTGAACTGCTGCTGCGTGCGAAAATTTCTAGATTTTCATGTGAAATTCTTACATCCTCTTCTCTTTCAAAACAGAGTGATCTCATTGCTATGATAAAAGTATCCTGACACCCATTTTGGACAAACATGAAAGAAGCATCGACTGCATGACTTTTAGCATGCAGCCATGAACTATGAGCACAAAACACATAACCGTAAGCCATGCGACAGCAGCAGAGAAGCTAACTGAAGGAGGAGACTACATTTTGCCTCGTCAATGAGACCAAGATCACTTCATCAGCTGTTAACAATCCAGTACATCGGGCGAGGCACGACTCAACGGCGACAACACTGGATAATATTGCCCAGAATTTCAGGCACTAACATCCCTACCCAGATCACACACAAATCTGATACATGAGGAATGAACCACGATTTGCAAAATTAGAGAGCATCCGCCAGGCACGCTGCGAGCCCCATCCTCATTGCTTCTGGGGAACCAGGCAGATGGCAACATCAGACTACCACCTGAGGGTCATTGGAACACTATCGGAAACTGTACACTAACCAGAGGCAAGAATCGACGGGAGGCCAACAATGGCATCCTCCCAGCCTCCACAATCTCAGGTCTAAAAACTGAAGCTAACGGTCTAATGCTAGTTTACAAATCAATGGCGAGGCGGCCGTCCATGCTCGCTGAAGCTGCCTCTTGACCAGTAAGATGGGGAGAGCTTCTTCGACCGCAGAGGGGCTGATCTACTGTGGAGTGCTGGTTTTTGTACATGAACACCTGTTGACGCTACCGAGTAAGGGTCATCACGCTCCTGCCTTGCTTCTATTCGGCCGGAGCTGTACTCCATGTTTATAAATGGTGAGTTATTCCGGTAGTCTAAACGCCCGGAAGCGTCGCTGTGCCACCAGCTACCACTGCCACTGTCAAAGACGAACCCTCCTTGGCGGTCATCGTCTGGGTCACATGATGATTCCCTTTGGCTGTAGGAATCGCCGCCGGCCTCCTCTGCGTCATTGTAAATCAGCTTCAGTGCCTGCACGACTTCACCCATAAATGGCCGCTGTGATGGATCGTTGTGAACGCATACCGAAGCAATGGATGCCACTTTTGCTACGTTGTCGAAATTGAAATTGCCGTTCAGAGAAGGGTCAATCAGCCTCTCTAAGCCCTCCTTGTTACATAAAAGAGGGCGAGCCCAAGTCACGAGGTTCTCAGGATCCATGCTAGTATCAGACATGCCTATGGGCTTCCTTCCTGATAAAAGCTCCAGCAAGACAACCCCGTAGCTGTAGACGTCACTCTTCACAAGAAGATGTCCTGTCATGGCATATTCTGGGGCGACATACCTGCAGGATCACAGAGAAATTTTAATTTTTAAAGGCCAGGGATAATTAAAATGAAATCAAGTAAAGACAGGCTACTCTTGAGCATATTTATGTACCAAACTTCGTATAGCTTTAAAAAAGTGTGATTTGTCAACAACTCTAGCAAGCATTATTGTTTTTTTTGCCATGAAAGCCGTATTACAATAACGATAAATGTATATGGAATATGGAAGGAAGTATTAATTATCAATAAGGAAGAGACTCAAAATCACTCGATCATACTATCACATAACAATACCAAAAAATGTCATGGTTATTGAGACCATCATACTGGCTGGACATAAGCAAAGTGTCTTACCCAAAAGTGCCCATTACCCTGGTCGAAATGGGATGAATTCCGTTGGTTGCTTCCCTTGCTAAACCAAAATCAGTAACCTTGGGAGTGAAATCTCCTTCCAACAATATATTGCTGGCTTTGAAGTCACGATGTATAACATGAGGGTTTGAATCTTCATGTAGGTATGCCAGGCCTCTAGCAGCGCCGAGAGCAACTTTCATCCTAGCATCCCAGTTCAGCAGGCCCTTATCCTTGTCAGCACCTAGACATAGTGATGGCTCAGTTAACACAAAGAGTCATGGTATAGGCGTACATGCGACAGAGATACGTATGGAGTCAAATTGTTTTTTGTAAAACAGCTCAGTGCTTTCCATTGGGCCTATCATTGCAAAAAAGTCAGCTGTTAGATTTTAACTACAGTGGCAGCTGGTCCTGCCAGTCTATGCTTAGGTGAAAGAAACTGTAGGAGCAACCTCATCTAGTCATTTTCTTAGATCAAATTTAGACCCTTAAATATCCCCATTTTGGTTGCTATGCACTAATACATATGAATTTAATATCATGGTTTAAATAGTTACCGCTAAACCTAGCATGGCATGTATTACTGATAATTAGAACATACCATGAAGATGAGATTCCACACTTCCGTTGCGTATAAGCTCATAAACAAGACACCTTTTGGCCCGCTCAGTGCAAATGCCAATCAATTTGACAAGATTACGATGGTGCAGTCGACTGAGCATTTCCACCTCCGCAATGAACTCACGGTCGCCACTCCTGTCGTCTCTTGTCAGCAATTTAACAGCGATCTCGTTTCCATCATCCATGGTTCCGTGGTAAACACATCCAAACCCACCCCGACCCAAAACTCTTCTTGAATTAAAACCATCAGTGGCCTTTTCAAGCTGCGCTAGCGAAAATGTCTTTACTGATGCTGCACAAGTAGCCACTGTTGAGAACATTGACGCTGACGCAGAGCTCACCAAGCTAGTTGACATTGATCTGCCACCTGTATATCACACAATAAGATGTCATAAACAGTGTCAGTAGCAAAACTTCAGTGTGAAAAGGTTATCTGGAGTTTAGAAAGATCATACAGCAGATATACAAAACAACACTCTTTTTTCACAAGAGGCCTGAGGCTATGAAAAACAAAATATTTAACTGGTTCTTATCATGCAAGTTTACAAGCAGCACATACGCACACAACATGTGAGCACTCAATGATGAGAGCTATAGACTTAAATAGTTCGTCTACGAATTTAGGGATTTGAGCAAATTTATAGACAAAGGTGCCAATTATGCAGCCTTGCTGATAAGTGTAACTCTGATTACCAACCTCTATGTGGCAATAAAATCACTTGTAGTGGAAATACCATCCAAGAGTAGTACTTGGTAAATTTGATGTAGGACAGAAATACTTAGAATACCATGTATGCACAGTAAGCAAGAATGGTAAAATGGCATAATAACTATAACAAAACTGTTCACATTACCGTATCTTCTTTTAACTGCCTGGGTAATCGCAGGGCTCCCAGCCTCATGAAGGCGTTTGAGTTTCCTCCACTTCACTAATAGAATAATAAGCCCAGTGCATGCCACGATTAGTGTCAGAGAAGACCCTGAAACTACCACGATGATCCAGGTATCAAATTTCTTCTTCTTCTGCGGATTCACATTTGCGGTTATAGGATTTTCTCCACTTCCTGTAGGACCTGTTGTCAGCGATGACATAGCTGGTGGCGCAGGTCCCAGCCCTGCAATGACACATCGCACACATGAATAATAAATTCAAATAATTAATCTAAGAAGAAAATACTCCATAAAAAGGATTTTACCTGGATAGGTAATATTAATAACATCGTAATCTCCAAAAACAGATGAATTAATCTGAACCTTTTTATTCCAGAACCTATCGGATATTAGGTATGCAGTATAGCTATCAAAATGCTCTCTTAGTGGCACCAAATAAAAGGTGACCCTGGTCTTCTGGTCATCCTGGATACTTGGAATTGCAGCCATAATCTTCACCTGGCTTTGTTTAAGAAATGTACCAGCTGCAACTTCAACTTCTAATTCTGCTGTGTGCATGAATAGCAAATATGGAGCTACATCAATATCAACAATTACACTGAGGGGCAGCACACAACCACAGGGGGAACCAATCGGTGTTGAACTCATCGGTGCAGGGCAAACTGTGGTAGAGCAACCTGCTGAAGGTACAAAATAATATTTAATACAAAAGATTACAGGAAAAGACACAATCTTATATTTAGAATTTATATTAGTCCGTGCCTCAATAGTAGCAGAACCAACAAGAATAGTCCACCGAGGGGTCAACAAAATCTAGGATCAGGTGAAATAACTCGAAGATGCATTGCAGGAAAAGATTAAAGCATAACATTGCAAACATAAATGGCAAACCTTCAGGCGGGGGAGATGAAGATGGCGGAGGAGCATGGTGCGATCGTCTGTGGTGCCTGTGTGAAGGAGGATGCACAAGGATGCCTGTAAGAATAGTAGATATTAAACAGCTGATTAGAAAATTTTAAGCATCAACTTTTAGCACTGATATTGTCATAGTTACGTACCAGGAGATTCTGGAGACAATGTCCTAGGAGAAAATGCCGGGGAAGTTCGAGGTCCAAACACTCTTATATCAGGGGAAATTGATGGATGTGGCGCAGGACCAGGCAGTATGTTTGCTGGAGAATCAAGGAATTAAGTTTACATTTGAGGAAAAAATGCAAAATCTGATCAAAGTCAAAGAAAACTTCTACTAATCAATATGGCTAGCATCATGTTCAGATTACATTTGTACTTGGTATCTATACAACCAATGCCCATTCGCTGTTCCTGTTTCTAAAATAAGAATATATGAACTGAAAAGGTAATAAAAAGATCTTCTAGTAGTTTGGTCCCGGATAAGTTTTGCTCTGCATCTGGAAATGCTTGAATTCTGATTATATTCTCAATGTATCATACTGTGAGTTTCAAAATGTAACAAATCAAAACACGTCAGGGTAACGAGACTTCATTCCCCATACATGGAAAAAAACACCGTCTGGAGTTTCGGGCAGGTAGTTAGGAGCTGTGCTCGCGAGGGTGTGCTGTGTACTGGGTGCACGTGGAGTTCACTTGCACGTCATCCTTTTAATCACAACAAATTCTCATGGTTAAGCTAAGAGCAGGAGAGACACCCAAGTGCATTATCTTTTCCAGAAAGCGACAATGTTACTAGTAATTAACTCCCAGAACAGCTGCCAATCAAATCAAGAGGGGTCATCTTACAATTAATCTCTTGTCAATAGGTCTGTACACGAGGGCCTCGTGCATACAAGATACAACCATAAATTTCTAAATGAAATGGACAGGTAGTAGAGATATTTCCGATTTTAATTAAGAGAGAACGATACATCCAGTAAGCTCTACGTGCAAGCAAGTGTCGGGTGAGTATTAAGAGGCCGCAATACAGGTTTCGCTTTGAACTACTTAGACGCCACTGTAATCTAAGAATTTGTGCGATGGTCCGCTTGTTGGCAATGTCACCCGGGAGCACTGGCGTCTGCTGCCTGCTTTACATGTGCGTCAAATGCAAACGAACTCCAACACGGTCTAGTGGGGCACAACAGCAGTGCCTGAAAAATGGAGCACAGACTACCACTATGGTCTAGTAATGCATAACAGCAGCCACGTGCTTCATTGGCGTAAGAAACGAGCATTGCCACAATCATCTGCGCCAGCATGAACCATCTCCGCTCTGGCTGTCTAACAGAGCACTCGGCCTGTGCCGCCGCGATGTCCTAGCGAATTTCTTGCAGATGGCAGAGTCCCAAAGCTGGAACAGAGGAGCATACACACGCCTCCAGACCAGACACATATACCCAACTCACCGACACCGGCCTTGCTAGATCCTCCCCCAGGCACTGAAAACCGTCGATCGCGGCAGAATCTAAGAATTATCCTGGAGAGCACGCCCTCTGACAGCAGAATTGCGCCCTTCCCCCACGCAGAAATAGCAGCAGACCCTACCGAACCGGACCGACAGAATCCCACCGGGATTCCGCTTTGCCGACCCAATCAGCCCGACCACGTGACAGCAACGTCGCAGCTCGGAGCCGCTGCGTCCACTCCAGTACGACGAGCTAGTAGTAGTAACCGAGGAGCTGGAATTCCCACCGAAATGCAGTCCCCGAGCGGCTGAGCGCAACCCCCGCAACCTGAGACCCCACCCAGTGACCCGGGGCACGCAAGCAGCGCACGGCAACCCACCGACCCCGGCCAGACTTCCCCAACCCAAGACAATCCCGACGGGAGCAGAAAGCGAAACCGAGCGAGAAAGCGGAAGCAAGCATACCGTGGAGCGCGCAGGCCGCCGGGAGCAGGAGTAGGAGGAGGAGGAAGGGGGAGAGGAGTCCTCCGCGGCGGGCGGGGGTCATGTCGGCGCGGGGGCGCTACACCATTGCCGTCCCGGCGGATCTGGGAGGGGGCCGGATCGGGGGGCGGGGCGGCGACGTCGATGGGGGTTCGGAGGCGGAGGTGGGGGTGGGGGAGGAGGAGGACGGCAATAAATTCGGCCGCTCGCTGGCTCGCTGGCTGAGGTTTGGGTTTGGTGGCTCTGCCTCTGTGATGTGATGCTCTGACCTGTCCTGGAAGGGATTAATTCCGTACTGGAATTAATGAGCTGCTTAGCTTAGCTAAATCGGCGGGGTTAGTGGCGGAAACGGAAGGTGGTTTTCCTTTCGAATCTGGGGAACCTCCTCCTTTTACCGCGACTAGACGAGACGAGGGGGGAGGGCGGTGGGCCCACCGGGTCAGCGCCTGCTCTGTGCGAGTGGCAGCTCTGCCTCGGGCTGCTCACGGTCACGGTCACGGGAGAGCCAAGAGGGAACGCGGTTTGCTTTGGAACTTTGCTGTTTGGGGTGCTCCAATCGACCGGCCGTCAACAGTCAACTGTAGTCGTTGCTTTTTTTTTTCTTTTTGAACGGGATAAGGGCCTGGAAACTGCATTATGGCATATAGAATGGTTGATAAAACCGTCTTATTTTAATTGCACCACATAATCTATATATACCATGAAACATGATGTGTAATGGGCTATTTTTAAATTTTATCTCTAACAAGTAAGCATCCTAAATTTATGGTGAGAGAGATTGTTGCTAAGAGCGCCCGCAAAGAAAAAAGATTGTTATTAAGAGATCATCTCTTCTCTTAGCTAAAATAAGACAAACCTCATTTTTGGTTCTCTCTTCTCCATGTCACCTATCATACTAGGTGGCATTGCTATGATATGACTAAGATTTAACCATTGTATGTGCCCCTTAATGCGGCATACATTTTACATTGAGGACCTGAAGAAAAAGGAAAATCGTAGCATAGTCCTCGAGATTTGTAAGCAGCACCCTGGAAAATAACCAAGAAAAGCAATCGGATCCATTGTCTTCTTCGTAACAGTGCCACCGTGACTCCCAAACCCGAGCACCTGCAACGCCACCGGGGACGAATAAGATCCTCCGAAACTTGGAGGAAGAAATTGCTAAGCATCACACGGCGTTCGAGCGCGGAGTGGCTACCTTGGCCATGAATAGCGTCGGCAGAACGGGGCCTCCGTTGATGTCCTCCGCGGAAAAGCGCAGCTTCCGGGACACCAAAGGCTCTAGAATCTCGACGCGTCTGGACTCCAACCATCTCCGAGGCCGCGCCCTTTTCTTTCACATCACCATGATGCCAAAGAAAAAGAGTACCCACCTCCAGATGGACGAGAATCATAGCGCTGCTGCAGTTATTAAGTGGAGAATCACCAGATCCATGATACGTCGTAAACGTATCTATAATTTTTTATGCACCGTGCTTATTTTATATCATTTGTCTTATGTTTTGTCTACACTTTGTTATATACTTTCTGAAACTAACCTATTGACAAGATGCCACAGTGTCAGTTGCCTGTTTTCTGCTGTTTTTGGTTTCAGAAAGCTAAAAAATGAATATTCTCGGAATTGAATGGAACAAAAGCCAAAAGTTCATATTTTAGCGGTACGAAAAATCGAAGACGAGACGAGACGAGTTCATGGTAGTATCATGAAGAGAATATATTTATTGAGACTGTTCACTAGTGAAAGTATGATACCTAGGCCTTGTTTTTAAACATTGAAACATTGTTTGCATCTAGATCTGTTGCATGTTTGCTTACTTCCATCTTTATTTCAGTTTGCCTTTAGTCTTTCCTTCACGTCAAGCTCGAGTCAGAAGCACTTTTCTGGCACCGTTACTACTTGTATTTTACTATCTCTTCGTCGAACTAGTGCACCTATACACCTGACCAGTGTATTAGGTGTATTGGGGACACAAGAGACTTCTTGTATCTTGATTGCAGGGTTGCTTGAGAGGGATACCTTTGACCATTTCCTCCCTGAGTTCGATAAACCTTGGGTAATCCACTTAAGAGAAACTTGCTGCTGTTCTACAAACCTCTGCACTTAGAGGCCCAACAACTGTCTACAATAATATAAGTGCGTAGATATCAATCCACCCTCTGTCTGCCACCCCCACCTAGAGGGCTCGCCAGCAGAGAGCACTCGCCACTGTCCCACACCACGTCCAAGTGAGACGGCTTCTCCAAACAGCATAACGCCAGACCAGCATAACGCCACACCAACCACTAGACTAGCAACTAGACTATACTGTACAGACGGCCGGCCTCCTCTCCCCTCCCTACCTCGGTCGGCAAAGCCGCCGGAGAGAAAGGAGAGGAGCCGGGAGCTCACAGGAGACTCTCAATAGGGTAGGAGAGAAAATAACGGGGGCAAATGAGATCGTATGGAGTCAGATACATCTATAGTCATTGCCGGAATCACCATATTTTTTGTTGA
Organism: Avena atlantica; assembly: GCA_910589765.1. Lineage (NCBI taxonomy): Eukaryota > Viridiplantae > Streptophyta > Magnoliopsida > Poales > Poaceae > Avena > Avena atlantica. The sequence goes on from OU342738.1 coordinate 302,654,963, forward strand.
CGTTAGTTTTGTGTGAATTGGTTCATGTTTAGATGATTTTTAGAAAGAGGAATGATCATTATTTAATCCTCCACATCCTGAGGTGCATGGAGCTAAAATACCAGTCGAACAAAATTTATGGTAATAGTTGTCATTATGGCTTGTGAGCTAGATCAATGAGACCGCAAAATCGTCATCGACGTGTTCACCGCTTGCCTCAAGGAGTTGGATGAGGAGGGAAGTGAGAAGGTAGGGTGCCAAGGTCGTAATTATGTACGAACTATTTGCAAATTGCAACAAGTCTCGCCGAACCAGGGGCGGATCCACCGTCCCTCCATCCCGAGCAGTCGCCCAGCCTTGCCGACACACGATGCCTTATATTTTTTGACTGTCTAAGGTGATTTTGTTTGAAAAATGGTGTTTTAGACATGTTTGCCCAGGCTTTCAGAATCTTCTGGGTCTGCCACTACGCTGAATATTGAGCTGGCCAAACATGCAATATATTTTCATAGGGATGGCGTATCTTAAATGCATGTATGATGATAAAACGTTAACCTTAACTATTAAGTGACAAGTGTTGTCAATAATCGCTACCATGACTATTCCGTATAGGTTAGTATTGGTGGGAACTTCAGATAGCGTTACGAGAATCGCCATATCAGTTGTAAGCAGCGGCCACGTACGATAATCGTGAGCCTTACCTGTCTGGCAAAGTCTATTTGTGCGATAATATGGATTGTGTAAATGCCATACTCAACTATTCTGGTATTGTTGTATCTTTGGTTCTCCAATCTACATATATGCATGGTACTTCATAGTTTATGATGTAACCTCAGTTGTACTTAGATGAAATCATAAATTGGGTCCTCCCTGCGTCTCTTAATGTGTGATACTATTGCTAGATGCAACGTGATCGCGATCGCTTATAAGATAACATAAATATACCAGGATAACACCGTGATCTCTTATAAGATAACATAAATATATCCTCGTATGAAAATCTACTATGTTCAGTCCTAAATATGACATTTATTAGTTGGCAAGCCCAATCCTTTCGCACCAAAACTTTTCCTAAATACTAATGTGTCATGGTATCATTTGATTCTCAATAATTGTAATTAATAGTATTTATATTATCCTCATATTGCCATATCATCTGGTTATATTTTGATGTTATAATCATGGGAGGGCATAAATTGGACTTTAATTGCTTCCTTTAAATGATGACAGTTATTTTGAACTAGATACAATGGTATTTTAGAGGAAACATTTTAAAATATATTGTAAATTTGTCTCAAAATGAGAATTTGTCATGCTCTATTAGAACGACTTTACTATTCGCAAACCTTCTGCGCTAGTTATTTGATCCAAGTAACTAGTTTCCTTTTTGTATCTATATCATAACTATTCTTTGGATAGTCTTGAATAATCTCTAGGCAATAGCATTTGGCATGTGGTCTAGTACGAACAAGACTCACGTTTACTTCGTTAGGTATTACACTAGGTAATTAATCTTGACCGTCCTTTAATTTGTTTTGGCCCTCTAAATTATAAGGAAACAGAAGACGTGTCAAGCTTTGGTAAAGCTGAAAACATATCCCTCATGTAAACAATGAGAGTACAACCTGCATTAATTCAATTCACAAATGAGTGACATTTTGGACAATGATCAAGTGAACCTTTTGAAACTTGAGAGTAAAATATTTTTCCTAAAAATGATTTGGCATTCATCTATACTACATATACAACAATATACTAGTGCTCGAAATTACATCACAAAAGCTATTTCAATATCTAAGATGTTATACTACAGTCAACTGTAGTCCGTACTCAAGCGCTTGAAGTATAACATTGGGTTCAAACCCAATAATAAACCCAATATTATTAGTCCGTACTACAGTCAACTGTAGTCCGTATACAATGTTGGTGTATTATTCCCGTCAAATAAACTAAATCAAGCCAAATTTTGAGAAGCAAATAAACAAAATTAAGCCAAACATTGTTAACTAATTCTTAAACTAGAAGACGAGAGCGTTCCGTTTTCTGCCAGTTCGCACTAGGCTGCATTGAACTATCCATCTCCCTCCTCTTAACTTCTTCACTGCCAGCTACAAACTACACCGCCGGCCAGATCCACTTATATCTGATGCAGCACCGCATGAGAGAAACCTCATGGTCCAGTGCCATTACCGGCGGTGGCGTAGAGGACGTTAGCAGCACAATGGCATTACTGAATTGTGCCTCCCAACGCGTATCTCATTTGACGATTTGGGATGGATGAGCTTTGGGCAACCAGTTGGTTTTTCTGCTATGTCACATTTTCTTGGCTGATGACTCAAGGTAAGTACGAGTTCATCTTCTCCCTACAACATGTGTCGCTTGTAACGTTGTTTAAACCTATATATTGTTATGTTTATTCAACTACAATATTTTATTACTATGGTCAACCAATTGGAGTTAAATTTTGCTTTGCTTGCTTTCAAAATCACAGCTTTCTGGCCAGCTCGATAGTTTCCCCTTCTCTTCACCTGTGAAAAAACCACTGGTGTTGCAATTTGAAACTAAGGACAGAAGTTGACACCAATGCTTTTATTATCAAAGGTTAGCTTTTCATGGCTTTTATTATCAAAGATGTAGCAGAGAATCACCTTCTTAGAAAATATGAGTGCTTAAAATTTTAGAGATATCATAAAGCATCCAAAATCCTTATGGCAATCTTTTTTATGTGCTTGAGACATGTTCATAAGTATCTGCAAGAGAGTATTCAAAAAATTATGTGCAAGATTTTGCTTGGCAAATGTTGAGAGGAGTTGATGGGTTCATGCTATGAATCTTGTTGGTGGGCTTACATGGCATTGTTCACAGTGATGGACTTATGTCCTGTTTATAATGCCACTATGATGGGTTCATGGGTTATGCTATGGGTACTCATAGATTAGAAGTTATTTTTACATGCTTGCATACATGAATGGCCGATCCTGAACTTTTTTATACACCTGATCATGCTACTAGCAGACTACTCTGTCTGGATGTGTCTTCCGTTGTTGTCGCCCCATCCCTCCAGCGGAAGCCACGGTCTGGACTTCGCTGCCGCTACCTCTCGTAGCACATATGATTCAGGTAATGCAAATCTTCATATTTTTCTGAACTATTTTTGTCCACAATCTCCTATCCTTGGATTGTGAAACACTATTGTGAAACAAGGTTGCGTCCCTAGCTGCATTTGAAAGTAAAAATCATGTGCATATATACTGCAGTTTGCAAAAGCAGCAGAACTAGAGGATCTGTTGTTGGGCTTGAGCTAATGTATGGACATATGTTGTTGCTTCATATTAAGGCTACCAATTTGTAATATGTATATATGAAACCATAAACAGCAACCGACTTCATTCAATTTTCTTTCATCTCGATATAAATACTAGAGCGCTACTGAGTGCTATTTGCTAATACAATTGTCTTTCCCACTCTATTTTTTCTTCTGTGTATATGATCCATTGCAATATTCGGGCTACCAATTTGTAATGTGTATAGATGAAACCATAAAAAACGGCCAAATTGATTCGTGCCATTATTCAACTTCAGTTAAAAATACATGTTGAGGTCTTATACCAACAAGTTCATGCCACGATTCAACTTCAGTTTGAAAATGACAGATGTGCAAAGCAGCAATGATATTCCAACTCTTTCAGCCTCGTGCCTCCATTATCTTGTCTGGTTTTCTCCCTTGCAATGAGTTTCGTCGATATAGAGCTGTTGTCTTTGTAACAGTGTGTTCACACGGTTTCAGAAATATTGAAGAGCTGACGAGTCTTATGTGTATGTCTGTCATTCTGTCCCATGTGTACAAGACTCACTCTTGGAATTTTACAGGTCCCAGCCGCACAGTACTACTAAGGGAATCCGTGCTTTAATTTTGAGACCGATCTCTTTTCTTTGGTGTTGATGTCATACCAATTGAAGAAACAGTGAGTCTCTAACAGCGTCTAATATGCTGGAGCAACAACTAGAGGAGAGAAATGCTACTGGTATTTTAAATCTTTGTTTAGCAAAATACTTTATCTTCCAAGATTAGTACATAGCCATTTCAAGGCAACAGACAAGCTTAAGATGATGGTTTCTTGGAGGTACTCAAATATGATGGTTTCCTGGAGGTACCAAGGCAAAGTGAGATGTGTTCTTATGTCATGTGTGCTCTGTAAGTGTAAAAAATATTGGGATTCGGTGAGACCTCATTCATTTTGAAGGTTTTCACTTCACGGTTGGATTGTATGTTAGGGAGTTGATAAAAACGAGCCAGACCTCATGAATCCTGCAACGAGAAATGTTTTGATTTAAAAAGTTGGTTAAAGGATATTGTGTCATGCATCTTGCTGACATAAATTTATTCCTCCCGTTGCAACGCACGGGCATGTTTGCTAGTTCTAGAAAAAGGTCTCCTTGTACTTCTAGATGTAAGATGATACGGTAAGCTAAATTGAGCTGCCAAAACATCGTACGTTATTACCCCGGGCATCATTATCCACATTCATTTGGCCCACTTAAGGGTAACAGGACGGAAGTAATATGTCTAAGCCCTGATCATCAAGCCAAAAAAGAAACATGTACTACTCCTAGTAGTAAACAAAGAGACGTTTACACGGATTGAGTGTACCTTTCAAGAACTTGAGAGCAAAGTTGTTTTTTCCATCCACGGTATCCAAAAGTAGTGGCCACTGGTCAGATTTACATCCTCTCCAAGGCCTTATTTTGTACTACTATTAGAGGTTTTGAAAGGACTGATTGGGTTAATTCTCACAGAGATTGGGTGTTCACTCGTGTGAAGCGCGTTGACTTTTGCGCGTGCCAGTGGATAAACGCAGCGGCAGCGATGACTTTTGCGTGAGAAGCAGCAGCAGCGCCTCCCGCAGCCTCATCAGCTTGGAGTCATGGCGGGTAGGGCGTCGTCATGGTCGATCGATATCGTCCAAGGTGTTTGAAAGACGCTTACCACGACGTATAGGTCTTTATCAAAGGCTACGTGTAATTTTGTGAAAACTCCAACATGCTGGTGACATCAGCTCTTACAACATGTTTTGATCGCTGGACCTCCAGAGTCAAGCTAGAGAAACATAAAACAATGGATTTGCATTTTGCATGGGCTAGGGTTATGTGCACAAGGAAGGACGTGGCAAATGACAGTGGCAGCAGCAGTGGCCAGTGGGTGTTTATTTTTTAGAACATCTGCGGGCCAATGTGGAGGGTCTGAACTATCGGGCCGAGCCCGTTCAGCGCCCTTTCCGAACAAAAGAAAGGTTAGACCCGTTGCTGGTAACTTTCTACACCCCGGTTCGGTTCTATCTGCAGACGCCCGGGGAGCTCGGTTGATCGCCAGAATCATAGCCAAATCATACCATCCAGAAACGCGGCCCACGGCTGGTAGGATGAGACGTGGAAGAGATGCTCATTCACTCTGCAGCCCACGAGTTGACCAGCTCGCGCTCCATGCACCAAGAGCTGTACAGCTAAACCTGCATTAAGTGAATCCAAGCTCTTTGGACCTCTTGGCTTGAATAAAAATACTGCAATAATACCTTGCGTAAGTTGCAATTGAAATAAATCTCATAGCAACAATGCTAATATTTTTCTTTGTTGATATTAATAGATATATCTAACTATTTCCGCAGCAACGCGCGAGGTATCATCTAGTACTTACAGTGACAAGAACTTGCATGGGCCCTAAGTTGAGTATCCATGAGGTGTAGCCCTTATAGTCAAGGGACTTGAGATTGCCAACTTATACTTTGTCAAGCATATACTCCAGCTTTGCCACTTTAACCTTAACCACTTCAAGATGCTTATGATAGGGGCAATGAGGGCAGAAAGCTAATAAGTACCATAATTTTTAGAAGCTCTTTTTGAAACTTGTAATCCCTACTTTCTTTATAAAAAGGTCTTTCTTCCACCATTATTGAGTCTCCACCTTCAACCTTTAGGCACCATTAAGAGAGCATAGTTGTCATTCTGTGTGCAGTGTTCCAAAGCTTATTAATTGATGCATCTTGTGTTATTACTTGCTCTTGTGTTTCTTGTTTCTAGTCACCCTTGTGAACTTTGAAGGTGTCCTATGCATCTATATTGCTACCCTATGAGGGACAAGCTGATTGTCACTATGCTATGTTTTCTGTATGTGAAACAAACAAACGTTTTTCAATACATATTATTCATGATCTTTGTTTGTAGGTTGCCATGTTGTATGCTTAGTTACTATGTACTATTGTTAGAATTTTATTCTTTCATGCACATGTTTAGAGATCTTTGATCCCAGCTTTCAATATTTGCAAATGGTTGGATCTTTATTGTGAGGGTGCATGTTTACCTCAAAAAATATTCTGTTTATCACTTACCTACTCGAGGATGAGCAGGAGTTAAGCTTGGGAATGCTGATACGTTGAAAATGTATCTATAATTTTTGATACTCCATGCTTGTTTAGTATCTACTTTGCTTTACTTGTCTACACTTTGAGGTACTTTTTACATGTTTTCTGGTACTAACCTATTAACAAGTTGCAACAATGCCAGATGCCTGTTTTCTGCTGTTTTTGGTTTTAGAAAAGTTAGTAAAGAAATATTGTCGGAATTGGACGGGACGAAGGACAACTTCAATAACTTTCCGTGGGGAACAAGAAGTCCAAAGGAGAGCCCGAGGGGCCGGCCAGAGGGGCCAGACTCCCCAGACGCTGGTGGGCCCTAGCCCGCGCCTGGCTAGGGTTTAGCAGCCCTGGCGGCCGCCTCGGTCTCCCCCTTCGCCTATAAGAAGCCCCCGATGCAGAAACTCTCAGAACCCGATCAAAATTCCACGAAACCGCCTGTAGCCGCCACCACCATCGTTCCTAGATCGGGGGATCTGAAGCTCTTACCGGCACCCTGCCGGAGGAGAGATCATCCCAGAGGCCTTCTCTCCGGTATGATTTGTGAGTAGTTCCACCTTGGACTATGGGTCCATGTAGTAGCTAGATGGTTGTATCTCCTCCTTTGTGCTTTCATGTATAGATCTTGTGAGCTCCGTTCATGATCAAGATCTAATCTATTTGTAATCATGCATGTTGTGTTTGCGGGGATTCGATGGATATTGAGATTATTATGTTGGTTTGATTAATGGTTCTATCTTTATGATTCTATCATGTCTGTGTTGTTTGTGATCTTGCATGCTCTCTGTTGCTAGTGGTTATCTTGGCCAAGTAGTTGCTAGTGACTCCAAGAGGGAGTATTTATGCTCGATAGTGGGTTCATGCCTCTAGTTTTCAAGGGAAGTGACAGAAATCTCTTCGGTTATAGATGTGTTGTTGCTACTAGGAAGAAAACAACGGTCTCTTATTCATGGAACATGTGGACTGTTTACCTTACACACTTTGCTTAAAGCAGTTGTCTGTTGCTTGCAACTTAATACTGGAGGGGGTTCGGATGATAACCTGAAGGTGGACTTCTAGTTATAGATGCAGTTAGATTACGGTCTATGTATATTATTGTATTGCCCAATCAACTTCATAGGATCTTTCTAGCTAGTAATTGCATTTTTATGTCTTGCTCAGTTTCTGTCAATTACGCCGCTGTAATTTGTTTACCCTTCATGCCATGTTGTTTATCTAAGGAGAGCACCTCTAGTGAACTATGGACCCCGGTCCAATCTTTACCATTGATACATCTTCCACTGTTACTTGTTTACTTGCTGCAAACCATTACCTTCCACACCATACGTTTAATCCTTTATTACAGCAAACCGGTGAGCTTGACAACTCCACTGATTCATTGGGGCAAAGTCTTTAGTTTGTGTTGTGCAGGTCTCCACGTTGCTAGCAACACCTGTGTGACGTTTCCTTCCTCCTACTGGTTCGATAACCTAGGTTTCTTACTGAGGGAAACTTGTTGATGTGTTGCTTCATATCTTGCTCTTGGGGTTTCCAACGAAGCGCTCCACGACAAGTATTGGGCGCCATCACCTACAACAAAATGCATGATGATCTGAGCACACGATAGCTAGAACCCCTACTGGTGAATCTTTTTGATGGTTTGATAGAAAAAATTGTAAAGAAAATAACACTGAAATGATAAGTCGACACACCACATGTTGTGTCTTATACTCGGTGGGGCAGCAGAAGGTCTAGCAGCTGCTACACTAGTTGCAGGTGCAACTGCTAATGTAGGTGCAGCTCTAGGAGCAACTGCATTCGTTGCATGTGCACAGCATTCGAACCAGTCATGGCTCATGATAATAGGATTCCTAGAATAAATATTGAGGCAACACAAAACCAATCTAGGCAGATTAATACATGGAAAAAAGAGTCGTATTTAACCTAAGGATTTCCCCCCCTCATATGCTATATATACGTACTGGTGATGCTGTGCGTAGGTTGCTTCACGTCTCCCTGTTTGCATCATTGGGTAGTTGTAGCCACGGAGAACGCTTAGTCATTTCCCTCTCTTTTGTGGAAAATAACTTGCCTACAACCACCTTGGATATGTTAGTCTAGAGAAACAACTTATCGTAAATATGTGCAATTAAATGGTACATAAAATAAATAAATAAATAAAATCCTACTCTATGTAATCAACTTAGTGTAGAAAGTGAAAGCAATTTAACTATGTCAGAGAGCACCTTAATCAACTTAAGTACATTCTACAGAGAAAAATTAATTACCTAGAAAAAACACACCTTGTCCAATTTGCAAAAAGATCAACTTAATTAAACGCTGCAAATCCCCCCCCCACACGCACACACAACGACAGCTTAGCCTACTCTATGTAATCAACATAGTGTAGATGGTGGAAGCAATTTAACTATGGTGGAAAGGAACTTAATTAAATGTTGAAAAACAACTTACCTATGATAAAAAAAACACCTTAAAGGTTTCCCCATCTCCCTACAAATTTAGGGTACAAATTTAGCACCTACTATGTGTAATCAACTTAGCTTAGATGGTGGAAGCAAAATAACTACGGTGACAAGGCAACTTAGTCTATATAACACATTCTACAGAAGAAAATTGTTTACCTAGGAAAAACACAAGTAGTCCATGTTGCAACAACAACTTAGTTAAATGATAAAGAACTAACTTAACCTTAATGAACCTCAATTCCTATATAATTTCAGGAGAAATACAGACTATATAGTGAACTTGTTATACAGGGTTAAACATGCAACATTTTCCCAAGAATTCTTTATTCCATGTGTTAAGCAGGCTAACATGGGGAAAACACGTAGTAGAGTTCCTATACTATCTAGAACCATAAGACCATAGCCTTGTTGTGGTCTAGCAAAAGCAGACTTTCCATAGGGATCTTGCTGTGGAGGGTAAGACTGGTATCCTGGCTAAGAAATCACTGAATGTTACCTGTAGTACTGTCCATTTTGCATCTGCTCATACGGTAGTTAGCTTAAGCTGAGTATGGAAAACTTCTATAACTGACAGGCACTTGGTGGTAGTGGATTGGGGCTTAGCTGAGTAGCACATTGGAGCTTGAACACCACTAGAACCTCTAGTTAAATAGTATATTGGGGCTTGAACATCACTAGTACCTCTAGCTGAGTAGTCCATTGGAGCTTGAAAAACACTAGGGCCTCCAGCCGTGTAGCACAATGAAGCTTGAAAACTACTAAGGGCTCTCTAGCTGGATAGCACATTGGAGCTTGAACGCTATGAGAACATCTAGACTGAAAATGTGTTGTAAGAGACATAATAATGGTCATCCTAGTGGTATGAACAGTACTGTAGTGGTGGTATGAACAGTACTGTAAGTACTTAGGGGATCTACAAGCATAAAAGATTTCCATGCTCGACATCCCATCTGATTTCACTGTGGTCATGTTAATCTCCACACATGAGAAGCATCGAATCTAACTAAAACCGCACACCAACAATCAGATGAAAAATAGGGCTGGGGATTTCCTATGGTATGGATTCACAACATCGTATCTGGGGGAATTGGGCACATGGGCATACCTTCAGGAACCACGATTTGGCAACCTCCGCTTTGATGTATCATCTCCGAGCTTCCTAGCCCCTCAGCTCTCCGTCCTCGACCTCGACATCCTCCTGAGCTCCTCGTTCCCGAGCTCCCCGCTCTTCCTGAAATGATATCCGTCGCGGATCTTGGCGCACTCTTGTGCCCCCGCCTTCACCCATGATCTCCTGCCCCTCATGTGTGGCAATCGCACCATCGCCGATTCGCTTTCTACCAACGAGCTCGGTGCCCTGCTCCTATCCACCATGGAAATCGCCACCAAATCGGCGCGGAAACCCTAGACCAATTCCGACGAAATGAGGAACGGGAATAGGGAGAGAGAGGAGTGTGTGTCTGGTGGGTCCATCAGGTGAAACGTGTCGGGATGAAGGGGCACAACTCGCGCGTGATCGACTCGGTAGGAGATGATCATACGGCTAAGAATCGATTGCTCGAGACGGCAAACGGGCCACCGTGCACTTTTTAGCGTTTGGGAACAAAAAAAACATGACTTGGCCCCCGTTATCCATCTGGTTGGATCTTGAAATTAAATGTGGCTCTTCTCCAAACGCTATATACATAGACTGGACTATCAAACAACTCGACTCGTTAAGGTTCACCCTCGTTAAGGTTCAAATCATTAAACTCGTTAAGTATGACGAGTAAAAAGTAAAGCTCGGCTCAGTTCGTTATATGTTAAGATGTTCGTTAAGAAATTGCATCGGTCTCTCAGACAGAGACATACGATAATTAAAAACGACAGTTAGAATCTCATATATACCAGTACTAAAAAAGATAGATAATTACCAATAGCAGTACCACAGACTTGACCAACACTTGCTAACTTGGTGACACTTCAACAATACCTTAATAACTCGACCCAACAGAAATGTATGAAAAATACAATTGCCAACTGGTCGGTCGCTCTCGCTCCTGGATCGAACAGTCTTCCTCAATGGTCCAGCTGTTTGCCTTAAATAGACTGCCATATTAGACATGTAGCAATATAAGTGGGTCATACCTTCGTTTTTACTTACGAACATCGTTAACTCGAACCTTTAGCTTGTTAAGGGTATCGAGCAAAAACTGTAGCTCAGCTCGGATCGTTAAGGAAACGAGTCAATTTCGAACAAGACGAACAAACAAGTGCTTATTAAACTCGTCGAGCTTTGAGTTTTATGTCCAACCCTATTGCTATACCGTGCTAATAGTGTGCTATATTTGAAAATCGTATTTTAAAAATATCCCAAAAATAAAGGATTTCAGCAAGGATGAAGGATATAGTGAAACAGATAGATGTTTTAGCCTGATCAGTTATGTTTAACAATTAAGGTTTGCATCATATGTTCGCGTACTACACACTCTCATCATATGCTCGTTGACACCACACTAGCTCGTTTACACCACACCAGCTCGTTGACACCACTCTTATCATATCTGACTAGTAAGTATTGTAACTACAATGAAATGGTTAACTAAAAGTGCCCACTGGTTATTATATCAGGATGACTCATGCTAACTTTATCTGACTAGTAAGTGTTGCAACTACAATGGAGTGAATAAAATTGCCAACTGTGTGAGTTTCCTCGGTAAGACTTCTTTGTTTGGTCTCGAAGAGGAAGTATCAGAATGAGTATGTTTGGTGTTAATATCAGGTTGAATCCGAATAGGTCTTTCTTACTCCTTTCTGATAGCCGCCAGTTGAATCTAGTCTCTATAGGTTGTTTAGTGCATGTTGCGCTGCCGCTTTAGTGCACCATACCTATATAGGCGAGAGCCGCCGAATTCTAAGCCTCGCCGTGTACTGGCCTCAGTACTGACCGCTCTCTTTTTACTTCGTCCTTTGTCGGCACCCCTTTTGTTGAAGCAGGTTTAAGATCATCGTCATTAGCAAGGTTACCCTTTCGTCTTGGCCTGGACAGGGTTATGGACGCCACTAGTTATTCTTCAGGACTCTTAGCCTATTTTGCATCTTGTCCGTACTCGGACGCTTTATTGTTTCAAGGTGATTTGGATCTTTGTATTGTATATCTGTATTCTTGACTCATAGAGTCGTTGTTGTATATATATGTTTTGTGGGTCCTATCGTGCACTATTGTATAATGATATTACTTTGTTTTCCACCCGCACGAAAGTGCCTGGTGGGCACATTTGAATCATTTCTATGCGGGTTTGACGAGAATCACTAAAACTTACATAGGACCAATCTAAGGGTGTTTAGACGAGCGAAGAGGGTAAAAGTGAGGATTGTTTCGAGCGGTCGGAAAACTAAGTAGCGCGATCCATAGTGGGGAACGAGACGAGTTATCACTTGATCTTATTGTCCTATTTTGTTTAGTTCCCTAAGTTACAAGGATCAACCATTCGTTGTTTAAGATTATTTGTATATATCAGCATGTTATTCTTTTTATAATCATCTGCAGAAACTTTTTATGTTTGGTCAGCCAATATCCAACATGTTGAATATATATAGAGTGCAGAGAATGGTGTGACTGACAGCGCATTTTCAAAGTTGTTGGTAAAAATGAAGAATCTTCTTCCAAGAAATAATGAGTTGCCTAACAGTACATACCAAGCAAAGAAGGTTGTCTGCCCTCTAGGATTAGACGTGCAGAAGATACATGCATGCATTAATGACTGCATCCTCTACCGCGGTGAGAAGTACGAGAATTTGGATGTATGCCCGGTATGCACTGCACTGCGGTATAAGATCAGACGAGACGATCCTGGCGATGTTGAGGGCGAGGCCCCTAGGAAGAAGGTTCCCGCCAAGGTTATGTGGTATGCTCCTATAATACCACGGTTAAAACGTCTCTTCAGAAATAAAGAGCATGCCAAGTTGTTGTGATGGCACATGGAAGACCGTAAGAAAGACGCGATGTTGAGACACCCCGCTGATGGGTCACAGTGGAGAAAAGTCGAGCGAGAGTACCCGGACTTTGCACGTGACGCAAGGAACTTAAGGTTTGGTCTAAGTACAGACGGCATGAATCCTTTTGGTGAGCAGAGCTGCAGTCACAGCACCTGGCCTGTGACCCTATGTATCTATAACCTTCCTCCTTGGTCGTGTATGAAGAGGAAGTTCATTATGATGTCAGTGCTCATCCAAGGCCCGAGGCAACCCGGCAACGACATTGATGTGTACCTAAGGCCATTAGTTGAAGAACTTTTACAGTTGTGGGCCAAACCAGGTGTACGTATGTGGGATGAGCACAAAGGGGAGCCATTTGACCTACGAGCATTGCTTTTCGTAACCATCAATGATTGGCCTGCTCTTAGTAACATTTCAGGGCAGACAAACAAGGGATACAATGCATGCACAAACTGTTTAGATGATACTAACAGTGTATATTTGGATAAATGTAAGAAGGTTGTGTACCTAGGGTATCGCCGATTTCTTCCGAACCTGCATCCAGTAAGAAAGAAAGGCAAGCATTTCAAACGTCTGGCAGAACCCCGGAGGAAGCCTGTCCTCCGTACCGGTGAGGAGGTATTTGGTATGGTCAAGGACCTAGAAGTAATCTTTGGAAAAGGTCCTGGCAGTCTATCTGTTCCGAATGACGATGCCGGACACGCGCCCATGTGGAAGAAGCAATCTATATTTTGGGACCTACCCTATTGGAAAGTCTTAGAGGTCCGCTCTTCAATCGACGTGATGCACGTGACGAAGAATGTTTGCGTGAACCTGCTAGGCTTTCTAGGAGTGTATGGGAAGACAAAAGATACACCGTAAGCACGACAGGACCAGCAACGTCTGAAGGCCCCTGAAGAGCCTATGCATCCTGAGAACGAGAAGGGTAAACAATGCCACTTAACTCCTGCCAGCTACGCTCTTACCAAAGCAGAGAAGGAAATCTTTTTTGAATGTCTGAGCAGTATCAAGGTCCCGTCTGGCTTCTCGTCGAATATAAAGGGAATAATAAATATAGCAGAGAAAAAATTCCAAAACCTGAAGTCTCATGACTGCCACGTGATTATGACACAATTGCTTCCGATTGCATTGAGGGGGCTTCTACCTGAAAATGTTCGAGTACCCATTGTGAAGCTATGTGCATTCCTTAATGCAATATCTCAGAAGGTAATCGATCCAGAAAGCCTACCAGGGTTACAAACAGATGTGGCCCAATGTCTTGTCAGCTTTGAGTTGGTGTTCCCACCATCCTTCTTCAATATTATGATGCATCTCCTGGTTCACCTAGTAGAAGAGATTGCCATTCTCGGTCCTGTATTTCTACACAATATGTTCCCCTTTGAGAGGTACATGGGAGTCTTAAAGAAATATGTTCATAACCGTGCTAGGCCAGAAGGAAGCATCTCCAAGGGCTATGTAACAGAGGAGGTCATTGAGTTCTGTGTTGATTTTATTCCTGACCTTAAGGCGATTGGTGTTCCAGAATCACGACATGAGGGGAGACTGCGTGGAAAAGGCACCCTAGGATGTAAAGCAATGATATGTAGGGACGGGCATTCTCTCAATCAAGCACACTACACGGTTTTACAAAGATCTATCTTGGTTGCCCCGTATATCAATGAACACAAGAATTCAATACGCCTCAAACACCCGGGGCAGTCTGATGAATGGATTATAAGTAAACACATGGCGAGTTTTGGCGGCTGGCTGCAAAGACTTCTCACGAATAACACCACTGTTGGGGATCAGCTGTACTTGTTGGCCAGGACACCGTCTTCGACTGTATGTACTTTCCAAGGGTACGAGATAAATGGGAATACATTTTACATGATAGGCCAAGATAAAAAGAGCACCAACCAAAACAGTGGTGTCCGCTTCGATGCAGCAGAAGACAATGGGCAAAAGACCACGTATTATGGGTTCATAGAGGAGATATGGGAACTTGACTATGGACCTAATTTTAAGGTCCCCTTGTTTCGATGCAAATGGGTCAAGCTAACAGGAGGAGGGGTTGAGGTAGACAAGAAGTACGGAATGACAACGGTGGATCTCAACAATCTTATGAAGAACTTAGACGAACCATTCGTCCTAGCCAATGATGTGGCTCAGGTTTTCTATGTGAAGGACATGTCCTCCAGACCAAAAAAAAGAAAAAATATGCAAACGAATACATCATATGATGAGCCAAAGCGTCACATAGTTCTTTCAGGGAAAATAAACATCGTGGGAATCGAGGACAAGACAGACATGTCAGAAGATTATAATAAGTTTGATGAAATTCCGCCCTTCATAGTGAAAACTGACCCAAGCATTCCGTTAAGTAAAGAAGATGCTCCATGGTTACGTCTGAAGCGATCATAAGGAAGGGCATATGCCAAGAAGTTCATGCTCATATTATGTAACTCTAGTTCATATTTTTAATATTAATACATGTCTTGAGTGTTAGTCATGTTTTGTGGATGGACCGGGACTATGAGAAGAAGTTGTCCCGATTCGTACTTACCATTAAGATCTGATCTCCAAACGCGCGCGGTCACATATTAGGGAGTGCCTCTATGACCAGTTTCTTGGAGATGCCGGAGGACTAGGCTCCGTCGACATCTCCCTGAAACTGGCCGTAGTGGTGTCCCTGCTCTCGAAAACCATCTTGCAGCTTTGTAACTTCTCTAACTAGATCAATACACCAGGGAGCTAACTAATTTCACATATTAGGGAGTGCCTCTATGACCAGTTTCTCGGAGATGCCGGAGGACTGGGCTCCGTCGGCATCTCCCTGAAACTGGCCGTAGTGGTGTCCCTGCCTCAAACTGGCTGGAGGACTGGACTCACAAGGATGCCTATTTATAGTACAAGCAGCTCGACATAGTGTTGACACTTACAAAATAATGTCGACACTCACCCCTATTATTAGTCCCGGTTGGTTTCTCCAACCGGGACTAAAGGTTCATTTTAGTCCCGGTTGGTGACACCATCCGGGACAAGGTACACGCCGCACGACATAATGTCGACATGCACTCACCCCTATTATTAGTGTTGACTCGTGTTTTGTCCCGGTTGGTGTCTCCAACCGGGACTAAAGGTTCATCTTTAGTCCCGGTTGGTGTCTCCAACCGGGACTAAAGGTTCATCCCGCCATTTTTTCCCGCCATTTTTCTTCCCGCCAGTTCTTCCCGCCATTTTTCTTCCCGCCAGTTCTTCCCTCCAGTTCTTCCCGCTAGTTCACTATATATATATATGTAGGGGGTTGGCCTCCATTGTCATTGCACATCTCTAGACTCATATCTGCAACCTCATCACTCTTTCCCATGGCTTCCACCGTAGCACTAACCCCCAGGGAGGCGGAGGCGCTTTGCGCCTCGAACTACCCCTGCCCGCCGGGCTACTGTGTCCCCGTCGGCTGGATGCTGAGCGTCGGAGGCATGCCGGTTCCTCCTGTCCCTCTAGGTGTGGCGCGCCGGATGGCCATCACGAACCACTACTACTTCGAGCTCACGCCGGAGCAGCGGAGGAATCCCAGATGGCATCCCGACTATTTCCCTACTTGGGAAGCCTTCTTTGTGGATCGGCATGAGAGGGCGCTCGCCAGGCACGAGGAGGACGGCCCACCTCCTCCTAACTTCAACGAGGCCGGCCGTCGGCTATGGTGGCGCTGTCGGACTCTCCAGAGCGTCATGGCCTATGACACTGCCACCGACTCTAACCCCCGTCTGCGCTACCCTCAAGTCCAGCCCACGCGTACTCTCCAGAGGTTCAATTACGGCGACCCCGACGACGACGGCGATGACGGCGGCGGCAAGTACGACGACTATAGTGGCGAGTATTACAGGTGTAGGCAGGAGCATGACTGAATCACTCCAACATTCCGAAACAAGTTAGGCCGATTGTTACTTAATCTGGCCATGTATCTTAATTTTCAGTTCTTTTATGTATCTTAATTTTCAGTTCCAGTTCGGCCGATTGTTACTTAATCTGGCCATGTATCTTAATTTTCAGTTCTTTTATGTATCTTAATTTTCAGTTCTTTTATGTATCTTAATTTTCAGTTCCAGTTCGACTTTATGTAACTGTCTCAAAATGACCTATCTCATTCGGGTCAAATGACCAATGTTATGGCTAGAATCAAGGCATAGTTTGCAAGAGGAGTTTTCCTTTTTATCGCACCAAAAAGGCATTTCCCATTTTCCGAGCATAAAAAACGGACGGTTTTGTGAAGCAACCACCAAATGGCTAATTCAAAAAACCACCAACACATTGATCAAAAAACAATGCAAGTTGAGAGAGGCTTGGTGAGATTCAAGTGTATACAAAAGATGCAACATTTAAATATCCAATCAATTCAAAAATGTTAATACAAAAGATGCGGCATTAAAATATGATTTGATCTAATAAAAATCATTTACATGAATGGATAGATATTATTTTTCTGAAAATTATGATATATTATTCATATTTTTCTGAGTTGAAATGAAAAAGATATGAATTTTCTAAATTCATATCATATTTTTTGAATTAAAAAAGCCCCTTTAATGCATGAAATAAGTGTTTTAATTATTTTAAAAAATTTCATGTAAAGTAAATATAAAATGATTTACATGAATGGATAGATATTATTTTTCTGAAAATTATGATATATTATTCATATTTTTCTGAGTTGAAATGAAAAAGATATGAATTTTCTAAATTCATATCATATTTTTTTGAATTAAAAAAGCCCCTTTAATGCATGAAATAAATGCCCCCCCTTTAACACCGGTTCCAGACAGGAACCGGTGTTAAAGGGGGGGGCATTTATTTCGTTTCCCGCGCGCACCCACCCCCCTTTAACACCGGTTCGTGGCAGGAACCGGTGTTAAAGGGGGGGGGCATTTATTTTGTTTCCCGCGCGCACCCCCCCTTTAACACCGGTTTGTGGCAGGAACCGGTGTTAAAGGGGGGGGGGGGGTAATAAATACGCGCGCAAGCGAATTCCCCCCCTTTAACATCGGTTCCTGCCACGAACCGGTGTTAAAAGGGGGGGGTATTAAATGCACCCCTTCGCTCCTTTCTTCCCCCCAGTGCCAGATCGAACCACCGGCCGCCGCGCAGAGAGCAGAGAGCGAGTAGCTGCCGTGCCGCGTCCAGCCCTCGCCGTCGGAGCTAGCCGCCGCCCTCGCGCGCGCCAGCAAGACCGCCACCGCCACCGCGCGCGCGACGCGCGCCGGCGCCGCCCTCGCCCTCGCAGTCGGAGCCGCCGTCGCCGTACGTCGGAGCCGCCGCCCTCGCCGTACGTCGGAGCTGGCGCCCTCGCCGTACATCAGAGCCGCTTCCCTCGCCCTCTCCGTACGTCGGAGCCGCCGCCCTCACCGTACGTCGGAGCCGCCGCCCTCGCCCTCGCCGTCGGAGCCCGTGTGAGGCCCTCTTCTCTACAGCTAGCTCGTCTCGTTCGTCAAGTTCGGTGTCATGCCCGTGTTAAATTTTAGTGCTACTGTCGTTACCCATAGTGTGCTCGGCTCAGTGGTCGTGTGTCATTTTGAATTGATTTCAAATAGAGGGAGAGAGTAGGGTTTAGAGTTTTTCATTATGTTCTTTAATGCACAATTTAAACATGATGCACAAACAAACCCTAAATAATGTTTATCTAAAACTGAGGTGTTACAGACGACAGCTGTGTAGTACTACCTACGAGCACTAGTGGAAACGAGGGCTTTTGTTGATCCCGAAAAGGGGCTTTAAAACCGGTTCGTACGAACCGGTGTTAAAGGGGGGCCGTACCAGCGTGGCTGCTCTGCCACGTCACCGGCGCCCCCCTTTGCAGGCTGCTCTGCCACGTCGCCGTTGTCGCTCTGCCACGTCTAAACGCCGACGCCTAAACGCCGACGCCTCGGAACAATATAAAATAGCTTATAGCAAAGATATTATAATAGGCCACGCCTAAACCCTAACTGACCACCTTGCTCTCTTCCCCGTGCAGGAGCGTCTCGCCGCCGCCGCTTCGGAGCTCATAGGCCACGCCTAAACGCCGACGCCGCCCGCCGCCCGACGAGCCCGCCGCTAGCACCGCCGCCCGACGAGACCGCCGCATCCGCCCGACGAGCACCGCCGCCCGACGAGACCAACGTCACCCCACCGGTGAGCGCCACGTGTCTGCCACGTGTATGATTGCTGACTCATCCTGATTAAAACTTGTTTGCTCGATAAATTGTACTACATGCATAGATTAAAACTTGTATACAAATTGGACCTCTGACTCATTTGTGTATTTATTTGTGTATTTTGGTATGAATAATATGTATATTTGTGTATGAATCCAAGTCCACTTGAATGTTTACACTCTTACTCTAGATAATATTATTGTTTTAGAAACTATGGATCCACTTAGTAGAAACCTTGAAGAAGAAGAAATAATGGAGAACATTATTGATGAGGACACCTCACAATATCTGAACTTGGAGGGACATGACGACGACAGCTCAAGTACTAGTCATGGAGAAGATGAAGACTCCGGTGAACGCAATTTAATGGTTACAAAGTCCGGCGAGGTATATGCATTGATTAAGCCTCAGCTGACTTCCACCAACAATCTTCTTCTACATGTATTAATTAACGCTTCTTTCTTCTTTTAGCCCTCTGGATCGACCAGCAGCAACCATCTTCTTCTACGAAAAAGAGCAAGCGAGGCGCGAGCCAGCGGTTGAAAGATCGTGCAAAGTTCACGATCGAAGCAGTCCGTGTTGATGGCAGGCCGATGGAGCCCAAGAAGGCCGCAGACAAATTTATACGTCAGGATGGAGTTCTTGTTAGGGACCAAATCCCAATCATAATTGAAAATTGGAATAAGCCAAAGAAGGGCGACGGTACCTTTGTCGATGACAGATCCAAAGAAACGCTTTGAAATTCGTTGTTGGTAAATTTCACCCTTCCTCCAGAGGAGGATGAAAACAACCCGGTTATAAAGAAAAAGGTCAAAGAGTGGACTCTAAAGAAGATGGCTGAGTCTTTCCGCAACTGGAAGACAAAATTGAACAAATTTGTCAAAGCTGGCGAGACTCCAGATTTCGAAGACGCATATTATGCAAAGATAAAACCTCACTGTCCCGAATTTGAGACATATAAAAAAAGTGGTATAGCTAAAAAGAGGTCAGAAACCAATACGCTTAATGCCCTGAAGAAGGAATATCACCAGAGGACGGGGTCAGGTGGCTACATATCTCAGAGGCCTAAGTGGGAGGAAGCTGAGAGGGCCCTGCGCGAGAGAGGGATCACACCCCAGACAGATGGGTGGGACCTACGTGCAAAGACTTGGTTCTACGGAATCGGGGCAAGGTTGGACCCAGAAACAAGATTGTGTATCTTCCCAACCATCCTTGCCAAACCCGTCACTGAACTCATCACGGCATACGAGGAAACATCCGCCAGGACCTTCCATCCCGACAGAGAGAATGACCAGCTCACACGCGCCATCGGTAAAAAAGAACACCCTGGACATGCACGAGGCACAGGGGGTATGACATGGAAGGATGAGTTTGCCGAGTGGAGCGACTCTTACAAATGGCGCGACAGAAAAGAAAAAGAGCGTACAAAGCGGATGACACAGATAGAACATGCACTTGCGGCGCTGCAGACGCAAGTGAATGCACAACAGAGCCATCAAGCTACCGGCCCATCTCAGCGGCACGAAGAGCCTGCATTGGAAGCTGCCCGCGGTCAAGAAATTCTTTGCACCTAGACGGACCGAGCCAAAGGAGCAAATAGATCCGGCGGTGGTGGAGAAGTTTTACAAAAATCTTTTGAAACCTGAAACCCCACTTGTGCCGGACTACGAGCGCCAGATTTCGAAGGCGAATGCAAGGCGCCGTAGGGAGACTGAAAGTAGCAGTCGTGAGGCACCCCAGAAAACAGTTCCCATGATCGAAGAGCAGGAAAACCAATCATGCGCCCCGCTCCAAATGTTTGACAAACGGGACGCTCCTCCCGTAGATGATTACGAGGCAGAGCTACAAAGAAAGGCCAATGAGATGGGGATGACTTACATTGCATACTTGAACGTCATGGGAGACAACTTGCCCAAATGCGATGTCAACCCCATACAGCCATGGAAGTATGGGAAGAATCTAGTCAAGAAAGAGGAGCTCAAGAATCTACCAACAAAGATGCGAAAATTGCACAAGTGGTACCTTCATTTCTGCAAGACGAGAAAAGAAGAATGGATCACGGCGCATATAAGAGATCAGATTTTCTTGTGCGGAGACGACGCGATCGACTTCAACATTCAAGACTTGCATTTTCTATTCAATCAGAAGGAAGTCGACAAATCTGCCATCAGCCTTTATTGTGTGTAAGTACTATTTCTGTAATTTTTATCTCATCTCATTCACTTCATTAATTGCATGTATATATATATGCTCACCATATATGTATATACTATTATGCAGGAAAAAGGTTATGGAATGCATGAAAGGAGGCCCTTTTGACATTGGGTTCGTTGACCCAAATAGAGTTCATGAAGAAGTGGTAAGAGACAAACCCGGGCAAACAGAAGATTACTTGCTAAAGTCTTTACTGAGACAACAAACCAAAAGGGAAATACTATTGCCTTACAACTTCCCGTGAGTACTGTTACCCTCTCTCTTGTACACATTCTGTTTCGGCTTACTCGATGTTAAGTGTAACTGATGATGAGTTATGCGTGCGTAGGTTCCACTTTATTCTGCTAGTCATTTAACCTGACTCAGGAAAAGTCCTTGTCATGGACTCGTTACGAAAAGAAAAAGAGCTATGGACAGACTTTAGAGAGATGCTCCAGAGGTAATTTCAATCATATTATCGCACTAGATCGGCAACTTTCGTGACAATAAGTAATTAATTACTCCTTTATCCATTTTCTTTGTCGGACAGGGTTTGGAAAATGTTCACGGGCAGGGCCGTGGGTGAATGGTCAGAAGAACTAAAATTTGTAGACCAAAATGTAAGTAATACTAGCTAGCTTCCAATTCCATTATATCATGCTTTATTGATTATTATTTTGATTGAACTCTCTATTATCGTAAAGTGCGCGCATCAGGGACACGGCAATAACTTATGTGGGTACTATGTTTGCGAATTCATTCGCAACACGATATGTGCGACAGGCCAAGTCGCACTAGAACAACTTAGAGTAAGTAAACAAAGTCCACAACATTATTTTATTGCCATCAATTGTGTTGAGTTTTATTCTTATATATATATTGACGGCCCATTCTTCATATATATTCAGATCGAACGGATGCGGGACCAACTCCTACCATTTGAACGCATACGAGCCATTCAAGAGGAATTGGCGGGGTTCATACTTGATGAGATCGTCACGCCTGACGGAGAACTCTTTAGATATCCACCAAAATGAACGATGGCGATGTATGTACCGATGACGATGTATGTGCCGATGACGATGTTTGTGTATAATAATAGTTGCTTAATTATTCATGTACTCGTATGTACCGATGACGATTTATAAGTATACCGCTCCCGATCGATTTCCCCTCGCTCCCCCCCCCTCCCGCAGAAATACGCCCAGAACGGGGCAGAGGCAGAAGTCTGCCGCGGCAGAGATTTAGGCCGTTTTCACCGGTTCCAGATACGAACCGGTGTTAAAGGGGGGGGGGGGGGGGCTGAGGCCTGCGGCAGCCCCACGTGCGCCACCCTTTAACACCGGTTCGTATAAGAACCGGTGTTAAAGGGGCCCCCCTCTAACACCGAACCCTCAACAGCGGTTGGGAACCGCTGTTAGAGGGCCCTCCCAACCGGAGTTAAAGGGGGGGGGGGGGGGGGCTTTGCACTAGTGAGCAAATGGCACATGCTCCCCATGTTGGGCCAATTTAGATTGTGAATATTGCTATAAAAAAACCTGGGTTGCGAATATTTTTAAAATTTCACTACATTAATCACTCTATACCATCAAAATAGATGTGACAATTCGGGTTGTAACAGAAGATACTTGCAAATCAATATCAAGTGCTAGGTGCCCGGCAAAAAACAGAAGAAGCAACGACATAATTATAATTTCTTAATGTATAACAATTTTTCCTTTTAACGTATGCTGTGGTGGTATTTCTTGTGGAGTTCACATGGATTTATTCATAGACGTGCTAGATTTTTTCTCACCCGTACTCATCCTTTGTCATTTGCCCTGCACATTGATAGCGAAGTATTAGTAGTTTACTTCCTTTATCCGTGACCATCATGAATAATCATGTTCCCACAAGATTCACTACATCCAGCAAGAAAATTAAAGTACAATTTACTCAATATTGTACTTCATCAAAGGGCAATTTTGTTGAATTATACTCTTTCGTTTGCTTCAATTTTAATTTTACAGAAATCGGTTCAACTTTAGTTGAAAGTAGGGAAATTAACCAAATGTATTTGGAACAATTTATATGTCACGAAGTTATACACTATAAACATAAGAGTGTTTGTCCAATAGTAAATTAAATAGATATAATATGTGAGAATTGGGTAGACGCACAAAATTTGTAGAGCTCCACGATGTACAAGGCGCTCAATTAAGAAATAACAATTTCTCAGATGGCAGAGCACAAATCCGTTTAAAATATATTTCTCTTGTTTATTTTCTATTTGAACAGCTTTTAGTTAACTTGTATTTCTCGGACTTGTAAAAATAATGAGACGTTTTCTCTTCTATGCCTAGAGGCTACATGCTTTTTCCGACTGTCCCAAAAACATGCTTTCTCTCACGCGTATGCGAGCCAATGTTTGCAGGGTAGCTTTAATTCAAGCTCTGTGCTCCATGGTCCGAGCACCCTTAGAAGACTCCTGATACTCCTAGAACCTTTCCATTTTATATTTTCCTTTCGTAGCCTCACGTGACACTTGAGGTGAGCAGAGCAGCATATACTGCCATGGCGAACCCCTGAAACGCTGGCCCTTAGATTGGTGGAAAGTGTTGGAATTTGCTGAGTTTTGGCCCGTTGGCCCATTAGACTAATTCTGAAATTCTCTTTGGTCCACTTGTGCATGGCAGCATATGGTCGTGCTAGTGGTGCTAAAGTTTAGTCTCACATTGCTAGTTGAAGGGGAGTTTGACCACCTTATACAGTAGAGTGTTGCACCACTCACTAAGGTGTGGCAAGAAGAGTAGCCCTCGCACACTCCTCCTCCGACGACGCCTGCCTCGTCACGGCGCGCGCGCCTACCTCCAGAACCTTGCGTCGCCGCTTTCGTCTTCCCCATCCCGGTTTGCGGCGTGCATCGCAGATCGGGACAGTAGGCCTGCGGAACCCGCCTCTCGTGAACCTGTACGGATGAGGGGCAATCGGGTTTTTGGGGAGAGCTCAAGCGCGACTACTGGCAACCACGACGTCGTCCGACGACGAGTCCCGAACGACGACTTCTTCCCGGACGTCAGCGACCTCTTCGACAACCTCAACATGGACGACAGCTTTGCTGCTGCTACCGCCGCGGCTACTGCCGCAACTGCATCGTATGTGTTTCCAATCTCTCTCTTTTGAATTATGCTAGAGTTTCTAGTTCTAGCGTTTGGTGTAGATGTGATAGGTTTATCTCCTATAGATGTAATATGTTCATCTACTTGATGTAATCTGTTCATCTACTTTGTTGATCTGCATAATTGGGTTTAGTACCATTTGTATGATCATGATTTATCAGTTTATTATTCGGATTAAATCATATGGATTATTGCTTATATTTCCAACAGAAAGTATGTCATGTTGTTACCGACTTTACTCCATTGAATTGAAGCCATCGGATGAGAGAGATCTGGCGGCTCACATGGTTTAATCTTGGTACACTATATAATGCTAAACAATATACAATATACAAATAGTATGGAAAAGCTGTTGTGCAAGAGGAAGAAAATTCTCTAGTATTACAGGCAAGGGAACCACTTGCATGCACCTGGATGGATGGATCGATGCCTGGGTCCGCTCACACGAACACAAACGCGTCGACCGGCTGCGAAAAGCTTCTCAAGTGAAGCGGAGCCACAGGCGACGCGCGTGAGTCCCTTTCCTAGTGAACACGCTTTGCCGCTGCGACGACTTTTGCGTGAGGAGTGGAAAATGAGAGGATGGATAAAATATGTTTGGGGGAGTTGGGACCTGCAGGAGGCATACGCTACTATTTCAATTACCAATTGCAAGCCAAGCAAAGAAATGGGGAAACGGAAATTGCAATATGGCCAACTTCCTCTAAGAAAATATGCGGTAACTTTAATTTTCGTGATAAAAATATATATATTCATCACAATAAATGTATCTTGCAATAATGGACATAGTTGTTTTTGTTGGAAATGGAGTTGCACTATTTGACCAGTAAAAACCATCATTGATTATAGTTCCTTTAAGGAAGTTACTCGGCCACCATGCACTGCAAAGCAAAGACCGACACATAGAAGTGACATGACCATGTTGGTTCTGATCGCATGCAATTACTGAGACATTCCTTTCAACGAATATATGATGATTGATCTCTTGACCCAAATGTGAACTTGATTGAAAATCGATAGTTGCACTCTGCATACTAACAGACAGCTGAGACTCAGGTCAGTCACAACCGGTTTGTCAATCCATGAAACACTCACTTTAGCCCTTCCTCAATTGGAACTGATTTAGAACTAGAGTGGTCATAGGAGTGAAACTGGACATGTCACTGTAGCAAAGATAACCGATCCAACACAATCGCGTAAGATCATGCCTATCCCTACCAAACCGGTTGTGGCTATAGACACTTACTCTAAATTCAGCTTTAGGTCAAAGTTGCAGTTGCTTGCACAGATGCTATGATGAGGTAGTGTTACCGATTCAACATCAACTGAGCATAAGCTCCCATTAGAGTTTGAATCATCCACCAGATCCATAGCTTGGTTTCAAATTGATTTCACAGGACATTCAACAGAACAAATAGAAACTTCAAAGAACCAAGAACACAATGCAGAAATAAACATTCACAATCTAGCAGATAGAGTAAGAATGGGTAAACCAACATTCACAACCTAGAGGCAGATAAAAATCAACGTTCCAAATCATTGGCAAAGTAGAGCACTCAGGAAACGCAAAGCTGACAGGTAGCATGGGAATTACATTTGGTTTCAGATTATAATTACAGTTGATCAGATAAAACTGCAAAGAAAAAAGTTGGATGAACTACCCAACAACAGAGAGGACCTACCGACACAGAAAGTCATTATCCTCATACTGAGGATTTTATTTGCCGTGTTGTTTCCTAAATCTTGTTTCTTCCATCTCGATTAATTTTTTATGGAATAGGTTTAGCGGCTGTCAAAATAAAATTCTATATGTACATTTTATACTAAAATTTTATGCTTCTCCCAGGCTTGTTTTAAACATACTATAGTCCTAATAAGTACAAGTTTCTGTTACTTTGATTACATACTCAACCATGCAACAATGTGTCCAATAATACTTACATTGTTTTTATGTTATCGAGTTGTAATTTATGTCACTAAATAGTTTCAATGTACAAATTTTAAATTGTATATCGTAATAAAAGTTCCTCGTGAATTAAATTTTCATAGTTGTGTAAATTATAGTGTATACATATGTAATTTTGTGTATGTATGAATGTTTGTGTTACATATTTTAATATCACAATAGTGGTATCTAAAGTGTATGCTCCAACAAATATCTTACTATTAGTTCTAGTGTAACATTGCGTAGTTATGAATATGGAAGCTTACAAAGTATAGACTGAACTGTTTCGCGAATGTGTCTTGCAACTTGTCGATGATATATGGGCCCGCTTGAAACTGTACGATGTTTGCCGGGCATCCCACCCCAATCCCGATAGCCGCAAAGGAGCAAACGAAGAAGAGATGGTTTCTTGTTTTCTCAGGTGAAGCTTAGCAGTTTAGACAACTGGAATCAATTACTGATGTTAAAAGTGATTTGAGACATCATGCCATGGGTAATTGTCAATGCCAATAAATCTACCCCCTCCGTTCAGAAATAAGTGTCTCAGTTTTTTTAGATTTGAATGGACCTAGACATATTTTACTGTATAGACACATAGAAATTTAGAAAAATCCAAATCGCTTATTTCTGGATGGAGGAAGTATCTAAAATGAAATCCAACTTTGTGTCTAGCCATTCGCTCTAAAACTTTTCCTACATGCTAATCTAGTCTCTTCCGCGTATCATGTATCCTTAGATTATCAATATATGTAGTTAATAATATCGCATATAGTCATGCCTCGCCAGATCATCCTGTTATATTAGATGTTAGATTGGGAGGGCGCAAACTGGAGTTCATCAAGTATGGCTCTTCTAAACGACGAGAGAAATTGTGTAGATGAAACAGCATTTTAGGAGCAATATTTTTTAAGATATACTCTCTCTCTCTCTATTCAAATTACTCTCCATTCTAAATTTAGTCAAAGTCAAACATTTTAAAGTTTGACTAAGTATATTTAACAAAATTGTAACATTAATAATATCAATTGCATATAGTATAAAACTATGTTTTATGATGAGTCTAGTTATTGTTAAATATTTTAGATGATACATGGTCAATGTTTATAAAGTTTGACTTTGACTAAATCCAGAATGCGGAGTAATTTGAAATAGAGGAAGTAGTGAATTCATCTCAAAATGAAAACCTGTCGTGCTCGCCTGCTTGGACATGAATCGGAATGAATTTATTAATTTGTTGCAACCCGTTCACATTAGCACCTGCGACCCTGCATGCGGACATGTGCACGAATCGCAAAGGAGCCTACCTCTCAGGGTATTACAGATAAAACCGGTTGGGTATTACCGGTAGGTGAACCAAGTTTTTTTTAGGAAACCATATAGCTCTTTATTGTTGTATTCCCTCCGTTTCAAAATGTCTTAAATTTATCAAAATTTAGATGAATTTAGACACTATTTAATATATAGATTCATCCAAAATTTAAAAAACCTAAGACATCTATTCTAGAAGTTGATGTACTACTCCATACATGTTACCAATGTATTACATCTAATACGAAGCACTCTGAAAGTGACCAATCTCACTTCGGCATATCACACCGACAGCACCACCAGCTCCCGTCTTCGACACTGCTGCGTCGGCATGGTGCACCCCACGGTAGGAGGGATCCACTTCGGATGGCTAGAACTGGTGCGTGCTATAGCTGCTGTAATATTCGCGCTCATCGTCGACAAGTCATCGATAAGTCACTCTCAAGTCTCAATGAAAAGATGAGTCGACGGCAGAACTTTGGAACTCCCTCTCAGGGATGACGATGCTTAGGTACACACAAACTCATTGGCTGGGAAAAGTTTTTTTTTTGACTTTGTACGCCCATAGGCATACATTACTTGTATTTATAACCATAACAATACAAGGAAGATACCAATACAAGCAAAAGAAAACAAGGAGAAAACAAACGGTTGGAAAACTGCAAACCGTCCTCGCCGCAACTACTAAGAACCCAAATCCTTCGCCGTCGCTGGAGAAGAAGAAGATCAACAGCAGCCGGTCCACACTTTGGCACTGAAGAAACCCCTAACCATGAGGCTTTAAAGAGCCGCAATAACCACCAGCCCCATAAGACTGGATCTAGCCTACTGCTAAGAAACATCGGCCGGAGAAGCCCTCCAAGCATCTTCAACGACGGATCCAGGGCCAACGCCACCCCGCCTATCAAGCGGTCGGATCCTCCACCATCCACCACAAACCAGCAGCAATCCGCACCGCCGCACTCCAAGGACGCCAGGACCAGATAGGCGGCAAGATCAACACCACACAAAGCCGGAGCACACTCCCGGCGAAGACCAAATCCCACAGGCTTCTCGACGCCGCAAACGTCGCCGAGATGGGGTTGAAGTCTGGGTACCTTTATTCGATGTAGCGCATCCACCACCATCTGAGTTGCGCCACCACGACACCACAGAAACACTAACTTTAGGGACCTTGTTGAACGCCGAGCGTAGGTCCTGGGTCCCCACCCCCTCCCGCCCGCGCGAGCGGAAGCGTAGGAGGCGAGGACCCGTCGATCACCGGCGGGGAGGAGGCGGCGGCTAGGTTTTTTTTAGGGAGGATTCGCATCCAGCTCTTGGGAAAAGCTTCTCAAGTGAAGCGGGACTGAAACTCAGTGAATTTCGAATTTCATTTTAGCCGGGGACAAAGGAAGGTCTGGACTATCGGGCCAACAATGTGATGGCAATGGCAACAACGTGCTGCAGCTGCGGCGCCAATCTATCGGGTGTGTGGCCCGGTCGGGCTGTTTTCCGAACGGCCGAGTTCCACTATCTGCACGCAGCCCACAATAAAGGTTTGATGGGCCAGGCCCGCTGGTAAGGGGTCATCGAGCAACGCGGCGGCTCACGGGGGCCGGGTGACAGGAAGGGAAGGACCGAGCGTCCCCCAGAGGATTTTTCACCCCGTAACCTCCGCCTTCGCATGAGGACACGTGTCCTGTTGGCAGAAAAATCAAAAACCGTCGGTCAATCCCTGGGCCTACCCATCTCCTTCCTTATCTTTTCCTCTCTCCTCCTACGCTTTATTTCTCCACGCGGCGGCAGCCGTCGCCCTTTGCAAGGCAGAATCCGCCACTGCTTCATTGCTGCAAGCGCGCTCCACCCCTAATATCTATGTCCGGCGAGGTTCTCCGATGCAGCTCCGTTGCTTGATTGTTTTGCTACAGAGGCCACCAGTGCTATGAACGTTGATTGCTGCTGAACGCCGGCCACCCTGCTGGCTGCTGGAAGGTTGGCCCGTCGCTGCCTGCTTGCTGTAAACCGTGGCTGCATCCGTTATATACGCTTGCCGCCGCTGCTACATACTCCGGCCAACCCCATTGCTACATGCAGTGGGCGCATCTGCTACATACGCTAGCCGCCGCTGCTATATACACTTTGCATACGCCAGCCGATCCTGTTGCTACATGGAGTGGCCGCGTCTGCTACTTACAATAGTCGTATTTGCTGCACTCGCCAACCGCCTCTGCTACATACGTTGCTGATGTCAGCCGACCCCGTTGCTACATACGTTGGTGGTCTTTGCTACGTATGCCGGCCGCCACTTGTGGCATCCCGCAAAACCACTACTAGAAAATCGCGTTGATTTTGTGCATTGCATCGTCATGATCTTGCATTTGCTTGCATAAAACTATTTGCGGAAAAACCCGTTCTTATTTTTCCAAACGCCCCGTCTTTGTTCAAACGCAAAATCTGGATCGCCGGAATATTTTGTTTTGTCTGCTATCGGTTTACAAAAGCCCGGTTTAACAAATATTTAATTATTTTTATGGGGCAGTCGAACGGGCCGAATCGACCCAGTCGACCACCCCAGGAATTAAAACTGTCCATCTAAATCAGCCACCTCTAAAACCTATCCCCACCCAATCCTAATCTACCCACCAACCGTAGTGTGCCACCTCACCCCTCCCCCAAACTCCTACCCACCCTGCCACCTCACCGATCCACCACTTTTCCCTCTCCCTTTTCTCACCCAGCTCTGCCTCACCCACTCTCACCCCCCCTGGGCCCCACCTGACTGCCCTCTCTCCCCTGGCCCCACACGTCATCCCCACCCCACTCAATCTCACCCCCACCACTCCCCCACCCGGTCCCACTTCCACTCAACTCCCTTGGACCCGGTCCACCCCCCACCCCTCTGCCCCAGCGCCCGGGCCCCACCTGGCCCACCCCGTGGGACCCGCCTCCCCCACCTTCTCCCTTCCTCCCGCTCGCCCCACCCCGCCCCCGACTCTCTCCTCCGCCGCCGCCAGGCTCCCCGATCCCCGCCGCCGGCACCGCCTCCTCTCCCCTCCGGCCACCGCTCCCATCACCTTCCGCCCCGGCCGCCGCCAGGGAGCTTCCCCTCAGCGCCCTCCCCTCTCCCCCGGCGCCCGGCCGCCCCCACCGCCGTCGCCTGCAGCTCGGCCCCGCTCTTCCCTTCCTCCACCGGCGCCGCCGACCGGACCTCCCCTCGCCATCAGCCTCGCCGCCAGGAGCCCCGCCTCCGTCCCTCTTCCCCGCCTTCTCCCGCTCAGGTCGCCGCCCAGCGTCCCCGGGCTCGCCGTCGTCGGCCACCCTCCGCCCGCGCACCTCCACCTCGCCGGCTCCTTCTCCAGCGCGCCGCCGGCCCCGCCTCGCCGGGCCGCGTCGGCCTCCCTCGCCCCTGCAGCCGCTCCCGGCCGCCGCCTCCTCACCTCCTCCCCGCCGCTCGCCGTCAAGCCGCTGCCGGCCGAGCCCCTCCTCTACCCCGCGCCTCTCCTCAGCTCCGCCCCGACCCCGCGCGGGTCTCCCTCTCCGCAGCACCAAGCCGCCTCTGGGCGCATCCTTGGCGCCGTCCTCTGCCTCGCTGCGTCCCGAGCCCTCCGTCGCCTCGTTCCTCTGCAGGTCGCGTAGTCGCCCTGGCCGCCTTGCATCGCTGCAACTTCCCGGCCCTGTGACCCCACGCCAGTGCCTCTCTGAGGCCCTATGTGTTCCCTGTAGTGTCTTTGGATGTGGAGAAGTGTGGTGTGGAAGTGGTGATGATGTTAAGCTGTGGCTCGATGTCGTGCCGTGTTGATGTTGCGAAAGCATGAGGAGATTCTTGCACAAGGTCATCAAGACTCCGATAAGATGGGAGTACCTAGACGCCCAAGTTCGCCACCGACAATGGTCGGAACCCAAGCGCTCCGTCCCGGAATCTGGAGACCGAACCCGATAACCGCCAAGATCGTCGACACGGTTACGACATGAACTTCCGCTCGGCAACGCCAAGGGCTCCTTCCCGGACCCTAAGACCATCGGTCCAGTTCACCACCGACAAAAGACGGACTACAAGTTCTACTTCACGGATACCAAGCGACAAGATCTACTACCCCGATCCGAAGACCCTAACCCCGGAGTCCGAGAACGATCCCGTCGAGACCGATCCCGTCGAACCCCGAACCCCAGATCCGGACCCCGAGACCCGACCCCGAACCCCGTCGAACCCTAACCAAGATCGACGAACCCTAAAGTGTGAACCCCTTCCCGAAACCCTATTTTATAATATAATACAACTTGTCGCATATTAATTGTTCATTCATGCATTTTTGTGTGGTTTGGGGCCTTATGCCGATTCACCTTATAATTAAATATGGGGCCCATATGCGGACAAATCTAGTCTCATATTGGCCTCATTTAAATTTGTGTAGCGAACCGGTGATATATTTTGCCTTGTTAAACAACATTTAAATTGCGGGGTAGCTAAACAACATGAACCATCTAATTAATTATCGGGACCCCCGGTTCCACTTAATATGACCTAATTGCATCGCATCTTTGCCATGCCATGCATCATATAAGCATCATGCCCGATCTTTTGCCGTAGTATTAAATATTGCATCCGGTGTTTCTTCTAGTGTTTTGCTTCTTCGCGGATAAGGCCGTTGAGTTGATGTGAGCTTCGCCCCGATCTTCGGTTGAACCTTCGGCAATGTTTTCAGGCGAGCATCTCCCCCTTTCTACCTATCTTATTTTTATAGTCTTTATTCCCTCCTGTTGATCTATTGCTATCTGTGTTGCGATGCTCTAGCTTTCGTACCCGTGATATTCCTTGCAGCCTTATATTGCCTTGGACACCTCCTATTACCTGTTGTTTGGTAGATAGTTGGACCCGCGCGCCGTAGTCTCTCGCTCAAGTGCTGTTGCGTGTCATCAAGTCCCACAGTTGTTGGAGTATTGCCGCATGTTGTTGTTGGAGATGGTCATGGCTTTAATTATTGTTCACTTTAATTACTGTTTAACCACTAAAATTGAAGTAGGTAAGCAGAGGCACCGGTGGGTGATAGATAATATCTGGTTTCCGACCGCCCACTTGTGTCCCGTAGGACCCCGAGTTCTTGACACCTGTTCCGAGATCGAGCGCGCTAACCACAGGTGGGGAGATATGGGCCCCCCATCGATTAGTACCTGATTTCAAAGTATTGTACTGGGGGCCACAAACTAGTTTGAGGTTTTATTTACTATCCTGTACTTATGCCATGCTTTACTGCTTTATTTACGTTTTTCCGAGGAGCACACTGTACTGTTTAGGAAGCGGAGTGTTTTCGCGGTATCGACAGTCCCAGTTTTGGGATTTGCTGTCGTTTACAGCCACTGACGCAAACCCTGAGTCCGTCTCGGAGACCGGCCGACTTCGTTGCGGGTGTACTTAGTGGGGTGGCCCCCCGTGCTTGCTTTGGGTCTGGGAACGTCGTGACTTAGGCCCCGCGACATACCGATGGGTGTATGTTAACTGATCTGGCAAAAAGGGTCGAAGTGCTTGTGGATACTTTGGTGCACCCCTGCAGGGTTAAATCTTTTCGAGAAGCCGTGTCCGCGGTTATGGACGACTTGGAGCACAGTGCTTGATCATAGACAACTATAACTAAAGTTTACTGTTCTAATTTGACTTGTATCCGATATGACTAGTAATCAGCTTCACCACAACGGAATGGCTAAATAAAAGTACCAACAACTGCTGGGTTTTGGGATATCTCATGCTATTTGTATCTGACTAGTAAGTGTTGCAACTACAACGGAATGGTTAACTAAAACGGTCCACTGCTTATTTTATCAGGATGATTATCTATACCTGACTAGTAATTACTGCAACGATAACCGAATAAATAAAACTGCCAACTGTGTGAGTTCCTCGGTTGACTTCCTCGTTTGGTCTCGAGGGGGAAACACCAGGATGGGTTTGTTTGATGGTAGCACCAGGTTGGGTCCGAATAGGTCTTTCTTACCCCCCCCCTCTCTGATAGCCGACAGTTGTATCGAGTCTCTATAGGTTGTTTAGTGCATGCTGCCGCTGCCGCTTCAGTCCACCATACCTATGTAGGCGAGGACCGCCGAATTCTAGCCTCGCCGTGTACTGGCCTCAGTACTGACGCTCCTCTTTTTCCTTTGTCCTTTGTCGGCACCCCTTTTGTTTAAGCAGGTTTTGGGATCGACGTCGTTAGCAGGGTTACCCTTCCGGCTTGGCCTGGGCAGGGTTATGGACGCCATTGGTTATTCTTCAGGGCTCTTAGCTCAATTTGCATCTTGTCCGTAGCTGGACGCTCTATCGTTTTCAAGGTGATTTGGATCTTTGTATCGTATATCTGTATTCTTGACTCTTTGATTTGCTGTTGTATACATCTGTTCTGTGGGTCCCATCGAGGACTGTTGTGTAATGTTACTACTTCGTTTTCCACCCGCACGAAAGTGCCTGGTGGGCACCTTTCAATCGTTTCTATGCGGGTTTAGCGAGTTTCGCTAAAACTTGCATAGGGCCGATTCTGAGGGTGTTACAGAGTGGTATCAGAGCTCAGCAGTTGCGATACCCCACAAGTCCAGCCTGTAGGATAACCTAGCTAACGGCCGAAGTAGAGTGTCAAAACTATTTTTGCAAAATCGGTTGGATAGATCTGATTAGGTCTGAATTTACTCCTTACCCTCTGCTATTCTCCTCTTACCTCTGCGTGTTTTGAATCCACTCTCTTACCTTTCTTCAAGTCCAGGATTTCTCGTGGTTGGGTTCCGTCGTACCTTCAGGGTTTCGCTTCCTCCTTCGGTAACGGTGTTGCTACATCTGGTCTTCATGCTATCTGAGTGATCCTTTATCTGTGGTGCCATTCTTTGTTCTTTGTATGTGCCTTCCGGTGTTTTCCGACGCGACGACATCCTCTACGCCAGATCCGATGCAGAGTCTGCATCACTCCTTTGTTTCCGAACCTCGCTTGTCGAGATCTTCAGTCTGAATCCTGAGGGTTGGTTGCATAACCTATCCGTTCGTGTACAGAGTAATGCTTCGAGTGCGGGATGGAGTCGCGACCATACCACTACTCTTATCATTTGCTTTGTATGTTGAATGGTAGATCGATGCAATTTTACTCCGTCCACGGAAGTTAGGGGTAGCTCTATTTGTTGATACCTCTACCTTCGACCTTTTGTTCCGGAGTGTTCTCTCGACGATCACGGACAACGACCTCTTGTTAGTGGTGTCGCGAAGATCTACACGATGCGAGAAGATTCAGACCGCCGCCCTTCTTCCCCGTACCATGAGGCGGATCTCGAGGGCGAGATCCATTGTTAGTGGTGTCGAATTGTGGCATCCCGCAAAACCACTACTAGAAAATCACGTTGATTTTGTGCATTGCATCGTCATGATCTTGCATTTGCTTGCATAAAACTATTTGCGGAAAAACCCGTTCTTATTTTTCTAAACGCCCCGTCTTTGTTCAAACGCAAAATCCGGATCGCCGGAATATTTTGTTTTGTCTGCTATCGGTTTGCAAAAGCCCGGTTTAACAAATAAAATTATTTAATTATTTTTGTGGGACAGTCGAACGGGCCGAATCGACCCAGTCGACCACCCCAGGAATTAAAACGGTCCATCTAAATCAGCCACCTCTAAAACCTATCCCCACCCAATCCTAATCTACCCACCAACCGTAGTGTGCCACCTCACCCCTCCCCCAAACTCCTACCCACCCTGCCACCTCACCGATCCACCACTTTTCCCTCTCCCTTTTCTCACCCAGCTCTGCCTCACCCACTCTCACCCCCCCTGGGCCCCACCTGACCGCCCTCTCTCCCCTGGCCCCACACGTCATCCCCACCCCACTCAATCTCACCCCCACCACTCCCCCACCCGGTCCCACTTCCACTCAACTCCCTTGGACCCGGTCCACCCCCCACCCCTCTGCCCCAGCGCCCGGGCCCCACCTGGCCCACCCCGTGGGACCCGCCTCCCCCACCGACCCTCCTTTCTCCCCGCGGCTCTCTCTCCCCCACCTTCTCCCTTCCTCCCGCTCGCCCCACCCCGCCCCCGACTCTCTCCTCCGCCGCCGCCAGGCTCCCCGATCCCCGCCGCCGGCACCGCCTCCTCTCCCCTCCGGCCACCGCTCCCATCACCTTCCGCCCCGGCCGCCGCCAGGGAGCTTCCCCTCAGCGCCCTCCCCTCTCCCCCGGCGCCCGGTCGCCCCACCGCCGCCGCCGCCTGCAGCTTGGCCCCGCTCTCCCCTTCCTCCACCGGCGCCGCCGACCGGACCTCCCCTCGCCATCAGCCCCGCCGCCAGGAGCCCCGCCTCCGGCCCTCATCCCCGCCTCCTCCCGCTCAGGTCGCCGCCCAGCGTCCCCGGGCTCGCCGTCGTCGGCCGCCCTCCGCCCGTGCACCTCCACCTCGCCGGCTCCTTCTCCAGCGCGCCGCCGGCCCCGACTCGCCGGGCCGCGTCGGCCTCCCTCGCCCCTGCAGCCGCTCCCGGCCGCCGCCTCCTCACCTCCTCCCCGTCGCTCGTCGTCAAGCCGCTGCCGGCCGAGCCCCTCCTCTACCCCGCGCCTCTCCTCAGCTCCGCCCCGACCCCGCGCGGGTCTCCCTCTCCGCAGCACCAAGCCGCCTCTGGGCGCATCCTTGGCGCCGTCCTCTGCCTCGCTGCGTCCCGAGCCCTCCGTCGCCTCGTTCCTCTGCAGGTCGCGTCGTCGCTCTGGCCGCCTTGCATCGCTGCAACCTCTCGGCCCTGTGACCCCACGCCAGTGCTTCTCCGAGGCCCTATGTGTTCCCTGTAGTGTCTTTGGATGTGGAGAAGTGTGGTGTGGAAGTGGTGATGATGTTAAGCTGTGGCTCGATGTCGTGCCGTGTTGATGTTGCGAAAGCATGAGGAGATTCTTGCACAAGGTCATCAAGACTCCGATAAGATGGGAGTACCTAGACGCCCAAGTTCGCCACCGACAATGGTCGGAACCCAAGCGCTCCGTCCCGGAATCTGGAGACCGAACCCGATAACCGCCAAGATCGTCGACACGGTTACGACATGAACTTCCGCTCGGCAACGCCAAGTGCTCCTTCCCGGACCCGAAGACCATCGGTCAAGTTCACCACCGACAAAAGACGGACTACAAGTTCTACTTCACGGATACCAAGCGACAAGATCTACTACCCCGATCCGAAGACCCTAACCCCGGAGTCCGAGAACGATCCCGTCGAGACCGATCCCGTCGAACCCCGAACCCCAGATCCGGACCCCGAGACCCGACCCCGAACCCCGTCGAACCCTAACCAAGATCGACGAACCCTAAAGTGTGAACCCCTTCCCTAAACCCTATTTTATAATATAATACAACTTGTCGCATATTAATTGTTCATGCATGCATTTTTGTGTGGTTTGGGGCCTTATGCCGATTCACCTTATAATTAAATATGGGGCCCATATGCGGACAAATCTAGTCTCATATTGGCCTCATTTAAATTTGTGTAGCGAACCGGTGATATATTCTGCCTTGTTAAACAACATTTAAATTGCGGGGTAGCTAAACAACATGAACCATATAATTAATTGTCGGGACCCCCGGTTCCACTTAATATGACCTAATTGCATCGCATCTTTGCCATGCCATGCATCATATATGCATCATGCCCGATCTTTTGCCGTAGTATTAAATATTGCATCCGGTGTTTCTTCTAGTATTTTGCTTCTTCGCGGATAAGGCCGTTGAGTTGATGTGAGCTTCGCCCCGATCTTCGGTTGAACCTTCGGCAATGTTTTCAGGCGAGCATCTCCCCCTTTCTACCTATCTTATTTTTATAGTCTTTATTCCCTCCTGTTGATCTATTGCTATCTGTGTTGCGATGCTCTAGCTTTCGTACCCGTGATATTCCTTGCAGCCTTATATTGCCTTGGACACCTCCTATTACCTGTTTTTTGGTAGATAGTTGGACCCGCGCGCCGTAGTCGCTCGCTCAAGTGATGTTGCGTGTCATCAAGTCCCACAATTGTTGGAGTATTGCCGCATGTTGTTGTTGGAGATGGTCATGGCTTTAATTATTGTTCACTTTAATTACTGTTTAACCACTAAATTTGAAGTAGGTAAGCAGATGCACCGGTGGGTGATAGATAATATCTGGTTTCCGACCGCCCACTTGTGTCCCGTAGGACCCCGAGTTCTTGACACCTGTTCCGAGATCGAGCGCGCTAACCACAGGTGGGGAGATATGGGCCCCCATCGATTAGTACCTGATTTCAAAGTATTGTACTGGGGGCCACAAACTAGTTTGAGGTTTTATTTACTATCCTGTACTTATGCCATGCTTTACTGCTTTATTTACGTTTGTGCGAGGAGCACACTGTACTGTTTAGGAAGCGGAGTGTTTTCGCGGTATCGACAGTCCCAGTTTTGGGATTTGCTGTCGTTTACAGCCACTAACGCAAACCCTGAGTCCGTCTCGGAGACCGGACGACTTCGTTGCGGGTGTACTTAGTGGGGTGCCCCCCCGTGCTTGCTTTGGGTCTGGGAACGTCGTGACTTAGGCCCCGCCGACATACCGATGGGTGTATGTTAACTGATCTGGCAAAAAGGGTCGAAGTGCTTGTGGATACTTTGGTGCACCCCTGCAGGGTTAAATCTTTTCGAGAAGCCGTGTCCGCGGTTATGGACGACTTGGAGCACAGTGCTTGATCATAGACAACTATAACTAAAGTTTACTGTTCTAATTTGACTTGTATCCGATATGACTAGTAATCAGCTTCACCACAACGGAATGGCTAAATAAAAGTACCAACAACTGCTGGGTTTTGGGATATCTCATGCTATTTGTATCTGACTAGTAAGTGTTGCAACTACAACGGAATGGTTAACTAAAACGGTCCACTGCTTATTTTATCAGGATGATTATCTATACCTGACTAGTAATTACTGCAACGATAACCGAATAAATAAAACTGTCAACTGTGTGAGTTCCTCGGTTGACTTCCTCGTTTGGTCTCGAGGGGGAAACACCAGGATGGGTTTGTTTGATGGTAGCACCAGGTTGGGTCCGAATAGGTCTTTCTTACCCCCCCCCTCTCTGATAGCCGACAGTTGTATCGAGTCTCTATAGGTTGTTTAGTGCATGCTGCCGCTGCCGCTTCAGTCCACCATACCTATGTAGGCGAGGACCGCCGAATTCTAGCCTCGCCGTGTACTGGCCTCAGTACTGACGCTCCTCTTTTTCCTTTGCCCTTTATCGGCACCCCTTTTGTTTAAGCAGGTTTTGGGATCGACGTCGTTAGCAGGGTTACCCTTCCGGCTTGGCCTGGGCAGGGTTATGGACGCCATTGGTTATTCTTCAGGGCTCTTAGCTCAATTTGCATCTTGTCCGTAGCTGGACGCTCTATCGTTTTCAAGGTGATTTGGATCTTTGTATCGTATATCTGTATTCTTGACTCTTTGATTTGCTATTGTATACATCTGTTCTGTGGGTCCCATCGAGGACTGTTGTGTAATGTTACTACTTCGTTTTCCACCCGCACGAAAGTGCCTGGTGGGCACCTTTGAATCGTTTCTATGCGGTTTAGCGAGTTTCGCTAAAACTTGCATAGGGCCGATTCTGAGGGTGTTACACCACTGCTACATACGGTGGCCACCTCCGCTACGTATGCTGATCGTCTTGCTACATACGGTGGCCACCTATGCTCATAGGCCGACTGCCATTGCTGCTAGCGGCCATGGCGGAAGCTGCAAGCGGGGGCAAGATTGTGCAAGCATCCATGACGATCTTGTAGGCGGGGCAGTGCTACTGCAAGCAAGGGGCGCTACTGAGAGCCACCGTGAACTTTCGCCGGAGTTCTGAGCGGCGTCACATTTGCTGAGGCAGCGGTCTGTGCGTGCTAAGAAGCATGGGCTGAGGTAGCCGTTTGTGCCATATGTAGCAAAAAATCTTCTGGCTTTTGCTGCGTGTAGCAAAAAATCATAAAAGAAAGACCGATCTCACTAGAGACATCGCCGGAATCCTCGTAGCAAAAAAGATATGCTAATATAGCAAAATCACTGGATGGTTGTAGCAAAAAAAAAATCTGATACCGACTTTGCTGGAGACCTCACCGGAGAACTCGCTGGAATCCTCGTAGCAAAAAAGACATGCTAATATAGCAAAATCATTGGACGGTTGTAGCAAAACTGACCTCACCAGGGTCGGGGACTTCGTAGCAAAAATATTGTACTAATATAGCAACATCATGTAATGGTTGTAGCAAAAAAAATGTGAAAAATATATATGGTATTGAAAAAAAATCGGCCTCGCTGGAGATTTTACCGGAGATCTTGAAGAAAAATATATATGAATGTAGCAATATCGACCTTGTAGCAAATAAAATATACTATTATAGCGAAACCACCAAAAAATTATAGCAAATAAATTCTTCCTGTAATGGAAAACCACACAACTTCTGGTTGAAAAACAAAGAAATGATTATAGCAACCGCCCTCGCCCCATGGTAGCAACGCTTGACACCCTCACTTGTGGTAGCACCTACCGACGCCTTAGGACGCACCGGCGACCACCATTGGTAGCATCTTCGCTCACCCGTGGCAGCACCACGACCACCGTACGCAGCTCCATCCCCGCACCAATTGCGGGCATCGACGCGTGAGCTTCGTAGCTCCGTCTAGCACCGCTCGCAGCTCAAGCCGACACCGCTCTGAGCACCTCCGCATAGAATATGGAGCTCCCCCGCGCTGCCGCTCGTGTTCGCAGTTTGCAGCAACGCCGCATCGTGGGATTGGGGATGGGGATGATCGTGGCTATCGCCCGAGGTAGGAGAAATAGGGGGCTTGGGGAATGGAGCGGGGGGCAGCATCTCAGGCAACGGGTGCGGCGGCGGCACATCAGGGGAGGACGGGCTCGCCGGTGAGGAGCTTGCCGACGTCCTTGGACAGGCGAGCGCACGGGGAAGGGTAGCAGGGAGATATGGCCGCCGGTGGGGGAGGCACTCTGGCGCGGGGCGGGCGGAGCGAGTCTGGGCGTGGCAGATTTTTCTTGCGGCGAAGAGATAGAGAAGAAGGCTGCAGCCTACAGGATACGAGCACATCGTGGAGGTGGTCCACTAGGGCCCACACAGGGACACGCGTCGCGTCCACGAACAGGAGGAAGCGAGCCTCCGACTGATTCCAAGCGTTTTCCTGACAGGAAGCGCGCAAATGGTTTTGAAACCTCCGACGAGGTGGAAAACGCACGACGGCAGAGCAAGAACAAAAAAAGGAAGGAACAGGAACAGCAGCACATCTGCAGCTGCAGCAGCGAGTCGCTACGTAAAAGCTAGTACTGCGAGCGACAGACGTGTGGAGGGCCTAGAATGTCCTGCCCCAGAGGAGGCACGTCCTGAGGTGGTGTGTACTGGATCGGCGGCGGCGGCCCGGGACTCCATCACGGACGTGTGGAGGGCCTAGAATGTCCTGTCCCAGAGCCTCTCTTCCGTGAGCGTCGTCTCTTCCTCCGATTCGCGAGGGCCTCCTCTAGGTTGAGGCCAGACGACATAATTGTCGCCACCACCTCCTCCGGGATCGGTGGCGGCTCGTCCTCTTTCCAATCGTAGACGGAGGAGTCGTCGTTGTCGCTGCCGACGTCCGACAGATCCTCGCGCGTGACCTCCGGGTGGATTTCGCCGCGAGAGGTGCTGCGCTGGCGGAGGTTGTGCTTCCAATGGAGGAATTCTACCCAGAAGGCGGCCTCGGCGTGATACGTGGGGTCTAGACGTACGGCGCGCAGTGTGGTTTGCAAGGAAGCGGCGCAGGCGGCCGGCCGACGCAGCGTTTCAG
Organism: Avena atlantica; assembly: GCA_910589765.1. Taxonomy (NCBI): domain Eukaryota; kingdom Viridiplantae; phylum Streptophyta; class Magnoliopsida; order Poales; family Poaceae; genus Avena; species Avena atlantica. Next base: position 302,696,339 of record OU342738.1, read on the forward strand.
CACGCCATTAATTGTCAGCACAGCTATGGGGCGTTGTCATCTGTTTACGGACGGATGGAGAGAGAGGGTTGTTAGAGTATATTAAGGTTACGTTATATTTGGTATAATACAACGGATTTGCTAGTTCTCAGGCGCCTGAGAACTTCTTAAGTCTCAGTCGTCTCTTTCACCGTTTGATTTACCTCGTGATTCGTGCAAAATGGAAGTTACACATGAGTTACAAATCGGGTGTAACTAAGAATTTAATGAGTTGCAACTAGGTTGTAATTGAGAACTAGTACAAATCTTATGAGTTTCAACTAGCTTGCAACTGAGAATTAGCACAAATATTAGGATGACATCAGCGAATTAGACATAACTAGTTCTCAGGCGCCTGAGATCTAGACACTCCCATAATACAATTCTAAAGTCTTCTTGCCCCACAAATCTTCTAGTATTATATAAACAGTCTAAGGGCTCATGTTGTAATCACCTCTTGCAATATCAATACAGATAATATTCCGCAATTCTACATGGTATCAGAGCGTATCGCTCCTCGGGCTAGGGTTTAGCCACCACCGCCGCCGCGCCGCCCCCGGCAAGATCTATCTCTATGTTTTTCGCCGGGGGCATTAGCTAGCTCTTCTTTCAATCACAATAGATCTGTTTTCTTTTAATTAGATCTCTTTTGCTTTAGCCACCAAATACCGATTAGTTCTCTCCCTAGATCGATAGACTGCCTCAAGCCGTATCGACCGGCCGTAAGCTGCACACGGCCATCTACTCCAACGGGCAGGCACGCACCAAGCTGCACCATGGCGCGTGTACATACATGTGGGCAAGGACAGATCTGCTTTACTCCAAGCCTAGCTGCATCTACACGTCTACACCACGTCATTGCCAAGTCGTCGTGCGCCTCTACACCAGCCTTGGCGTCGACGCATCTCTGACTACTCCTCGTCATCAACCGCGCTGGATCGTCTTCGCCAACATAGACCGGGATGCACGCCCCGAGTACGAGCGTCGCCATTAATACAAGGCTGCACCTGCATCGTTCGTGGTCATCATCGCCGACAACCATCTACATCAATAACATCGCCACATCGTCGCCGCTATCACCGATCGTGGTCATCGTCAACGCCAACAAGTTCTTCTCGACGAGCGACGCCGCGCTCATACAAGCGGAAAATACGGGTTTGATCACCGAAATCGACTATCGCTACAATTCAATTGCCATCGACAACAATCACCGTCGTCTTCGTCCACCACGACCTTGCCGCCAGAGTCGCAGTCTAATTTTTATTTACACAAGTTTGTGCTCAATTTTCTTTTTGCAGTCACTTCGTCTACTCCGACACGGCGGACAACTTCTCCACCGACCGTTTACGGAAATTTTCTTTGATCCTCAATCCGGCTCTGGCACGCATGGCTCATGATGGTCCATGTCTTCGAACGCCCGGTATCGGCAACACCGATGCGTGCCTTCGTCCCCGACAAGCTCCCGAGTCTGACAAGCTCGGCATTGCGGGTCGAGCTATTTCTCAAACTATGTCTACTTCAACCATTATAGCGAATTCTCCAGGCTCAACGACGATATCGACCACAACACAACATCATCAACGTCATCGACTTCATCAACAGCGACAACTTCACCAACGGCACCATCGACCACGACTACAACGCCCTCCTCCCGGCTACATCGACATCGGCAACAAGGGCTACCACCTCATCTCCGGCTTATGCTCCAGTCAGACCGTCCGCGTCACTACCGATCTGAGTGCGTGGGGAAAAGGGGGGTGTTAGAGTATACTACGGTTATGTTATATTTGGTAGTTTAAGTGTAATCGAATTCTATCTCTAATAGTCTTCTTGCCCCACAAGTCTTCTAGTATATTACATAAACAGGCTAACGGCTCATGTTATATAATCACCTCTTGTAACATCAATACAGACAATATTTCATAATTCTATAAGGGTGCTCGGGTTGTCCGTGCGGACACAAGCAGGCGCAAACGCTCCCACGCTTTGAGCTGTGAATACGGCTTTCCGAAGCCTGCTGACCGTTTATGTTCCGTTGCAAGGGTCGTTTTTGGACCGGGCGGTTACGGACATGAACGGTGCTATAGGGCTCGCCCATGGTGCAAATTACTGGGAACTGAAAAGGCGCAAAGCAGCACAGCACGAGCAAAGCTGCCTGCCGCGGCCCTCCGCTGGAACTGTGCGTGCGGCCCCGGCCGTGCTTACCGTTCAGTCAGACAGTCAGTCCAGTGTAAGTAGGATGCCAAAGTGAAATCCCACCAAAATCTCATTTCTAGTTTATTTGTTAAAATCTAGTGTAAAATTTTGTTCAAAATTTAAACTAGATTTTAATAAATGAACTAGAAGTACGATTTTTGTGGAATCCCAATTGACATCCTAAATGCATGCCTGAAGCACGATGCGCACGCACCGCAGCTCCACACGCAAAAGATGCACCGGCCGGCCAGGCCAGGCAGAGTGTGTGCATTTCCTGGTCTGCAGGCCAGGCCAGGCAGAGTTGGCCATCATCCGAGCATCCCAGCGGTGGGTCGTAAATTGAACACCGAATCGATCTGATTTAGTCCGATTTCAGACGGCCGGCAGGCGCAGTGTCCGGTCCTGCCTATCTGCGCGTGCATCCAAAGGGGAAGCCAAATCGGCCACTCCCGTTAATTCAGGGGGTTGTGGCTAGTAGCTAAGATGACAGCCACGCTGTCCCATGATGAGTTCTCACGCTTGGCCATCTCGTTGTGGACTAGTATCTGGTATGCTCGGAAGAGGATACATATGTTTTTATTGAAAGTCATCTCCGTGAAGCAAAAGTATCGTATCGCATCGTATCAGCAGAGCAGCCTGAAGCGACAACCGGAGCACAGCGACACAGCTGCTGTGCTGCAGCGGGGCGGTACGTAAAAGCTGGCAACAGTAGGAGACGTGCTCCTACCCATCGAGGCGGGTCCTACATACTGCCTCCATTTCACAAGGCAAAGGTATTTAAAAAAATAGTTTGACCTTAAATTTAGCCAATAATATATGAATCATATGTCATAAAAATTATAACATTGAAAGCATATTTTAAATATCTCAAAATACGATTCGTCCCGCTATATTAATATAGCGCGCACACACACTGATACAAGAGTTTGAACAAAGAAAAGCTGGGGCAACAGCACAAACATGCCCAAAGAAAAAGAAATGAAGACAATGGTGAATTGACAGAAGGTGATGACTCGCGATCGCTGCGCCCTCCAACTTATGCCCACCACACTCCCAAGCACCCCCTAGCGCCGAGTATCAAGCAACACCTTCAAGAAGGGGAGCACCATCGACACGAAGCTGCTGCCCGGACGCGCTGGCCCTAGGGTTTCCCCCGACACTCAGAGTAAAGTGGACAGAAGCTTCCCAAGATGCCCTCCAGGAAGGAATGGTGTCACTCGAAGGCGGCACCGCGTCAGGGTCGGACGACCCGACAGAGATTTCTCCCGCCCCTTGTCCACAAAAAAACCCTGGCACAACGGCGCACCACCACCAAACTTCGATGCCCGCCAACACGCGCCACCATGATCAGGAAGTCACCAACACCGTCGCGTCGTGAACGCTGGCTCGCGACCTGAAGGACGAAGACACACGACATCGCCGGACCGGGAGAGAGCAGCCTCACAGCCGCGCGGGGGGAGCCCACCTCCACCGCCGAGAGGCGGTCGTCGACCGGACAGAGCAGCGAGGGCACACCAGGCCTTGGCAGGGCCCGGCCGGGCCACAAAGGGCCCGTAAAGCCCTGTCCGCCCTGCAGCAACAAGCGGGGCACGACGCTGTCGTCCCCAGTCTAGCACCGTCGCTGCCTCCACCTCCAGCGAGCACAGCCGCCGCCGTGCCTGGCCCGCCCAAGCCCATCTGGACCCGCCCGAAGATGGCCAGATCTGGGCCGGGACAGCCGCCGGCGGAGCTCGGAACCCATGGCGCCCCGCCTTGCCGACGCCACCATGTCGACGCCGCCACCAGCCATCACCCGGCCACGCCGGACCAGCACCTCCCGAGCTGCACCGCCGCCTAGGGTTATAGAGCCCCGACTCGCTCACCATGGCGCGGGGAAGGACAAGCCGCCGCCAACGGCGTCGCCCAGGCTTCGCCCGGCGACCCTTGCCGGCGGCGACGACAGAGGGGAGGGGTGGAGGGAGGGAGATGGCAGGGGCTGGGGGCGAGCCCGTCGCCCTGGGGGGGGGGGGGGGGAGCTCGCGCTGTCGAAGCGTTTTCCCCGTTTTTCCTACTACTATTTTAAATATGAATCTAATGTTACATTTTTTGTTAAATATAGTTTGTATTTAGTTGACTTAAAATTACGATCAAATTATTTTCTCGAAGTATGTATTTAGCTTATAAACGGGAATGGAGGTAGTACTTTGTATGGAGCCGTACAGCTGCACTTAATTTGGTTCGTGGAATCGTGGCACAGATTACTTGGAACTGAAAAGGCCACACGAATAAAAGGATAATCATGTATCTTTCCAAAGTTAAAGGTTGTTTCTTAACAAACCGTAGTATTGAGCAATCATAGACCTTGAAATATAACAGCAAAGCATGTGCGGTTTATTTTTATACCAAACTAACAAAAATGTCCATACGTTTGCACTGGGAGAAACAAATACTCACATGCTCTAGCTTGCCATCCGTGTGGATAATTAATATGAATCGGAAAAAGTAACACCTATTATTTTTGTCACCATTGTATAAAAATTATTAGATTGCAAGCCCATCATCTCACCGCGTCTTCAGATTTGAGAGCGTGTCTTCGACGTATCTTTTTTTAACTACTACGGGATGGTGCCGGCTGGTCATGGCGTTCGAGTAGTGCCCCCATGACTACTCCAGGTACTATTATTGCATGATACCATACATTAGGTTTCTCTCGGCATTGCCATCTATGGCATTTTAGTTGGGAGCTCTAAATATTGATTTCAGAGATCAGGTCTGTCTGAATATTCCCCTACGTGTTTGTGAATTGCTCACCGTAGGGTGTCGGCGCTTGCTCCTTGCCTTCTCAGCGTGCCGCCGCCGCCGCCGGCTGCTGGACAGAGAATCACGCCGGCGACTGCTGTAGAGGAGGGAACAGTGCGCCACCGTCACCTGATGTACCCACCTCGGGCCCAGATACATCGCGAGAGGCGATGGGGGATGGGTAGCCACATACCAAGCCGCCCCACCTCCGCTCGTCAGGAGAAAGGGCTGCTACTCACCGACCTTGCCGGCACCAATGCTTCGCACCTGCTAATGTGCACGGGTCAGTGTATGAGTGAGAGGGTTGGCAATGACATCACTCACCCATAGCGTGTCCTGAAACCTTCCAACAAACTCCTTTACATGATCACCTCCATGAACATAATAGTTCCAAAATAAGATCCAGAATAAATTCATATAGTTAACCGGCAATATAAATTAATGTAGCATCCCAATTGTCTAACAACTGTAATGCTACTTGGTCTAGTAATAAAATGGCTACCTCCTACAAATAATTGTTGCATCATCATGTTATCATGCTCATGTCATCATGCCACCTTCCATTTGTGCATCATACAAAAACCCTTTGTGTTTTGGTTCTTATCTCATATGCATTATTATTTGTATTTGGCTCTTGATATTGTATTTGGTTCTTGATAGATTGTTAAATGCCCAACACTACAGGACGCTACGCCGAGGGCAAAAAGCCGTCGGCGTAGCCTAAAATGCCCTCGGCGTAGCCTCCTCGGCAAAGGGCTCCCTCGGCGGAGCACATAGAGGCCGTCGGCGTATCAAAATGCCGTCGACGTATGCTACGCCGAGGGCAATGCCGTCGGCGTAGCGGCCGTCGGCATAGCTTGTCGACCGGTTGCAAAAATATTGTTTTAAAAAAATAAATTTTTTATTTTATTTTTTTTTCTTAATTTTTGAATCTTTGAACTGTTTGACTCGTTAATCTCTCACTTTGAACATTTTTAACACTAATTACACTTAATACTTAATTAAATTGCAGTCTTGGTCGAACTTCCCGGAAGGTCACCCATCCTAATACTACTCCAGCTCCAGCACGCTTAACTTCCTCGTTCCTTCAGAATCTGTTTCCGCAAAGTAATTCATACATTGTTGTCAATACTATGATACCAATCCTATTAACCCTTATATCAACATGTCACATGTTTGTATTTTTTGAAATTACAAACAATTATTTAAATAAACATTAATGAATAAGTAAAAATATTATTGAATTCAAATAAAAATATAATAATTTTACTTTTTTGTATTTTTCTATTTAATATGGAATAATTAATATCTTTAAATCTATAAATCGGAATTTAACAAATAATATGTCTAAGTTGATCAGAAAAATGAGAGGAATCCAAATATGATATCCATATCAACTAATCACAAACCCTACGTTTTTGAATTATCTATTTGGTGGTTGCTTTAGAAAATTCCCTTTTTGCGCTCGGATAATGAAAAATGGCTTTTTGGTGCGATGAAAAGGAAAACTTGCATTCCTCCTGTAACATTGTTCGCCATCCCATGATGCACAATATGAGAACATTATCACAAACTATGCCTTGATTCTAGCCATAACATTGGTCATTTGACCAGAAAGCCAAGAAACCTCGAATGAGATAGGTCATTTTGTGAAGGTTTTTTTGAAACATAATCAATATATCAAGTTTAATATTTTTGCTTATAACTATGTCACATAATATGACACCACGCGAAGGTTTCGCATTGTTTCGATCGTTTTTGAATTTTTTATGCCCGTTTTAAACTATCGTCAAACTTTGTCGAACGGCGGGCATGAAGATTCTTAGCTCGGGGCCGAGCCTCGCTAAACTTGCATTGGATATTTGATAAAATAGCATATTGTGAACCTAAAAATGATTTTTGTAAAAAAACATGAGCATCGGATCATGTACCTGTAGTTCATATCTGACCCACTTCCTACCGATTCGGCAGGAATTTGTCTTTTTTATCAGAGGTGGACGGAAAGGTTTCGGAACCCCCTGTTGGGACATTGTCCATATAAGGTGGTATATTATTTTAGTAAAATATGGTGGTAGCATTTTGAATTAGCCATTTGGTGGTTGCTTCACAAAATCGTCCGTTTTTTATGATCGGAAAATAGGAAATGGCTTTTTGGTACGACGAAAAGGAAAACTTCCTCCTGCAACATTGTTCGCCATCCCATGATGCATGTGTATGCACAATATGGAAACATTATCACAAACTATGCCTTGATTCTAGCCATAACATTGGTCATTTGACCCGAAAGCCAAGAAACCTCGAATGGGATAGGTCATTTTGTAAAGGTTTTTTTGAGACATAATCAATATATCAAGTTTAATATTTTTTCTTATAACTATGTCACATAATATGACACCACGCGAAGGTTTCGCATTGTTTTGATCGTTTTTGAATTTTTTATGCCCGTTTTAAATTATCGTCAAACGTTGTCGAACGGCGGGCATGAAGATTCTTAGCTCGGGGCCGAGCCTCGCTAAACTTGCATTGGATCTTTGATAAAATAGCATATTGTGAACCTAAAAATGATTTTTGTAAAAAAACATGAGCATCGGATCATGTACCTGTAGTTCATATCTGACCCACTTCCTGCCGATTTGGCAGGAATTTGTCTTTTTTATCAGAGGTGGACGGAAAGGTTTCAGAACCCCCTGTTGGGACATTGTCCATATAAGGTGGTATATTATTTTAGTAAAATATGGTGGTAGCATTTTGAATTAGCCATTTGGTGGTTGCTTCACAAAATCGTCCGTTTTTTATGATCGGAAAATGGGAAATGACTTTTTGGTACGACGAAAAGGAAAACTTCCTCCTGCAACATTGTTCGCCATCCCATGATGCATGTGTATGCACAATATGGGAACATTATCACAAACTATGCCTTGATTCTAGCAATAACATTGGTCATTTGACCCGAAAGCCAAGAAACCTCGAATGAGATAGGTCATTTTGTGAAGGTTTTTTTGAGACATAATCAATATATCAAGTTTAATATTTTTCCTTATAACTATGTCACATAATATGACACCACGCGAAGGTTTCGCATTGTTTCGATCGTTTTTGAATTTTCTATGCCCCTTTTAAATTATCGTCAAACTTTGTTGAACGGCGGGCATGAAGATTCTTAGCTCGGGGCCGAGCCTCGCTAAACTTGCATTGGATTTTGATAAAATAGCATATTGTGAACCTAAAAATGATTTTTGTAAAAAAACATGAGCATCGGATCATGTACCTGTAGTTCATATCTGACCCACTTTCTACCGATTCGGCAGGAATTTGTCTTTTTCACGAGAGGTGGACGGAAAGGTTTCGGATTCCCCTATTGGGACATTGTCTATATAAGGTGGTATAGTATTTTTGTAAAATGTGGTGGTACCATTTTGAATTAGCCATTTGGTGGTTGCTTTACAAAATCGTCCGTGTTTTGTGCTCAGAAAATGGGAAATGGATTTTTGGTGCGACGAAAAGGAAAACTTTCTCCTGCAACATTGTTCGACATCCTATGATGCATGTGTATGCACAATATGGGCACATTATCACAAACTATGTCTTGATTCTAGCAATAACATTGGTCATTTGACCCGAAAGCCAAGAAACCTCGAATGAGATAGGTCATTTTATGAAGGTTTTTTTGAGACATAATCAATATACCAAGTTTGATATTTTTCCTTCTAACTATGTCACATAATATAACACCACGCGAAGGTTTCGCATTGTTTCGATCATTTTTGAATTTTTTATGCCCATTTTAAACTATATATAATTTCTTATGTTTTACTTAATTTTTATTTATAAATGTGTAATATTTGAGTGTAGATAGATAGGTCTTATTTTTCTGCAAATTTTGATATATTATTTGTATTTTTCTGAATTAGAATGATTTAGTTATGATTTTTCAAAGTTTAATGAGATAAAATAAAAAATAGCTACGCCGAGGGCAGCCGTCGGCGTATGCTACGCCGAGGGCAGCCGTCGGCGTAGCATAGGATATGCCGAGGGCAATTCTACGCCGACGGCTGCTTGGCGGAGCTGGCCTAGACGATGGCTACGCCGACGGCCCCGATGTTTGGCCGTCGGCGTAGCGACTGGCCGTCGGCGTAGCTTCCCGTTCCTGTAGTGCAAGTTGAGTTGGGAGCATATCTTTTATTGACTCCACCACCCTTTCTTTCTCCACTTTATAATTCCACCATCCAATTAATATGAGCTTGGCATTTTAATTGAGTTTACTTCTAGCTCATGTGGGTTGGGTGGATCCCACTCATAATCTTTTGCTTGGCCTTACTCCATCTTTGGGGGTGCACTTAAATAAATGCCATGGGATATTATTTTGTTCCCACAAGATAAAACCTAGCATTTAATGCATTTGCATGGGCCATGCAACCATCATCCACTTTGGTCATCTTATGGTTTTATTTGAACTCTTGAGTGGGTCCTCTCTGTCTTATTCCTGCTTTTGGGCTTGATCCATTTTAATCTTGCTCATACCTCATCACCTCTTCTCTTCTTTCTGCTTGACCATCTTGTTGAGCTTGTGTGGATCATGCTTGATCTAATCAAGACTTCAAACCCTCTACCTCTCTCTTCCTCTTACCCTCTAGCTAGTCCCTACCCCTAATCATCATACCCCTCTTCCATCTAACCCTAAACCCTACCCCTTTAAAACCATCCCCATCCATGCATGATCATGTGATCATGTGGGCATTCCCTCTCCTCATGTAACTTGGTCTCTTTTTGCCTCTCTTCTTGGTCAAACCCTCTGTCCAAAATTCCCTGTGAAAAGTTCAAAAGTTTTTGAAATTAGAAGCTGGTTTAAAATTGCATTGGAATGAAAACAAACAAAACAAATAAAAATAAAAAGAAGAGGGAAAAAGAGAGAGAGGAGCAACAGCAGCAACCTGGGCCTTACCTGGCCGCATACAAGGCCCGCTAGGGGACCTCCTTCCCTCCTCCGGCCCACCTTACTCCCCTGGCCCGATACCCCTTCGATCCCCTCCTGTTCACCGTCTTCCTGCCGTCGCCTCCCCTCTCTCGGCATGTGACGGAGCAGAGCAGGTGGCCGTCCCGCGCCGTGAACCTCGTCATCCCCCACGCCGCACTCGTGACCCCTTTATCAACCCTGGGTCCCCTGGAGCCCTAGCCTCCCTCTCCCCCCTCCTCCGCCGCCATTCCTCTACCCTACTCCCATCTGTCTTCCCCCTTGCCCGAGAGCTTCGGCGGGGAGAGCGTCACCGCGTCGTCGCCTTGATCGCCGTCTGGAGCCGGAGGGCGTGCAGGCGGTCTTCGTCGGCCATCTCGCGAGCTCTGGGAGGAGCTGGGCGGGCCGCCTCTGCTTCTTCTTCTTCCTGACCAGGCACCGAACCACACCGCCGTCGCCGTCATCACCTCCGACCACTCCCCTCCTCGAATCCGCTGGGAATCGGCCTAGGTGAGCACCCCTTTCCGCCCTACCCCCCCCTTGCACCTTTCCCCTTCGCCTGTGTCGCGCCCGGCAGCCTCGCCGCGCTCTGTCGTGTCGCGTCACGCCGCGCTCACCGCATGTGGCTAGAACACGCTCGGCAGCAGCGGCAGCAACTAGTTTTCCCGCCTCTGTACTCCATCGTGCCCCGCGTGCTGTAGGCCTCCTTCGGCGATGCCCCCTTGACGAAAAGTGTAGCCCTATCGTACCTCTACAAATTTCCTTTTTGCGGCATCGAGAGATCTGCCTTAGTTTGCTCGCCATCGTCGCCCAAAAATCGCGCAAGCTCGTAGTTTTCTGCAAACGTCAATTCAGTTTCGTCAGTCTAACCGACCTCCTGGACGCTTTTCTAATTAGGTCCCTGCACTTTTGCCTTCCTCAACCGCAGCCCCTCACAGCCGGCATTTTTATAAAAAGGCACCTCGCGTTTCTGGAAACAAACCCGCGGTCCCCAACCCCAACAGTCCTATGCCCAGTCAGCAATGCGGCCCACCTGTCACCCTCCTTGGGTAGGATCTGCTGAGTACCAAAAGTCCAGGAGCCCTTCTGTTTCAAATTTCAAATCTTTTCAAATTAATTCAATTCAAATTCAAATACAAATCTGTTTAAATCTAAATGAATTCATAACTTATTCCTGGTTTGGAATTTGAATTCAAACCTTATATGAAAAATGATTTATTTTTGAATGTTAATTCAAATCTTTAATCAAATAATTTCAGAATTAATTTAATTAGTCGACCTTTGACTTTGACCCTAATTATTAATTTTGACTATAAAATAAATTTAAATTCATAATTCCAAATAATACAAATAATATATGTTTTTGAATCAGAAAAATGTGAGGATTTCAAATATGCTATTCAAAATATTATTTGAATACTTTAAAATTCAAGTTGTGCAAAATTACAAGAAAATGCCCCTGGACTTAATTAATTAATAACTTTTGTTTTATAACTCCGAATTCGACAAATGATATGTCTAAAATGATCAGCTTGACGAGACCTTTCTGTTTATGCTATCCATAACCTCAATTGTAGCATGCATCATATAAATATATAGTATACAGCAACTATTATGACAATAAAACGTGCCCAAAACTCAATAAAATGATTTATTCTTGTATTCCACACCTCACCCATGCCATGCTACTTTATTGCCATCCAAATTGTGCATCATTCATCATGGCATGATTGTTTGCTTGTCGCATTTTATTCATATGCTTGCGCTCTTTATTTATGTTGGCCCTTGTTTGTTTGGTTCTTCTTCGAATAGACACTGAGCAGGGGATATATCAAGAGAACCAGGAGCACTACCCAGATCCGTCTCTCGCTTCAACTGAGTTGCCAGGCAAGCACTACCACATGCTTGCATACATACAGTACCTATTGCCTCTATCTTATTCTTGCATCATTGAGTCGCGATTGCATTAAACTGAATCCCAAGTATTGCATAGCCTTTACTTTTAAACCCCACCAAGCATGTTCCTCCATCCCATGAGCCATTACTCCAGGAGTTGTTTGAGCCATGCGAGTCGTAGAACAGCATGTGTAGGGTTTGTGAGTGTCTGATGGATAACGAGGTACCTAAAGAACTTAACCTGAGTAGTAATGGGATAACTAATGAAAGTGGCACCGGTGAGCAATATCTGCTATTTGGTTTTTCCTCCTCACTTGTGTCCCGTAGGACCCCGAGTACTTGATTCCTGTTCCTTGATTTATCGCGCTATCCACATCCGGGAGGCTTATGGGACCCCCCTGAGCCAGAGCTTGATTCCGTCTTATTTCTTGGGGCCACAAACTAGTTTGAGGTCTTATTTACTATCCTGTACTTATGCCATGTTTACTGCTTTATTTAAGATTGTGCGAGGAGCACACTGTACTGTTTAGGTAAGCGGAATGTTTTCGCGGTATCGACAAGCCCAGTCACATTTTCGGGTTCCCAGTCGTTTACAGCCATTGACGCAAACCTTGAGTCCGTCTCGGAGTCAGCTAGCTTCGTTGCGGGTCTACTCAATGGGGTGGCCCCCTGAAATATTTCTGAATCTTGTGATTGCTTTGTCGTGAAGGCCTCGTTAGGTTTTGATTTGGTTTTTCCTAGGTTGATCGAGTGTGTGTTGCTATTTGTGCACCCCTGCAGGGTAAAACTTTCTGAAAGCCGTGTCCGCGGTTATGGACGACTTGGAACACAGTTTCTCGACCATAGACAAGCATAACTAAAGTACCGCTTTTAATTTGACTAAGAAATTGACTAGTAAACAGTGCAACCCTCATGGAATGGTTAATAATAGTGCCAACGGGTGGGGGGTTGTTCGTCCGCTTCCTCGTCGGTAAGCGAGGAGGAGGATGGATCTGTGGATATTACTGTTATAACTGTTGTCATTAATTTACGGACATCCGTCTATCTTTGGTTAGGCGGATGGTTAGCGAGTATCTATAGCACTGTTAGGGTTTATCTTTTGCTGCAATTGCGTCACCCCAGGTTGTGTCCCCTTTAGAGGCATAAAGACTTGTTGAGTACCCTTAGGGTCTCACACGATAAATTATTGGTTCAGATGAACAGGTACCCTCGCAGGACGGATACTGGGTGGAAGAGGCTGATGATGTGGGCAACGATCGTTCGGTGTAGAGATTCCGGGAACGGGGATCCGTGAGATCTGTGGGCGGGGTGTGCTTACTTCTGTGGCATCTTATGCCGATTTGCTTCTTATCCGTACTCGGACTTGTTTTGCCGCTTCCGCTTGATACTCTGATGTGTGATGTATGAGGAATTATCCTAAAATATTATATCTATCTAGGTCATTTGAATCTTGCCGTATGGCGTTGCTATATTTCCTTTCTTTCTAGATGGAATGGCTCTGATGTACTTTTGTATGGTGGCTTGCATACATACCCATTTGTGTATGTAGTTAATTCCTTCGCCTGCCGATTACGCCACCCGTACAGGTCCCGATGAATTGGAAGTGGTTGGGACGGCCGAAAGGTCTACCCGTGAGCGGCTTTTGGGGCCCCACCGTACTATTTCAACCACTTCCGCTTATCCAGGCTTGTATCTAGGAGCGTAATTCACCGAGGTAGTTACAATTGGTATCAGAGCCATCCCGACCTTCAGGGTCTCAGCCAAACGGTCGTTGTCAGTCTAGCAAATATTTTTGGTAGTTATGTATACTAGGGAAAAACAAAACGCGAGAGTAGGACTGCTTCCACTTTTCTTCTTACCCACCCACCCACCCTTTTCTGGTAAGGAAGTGTAACGTTTTCAATCCTCTTCTTAAAGTTCAAACTAGGATTCACGTGTTCTGGGTTTCCGTAGTACCATAGGTTGTGTGTGTGTGTGTGTGGGTGTAATTCCTTGTCTATCTGTTGCATCCAAGTTGTTATCTAATCAGCCTTTGGTTATCAACTGTTGGTACATTCCATACCGACAGGCTTTTGCAAACCGACGCGATCTATCTGATTCGTTGTTTACCGACGCAATCTGTCTTACTCTTTGTATCCGACGTTATCTTGTATGGGGTGTTCGTTTCCGTAGTTGCTAATCTTTAGGCTCATCGTGAGAAAAAGGGGTTAGGATATGTGTTCCACTTATTCATGTGCGGAGTAATGATTTGAGTGCGGGATGGAGTCGCGACCATATCACTACTCTTATCATTCGCTTTTGTATATTGAATTGGTAGAGTCACTAATCTTGATTCGTTAAGTAATTTTGCGCATCTATTGGTATTTTAATGCCAAAATTTGTGGAAAATTTTTCTTTGATATATTTGTGTACCACACTCCTTTTCAGTCGTGTGCGATATGCTTAATATCTTCTAGGTGCTTTGAACTTTGTTGATATTTTAATATCATCTTAGTAATTTGTATCCTTTAATCTTGGTTAATTCCATCTTGGTACTATTTTGGATTATTATCATTCTCCATTATAGTACTGACTTGTGTTTTATATCAATCTCAGGATGGCTCCACCACGCCGTTCAGATGAGGACATACCACCAGAACTTGGGGCCGCGTTGTCAAACATAGCCAATGTCCTGGCAACAATGCAGCAGAACCAACAGCGTTTGGAAGAAAGCGTCAGGAGGAATGAGTTTGCTCCACTCCCTCCACCTCCCAAGCGGGGTGACATCAAAAGCTTCCTGAAGTTCAACCCTCGCCAATTTGATGTTTCTGATCAACCACTTGATGCTGATGATTGGTTGCGTGAGATGTCAAGGCTACTGGAGACTGCTGATGTGCCGGAGCAAGAATGGGTGAAATGTGCTACTCACCTTCTGAAGGGAGATGCAGCTCTCTGGTGGGAGAATTATCTGAAGGCAAGCTGCACTGGTTTTCAGCCCACTTGGGAACAGTTCTATGGAGCTTTCAAAGAGCAATTCCTGTCAGAGATTGTCATGGAAAGGATGAAGGAAATCTTTCTCAACCTCAAGCAAGGAAATGATAATGTCAATACCTACATCAGGAACTTCATGAAACTCTCTCGTTATGGTGGTGATGAGATCTCAGATGACAAGAAGAAACAAAAGAGGTTCAGGCAAGGGCTCAATGCATCGATCAAATATGCAATCACACATGCAAGGCCGGCATCTTTCCTGGAACTTCAGCATACAGCTTTGAAGGAGGAAGCCAGTAGGCAAGTGTTTGAGGAGTCAAAGAAACACAACCGGGACGCATCAAGCTCTTCAGCTATGTCAGCTCCTTCTAAGCGGCGTGTCTGGGTTCCTATCACCCCACCGTCGCTCCCGGCTTCACCAAGACCTTCAAGCTACGCGGCAAGGTCATCAAACTTCATCACTGCTGCTCCCAGGGGCTACAACCACCACTACCCTGGAGCGCCTGGCGGAGTCCCTGGCCACATTGCTCCACGTCCACCTGGTGCTTGTTTCACATGTGGAGACCCTGGGCATCTAAACTGGAACTGTCCGTTGAAGAACAGAGCTCTTCCTCCACCCCCTCCAAGATCTGCGGCAAGCTCTCCTCTGGTTCGTGCATCACCACCTCGGGCTCTCAACATCAACACCAAGCCCGGGTCTGCTGTTGCTCGCGCCAACTGTGTCAACGCCGCTCAAGCTGAGCATGCACCTAGAGTTGTGATGGGTATGCTTTCCGTTAACTCAGTCCCTGCACGAGTTTTGTTTGATTCTGGTGCATCGCATTCTTTTGTTTCTCACAAGTTTGCAAATGAGAATGAGTTAGCAATGGATCCTCTCCTTAAGAAGTTAATGGTCCTTTCTCCTGGAACAAATATGGTAGCTTCTAAAGTCAGCCATGGCAATAAAGTTGAGATTGGTGGCTCTTCGTTCTCGGCTTCTTTAATTGTTCTGGGCAATTCTGACATTGCTGTCATCTTGGGCATGGATTGGTTGACGGCAAATGCAGCTGTGATTGATTGTGCTGAACGCTCGGTTTCTCTGAAGATTCCTGAAGGCCATATAGTCTTTTCTCCAAGTCTGACTCCTGCTGTCCAGCTTTTCTCTTTGGCGGCTCTGAATGATGATGCTATGGAAGCTATTCAGAGTGTACCGGTGGTCTGTGAGTTCCCAGATGTCTTTCCTGAAGAGTTGCCGGGTATGCCTCCGGATCGTGAGGTTGAGTTTGTAATTGAGCTTGAACCTGGAACGGCTCCTATCTCCAAGCGGCCTTATAAAATGGGTCCTTCTGAGTTGGCTGAACTCAAACGACAGCTTGATGAACGAGAGAAGTTGGGTTTCATTCAACACAGTACTTCTTCTTGGGGTAGCCCAACAATCTTTGTGAAGAAGCGTGACAGGACTGATAGACTTTGTGTTGACTATCGGGCTCTCAATGCTAAAACCATCAAGAACAAATATCCCCTTCCGCGGATTAATGATCTCTTCGATCAGCTAGCTGGAGCTGTGGTGTTCTCTAAGCTTGACTTGAGAAGTGGGTATCACCAAATCAAGATTCGCAAGGAAGATGTGCCTAAAACAGCTTTCACCACCCGCTATGGCCTGTATGAGTACACGATCATGTCTTTCGGCCTCACCAACGCATCTGTTACCTTCTCGAGGCTTATGAACTCGGTTTTCATGGAGTACCTTGATAAGTTCGTTGTGGTCTATCTGGATGACATCCTGGTCTATTCTAAGTCCAAGGAAGAGCATGAAGAACACCTTCGTTGTGTCCTAAACAAGCTTCGTGAGAACCGCTTGTATGCAAAGTTCTCAAAGTGTGAGTTTTGGCTGCCTGAAGTAACCTATCTTGGTCACGTTATCTCTGCCAAGGGCATTGCAGTCAACCCGGAAACTGTGAAGACAATTGTTGAATGGCTTCCTCCTGTTAATGTCAAAGAAGTGCGGAGTTTCCTCGGTTTGGCTAGTTATTGCCGTCGCTTCGTTCAGAACTTCTCGAAGATAGCGAAGCCTCTTACCGATCTCCTCAAGAAAGGCAAGAAATATCTTTGGACTCCTGCCTGTCAAGCAAGCTTTGAGACACTCAAAGAGAAGCTCACTTCCACACCAGTCTTGGTTCCTCCGGATACATCTAAGCCTTTCCAGATATTCTGTGATGCCTCTTTGCAAGGGTTGGGTGCGGTCCTTATGCAAGAAAAACAAGTTGTTGCTTATGCCTCTCGACAGTTGAAGACGCATGAGATCAACTATCCTACACATGACCTCGAGCTAGCAGCAGTTGTCTTTGCTTTGAAACTTTGGAGGCACTACTTTCTTGGCAACCGTTGTGAGATCTTTCCTGACCACAAAAGTTTGAAGTATATCTTCACTCAGCCTGATCTCAACCTTCGGCAGAGGAGATGGATCGAAGCAATCAATGACTTTGATTTGACCATCAACTACACACCGGGCAAAGCTAATGTCATGGCCGATGCTCTCAGCCGCAAAGCTTATGTCAACAACCTCATGATAGAAGAGCAGCAACCTCTCTTGTGCGAGGAATTCCGTCAGCTCAACCTTGAAGTTGTGGAACAAGGGCATCTCCTGAACCTTCTGGCTACTCCTCTCTTGGAAGAAAAGATTCGCTCTCCTCAGCTTGGTGATCCGCACACCAGAAAGATCATCTCTAAACTTGAGCTTCCGAAGTATGAGTCCTTCCACGTCGATGATCAAGGCACGCTTTTCTTTGAACACCGGATGTTTGTTCCGAACTACCCGGGTTTGAGAGAGCAAGTTCTCAAGGAGGCGCACGATTTTGTTCTTTCTATCCATCCTGGCAGCACAAAGATGTACATGGACTTGAAAACACAATATTGGTGGCCTGGTTTGAAACGGTATTGTGCCAAGTATGTCTCAGAGTGTGATGTCTGCCGCAGAGTGAAAGATGTCCATCAGAAACCTTTCAGTCTTCTACAGCCATTGAAACCCCCGGAATGGAAATGGGAGAAAGTAGAGATGGACTTCATCACTGGTTTTCCAAGGTCGCAGAAGGGCAACAATGCAATCTTTGTTGTCATCGACAGGCTTTCTAAAGTGGCTCATTTCTTCCCCGTCAAGGAAACAATTTCTGGAATTCAGTTGGATGAGCTCTATATCAACAGAATTGTCTCTCTGTATGGGGTTCCGCTTGAGATCAGTTCAGACCGTGGAAGCATCTTCACTTCCAAGTTCTAGGAAAGTTTCCAAAATGCCTTGGGAACAAATTTGAACTTCAGCACTGCTTACCACCCTCAGTCGCAAGGACAAGTTGAAAGGATCAATCAGATTCTGGAGGATATGCTTCGTGCTTGCGTTATCTCTTTTGGCATGAAGTGGGAGGAATGTCTTCCTTATGCTGAATTCTCTTACAACAACAGCTTCCAGAAGAGTCTGAAGATGTCACCATTTGAGGCTCTCTATGGTCGCAAGTGCAGAACTCCGATTGGTTGGTCAGGTGCAGGAGAAAGAATCTGGTTTGGCCCTGACATTGTAACTCAAGCGGAGGAGAAGGTGCATATCATTCTTGAGAACCTGAAGATTGCTCAAAGTCGTCAGAAGAGCAATTATGACAGGAAGCACACGGACATGGTGTATACCCCTGGTTTACCTTCGTGTCACTCCCATGAAAGGCACACACCGTTTTGGTATCAAAGGAAAGCTGGCTCCTAGATACATCGGTCCATTCAAAATTCGTGGAAGAAGAGGAGAAGTTGCTTATGCTCTTGAGCTCCCGGAAAAACTCAAAGTTCATGATGTTTTCCACATCTCTCAACTCAAGAAGTGCTTCAAGGATCCCGGCAGGACCGTGGATCATGAGCTAATCGATCTCCAAGAAGACCTGTCTTATCAAGAACACCCCACCAAAATCCTAGAAGTCGCAGAAAGAAGGACTCGCAATAAGTCCATCAAGTTCTGCAAGGTGCAGTGGTCACACCATTCTGTTGATGAAGCCACTTGGGAACGTGTGGCATCCCGCAAAACCACTACTAGAAATCGCGTTGAATTTGTGCATTGCATCGTCATCATCATGCATTGTTTGCCAAAACTATTTCGAAAACCCCGATTTGTTTTCCAAACGCCCCATCTTATTCAAACTCCAAAACCCGGTCCCCGGAATATTTTGTTTTGGCCGCTATCGGTTTGCACGCGGCCCGTTTAAATCAAATAAAAGTTTAATTGTTTTTAGTAGGGGCAGTCGAACGGGCCAACCCGACCCGAACGACCGCCCCAGATTCCTAATCGGTCCAGCGGCCAGCCCTACCTAAATCCTAGAGCTACCTAGTTTTCTACCCAACCACACCCTCCACCTCACCCTACCCAATGACAGCGCGCCACCTCACCTCCCCCTCTACCCTCACCCAACCACAGCACGCCACTTGGCCCCCTCTCTCCTCACAGCCACAACCTTCCCTGCCCTCACCCACCAAACACGCTACCCGCACACACGCCGCGCCCAGGACCCCCCACACGCGCCAACCCCCCTGGTCCCGCCTGCGTGGCCCCAGCCCCGCGGCCCCACCCGACCCAGTGCGTGGCCGCCCCTGTTCTTCTTCCCCCTCAGCACCCGCGTTCCCCTGCTCACCCTCACCCGCCTCCCTTCCCTCCTCGCCTCTGCCGCGCGCAGCCAGCCTGCCCTCCCTCTCTGCTAGCCTCGTCGCGCCCCACCCCGCACCCTGCTCCGCCGCCCGAGCCCGCCGTCCCGCCTGGCTCGCGCCGCCCCCGCGTCGCCGCCGCCGGCCCCCGACCTCGCCTGCTACACCCCGCCGCCGCGCGCCCAGCCCCGGTGCCGCCTGAGCCGCCTCCGGTGCCTGCTCCCCCGACCCCAGCCCCCGTCGTCGTCTTCCGCCGCGCTCACCAGCTCGCCGACCCCGTCGCCGGCCCTCTCTTCCCCGCCTCCGGCTTCCCCCGCGTCCACCGACGCCCGCCATCCTCCGCCTCTCCGCCGCCGTCGCTTCCTCCTTCGGCCCCGCGCGCCGCCCGCGTTCGCCGGGCTCCGCGCCGCCCAGAGGCCGTCTCCGGCCGGCCTCGCCTCCGCAGCAGCTGCCTCCGGCCTCCCCGCCCCGCGCCTTCCCCTACCTCGCCGCCTCCGCGCGCAGCGGCCCCGGCCCGCCTGAGCCCGTCTCCGGCGACCACCGCCCGCCGGCGTCCCGGCTCCGCCCGCCTCGTCCTCGAACCCCGTCAGGCCCCAACGCCGGCCGCCTCCAGGATCCTCCCCGCCGTTCCCGCAGCAAGCCCCGACCGCCCCGTGCCTCTCCGCGTCTGTCCGCCGACGCAGGCCCGCCTCCGGCCGCCTCGCGCGTCCCTGGCCGTGCCCGTTTCGGTGTAGTACCAAGTTGGTACTAATCTGTTGAGTGTGCAGACGACAAAACCCCAACCTCCCGTGGACCGACATCGAGAACCGAGCCCGACACCGGCAAACCCAGATGGCCTCGCAAGACCGTTCCCCGGGACGAAGAACGATCCAGGAACCGTCCCCGAAGACCTCCGGCTTGGACTCCAAGATCTGCCTCCCGGACATCGAGCCCACAAGATCTTCCGTACACATGGATACGCCGAGTTCGCCATCGAGGAGACCAAGGACGTCGACATGGAACCGGTGGACGCCAAGTACCCCTTCTCGGATGCGATGCTCGAGAACCCGGACGATAAGAACATCGACGCAGAACGCCAAGTGCTTCACCCCGAACGCCATGACCGTCGACATGACCCGAAGACCCCCGGACGCGACAAGAACGACCCCGGAGTCCGAGAACGCTTCCGTCGAACCCTGGACCCTGAGACCGACCCCGAACCCCGGAACCCAAGATCGTCGAGCCCCCCTCTGATGTGTGACCCCTTTTCCGAACCCTATTTTATAACATGATAACAACTGGATGCATATTGAATTGTCATACTTGCATGCATAATCATGTGGTTTGGGGGCCTTATGCCGATTCACCTCATAATTAAATATGGGGCCCATATGCGGGCAAATCTAGTCTCATATTGGCCTCATTTAAACTTGTGTAGCGAACCCGTATTACTTCTTGCCTTGCTAAACAACATATAAATTGCGGGGTTCTAAATAACTTGAACCATCTAATTAATTGTCGGAACCCCGGTTCCGCTTAATATGACCTAATTGCATTGCACCTTTGCCATGCCATCCATCATACATGCATCATGCCGATCTTCTGCCGTGTATTAAATAGTGCATCCGGTGTTTCTTCTAGTATTTTGCTTCTTCGCGGATAAGGCCGTTGAGTTGATGTGAGCTTCGTCCCGATCTTCAGTTGAACCTTCGACAATGTTTTCAGGCGAGCATCTTCCCCTTTCTACCTATCTTACTTTTCTAGTATTTACTTCCCTCCTGTTGATCTATTGCTATCTGTGTTGCGATGCTTTAGTTCCGTACCTGTGATATACCGTGCAGCCCTATATTGCCTTGGACACCTCCTATTACCTGTTGTTTGGTAGATAGTTGGACCTGCGCGTCGTAGTCGCTTGCTCAAGTGATGTCGCGTGTTGTCAAGTGCCACAGTTGTTGATGTATTGCCGTATGTTGTTGATGGAGATGATCATAGTTTTACTTATCGTCACTTTAGTTTCTGTTTAACAACTAAAATTGACTAAGCAGAGGCATCGGTGGGTGATAGATAATATTTGGTTTCCGAACGCCCACTTGTGTCCCGTAAGACCCCGAGTACTTGATACCTGTTCCTTGATTTATCGCGCTATCCACATCCGGGAGGTATATGGGACCCCCCTTAGCCAGAGCTTGATTCCGTCTTATTTCTTGGGGCCACAAACTAGTTTGAGGTTTTATTACTATCCTGTACTTATGCCATGTTTTACTGCTTTATTTACGATTGTGCGAGGTACTGCACACTGTACTGTTTAAGATCGGGACACGTTTACGCGGTGTCGACAAGCCCCGTTTAGGGTTCCCAGTCGCTCACAGCCGTCTACCCAGACCTTGAGGCCGTCTCGGAGCTTGCTTACTCCGTTGCGGGATCTACTTAAGGGGTGGCCCCCTGAAATATTTCTGAATCTTGTGATTGCTTTGTCGTGAAGGCCTCGTTGGGTTTTGATTTGGTTTTTCCGAGGTTGATCGAGTGTGTGTTGCTATTGGTGCACCCCGGCCGGGTAAAACTTTCTGAAAGCCGTGTCCGCGGATATGGACGACTTGGAGCACAGTTTCTCGATCATAGACAAGCATAACTAAAGTTTACTGCTATAAATTTGACTTATAATGACTAGTAATTAGCTTCACTATAACGGAATGGCTAACTAAAACTGCCAACAATT
The DNA here is from genome assembly GCA_910589765.1 of Avena atlantica. Lineage (NCBI taxonomy): Eukaryota > Viridiplantae > Streptophyta > Magnoliopsida > Poales > Poaceae > Avena > Avena atlantica. Next base: position 302,718,493 of record OU342738.1, read on the forward strand.
GCTTGCTTGTGTCGTCGCTTGCGACCATTGTACCTGACTAGTAAGTATTACAACTACAACAGAATGGCTGAATAAAAGTGCCAACAACTGCTGGGTCTTGGGTTTATCTCATGCTATCTGTATCTGATTAGTAAATGTTGCAACTATAACGGAATGGTTAACTAAAAGTGCCCACTGCTTACTTTATCAGGACAATTATCTAAACCTGACTAGTAATTGCTGCAACGATAACTGAATAAGTAAAACTGCCAACTGTGTGAGTTCCTCGGTTGACTTCCTCGTTTGGTTTCGAGGGGGAAACACCAGGATGGGTTTGGTTGGTGTTAGCTTCAGGTTGGATCCGTATAGGTCATTCTTACCCCTCTCTAAGTGCCGCCAGTTGTATCGAGTCTCTATAGGTTGTTTAGTGCATGCTGCCGCTGCCGCTTCAGTCCACCATACCTATGTAGGCGAGGACCGCCGAATTCTAGCCTCGCCGTGTACTGGCCTCAGTACTGACGCTCCTTCTTTTTCCTTTGCCCTTCGTCGGCACCCCCTTTTGTTTAAGCAGGTTTTGAGATCGACGCCGTTAGCAGGGTTACCCTTCCGGCTTGGCCTGGGCAGGGTTATGGACGCCATTGGTTATTCTTCAGGGCTCTTAGCCCCATTTGCATCTTGTCCGTAGTCGGACGCTCTATCATTTTCAAGGTGATTTGGATCTTTGTATATTATATCTGTATTCTTGACTCTTTGAGTCGCTGCTGTATATATCTGTTTTGTGGGTCCCATCGAGGACTGTTGTGTGATGTTATTACTTCGTTTTCCACCCGCACGAAAGTGCCTGGTGGGCACCTTTGAATCGTTTCTATGCGGGTTTGGTGAATTTTGCCCAAACTTGCATAGGTCCGATTCTGAGGGTGTTACAGAACGTGAAGATGAACTCCGTGCCAACTATCCTACCCTCTTTGTGTCTTCTTCTTCTTCCTAGAATCTCGGGGCGAGATTCCTGTTTAGTAGGGGAGAGTTGTAGCATCCCAATTGTCTAACAACTGTAATGCTACTTGGTCTAGTAATAAAATGGCTACCTCCTACAAATAATTGTTGCATCATCATGTTATCATGCTCATGTCATCATGCCACCTTGCATTTGTGCATCATACAAAAACCCTTTGTGTTTTGGTTCTTATCTCATATGCATTATTATTTGTATTTGCCTCTTGATATTGTATTTGGTTCTTGATAGATTGTTAAATGCCCAAGTTGAGTTGGGGGCATATCTTTTATTGACTCCACCACCCTTTCTTTCTCCACTTTATAATTCCACCATCCAATTAATATGAGCTTGGCATTTTAATTGAGTTTACTTCTAGCTCATGTGGGTTGGGTGGATCCCACTCATAATCTTTTGCTTGGCCTTACTCCATCTTTGGGGGTGCACTTAAATAAATGCCATGGGATATTATTTTGTTCCCACAAGATAAAACCTAGCATTTAATGCATTTGCATGGGCCATGCAACCATCATCCACTTTGGTCATCTTATGGTTTTATTTGAACTCTTGAGTGGGTCCTCTCTGTCTTATTCCTGCTTTTGGGCTTGATCCATTTTAATCTTGCTCATACCTCATCACCTCTTCTCTTCTTTCTGCTTGACCATCTTGTTGAGCTTGTGTGGATCATGCTTGATCTAATCAAGACTTCAAACCCTCTACCTCTCTCTTCCTCTTACCCTCTAGCTAGTCCCTACCCCTAATCATCATACCCCTCTTCCATCTAACCCTAAACCCTACCCCTTTAAAACCATCCCCATCCATGCATGATCATGTGATCATGTGGGCATTCCCTCTCCTCATGTAACTTGGTCTCTTTTTGCCTCTCTTCTTGGTCAAACCCTCTGTCCAAAATTCCCTGTGAAAAGTTCAAAAGTTTTTGAAATTAGAAGCTGGTTTAAAATTGCATTGGAATGAAAACAAACAAAACAAATAAAAATAAAAAGAAGAGGGAAAAAGAGAGAGAGGAGCAGCAACAGCAACCTGGGCCTTACCTGGCCGCATACAAGGCCCGCTAGGGGACCTCCTTCCCTCCTCCGGCCCACCTTACTCCCCTGGCCCGATACCCATTCGATCCCCTCCTGTTCACCGTCTTCCTGCTGTCGCCTCCCCTCTCTCGACATGTGACGGAGCAGAGCAGGTGGCCGTCCCGCGCCGTGAACCTCGTCATCCCCCACGCCGCACTCGTGACCCCTTTATCAACCCTGGGTCCCCTGGAGCCCTAGCCTCCCTCTTCCCCCCCCTCCGCCGCCATTCCTCTACCCTACTCCCATCTGTCTTCCCCCTTGCCCGAGAGCTTCGGCGGGGAGAGCGTCACCGCGCCGTCGCCTTGATCGCCGTCTGGAGCCGGAGGGCGTGCAGGCGGTCTTCGTCGGCCATCTCGCGAGCTCTGGGAGGAGCTGGGCGGGCCGCCTCTGCTTCTTCTTCTTCCTGACCAGGCACCGAACCACACCGCCGTCGCCGTCATCACCTCCGACCACTCCCCTCCTCGAATCCGCTGGGAATCGGCCTAGGTGAGCACCCCTTTCCGCCCTACCCCCCCTTGCACCTTTCCCCTTCGCCTGTGTCGCGCCCGGCAGCCTCGCCGCGCTCTGTCGTGTCGCGTCACGCCGCGCTCACCGCATGTGGCTAGAACACGCTCGGCAGCAGCGGCAGCAACTAGTTTTCCCGCCTCTGTACTCCATCGTGCCCCGCGTGCTGTAGGCCTCCTTCGGCGATGCCCCTTGACGAAAAGTGTAGCCCTATCGTACCTCTACAAATTTCCTTTTCGCGGCATCGAGAGATCTGCCTTAGTTTGCTCGCCATCGTCGCCCAAAAATCGCGCAAGCTCGTAGTTTTCTGCAAACGTCAATTCAGTTTCGTCAGTCTAACCGACCTCCTGGACGCTTTTCTAATTAGGTCCCTGCACTTTTGCCTTCCTCAACCGCAGCCCCTCACAGCCGGCATTTTTATAAAAAGGCACCTCGCGTTTCTGGAAACAAACCCGCGGTCCCCAACCCCAACAGTCCTATGCCCAGTCAGCAATGCGGCCCACCTGTCACCCTCCTTGGGTAGGATCTGCTGAGTACCAAAAGTCCAGGAGCCCTTCTGTTTCAAATTTCAAATCTTTTCAAATTAATTCAATTCAAATTCAAATACAAATCTGTTTAAATCTAAATGAATTCATAACTTATTCCTGGTTTAGAATTTGAATTCAAACCTTATATGAAAAATGATTTATTTTTGAATGTTAATTCAAATCTTTAATCAAATAATTTCAGAATTAATTTAATTAGTCAACCTTTGACTTTGACCCTAATTATTAATTTTGACTATAAAATAAATTTAAATTCATAATTCCAAATAATACAAATAATATATGTTTTTGAATCAAAAAAATGTGAGGATTTCAAATATGCTATTCAAAATATTATTTGAATACTTTAAAATTCAAGTTGTGCAAAATTACAAGAAAATGCCCCTGGACTTAATTAATTAATAACTTTTGTTTTATAACTCCAAATTCGACAAATGATATGTCTAAAATGATCAGCTCGACGAGACCTTTCTGTTTATGCTATCCATAACCTCAATTGTAGCATGCATCATATAAATATATAGTATACAACAACTATTATGACAATAAAACGTGACCAAAACTCAATAAAATAATTTATTCTTGTATTCCACACCTCACCCATGCCATGCTACTTTATTGCCATGCAAATTGTGCATCATTCATCATGGCATGATTGTTTGCTTGTCGCATTTTATTCATATGCTTGCACTCTTTATTTATGTTGGCCCTTGTTTGTTTGGTTCTTCTTCGAATAGACACTGAGCAGGGGATATATCAAGAGAACCAGGAGCACTACCCAGATCCTTCTCTCGCTTCAACTGAGTTGCCAGGCAAGCACTACCACATGCTTGCATACATACAGTACCTATTGCCTCTATCTTATTCTTGCATCATTGAGTCGCGATTGCATTAAACTGAATCCCAAGTATTGCATAGCCTTTACTTTTAAACCCCACCAAGCCTGTTCCTCCATCCCATGAGCCATTACTCCAGGAGTTGTTTGAGCCATGCGAGTCGTAGAACAGCATGTGTAGGGTTTGTGAGTGTCTGATGGATAACGAGGTACCTAAACAACTTAACCTGAGTAGTAATGGGATAACTAATAAAAGTGGCACCGGTGAGCAATATCTGCTATTTGATTTTTCCTGCTCACTTGTGTCCCGTAGGACCCCGAGTACTTGATTCCTGTTCCTTGATTTAGCGCGCTATCCACATCCGGGAGGATTATGGGACCCCCCCTGAGCCAGAGCTTGATTCCGTCTTATTTCTTGGGGCCACAAACTAGTTTGAGGTCTTATTTACTATCCTGTACTTATGCCATGTTTACTGCTTTATTTAAGATTGTGCGAGGAGCACACTGTACTGTTTAGGTAAGCGGAATGTTTTCGCGGTATCGACAAGCCCAGTCACATTTTCGGGTTTCCAGTCGTTTACAGCCATTGACGCAAACCTTGAGTCCGTCTCGGAGTCAGCTAGCTTCGTTGCGGGTCTACTCAATGGGGTGGCCCCCTGAAATATTTCTGAATCTTGTGATTGCTTTGTCGTGAAGGCCTCGTTGGGTTTTGATTTGGTTTTTCTGAGGTTGATCGAGTGTGTGTTGCTATTTGTGCACCCCTGCAGGGTAAAACTTTCTGAAAGCCGTGTCCGCGGTTATGGACGACTTGGAGCACAGTTTCTCGACCATAGACAAGCATAACTAAAGTACCGTTTTTAATTTGACTAAGAAATTGACTAGTAAACAGTGCAACCCTCATGGAATGGTTAATAAAAGTGCCAACGGGTGGGGGGTTGTTCGTCCGCTTCCTCGTCGGTAAGCGAGGAGGAGGATGGATCTGTGGATATTACTGTTTTAACTATTGTCATTAATTCACGGACATCCGTCTATCTTTGGTTAGGCGGATGGTTAGCGAGTATCTATAGCACTGTTAGGGTTTATCTTTTGCTGCAATTGCGTCACCCCAGGTTGTGTCCCCTTTAGAGGCATAAAGACTTGCTGAGTACCCTTAGGGTCTCACACGATAAATTATTGGTTCAGATGAACAGGTACCCTCGCAGGACGGATACTGGGTGGAAGAGGCTGATGATGTGGGCAACGATCGTTCGGTGTAGAGATTCCGGGAACGGGGATCCGTGAGATCTGTGGGCGGGGTGTGCTTACTTCTGTGGCATCTTATGCCGATTTGCTTCTTATCCGTACTCGGACTTGTTTTGCCGCTTCCGCTTGATACTCTGATGTGTGATGTATGAGGAATTATCCTAAAATATTATATCTATCTAGGTCATTTGAATCTTGCCGTATGGCGTTGCTATATTTCCTTTCTTTCTAGATGGAATGGCTCTGATGTACTTTTGTATGGTGGCTTGCATACATACCCATTTGTGTATGTAGTTGATTCCTTCGCCTGCCGATTACGCCGCCCGTACAGGTCCCGATGAATTGGAAGTGGTTGGGACGGCCGAAAGGTCTACCCGTGAGCGGCTTTTGGGGCCCCACCGTACTATTTCAACCACTTCCGCTCATCCAGGCTTGTATCTAGGAGCGTAATTCACCGAGATAGTTACAATTAAAGTACATCAAAATAAGTTTACACAAATAAACGGAAAAACAAGTATAGTTTTAAAATAGCAATACATATGGCACATTAGTGACCAGAGGACATGTGATGAGGACTTATTGACACAAAAAATTACTATCCGCATACTTAGGGTTGTGGCACCAGAAGACACAAAGATCTCACGTGCACAGGAGAGGTTGTCTAGACCCCCACTATTGCTTGCGCGGACTAAAATTAATGAGTTCTCATTCAACTCTTTTCCACACACTTATGTTTTATTTGCTATGTTGCTTTCTAAGTCTACTTCTTTGATATTTCATTTCGGTGAAAGTTTTTCGGAATAGGTTTAGGTATGTTTAAAACAAATTTTGTACCTAGACATATATTTTATAGTAAACTTTTATACTTCTCCTAAGTTTGTTTTTAACATACTATAGTCCTAATATACAAGTTTCTATTACTCAAATTGCATACTCAACCACACAATAATGTATCTGATAATTCATATATTATTTTTGTTATTGATTTTTAATTTATGTCATTCAAAAGTTTGAATGCACAAAATTTAAATTGTATATCTCGTAATAAAATTTCCCCATGAATTAAATTCTCATAGTTGTGTAAATTACAATGTTAAGGATATCACTTATCGGTAATTTATCGGTCGGCTGAAAATTGACGATTTTTCGGTGTATCGGCCGATTTATCGGGCGATAAATCAAAAAATCGGACGATAAATCAAAAAACGGCATATCGGCCACCCTCTAGTAGCGATAAATCGAACGATTAATCGGCATATCGGACGATTTTTTAAAGTAAATTATAGTGTATACATGTGTAATTTTTGTGTATGTATACGTGTTCATGTTACATATTTTAATATCGCAATAGTGGTCTCTAAAGTGTATGCTGCAACAAATATCTTACTATGGTTCTAGTGTAATATTACTTAGGTAAGAATATGGAAGCTTATAGAGTATAGACATAACCGTTCACAAATGTGTCTTGCAACTTGTCAATGTTATATGGGCCCGGTTGTACCTCAGCAATGTATGGCCCGACAGACAGCATCTATTGACATGGGGTGATCACCTCGTCTAAGCTCCTCACCAGTATCCTCTATGTTAGAGTACGTGTAATTACGTACACAACTAGAGATAGACTAAGACTTTAGAGATCATCTTGTATGATAAGTCATAAACTTCTGTCCTCCAAGTTTGTACGTATACATAACATTAAAATATTAGAAATTCGATATTTTCTACATGGTATCAGAGCGGTTAGCCTTACGACGCCGATCCTAGGTTTTTTCACCACTTCCGCAACGCCGCCCCAGGGGAGATTACTCCTCGGGGGCGTGGCACCCGGTTTCGATCAAAGATCAGATCAGATCGGTTCTTTAGACTAGATTAGATCCAATCTCAAATTTTCAAAACTCTAGATTAGATTCAATTAGCCAAATAAAGCCCTAAATCTTCGGACCCTCGTCCCATGAAAAGTTGTGCAAGATCGGAGTCACGGCGGCGCACCATTGGAGAACACGGTGGACAAGATCTCGCGTCGTCGCCTTCAGAAATTCGTCACGCCGCCGCCTACGGATCTTCAAGTGCGCACGTCGACACGCGCACAACTGCTCCAACATGCATCACGTATGGTCTTTTGTGCAGGAACAATAAAACTCTCGCATGTGTGGATGTGGAAGAGCACTTCATGTCTGCACCGCGCGCTGTCACACCAATCGATCCAGGAAGTCCAAGCAGCAAATGATGAAGATCTCCGAGTGCGCCGTCATGTTGCCGCGTGTCCACGTCTTCTCCGAGCCGGTTTGCAGCGCGGGGCATCGAAAGGGCTCGTGCGTCTTCATTGACTCTAGGATACGCGCTCGGACGCGATCTTCACCAAACCGAGGACATCGACTACACACCACGCACCAGTGCGCCGTTACCGACACCATCTACACTGCATCAAGCCGGACATCGACCCGAACATCTACATAAAGTTGTACGACTACACCAGGCTATAAGCCAAGATTCGTCGAGCACATCCACGGAGAAGCGACATCGACATCATCTACACGCCAGGCCGGTGTGGAACACTTACTACGCCGACTTCTCCGACATCAAGTCTTCAACATCACTTCACAAGCCGCGGCTAGTTCAGGACTCCATTTGCAAGCTTCTCGGATAATTTCATTACCTTCACGAGCAAGATCGCGCCCTTCGTTACGAGCTTGTACACAGGCTTCTAAAGCCACTCGATTAGCTGCTGCACCAGGTGCATTTCCCCAAGGATGCCCTAAAGTTCCTCCACCATAAGGGACGCCTTCGAGCGACGATCATCGCCGACATGCCTACTCCATTATCGCCGACACATCATCGCCAAGGTCTACATCAACGTGGTCTTCATCAACATCTTCGTCAACACACCGCCGTCACCGCTATACCCGTCCACACGATGGACATACAACTACGACGCCCTCTGACAGTATAACTGCAAGGCACGACGACGGTATTGTCGTGTCCACGACCCCGACGACTGCAACAACAAACCGGCATCACAATTGTGGCGCCCCTACGATCGCGCATATGGTTCTGGCAAAACCTTGTGTGCTTGGTGGGTTCCTCCGGTCCCGGCAAAATCGGTGGTCTCACTTATGACCGCGTCCAAGGGACGCCCCCGACGATACCTCTACAAGGTGCAAAACATCCGCAACTGCAGCTTCGTTAACAACAACAAAAAAAACGCGCAATTTTTTCACGCCTCCGGCAATGGCGGCCACACCACTACGACGACTACAACATCGACCACACCTACATTACGATCGGCTACCTTGACATCGACATCAAGAACAACGTCTACAGCAACTCAAGAACTCCAGTCAACAGCGTCCGTGTCATCACTTGCGTTCACGCCACTCCCGCTGCGACTGCAGGAGGGAAGAGAGGCACTAGAAGGAGACGCAGTCACCGTCCCTAGGTGCCAGCCATGATCATGTCCACGCAGGGGATGATGACAAGGAGGTGAAGACGACGAAAGCGCAAGACTTCAAATCCAGTCACAAGCGTCCGCTTCACTCCCGCTCCGACTGAGGGGGGATGTTAGAGTACGTGTACGTACATAACTAGAGATAGACCAGGACTTTAGAGATCATCTTGTATTATAAGTCATAGTCTTCTTGTCCTTCTCATGAGGGTCAAACATAACACTGAAATATTAGGAATTCAATATTTTCCACATTCTACGGTCCAAGCTTCTGCGATGTGACACCGTCCACGACGTTCCCGCTACCACTGCGGGGGTATGTCAGCGCGCTGGTCTACTTCGGCTCTCCAGTCTGACCGTTCGTGACGTTCCAGTTATTCACGATGCTATCGCTACGACTGCGGGGATGTTAGAGTATACGTATCTGTTAGGAATAGACGAGGTTACTTGTCTTGTATTTTAAATAGGTTACTTGTCTTGTACTTTAAGTCGGTTCTTGTACGCCTATATATACTCGCCCGAAAAGCTCAATAATATAACCATCATATATCGTAAACTCTCTCTTCTTTTACCCTTCAACAGTAACCATTTTTTACCGTATAAACGGAGCGAAAACATTCCTTCTCCCCAGGAGCGGAGCGTGTGTATCTCCCGGGGACACCCTAGGCCGCCTAATCCGTCATTGAAAACTTCGTTAGTATGCGACCCGCTCGTGGAGTAGTGTACTACAGTACTTTTAACTAACCTACTACTAACCGATTAGCTAGTACGAGGCCAAGCACCGGCTAACAAAGGAGACAGAGCAGAGCCATAGCTGCTGTCGCCACCCTTGTGTGTCTCCATGCTTCCGCTGCGTGGTCTGCCCTAGTAGTACAGCCCACGTACAGTATCGAGGGGTTCGGACGTTGGGAACCAATAGCGGACGCCGGAAACGCCCCGCGTCCTGGGCCGGGCTGGGAATGACGCTACTGCCGTGCTGTCTCCGGCATGGGTGGCGTGTTCCAGTCGTGTTCAGTTTTCTCTAGTGCGACCACCATCTGGTAGGCCTCCTTTGATTCCTAGTACGTTGAAATTATCCCATAGGAATTTCCACTGTAGCAGCTTTTGATTCATAGGAATACACGCAAGTAAATCTGAAGCAAGTTTTGCTTTGCAGCCAGATTCATATATATGAGAAACACTTGATGGAAACAATTCGGCCTAATCTCGTGCATGCTTACGTTTTAAAATTTTGTAATCCGAAGAAGCCCTAAAAAATGTAGGTTTTGTTCGTTAGATTTTCTACTACTTTCTCTGACACATATTAGTTGACTTAGATTCAACTAGATATGAATATATATCTACTCAAGTTTATTAGTGCTACATACATCCGTATCTGAATAAATCTGAGTCAATTAATATAAATAGTAATGAGTACTATCTTTTTTGTTAACAAGCGTGGAGCCGGGACCCATGGGTCTGCTGCTGTGGACGTGACCGATGTGGTACATGTAGCCTATCGTTTTTTCCTTCCTTAAAAAACGCATACTCGTAGTGTAGGCGTGCAAACCAACCCTATGTGTCGCTGCTGCATGTAGCTTCGCAGTGGGTTGCTGTTTAATGTGATCCGACCGCGCTGCCCTCTCCCAAAGCGAGTTGCCGTTGCGCGATAGGGAGGGGAGCCGACATGAGCCAGCCAAAGTGAGGCCGAAGCAAAAGCATGCGGAGACGAGACCAGCACGCAGCAGCAGCCGGATCGAACACGACGCGGCCTGCTTCGGCGTTTCCGGCACGCGCCGGGGCCCGGCCCGTCGGCTCGTCAGCAACTTGCTGTGAGTGCCGCGTGTTAGCGATCGTTATAACATATCGTACACGGTTGTTAACAGATAGAGAGATAGAGATAGAGTTAGTTTGAACGATTGTAACTAGCTAGATACGATCTGATAAGATCAGATCGATCTTCCGTTTTCTTTTCCTCTCGGTTGTAATCCCTTTCTGTAATTCTGGGCGCTCTCGATATATATAAACACGGAACCGAGCCGAGGCCAAGGCATCGTTCATAGAAACCTCTTTACGATCATATGGTATCAGAGCCAATCAAATCTTCCTAAACACATCTATGTGCCTCGCATCTTCTTCCTCCCCAGCGATGGCCAACTCCAATCCTCTTGCCGGACAGGGTGTGAGCGAGAAACTCACCCGCGACAACTATCTGTTGTGGTTGTCGCAAGTCCTTCCCCCACTTCGCGGCGCCAAGCTGATGGACTACCTCGACAACAAGAAGAAGCCGGCGGAGGAGATCCTCGTCGACCAAGGCGGCGGCAAGGGACAAGCCAAGGAGCCCAACCCCGCCTTTGATGCATGGATGTGCACGGATCAGCACGTGCTCTCCTACCTCCTCAACACCCTCTCCAAGGAGATCTTGGTGTCCATGATCGGCCTCAACTCGGCCGCGGAGGTGTGGATGGCGATCAAGACAATGTTCGCCGCCCATAACAAGACACGGATCTCCAATCTTCGCGTCGCCCTCGCCAAAACCAGGAAGGAGGGCATGACCACGCCAGCCTACTTTGCCAAGATGAAGGGGCTCGCGGATGAGCTGGCTGCAGCAGGACGGCCATTGAGGACGGAGAGCTCGTCGAGTATCTTCTCGCCGGCCTTGATGATCAGTACAATCCCCTCTACGCCGCCATCGGGGTCAACGGCGGCAAGGACCTCTCCACCCATGACCTCTATGCCCATGTCATGGCATATGATCATCGCATGGAGCTTCTCATGGACGTGGGAGGCGGCAGCTCCTCCGTGAACGCCGCCTCCCGTGGTCGTGGTGGTCCACGTGGGCGCAGCTATCGTGGTGGAGGACGACGTGGAGGCGGTAGCGGCAAAGGTCGCGGCAATGGACGGCATCAGCAGCGCGGCGGCAACGCACGTCGCGGAGGAGGACGCGACAAGGGCAGCGGCAAGGACCGCGACTACACCACTTGCCAGATCTGCGGCAAGCCCGGGCATGAAGCCTGGCAATGCTGGCATCGCTACTCCGACGATGAAGAAGAGGAGCAGGAAAAGGGCGCCCATGCGGTGTCCTATGGAGTGGACACCAATTGGTATGGAGACAAAACCGGTGCCACCGATCACATCACGGGTGAGCTCAACAAGCTCACCATGAAGGAGAAATACCATGGCCGTGAGCAGATCCACACGGCAAATGGACAAGGTATGAGCATTAGCCATGTTGGTCATGCAATTGTAGATACCCCCTCCCAACAACTTCATCTTAAAAATGTCCTACATGTTCCAAATGCCACTAAAAATCTTGTTTCCATTCATCGTTTTACTCTTGACAACAATGTCTTTCTTGAATTTCACCCATGGTGTTTTTATGTCAAGGATCAGGCAACGAAGAAAGTTCTCCTTAAGGGTAGATGCGTGCAAGGTCTCTACCCCTTGATCTCCTCGTCATCAATCAAGAATAAACAAGTTTTTAGCGTCACCAAGCCTTCAGCTTCACGGTGCCATAGTCGATTAGGCCATCCCTCCTTTCGAGTTGTTCAACAAATTCTTAGCAAACATGATTTACCATGTTCAAATAAATCTAGTGTTGAGTCTGTTTGTGATTCCTGCCAACGTGCCAAAAGTCATCAATTACCCTATATGAGATCCACTAGTGTATCCACTGCTCCCCTTCAACTTGTATTCTCAGATGTTTGGGGTCCTGCGCCTAGCTCACTAGGTAGATACACATATTATGTAAGCTTCATTGATGATTTTAGCAAGTTTGTTTGGATCTATCTTCTCAAAAAGAAATCCGATGTGTTTCAAGTCTTTCATAATTTTCAGCAATTTGTTGAACGCCAGTTTGATAAAAATATCCTTGCTTTACAGTCTGATTGGGATGGTGAATATGAGAAATTAAACTCTTTCTTTCAAAAAATTGGCATTGAGCACCATGTATCTTGTCCACATGCTCATCAACAAAATGGATCAGCTAAACGCAAGCATCGTCATATTGTGGAAGTAGGACTTTCCCTTCTTGCTAATGCATCCATGCCATTAAAATTCTGGGATGAAGCTTTCTTAACAGCCACACATCGCATTAACATGTTGCCCTCCAAAATTACCAATCATGAAACTCCCATGGAAAGACTCCTTCATAAAACACCAGACTATGCATCTCTCCGCACTTTTGGTTGTGCATGTTGGCCCAATCTTATACCATACAACAACAGAAAACTTGCTTTTCGCTCAAAGCAATGTGTGTTCATTGGATACAGCAACATGCATAAGGGCGTTAAGTGCCTTGATATCACGTCTGGTAGGGTCTATATCTCACGTGATGTAGTTTTTGATAAAAATATGTTTTCCTTTGCCCATTTACATCCAAATGCTGGGTCTCTACTTCGTCGTGAAATTCTTCTCCTTCCCGAGTCTCTCCAAAATCCACCACTATTATCTCATGAGGGGGAAAAACATTGCACTGAGCTAACATCTAATGACTCTGTAATTCCTAGTGTCCTAAGTGCTCCACAGGTACAACAGAGAAAATTCGGAGTCAAACAGTGCAGAAACTAGCGAAAGCGGAGCAACACACGGAAATCTGCCAGGCGACACGAACGACAAGGACTTCGAGGAAAATCCGCCTCGGATCGGGCAAACCTCGTACGGCAGAGGATCGCCCTTGGGATCCGCGGAAGACCTACCTCGAGCACGCGGTGACCAATCATCCAGGCGCACGTCATCTGGGCCTGCGGGGTCCGCGACAGCGACCTCTCCTGATCCGCGGTCGCGTGGCACTCCAGGCGCCACGTCTCCATCGACCGGGCCCACCACGACTCCCTCTGGGCCTAGCGCCAGCAGCGCGCGAGGCGAAACGTCGCTCTCCAGCTCCTCGGGTCACGGCACACGCGACTCCAGCGACACGTGGGCAACGACGCCACCGCAGGAGCGCGCGGGAACCTCTGCACGGGCATCTACCTCGGTATCGGAGAGCGCGGGAGCGGGAACCTCTGCGCCGATATCCACCTCGGTATTGGCGCCCGCTTCGACGCGCCAGGCAAGAATCCCAGGATCTTCTGCATCCTCGCAGCCTGAGGCTCAACCTGCACCAACCACCCGTGTGACACGGTCCAAAACTGGTAACTTGAAACCAAAAACTTATACGGATGGTACAATTCGATACGGTTTGTCTTGTGCAAGTAGTGAGCCTGCAAACTTACAAATAGCTTTGCAAGATAAAAAATGGAAGAATGCTATGGATGATGAGTATAAGGCACTAATGCAAAATAAAACATGGCATTTAGTACCACATCAGCATGGCAGAAATCTTATAGATTGCAAATGGGTTTATAGAATTAAAAGAAAAACTGATGGTACTATTGACAGATACAAAGCTAGACTAGTAGCAAAAGTTTTCAAACAAAGGTATGGTATAGATTATGATGATACTTTTAGTCATGTTGTTAAAGCTGCTACTATCAGACTTGTTCTAGCCATTTCAGTCTCACAAGGTTGGAGCTTGAGGCAATTAAATGTGAAGAATGCGTTTCTTCATGGCGTTCTGGAAGAAGAGGTATACATGAAACAACCACCTGGTTATGAGGATCCACATGCACCTTCTCATGTGTGCAAGCTGGATAAATCACTGTATGGACTCAAGCAGGCACCAAGAGCATGGTTTGCCAAGTTGAGCTTGAAACTACAAGGACTTGGTTTTCTGGCATCCAAGGCAGATACATCCATGTTCATATATAACAAGTCAGGTATCACTATTTATGTGTTAGTGTATGTTGATGACATTATTGTTACTAGCTCTTCCAACAAGGCTATAACTTCACTCTTGCAAGATCTCAGTTCATCATTTGCTCTAAAGGATCTTGGTAATCTACACTTCTTCCTAGGAATTGAGGTAAAACAACCTAATAAAGACATGTTGTTATTAACTCAAGAGAAATATGCTCTAGATTTACTTAACAGAGTTGGAATGAAGAAGTGCAAAGAATTGCCAACACCACTATCAGCATCAGAAAAGCTGTCAGTCACTGAAGGAGAATCTCTAGGACCAAAAGATAGTACAAGATACAGAAGCATTGTTGGAGCACTGCAGTACTTAACACTCACATGACCAGATATTGCTTTCTCTGTCAACAAGGTATGCCAGTTCCTTCATGCTTCTACAACTGTACATTGGACTGCTGTAAAAAGAATTTTGAGATATGTCAGTGGTACAGTAAAACTTGGCTTAACCTTCAAGAGATTATCCTCTACTCTAGTAAGTGCCTTCTCAGATGCTGATTGGGCAGGCTATGTAGATGACAGAAAGTCAATAGGAGGTTTTGCAGTATTTTTTTGTCCTAATCTAATTTCTTGGAGTGCTAGAAAACAGGCAACAGTGTCCAGGTCATGCACAGAGGCAGAATACAAATCTCTAGCCAATGCTACTGCTGAAATCATTTGGATAGAGTCTCTTCTAGGAGAACTTGGAATCCAAAGAAAGGAAATCTCTTGTCTATGGTGTGATAATATGGGAGCAACTTATCTTTCTGCAAATCCTATTTTTCATGCTAGAACCAAACACAGAAATTGATTTCCATTTTGTAAGAGAGAGAGTAGCAAACAAACAACTAGAGATCGGATTTATTCCCTCTAGTGATCAGGTGGCAGATGGCTTCACAAAGGCATTACCAGCTCGGCAATTTGAAGAATTCAAGCACAATCTCAACCTCAAGAAGGTTGTGATTGAGGAGGGGTGTTAGCGATCGTTATAACGTGTTGTACACGGTTGTTAACAGATAGAGAGATAGAGATAGAATTAGTTTGAATGATTGTAACTAGCTAGATACGATCTGTCAGATCGATCTCCCGTTTTCTCTCCCTCTCGGTTGTAATCCCTTTCTATAATTTTGGACGCCCTCGCCATATATAAACACGGAACCGAGCCGAGGCCAAGCCATCGTTCACAGAAACCTCTTTACGATCATACCGCGCTGTGTTGCTTCTGATGAAAGGCTTTGAACTTATGGTAGCGTCACTCCATACCGAGGTTCGATGGTACGCGTAGGACCGAGCTGACGTCGCCATTGCCAGGATGTCGTCTCGATCCGTATCGGCGTACGTACGTACGTACGTTCCTGGTGCTCTATTCAACGGGACGCAATGTCAGCACAATGCACGTGCTTCGCGTGTGTGTACCGTGTGCTATAGTGCGCCCGCTGGGGCTAGGGGAAGAAGCACATTTTGTTTGAGTTGTTTTCTCATTACTTACCAACACGGAAATTTTACCGAAACCGTTACTTACCGACACGAGATTTGCCGTTGATTCATACCCTAAGAACAGTTTTCACGGAAAAATATAAACATGTAAATACAACAGCAACATTACCACGTCACGGAACAGTTTTCATACCAAAAAACATATGACATGAAGCCCACAAAAAGCTGAGTCGCGTTCCACGCTAGAACATGGGCCATCATTGTGCCATCAGGAAAGGACTCATTTGGAGTCTGTGCAAGGATCAGTATGGGTCAGAGGGCTGGCAATGAGATCACTCAGCCACGACGTGTTCCGAAACCTTTCAGCAAACACCTTAACATGATCACCTCGACGAACACAATAGTTGCAAAATAAGATCCAAGCTAAATTCATATGGTTAACTAGTAATACAATTAAACTATATCTAAATAATATTACATAAACAAACAAACAAACAAAAAGGAGTATAGTTTTACAATGACAACACTAATGTCACATAAGGGGCCAGAGAGTATGTGACGAGGAGTTATTGACACAGAAAGTTATTATCCACATACTTGAGATTGTGGCATCACATGCCAAGCAGTCTCTCACGTGTACCGATGCGCGTATCTTCATCATCCGTGTAGGCTCCTGACCCATGGCCACCTTAGGCGACGACGGGCCAGCCCTTCTTAGGGCCTAGGATTTTATATTTCCCTATACCCTTGCTCAGCCGGCTAGCTTGTGTTTTGTGATGAGCCGAATAAAAAACTACGCAGGCCCAATAACTCGGAGACGAGCAGAAACTAGGAAACACATACGCACGCACAATCGCAAGCGATCCATCCATCGGGACTTGACTTTGTGTTTTTCTTGTCATGATTTGTGAATACCTGATTTACGCCTTGGGCCCTCTCCAGGTCGCCCTCGTCCTCACCAGCCATCAGGCGTCTAGGCAGCGTTGCTCCTACTCCATCAGTGGTCGCTGTTTTGCCCACCAGCTTCTTACTTGCGAACTGCGGCATGCTCCTCACGAGTCAGGACTTCACGCCGGCAAGCCCCTGCAATCTATAAGTCCATGAATTAATCCATCGTTTGGTCCTTCATCTAATCCATGATTTAATCCCCATTTAGGGTTTTACCTTTTAAGGTCCTAATTTTATGTAAGTAACTTCACCCTCAATCCATTGTAGGTGTTATAATGCCAAGATAATTTTCTGGTGCTGCCCAAAAGAAGAAAAGAAAGCAAAATAATCAGCTTATTGAATTGCAAAGAGGTGTTTTAAATAAATATTTTCCAACAACAAGTAGCATTGATGTCACCAGTAATCGTCGATGGACTCATTGAAATTTGGACTTTACTTAAGTTAATGAAGCTAGTAGATAATAGTTGTCATGTTTTCCTACCTTTTTTATTTCTTCTATCGTAATAGGACATTGTTTGAATGCTTTATAATTATTTATAAATATCTTATACTGTGAACATGTTGTTAGATATTAACTCTTTTTTTCGTCAGTGAAAATAAGTCCATATGTGTTTATATATATCTAGTTATGCCAACATATATATTGGCCTTAGGGGCCTCTCGTCCACTTCGCCCTAGGGCCCTACAACATATAAAGTCGTCCCTGCATCCGTGCGGTGCCACGAGTTTGCCTAGACCACCACTATTTCTTGCACCAGTTGTAATGACTTCCCGTTCATTCTTTTCCACATCCTCATGGTTTAGTTACCATGTTGGTTTCTAAATCTACTTTTTTCTCACATCTCAGTGAAAGTTTTACGAAATAGGTTTAGGGACGGTCAAAACAAATTTTGTGCCTAGGCATATATTTTATACTAAACTTTTATACTTCTCACAAGAATGTTTTTAACATACTATAGTCCTAAAGTATAAGTTTCTATTATTCAACCGCAACAATGTATGTGATAAAATAAATATATTTTTTTTGTTATCAAATTTTAATTTATGTCACTCAAAAGTTTGAATGTACAGAATTTAAATTGTATATAGTTATAAAAGTTCCCCATGAATTAAATTTTCATGGTTGTGTAAATTATAGTGTATACATATGTAATCTTGTGTATGTATGAGTGTTCATGTTACATGTTTTAATGTCACAATAGTGGTCTCTAAAGTGTATGCTCCAACAAATATCTCAGTACGGTTCTAGTGTAATATTGCTCATGTATGAATATGGAAGCTTATAGAGTATAGAATGAATCGTTCACAAATTTTTCTTGCAACTTGTCAACGATATATGGGTCGCTCGTACATCAACATTGTATGGGCCCACGAAAGACGCCAATTGACGTGGGGTGATTACGTCAATTCCCATTCTTGTTGGACTTGGTTTTTTTTCGAAGAGCGGTGTGCTCAAGTCTTTGTCGGTGCTCGTACCTCTACAATGTATCCCCCCTTCCCCACATTCTAGCGGCCCCAATGGCGCAAAAGAAGAATAGACGGTTCATTGTTTCATCAGGAGCATCTTAGCAGTTTATACAACCAAAATCAATTACCAATGTTAAAAGTGGTAAGGACACAACATGTCATGGGTAAGTGTTAATTCCAATAAACAAGAGCTCATCAAGTATGACGAACATGGCTCTAGCTTCCAGCGCCAACGGAAAGTCTGGACTATCGGGCCGAGCCCGTTCGGGCAAACGGCCAAGTTGTACTATCTGCACCTAGCCTAGAGAGGTATGATGGGCTACGCGTGCTGGTAGGGGTTATCCAACAACGCAGCGGCTCACGGGGCCACGTGACAGGAAGCGCGCAGTGGCTTTGAAACCGGAAGGTGTTATACACCGCTGCTTGCGGTATCTGATGGTCGCGCCGCATGCAGGCCACCTCATATAGGCCGGCCTGTTAGACGAGCCTTATTCATTTTCTTTTCGTTGATTTTCATATCACCTGTTGACGAACCTGTTTGTATCGCTGCTTCTAAAACATGCACTTTTACATCTTACTATTTCCACTTCTTGATCTGTAAGAAATCTAAGTACAAAAATTAAACAAACTAGGTGCTATTGGATATATTTAGTAATATTAATATTGATAGGTGACCTTAATTATTATTTTTAATTCATGTACGTATCTTTCGAACCCATGAACATTTAACAAGATCATGAACGTATTTTTCCGAACCGTTGAAATAATTAATTCTCGTGAATAAGTGAATGTATTTTTGAACATTGAAATGAGTTCTCAAGATTTTTTTTATATTCTTGACGTATTTGTCTAAATCCATGAATAAATTTTTGAACCTCATGAACATTTCTTGATTTCGTGAATGTAATTCTTAACCCATGAACAAATTATGAAATCTCATGAACAATTTTTGAATTTTTGAACGTATTTTTGAGCCCATGAACAATTATTGAATTCTTGTGAACAATTATTGAATACATGCACGTATTTTTATGAACCCATGAATAATTTTGAATCTCATGAACATTTTTTGAATTCATGAACGTATTTTTGAACCCATTACCAATTTTTGAATTCTTATGAACAAATTTTAAATTCGTGAACGTATTTTTTTGAAGGAATGAACAATTTTTTGAAGCTCGTGAACAATTTATGAATTCATGAATGTATTTTAAACCGATGAACAATTTTAAAATCCCAAGAACCTTTTGTTCATGGAAAAGCTAAGGAAATATAAAGATGAGAACGAAAAATGAACAAAAGAAAGAATTAGGAAGAAAAAACATAAAAAGAAAGAAACAAGAAAATAAAAAATATGAAATAGAAATATGATTGGGCAGAAAACCAGAAAAGAACTAGAAAAAGGGAAGAAGAACAAGATAAAGGAATAAAGAAAGTAATTAATGAAATAAAAAATTAAAAGAAAAAACAACTCGAAGCTTCTGGTCGAGGAACGAACCTAGGAAGCCCTCGCTTAAGGCGACCACACGTCGCGTTAGGCGGTGTATATCGTTTTGGGGTTGACATACGCAAGGGGGCGCCGCACACCACCTGGCCGCTCAAAGCCAACGTTTTTTTTCGTTCTTCGATTGTATATGATGGTTATTCCATGATTCGCTTTTTTCCCTATTATGTGTTTTTTTTCTTTTTTTATTAATCTATTTTCTCTTCCCATTTTTCAAATTGAACTTAATCTAAACAATTTAAAAATCAAGAACAACTTTTTAAAACTAAAGTTTTTAAATCATTTAGCATTTGGATTTGAAAAACTAAACCCTAAGCGCGCGCGGGGCGGGGAGGTAGTGCCGCTCTAAGCAGCATTTAGGGCATCTCCACTCGCCTACGTCCAAAATGTAATTACTTTCTCGAACACTTTTGCTATTGTTTCTCCTCTAAACTTATGTGATTTGGATACAACTAACACGGACTGATGTTGTTTTCAGCGGAATTACCTTGGTGTCTTGTTTTTTTTGCAGAAAATCAACTATTAGAAAAATTCCGGAAAATATGCCAAAAATTATATTTCACCAGAAGACCCACGGAGCCAGAAGACAAGACAGAGAAGGGACCTAGGGGCCCACACCTTGCCAGGCGTGGGCCCACCTCTGGTCGCGCCTAGGGGGGTGCAGACACCCCAGGCACCCCTTCGGCTCCCTCTTCACCTATAAGTTGCCTATCGACCTAAAAACCTGGGGGGTCGATAGTTTTCCAGAAAGAGTTCCGCTCCATCGCCGTCACCAGAAACCAAGATTCGGATCCATAAACTCCGTTCTGCACCCTGCCGGGACGGGGAATTTGGAGAGGATCATCGTCATCGTCATCACCAACGCATCTCCATCAACCACTGATGTTTCCCTCATTCATGAGTGAGTAATCCCCCGCTGTAGGCTTGGGGATGGTAGAGATTAGATGAGTTCTATCATGTAATCGAATAAGATTTGTTAGGGCATAGTGCCTAGTATTGTTGTTGGTGCTATTTGACTTTGTGTTGTACTTAATGATTGTCGGCCCTAGTGCCATGATCTCAGATCTGAACTTATTATTGAATCACTATGATAGTATTGTTTGTGATCTTATCTGCAAGTTGCGTACACATATCATTGTCCGGATCCAAAAGGCTCTGAAGTGACAATAATTAGGACAACCGGAGGGGATGGCTGTGGTGTGAGGATCACATGTGTTCATGGAGTGTTAATGTTTTGCTCCGGTGCTTTATTAAAAGGAACACCTTAATTGCCAGTAGTACCATAGAGGCCTCGCTGCCACGGGTTGGCAGGACAGAAGATGTTTTACAAGTTCTCATTGCGAGCACGTATGACTATATTTGGAGCAGATGCCTAGGATTGTTTAGTACTTGGATACTTGTTATTATTTATCTGCAATGCCCTAGATCTTGAAGTTACATGTTTAGACTCGTTCATGCAACGCCCGTCTATCCATCCATATGCCTACCGCACTCGAATCCCACTGTTTACCTTGCTCTTGTTTCACTGTCGCTGTTGCTTTGTTGTTGCTACTACCAAACTGTTGCTACTAATAAACTTCTGTGAGCAAGAACTATTTCCAGGTGCTGCTGAATTGACAACTCAGTTGTTAAGGCTTGCAAGTATTCTTTGGCTTCCCTTGTGTCGAATCAATAAATTAAGTAATACTACCCACGAAGACTGTTGTGATCCCCTACACATCAGACACCGATCTAGACGCCGAAAATGACCCAGGAACCTGTTTTCATTCGGATTTGGGTCAACTTTGGTCCGGACTACCGAGGCCATACCCAGGATCCCGGGTACGCCCTGGGAACGCTGAACGAAGCGAATTTGCCGAGTGGACTAGCATGTCAGCGACAGAAGCCGAGTCGTCGTCATCCTTCCCGCCGTTTCCCTTTTCCCGCCCTCGCCACTGATCGCGGCCTATAAAAGGCGTACATCTTGTCGTCTCCCTTCACAGTCTCTCACACCGCTCCCAACTCCGGCGAACCGCAGACGCTCGCCCCTTTCTACCTCCTCAACTCCGCTGAAAAGACATGGCCGCCGCAGCGGCGAGTGGCCGACGCACGCTGCAGACATGGGAAGCCCGGCAGCTCCACGAGGCAGGCTATACGGCGCTGCCGGACTATCGTCTCCCCTTCGCCTGGCAACTCAGCGCCGGCGGGATCCCTATTCCACCGGTGCCAGCCGACGAAGACATCGCCGAAGATATCCATGCGGCTATCGCCGCCATGCAAGACCCGGATCTCGCCGAGGATCCTGGCAACCTGGTCTTCTGGAGGCAGGTCTTCGCCGACAGGCGCCTCCAGAATCTCGCCCGACACGATGGATCGCTGGGCTCGTCGCCGCCGCGTCATAAAATGGCTTTCCGCCGCCGCTGGTGGAGCGTTCCAGGGCGTACTCTCGACGTCGTCATGGAGCACATCCAGGCCGGCGACTACCCCCGCCTCGGCCTGTAGAGCGGCGTGCGTGTTGACCAAGGCGGCGGCGGTCTTTTCCTAGTTAAATTCGATGTAATATGTGTGTATTTCCCCTAGTTTAATGAAATCCGCCTATATTCGCCCAAATTTCGCGGTGTTTAACTGAATTTCGCCAAACCTGGGAACTCTGGCTAGGTACGCGAGTGAAAAATTCGGCATATCCAGACCGAAAACTTGTTTTATCCAGCCCCAAAAAGGTTCGGATTTCGTCCTTGGTTCGCCCATGGGTGGGAATGCTCTTAGTATTTGGCTTTGAAACCTCCAACTCAGGGTGTAAGTGGGGACGGCTGCCCACGGCGCCGCCACACCGTTCCCATTTAATTGCGTCCGTTAACATTTATGGATAGGAGCATTAAATTGGCGGACAACCGCGGGCCGTCCACTACCGCCGCTAGTAAACTATACAATCTGCAAATTTGTATCATCAACACCCTACGGTTCTGTCGGCGATCGTCAAACTAGCCAGCAGCGAGCGAGGCATCGGCGACCAGAAACAAGATCGTTTCAGACTTTGAGTCACGTATGCAAGTCGTGCTCACTCCGTCCCCAGCAAATATATGGTAGATTTGTCTAAATCCATATTTTCTAATTCTAAAATATATGACTTGGATTTGTCTAGATTCGTATATCTATACACGAAAACATGTCTAGTTGCATATAAATCTAGACAAATCTAAATCACTTTTTTTGGAACGGAGAGTATGTATCTAGACTCGATAGATACATATAAAATTTGACAAATTCGAAACATCTTTTTAGAAGAGTGAGTATTGTACTGCGTGCTCATCATGGTCTCCCCCTCCCCGGACTACGTGGGACAATGTCTCGTCGTCTCCCCCTTCCCGAACCCCCATCCCCCTTCTTCGCTCCTGCCTCACCCTCATGTGGGCGAGCAGGGGCCCTCATCGTCGCCACCTCTCTTCCCCTTCTGCCGTCGTCGGTGCCTACCGCTAGGCGTGACCCAGGCGATGCCGGCACCATCGTCATCTACACCTCGTTTTGTGGGCATTCGCGGGTGGCTCTCGTTGGGTGGTGCCCATCGGGAGCTTTGGGCGTGGTTCCGAGATCCCGTGGTCTGCGGAGCGGCACAGAGAAGGATGGGAACACACGACACATGATTGGGAGGCGGCCGGTCTTCTCGGATCTATGGCCCTGCGAGGCCCATTTGGACGCCCCGGATCTAGGGCCCTGCGACCCATCTCGGCCGACGGCAAGCTATCCAGCCCATGGCGACGTCTTCTCTAGGTGATGGTGGTGACGATAGCTCGATGTTGGGGATGGTGGCGACAACGACTGGCTTGTTGCAGTATGGCGGTGGACTTTATGGGCCCGTTTGGCTCGGACGGACCCTATTGGGACTAGTGTGACTCTGCGGGGGCTTTATGGTCTCCTGGACCTGGTTGGACCCAATTGGGATTGTTGTGTCCTACTGCCTCATCCGGTCAGACAACCTTTCGCCTCCATTTGTTGGCCTCGTGTTGATAGATTCCATGAGACGATGATAGTGGTAACACATGCTGGTGGAGGCGAGTTCGGTGGTTGAGGCTTCGACCTCACGGGGCTCTTGCGCAATAGATCGCCCGTGGGTAGTGGATAGGGTTTTTTCTAGAGAAATCCTTGTAGGCTATCCCGACATCGATGCGGTGCCCCTTTCTGGTGGCACTATTTCTTCCTGGAGGGCGTTGTGGCTACCCTTCATCCACTTCCCTCTTTGTGCCAGAGGAAACCCTAGGTCCAATGGGCTGTCCTGGCCAGCAGCATCGTCACTTCCTTCTTGAAGGTGTTGTTTTGGTACTTGTTGAGCTGGTAATAGGAGCTTGGTGGAACATCTTCGGGAACGCAGCGGTTGTGGGTCTCCTTCGCTTACTCGATCCTCTTTTGTTTTCTTTTTTTTCCTTTTCCTTTTCCTTTTCTTTTGAACTTGTGTTTGCTTCTGCGTAGCAATTGTTCGTTTCATGATTCATTGTATTTTGTGGGTTGTCCTATAAATATAGAGGGGCAAAAGACTATTTTAAGAAGAGTATGCATGTACATCGTGACATCATCATGACGTTGCATATTTAATCCACATCATGTACAACACGGTGTAATGTTTGATGTATAAATACCATGGTGTCGTCCGGCAACTATCAAAATTTTCAATCCCTCTAGGTCTAGTTTTGAATATCTTCTGACGCTAGTAGCAGCCCTGAGGCGACTAGATCGATTGTGTTTTATTTAATCGAGATGGTTGGTTTTAGTTGGCTGGAGAGAGGAGTACATACATACAGGGGATAAGGAAAGGAGCTGAACGAACGTGACAAGCCGAGATGATTACATTTTTGGACTGCCGTCACTGTTTATTGGGGGCTGGCGGATGCCGCGGCTAGTAGCAGGCGAAGCCAGGAAAAAGGGTCGCCGGGGTCAACATGAATAAGTCGAAAGAATGTGTGTCCGGAAAATGTACAACTAATATATACTCCCTTCATTTCAATAAATAAGACATCCTCGTCCGTGGATTTGTTCGACCAAGAATTACTCCAAATACATGAAGATTGTTAGTATAAACTAGCATATAAAGATTGTTAGTATAAACTAGCATGTGTTTTTCAATACAAATCCAAGGATGCTAGTTATGTATAATATAATTAAGATTTTGTTACTCAATCTTTTGGTTAAATTTTGCCTTAAAATGTGCACGTGACTTATTCTTTGAAAGGGAGGTAGTATGTGTGTACACGGCATGGCCAAATGGGTAGCTGGTACTAATTAACGATTGAGTTATGTATATTTTAGCAAACTTCCATAAATGAGAAACAATAATTGTTAATATATAATGTTAAACTAAAGTTAGATTAAAAAAGTAATCACCTCACTACTTTTGACCTCTACGGTCTTTCATCTTGAGAAAAAGGTCTATCACAACTTTATGTGGAGTTGAATATAGAAGTCTTTACTTCAAAAATCAAATGATGCAATGACTTATGGAATCATCACCAATGTGATTAAGTAGCACTATTTTAACTATTTTCATCGATGAAAAGCACCTCTAAACAGATACAGTGGCGACGGGTAGAACTAACAACTGGCTTGACGAGCTTATATACTAAAGGATCTTGTGGGTGAATGTGATTTTATTTTGCAATTCAAGAAACGCTCCTTTATTTTTTTACTACTTGTAGAATTAGCAAGAGATTATTAGTACTCACTCTGACTCAAATTACTTGACTCAAATTTGTCTATATTTTGATATATCTAGACTTGGTTATTTTAGTGCTAGATATATCCGAATCTAGATAAAACCAAGTCAACTAATTTGGATAGGAGGGAGTACAAAAATCCATGCTGATCTCGCCTGATCAGCCGTTACCCATCCACCCGAAGGCCCAAACCTTCAACAAAATAAATCAATACATCGGACAACCCTAATTTAATTTGAGGATTAGGAATGCTGGATAATAAATCTCCTTTAGATCAATTAGACGGAGAAATAAGTTATAGCGAGCACTTACATATCGTAGAATGTTGATTTTTGCAGCGGGAGAGAGTAGCGACGAGAGACAGCTGTCGGCCGGCGATACAAACCAGCAGACGTGTGCTGCCGCAGGACGACGAGCGACATCGCTAGAAAAAAGGAAACGAGGCGGCGAAGAGCAGGCATGAAGTCCGAGCGACTCAAGCGATGGTTTTCTTAGCGATCTAGCTGATTCTGGGTATTGTTGGGCTTGCACACATCAATCGAGTCTAACGGGCTAGGAATAAATTCTGTTCTTACGGGTCATTTTGTGTACTGGGCTGGGGTCAAAATCTATTTTCACTTGAGTCATATTTTTCTGCTGGGATATACATACAAGGGTTTGGGCCAAGGTCACTGGGGTCAACTGACCCCAGCCGGACACTGTAGCTCATGCATGCGCACGCACGCGCCGGAACTCCCCACACGCAAAAGATGCACCGGCCAGTAAATCGGCCAGAGGGTGGCTTTGCTCAAAGGCGTGGGCGCGGGTTCGCCATCACCACACACGCCCGACGACGACGACGACGACGACGACGACGCGAGCGTCTGGATAATATGGGCCCAGCCTGGGAATTTTAATAATCCCCACAGCTAGTACAGTACACATTGCTGCCGCTGTCCCGTCAGGCAGGCAGGCAGGCAGGCTCGTGAGCCAGAGCTCTCTGTCAGGTGTCAAATGGCGCTACTACCCCTCGGCCTGGCTCCACACGCACACACACTCTCCGTTTGATCTTACCGGCGATGTGCTGGCGCTGGTCGCGGCTAGGCAAGGCAAGGAGGGCAGAGCCACGCCTCGCTGCTCACGAGGCGGAGGTCGAGGGAGACCCAGCGGCAGTGGTGGACATGACGTGCCTTTCCATGCCCGCTCTACCCTACTAGCCTACTAGTACTGCCTAGCTGAGCTTGACCGTTGCGTGGCCCATGCATGCACGCCAGTCGCCAGGCCGGCCCTGCCTCCTCCCCGCGCGCGCGCCAACGACACGAGTCTCGGCGCCACCATCCTGGTCGTGCCAAACGCCCAAACCTGTTTGAAAATTGGAGGAAATACTAGTACATAATGGGACCATCTCAACGGACAGGATAACCATTTTTTACTGTAAACGAACGGAGCAAAACATTCCTTCTCCCCAGGAGCGTGTGTTCTCCGGGGGACACCCCTAGGCCGCCTAATCCGTCATTAAGAACTTCGTTAGTCTCCACGAGACATGGACGAAGACGACACTCACTGATCCGTGTACGCGGCCCGCACAAGCTCTATAGAAGTTGGACACAAAATGCCTCATGCACCATCATCGATGGTGGATACGAGCACATCCAGGAATGTCCTTCTCAACTGCATTTAGTATTTCTTGATGGCGATCCGAGATGATGCAAACCTCTCTATCAGATTCTATAACCTTGGTCCTCAATATATGGAAAAACCACTCCCAGTTGTCGTTGTTCTCCACCGAAACCAAGGCAAAAGCCAAAGGTAAAACCCGGTTGTTTGCGTCGTGGCATATGGCAGTTAATAGTGTGCCCTTGAACTTGCCGGTCAAAAAGGTGCCATCCACGGACATAACATGCCGACAATGTTTGAATCCCCTGATGCATGGTCCAAATGTCCAAAATGCACGGCCAAATACCCGGACAGTGGCACCATTGTACAACCTAGTCACCGACCCAAGAGGCTCCACCACATAATACATACCTGGGTTCCTTGCGGCCATTGCTCCCAACAACCTTGGGAGGCGGTTGTATGCTTCTTCCCAATCACCATACAACATCTTAAATGCGGCTTGTTTGGCCTTCCACGTCTTACCATACTTCACTTTATAACAGAATACTTCTTTAACCAAATCTATGACACCCTTAATAGTATATGTTGGGAGAAACCTTATGTTATTTGCAACTCTATACGCGATGAAATCGGAGGTGAGCTGTCGATGGTCCTCCTTCACAACTTTGGCATCCTTGATAAACTTGTCATCACACATATGAATGGACTGACAACTTACAATGATCCATTGTGGCCCGCCCCTCAGTGGTCGTACGCGAACAACCCATGGACATCCTTGCTTCTCACACTTGACTGTGTAACGCACCTTAGTGTCCGAGTGAGCCACCTTGTACGGTCGGTGGTACTTCACCGCATAGTCCTTGATCCACATCTGAAATTTCAACAAGCTATCAAACTTCACCCCGGGATTTATCCCGTATTTTTTCGGCTTCAGGTCCTTTTTAGAAGGTGCTCGCGCCTCGAGCACTCGACTAATTCCACCGTCAACTTGGGCCTCATCCGCAAGACTAACATCACGGAACAATGAAGGTCGATGATCCCGACCTACTACTTTTTTGTGAGCTTCGGAGAATTTAACCGTTAGACCATCCTCATCCACATCTTCATCCGGTCCTTCATCCTCGGAGTCCGATGCATGACACCTTAAATAAGGGAGATCATGGTCCATGTCCTCCTCATGGCAATTTGCCTCCACATCTCCTACTTCATTGTCACGAAGCCCATATTCAACCTCATCACCCTCAAAGTCATCATCCTCCATTTGAGGTGCTTTATAGTTGTCATTGCGAAAAGGGATCATGGAAGGTTGTCTTGTTGTTGTATCGTCGTAGGTTGGCTCTACGCGAACCGGGCTCAATGGAGGTTGGCTCATTGTTGTGTCATACACCTGTGGCTCACCTCGAGCCGGGCTCATGGAAGCATGCCGGTTCAAGTCAATGTGCAACCGAGCCACAACCTTTCTTGTGGCAAATATCTCGAGTGACTTATCTTCGGATTCCGCCACCATCTCCTTATACGCACTCCAATTCAACTCGGAGTTGATAGGCATTATCTTCAATCTATTGTGATGGCCAAACCAGGCGTTATACCTTCCAACCAACTCATACACATCACAAGGTTCCATCCATTTCAAATCATTCCTCACTCTTTCCACAACCTCGGCATATGTAGGACTTGTGCCAAACACCATGACTACCTCCTCCGGGTCACACTCGGTATTGCCTTTCAAGAATGCGGCCTTGTCCACATGATGAACATTAACGATTCTTGCCATCTAAAAAACAATGACACCAACCATTACGTTTCAAAGACAAGTATATTACCACCACCAACCTTAGCTACCAACTAAAACAAGTCATGCCACTTTGCTAATTCTAACATACAAATCCTAGCCATAAACTACCAATCTAATAACTAGAAGCAACAACATCAAGCCAAGATATAGCTAGGGTTAGGGTTAGGGTTAGGGTTCTACATTCTTTACCAACATAGAACCAAATTTCACAAATCTATTTGGACAAAACCATGGGGTTAGGGGGAGATTACCTCTTGAAGCAAGGGGAAGTCCAAATCCACGGAGAAAAGCAACCGATTCGAAGGGATTCGAGTAGGGGAAGAACTTGGGGCGAGAGAGAGAGAGAGAGAGAGAGGAGAGCTGTGAGAAATGAAGGTATGGCCTGGGAGGGCGCCCGAGCCGTTTTCTAGGGTATAGGACCATGGCGCTTTCCGCAAAGCGTCATGCCTAGTAGCATGGCGCCCCCGCGGAAAGCGCCAAACATTAAAACGGGCCCGCCTGTGCCATGGCGCTTTCTTAGAAAACGTCATGGTATCATGGCGCTTTTGCGGAGGGCGCCGTGCTGCTGACCATGACGCTTTCTGGTAAAGCGCCATGAAAACAGGTCAAATCGGGATATCTTCGAAAAAATAGATCATTTTGTGAGATCAAACGTTAATTAGGTCAAAACAGTGATTTTTGCCCCCAACCGATTAGTAGCTAGTACTTGAGCTAAACTACTGCGGTACTCTATCCCGTAGCAAGCGAGACAGAGCAGAGCCATTGCTGCTGTCGCGACCCTGTGTCTCCATGCTGCGTGCCCTGTCACAGTAAATAAATAAATGTACTACCCACGTACAGTATCGAGGCGTTCCGTGTGCCGTTTGTGGTGTTGTCCTCTCCTGTCCTGTGTGTGTGTGTCCAACAGAATACCTCTTTTTTTTCACCGCCATTTTTTTTTGTCCATGCGTGCCCGACAGCAACTCCGAGCGCACGCACGCATGGCCACTAGCACCCTGACTTCGCCCCCTACCTCCCTGCCTCCCACCACACCCTCCCAAATCCATCTTCTCCGTTTGAAATTCTCAACTGGTACTAGTAGTTCGGAAGGTCTCTGCATCAGTAACAAGGACTCGTGGGTCTCTGACTAGTAGTAGTTTTTTTAAAAAAATTGGATCATACTTGAACGATTCCATACTTCATTTTTTTAGGTAACACACGTGGAGCAGGACCCACGTGTCTGCTGCTGTCGACGTGACCCATGTGGTACATGTAGCTTATCAGTTTTTTCTTCCTTAAAAAAACACATACTACTTCGTACTGTAGGCATGCATGCTGCCCTGCTGCCGTAGCAAACCAACCCAACCCAACCCTGTGTCGCTGCTGCATGTAGTAGTACTAGTAGCAGCTTCGCAGTGGGTTGTTTAATGCGACGCGACCGGCGCTGCCAGCCAAAGCTAGTTGCGCAACGGGGGAGCGAGGGGACACGAGCCAGCCAAAGCGAGGCGGAAGCAAAGCGCGCCGAGAGCCCGAAACCGCACCAACGCCGGAAACGGAACCCGACGCGGCCTCCTTCCGCGTCTCCGGCGCCGGGCACCCGTCGGCTCGTCGGCGAACGCGAGGCGGCGGCCAGTTGTGCCGTGCCGTGTTGCTTCGGGTAGAAGGCTCTCAAGTTTGGGCGAGTTCGTTTCTAGTAGTGTTTGAAAATCTTCAGACCAGTTAAAAGAATGTTGGACTGGACTAACACGCGGCGCCGCACGATGGTCTCTCCATGCGGCGGTTGCTATACGACCCACAAAACCGTAGACGCTGGCTGTTTCGATAAAAAAAATGTACAAAAGTGATCATGGTAGGCTCACTATATGCATCTGCCTCTGCACATCACGAATAGTAGCATCACGGCTCCGTACTATAAAATTATCACGTGCATATCTCCGCGTCTCATTGATCAACTACTAATTACCCGATAAATCATAGTCTAATCATCAGATAATTAGGAGTACTCCCTCCGTCTCGGTTTATAAGACTTACACGTATTTCTAGGTTAACAAAAATTAACCAGCTTAGCATGAGATACATAAGATAAAAATTATATTATTAGAAACTTCAAATGTTATATTTTCTAATGATATAATTTTTATATTATATAATTTGTATTATATATCTCTATATGCGGACGACCTAGGTATACGCGTAAGTCTTATAAACTGAGATAGAGGGAGTAATTGCAAGATTAATTAGACACAATTGCTAGATTATTAATTTTGGAAATAATTAGACCTTGTTTGTCACATTTATAGTTACCAGATTAATTATTTCTGGCTGTCAGGTTTAACCGTACCTAATTGCCATTTTAATTGCAAGAATACTAATTGTCAAACTAAATATGCCTAACTGCTAGATTAAGTAAGCCAAATTGCCAGGTTAAAATCAGTCTAATTGTTGGATTATTATATTTGGTTGTCAGATTTTAACCAAGACAAAGTCATGTATACATATACTTGCCAGATTAGTTAGAGATGATTGCCGGATAAATTATACTCGGTGGCCAGATAAATTACATATTATCGCCAAATAAAACACAACACCAAAAGGTATAAGAATACATCACCTCTATAACGACATCGGTCAAAAAATGTGAAAGTAATTGCCAGATAAATTACACTTGGTTGTTAGATTGATTATATTTGATTGCCAGATAAAACACATCACAAATACAGAATTAGAACAAGTGTAAGTATACTTGCCAGATTCTTAGTGCCTAATTTTCTATTTTTCCATCGCGAGGCTTCAAATATGTTGTAGGTACGATGCATCTTTTGTACTCCAAAAAAATCAAGAGAGGGGCAACTAGAATCACATGCAAAGTTCTAGTGTTAAATTACAAAACGAATCAAATCAAGATATGTGAAAATAAGCATCATGCGAGCAACCAGAATATCACCATGCATGCTTGATGGCAGCCAAAAAGTACTCGTATACGGATCGGTCGCCCGGCCGCGGCGTGACGCGCGTACCGCCGCACGATACCATTGTGGTGTGGCGCTGATCGTTAGAATTTTCCAAGAATGTTCGGATCCGGTGCTTCGTTGCCGCAGTGGTTGTTTGGATATAAAAGATCAGCCCTAAGTTTTAGCAAAACAGGTTTTAGAAGAGAAAAAAATAGAAAACTAGTCATGCTAATAATTCGGTTAGGAACGTGTATATCCAAAGGAAAATGATACTACTCCCCCGAGGATCGCGCGCTCGCGTCCCCTGGGTGCGCAGTCGTTGGATGCAATTGATCGTGCGATATAAATTTACTTGGCCCCACCACTAGCCTACCGCCCAGTCAACGAAAAGATCTCTACCTTATCCCCTCCGCTGTCTCATTCGACATCATCTTCTCCATCGCTTCCTCTCCCCATCTCAAATTCCTCTCCGCTTCACTCTAGCACAGGAAAATCTCTCTCCTCCTTTTCCAACCAGGTTCATCACGCTTGCCCCACGGCTATCCCTTCCTTTTTTTGCTGCAAGGAGCCTGTGCATACCCGATTTTGGGAGTGTGCATGATAGACCACGCTGCTGCTGATGAAAAAATGGAGCGTTGTTGCCGCGTCGCCAGGCGCCATCGCCGCACTGCTGCCCGTCGTCGCACTGCAGCCTGCCGGGCCGCCGCCGCGTCGTAGAGGGGCATCAACGCACTGCTGCGCGCCGTCGGTGACACGCACAGACGCGCTCGTGGGGCCGCCGCCGCACTTCTACGCGCCGCCGCGCCTGCAGCCTCACGTCACCGCGTGGACGCGCTGCCGGGCCGTCGCTGGGGGCCATCGCCACACTGCTGTGCGCCGCCGCTGCCGCGCCGTCGTGGGGCCACCGTTGTACTGCTGCAAGCCGCCACACTTGCTATCTTATCATTTCTTTCTGCTACATATTAGTATATTTGTTTGCTACTTTGGCATAAATATTTTTGTGTGTGTTTTGCTACAAAGGTCTTCAACGAGATCTCCGACGAGGTGTCCGATAAAGTTGGATTTGCTTTAATAGTACATTTTTTCTGCTACCACCGTTTAGCGGTTTTGCTACCAACGTCTAGCGTTTGCTACCATGACAACATCGCTTTTTTGCTACACATGGCGGCGACGCTTGCTCCAATGGAGAATTCGCTTTGCTACAAGAGGCAACAACATTTGCTACCATGGGCGTGGGACTTTGCTACGAGGTGTCTGGCGAGGTATCCTGGTGGAAGCCTCCAGCGAGGTCTTCTTTTTGCTACATTAGCACATGTTTTTTGCTACCATCGTTGTATGGTTTTGCTACACTAACGCAAAGTTTTTGCTACAAGGTTTTCGGCGGAAGTCTCCGGCGAAAGTCTCCGGTGAGTCTCCGGTGAGGTCGGGTTTGCTACATTAACACAACTTTTTTGCTATACGGTCGCTCGCGAGATCTCCGGCGAAATCTCCGACGAGGTCCATTCTAATTTTCTATTTTTTAGGTCGAACCGTTTTCTGCTACATGTAGCAAAAGCGGGACTAGTTATAGCAAAAACAGGACTTTCTGCAGCAAAAGCGGGATTTTGATCAAAAAAGGGACACATTGTTGGCTCGGGACCCGAGGAATAAAAAACACAAATCCCTCGCGGAACGCGTAGGGCTGCCCATATCCAAAACATTGTTTGGATCCGTAAATCCTTAGGCTAGTCATAGTGGGAGTAACTTGGATAGTAACATAGTCCTATATGTATTGCGAACTAAGGATTTAGATAACATGACATGCAATTAAATGATAAAAGAGAGTCTTGTGATAACTAGCTATGTTACCATAACATCACACATTTCTAGACAAAATGAGTCTATATGTAATAAATGAGACTTTGCATGATACCATACCTATGTTATTTTGCACTATGAAGGTAGTAACTTAGACTAGTAATATACACATGTTACTAATCTAAGTTATTTCCTACTATGATCAGCCTTATACCCTGTTTGACAAAATAGAGGTGTGCGTTTGGAGTTTGTTAAGGACGCGTGTGAACTTTGTTGGGTCTTGTTTAACCTCCTTTTCACAAAAAACAGCTAATACTCGTGTTTGCCACCTTGCAATTTTCTAGGTCTACGGAGATCTAGTTTTATCAGTTCTCGTGGGTTCCTTTAGGTAGGAGGTGGGGTCCGATCTCATACATGTTGAGGCTAGATAGACAAGAGCTGATCAAGATTGTCTTGCTTCTCTTGGACGTGACTCTAGCTCGCCAGCCTTCAGGCTTAGAGCGAACCCTCGCGACCAGGGACCAGATCCTTGATTGATACCCTTGTATCTCTAATGGGCATCCCTAGATACGTGATAGGAAATCCAGCCAACATGCAATTGATTAGTATTTGGTCCTAGCAAATACCTCAACATTTCTAAATATTTTTCTCGATACCACTATTTTTGTGGCCTCTCCAAGTGTAGAAAAATACCGATCCTTGTGTGGCTCTACAAAGTTATAATTATTCATTAGTGGAGACAAACACTACAAACACGTTCTATATCATTCTGCATGCAACTCTCCTTCGAATTCCAATGGTTATACTTGTCCCCATCATCTACGTTGAAGAGACAACTTTACCCTTGTATTAATTCACTGCCTAATATGTATACTCTTCTACACATTTTTTGAATATTTATATGAATTTATTACTTCTATAAATTTATTTTGTGATTAATTCTATAAATACATATGTATATACACGTGTACACAAGCAGTAATGGATGAAAATAAGTATCATAATAAATAGTTTGCTCAACCAATATAAATGGGTAGTTACGAATGTCTTCACCGCGATTTCAGAGATAACGGATCTAACAAGTGTACAAATTATATAATTGTTTAGAGGCGTAATAATAATTATGCTTAAACTTTGAGTAATACTAAATATTTTTGCACGAATATTGAAGATATATTTAAGCAATTTTTTGAAGTAGGGGGCCATTGCCCCCCCCCCCTCCCCCACCGACTCGGTAAAACTTTTCCACTTTTAACGAGGGGACTTTAGTGTCGTGTTGCTTTAGGGCCCCCAAAACCTATGGACTGGTCCTGAGCAAGGAGGTGTTACTCATGTACGAGCTCTGTACCCTTCAGCTATCTAGCACGGCGATCATTTGGTCGTCTAAGGTGAACATATCAATGGGGCAACATGATACCTCTACAGTTCATAGCAGCACATTTGAGATGGGTATGGATTCATTGATTTCTGGTGTGGCAAGATTGGCAGCCAACACCTCCCAGAGGTTTTCCACTGCAGTCGAGAAGATGGACATAGACGGGAGGCACTATATAGCCTATGGACTGGCACAGTGCACGCCTGAGTTGACACCTGCAGATTGTGCCCTTTGTCTCGAGAAGTTGAGGTTTGTCGAGACTTATACTCGACTTTCATGTCGATGGTTTGCTACCGGTTGGTGCAACTACAACGTTCACCTGTACAAGTTTTTTGCGAGCGAGCCAATGCATGTCCGGCTCTGACCCATGGCCAACATGGGCGACACCCTAGGGCCATCCTTGTACGGAGCCCATGATTTCATCCTCCCGTGTATCCTTGTCCAGCAGTATTTATGTTTTGGTCTTAAACTTTGAGTAATACTAAATATTTTAGCACAAATATTAAAGATATATTTAAGCAATTGGTTGAAGCAGGGGGACCATTGCCCCGACCCAGTAAAACTTTGCCACTTTTAACGTGGGGACTTTAGGCTAGCCAGGCCTTTTCTAATGGGTGTTTCTTAGCACGGTATCATAGCCAAATTGTTTATGTGGTACTATAGTTAATAAAGAGAGAAGGTGAGGTTGTATCTTAGCTTAGCTACAAGACTTGCACGGTATCATAGACAAAATACATGGTTAGCCCAATCAAATGCATGCATATACCCAAAATCATTAAATGTAGATACAGCTCTTAAGATACAATCCATTGTACTAGTTGTTTCTTAAGGCTGGTCCTAGTGCTAGTATTATAAGGTGTATCATGCATGCCAACTTGACAAAAATCTGATGTGGCGCCATAATTAATGAAGAGAGAGGTGGTTAGTGTATCATAGGTAGATACGGTATCATAGCACGTAAAACTATAAATCATAATGACAAGTAAATCTTGTACACACGTTTTACATAGAGATTCTACAAATCAATAAATATACTACTACTATGATACTACTATATGATACAATGCACTAGAGACATAGTATCATACACATGATACTAGTAGTATGATACTACCACTAGGACCAGCCTAAGATACATCACTACCTAGAATAACAAGCTAAGAGACATCCTATTATGAAAGGCCTTATAGTAACATGCATATTTTATTAGTCTAAGTTATTACATCTATAGTGGAAAATAACATATGTGTGGTACTTATCATGCAAAGTCCCGTTTATTGCATTGTCAGACACATTTTGTCTTGAAATGTGTGATGTTATTATAACATAACTAGTTAGCACAAACCTCTCTTTTATTATTTAATGGTATACCATTTCATTTAAATGCTTAGGGCATCTCTACCGGTGAGACCCAAACGAATGACCCAAACAGTTTGTTTTAGTCCGTTTGGGTTGAGCCACGCGCTTTTGAATCATCGTCCGGCTGTCCGGCCAGCCGTGTCCAGCAGCGCGACCCAAAAGGACAAAAACGGACAGGCCGGCGCAGGAGAAGAAGACCCTTATGTGACTGCATCTGTGTCAGTTTGTGTCCACGTCTCCTTACGGACCCATCCAGCCATCAGACTTGGGTCACGGATGGGTCGGTCCGTCTGAATTAATCTAGACGGGTCATGCCACTCGGGCGCCGCACACGTCCCGCGCGGTCCACGCGGATCGATTAGGACACGCCGGACCGTTTGGGTAGACCCGGTGGAGATACCCTTAGAGCAAGTACAATAAAACCTGGTGAGCTTAAGGATCAAAATACTATTGTTTTGCTTACTTGGATGGGTGAAAAGATGAGAGAAGTAAAGCGGGCTCTAAAGTAAGAGTCAGCTGCAGCACGTGCTCCTAGACACATTGTGACTATGTAAGGTGGACCATGTTTTAATAAAATGCTATTTTTTTATATCTATTTATTATATATATTAACTATTAAGTTGGTTCTAGGCGACATGGCAAGGGCTTATAGCCAGCAACGGGCTTTGTTACGAAACTTGCTCTTAAGTGGCAATGCATGTACCTCAATAATGTTACTTCCTGCGTTTTAAAATATAATATATTTTAAGTTTGTGAAGAAAGTGTATCGAGACTTTTTTTTTATTTTATAAATTTACTTCAAAACCGAGTGAACCTATATAATAAAAACAGTCTAGATACATTTAAGTAAAACATACTCCCTCCGTTCCAAAATATAAGACGTTTTAGGTTTTTTAAGAAAACGAATCTAGACTTATTTAGTATGTAGTTCATTCAACTTTGGAATGAATCTACGTACAAAAATAAGTCTAGATTCGTTTTCTTCACAAACCTAAAACGTCTTATATTTTGGAACTGAGGGAGTATTATATATTGAAATAGAGGCCCTAAAAGCCTGTGGACCGGTCCTGTCGCTGCTGCAGCGTGCACTTAGCTTTGCACTGGGTGGTTGTTCAAATGCGAAACGAGGTGCGCAACGCGGAGGATCGGAGGGGACACGAGTCAGCCAAAGCGAAGCGAAGCAAGGCACGCCGAGACAGCAGCTGCAGCCGATCGAACGCCGGATACCGACACGGAAACCCGACGCGGCCTCCGCGTGTCTCCGGCACTGACCAGGGCAGGGCCCCTCGATCCATCAGCTCGTCTCTCGGTCGACCGCGCCATGGCCACGGTGTGCGTCGGCAAACGCGAGGCGGCGGGGCGGCGGCCGGCGCGTTTCATTGCTTCGGGTGGAAGGGTTTGCGCGTTGCATGGGACAGCATCATCGCGGCATGGGTGTCGACTCGAGTCCAGTTTCGTTTCCACCACTCGTCCGTGTCCGCGCGGCACGGACCCGTCTGACGTCGCCGTGGCCGTGGCCGGGATGCCGTGTGCTCGGATCCTCCTCATTTAAAGCCTGTACTACTACTCCGCTCTGTCCTCTGTGCTGTTTTCAACGGGGCGCGTCAGCGTCAGCGTCGCAGGTGCGGTGTGCGTACCGTGCAGCTACTGTGATCCGTACCACCAGGCCGGGCAGGGGCAGGGGCCGACGGGCTTATCCACTCCGCTTCCCATTTCGTTTCAAATGCCGGGCTAGGATATGTAAACCCCAGTGTACGTACCAGGCGCCGGTAGCTTGGTTTATTTTACCTGACTAATGATAATGATATCCAGGTGCTAAATAGTGCTCGGTGGCCGGTTTGCTGAGTGCCCACATTCCGACAAAAACGAGTGCACCCGGTCTCCACCTACCGCAGTAGCCTTGTGCGTCGCAGGTGACATGGTTATACCCTACGGGTACGTGACTTTAGCATACCTGGTTCAGCCTAAGGAAGGCCCACAGCAGACATACGCTGGCCCATGAAGATTTTCGGGTGGCCAAAGCTCATGACGCCTTCGGATCTTTGAAGAGCAAGACTAGCATAGATAGGAAATTCAAAGGGGTAAAACCCTAGAACCTGTAACCGACTAGAACTATGTCCGGGACCTGCCTAAGTCTATATAAAGGCCAGGAGGGCACGTCCTAGCTCTCTCGACTCATACTCTCGCATACGCACCTCACGCCAGATCGAATCTGCGCACCCCTATAACCTTCGGTTCCGCCGTAATCAAGAACAGACAAGCAGGAGTAAGGTTTTCCCTCCGGGGGCCTGAATCTGGGTAAATCTCGTGTCCCCTGGTTGCTTGTCTGTTAACCGTTCCACGATCTCCAGCATCCCCATCTTCTCCAAAACCCAAGCCCATAACAATGGGCATTGATGAGATTAAACCTCGTCAATTGACGCCGTCTGTGGGAATCGTGGCTGCTGATTGTGCGATCGTGACGGTCCCGACCCGATCGATCTACAACTCTGCGGCGACGGAGAATCACCTCCTCTTCGGCGCTTTCGACTTCACCGCCCACTCACCGGCCACCATGAAGGACTTCGAGCCCGTAGGCGACGGACTCGAAATCTTGTTCGGGAACTTCTGCTTCCATGTGGGGCAAACTGGCACCCTCCGCCTTCCTGAGCGGGTGCCCCTACCATCAATCAGGCCCGCCTCATGGGCTCCGCACCCTGTGCTACGCACATCACCATCGACAGATGAGTCCTATGACAGCAACAGCTGCAACTCCGATCTGTGCGATCCACCTTCGGATAAAGGGACCTACGGTTCCGGATCCGAAAGCTGCGGCAGCAGCGGATCAATCTACGAGCGTTAGTAATGCGCCGCAGTCATCCAGGAACAGCAAACGCCTAACCCGCCGTCCAACACGAACCCCAACCCGCAGGACAGAAACGGCGGGAACATAAGAAGCTAGTCCCCCCCACCCAAAGGAGAAAACAACGGCCACGTTATCCAACTTAGCAAAGAAGGATGGGTCCATGCACGCCGCGCAGTAGCAGGCGACAAAGTCCTGCCTGTAGACTCCCCACGTGAACTACTGATGGCATACCACTACCTCCTCATCAAATTGTTTCATCGCACTGCTAAGTTCAATTTTGCCGGCTATATTTTATTGTTCCATAGATGAGCTAAGTTATATAATTTGCACAAAATAAATTGTTCACACACACATTTGCTAAGCTGTGTTTGTAGATAGTAAACTATTGGCTAAATTATTGTTTCACTAGTGTGCTAAGTTGTATATCTACTATTGCTAAGTTGTATACCTAATCCTGCTAAGTTGTATATCTAATATTGCTAAGTTGTATATCATTTACAGATTTAAGTCATTGCCTAAGTGTTTGTCTATGGGTCCTGTGCCAGCAGTCTACATAGTTTCTGTACAACAACTTTTCTAGTGTATCTGAAAGCAGAGTAAAGCATCCTGGATCTATTTGGTCCTATTTGAGTCATGTAAACTAAGTTGATTACAAGCAATGGTCCTAGCATCATATTAATTTGCTTTTTTTTCCGGTATGCTTAAATTTGACTTACAAGCAATGCCATTAGTATGTGCTTTTTGCCATCTCACTTAGTTATTTTTCATGAAAATTAAGTTGTACATTTATTGATTTTAAACTAAGTTGCTTTAAGTTGTATACTCATTCCAATTAAGTTGTTTTATTCAGCATATTTAAGTTGTTTCCATCATTTTAGTCTAAGTTTTAACTTGTAATTAAATGCCCTCAAGTAGTATAGTGATTTTATTAAGTTGCTTTTTGCCATCTCACTAAGTTGCTTTTCGTGAAAGTTAAGCTGTACACTGACGATTTTAAACTAAGTTGTTTTTTAATCATCCCCTCGGTTGTATGTTAATTCTGATTAAGTTGTTTTATTGAACATACTTAAGTTGTTTCCATCATTTTAGTTGCTTGATCATGCATCATGACTAAGTTGTTACTGCAGCATGTTTAAGTTGGGTCTAAATTCTACTTAGATGCTTTTTTCATGTTTTTAAAGTTGAATTTGTGATTTTTTTCATTTTTAGTTGCTTGTCTATCATGCTTAAGTTGTTCATTTAGCATGCTTAAGTTGGTTCTAAATCTTGCTTAGTTGATTTTTCATATTTTAATAATTCGACTACTTGATTCTCATTATTTAGTTTCTTGATCATCTTGCTAAGTTTTTTTTGCATACAATGAATTGCTTTTCCACACATTGCTAAGTTGCATACCCACTATTGTTAAGTTATATGCTCCTATTGCTAAGTTCATACTCCATCTGTAAAGTTTGCTACCCCTACACCAGAGTGGCAAGTTGTATATCTACGGTGCTAAGTTATATAGTCACCGATGCTAAGTTGTATACATACTATGCTAAGTTGCACATGCACGTTATTGTTCATGTGTATACCACTAGTGCTAAGTTGCATATCTATTATTTTTTCTAAATTGTAGATGGAACAGACAAAGTTGCATATCCACTGGGCTTAAGTAAATTGTTGTTTGGGCATCCATCCATCTGGGAATCGCCGGTCCCAAAGTGACATCCTCTTAGGTTTTTTGCATCTCGCCTTGCACCTCGCGTCATGCTCATGGCATCATCCACATCCACGTTTATTGCGGTAGAGTTGTACCTAGTGCTGAGGCTGTCAAGAAAATAACAAGTTGTTTATTCACATATGTGTAAGTTGTATTTTTTTCGAGGATATTATTGGTTCCACATATGAGCTAAGTTGTATTTTAAATAAATTCTTCTCTCACGTATTTGTTAAGTCTTGTTTTTTGAAAAAAGTTATTTTTCAAATAAAAATTGGTCGAAACATATATACATGATCTAGTTTTGAAAATATCATCACGATAGGCCTATCGATGACTTTTTTCCTTTCATGACACTAAATACGTGTATAGTCTTTGTACTCCCACTGCCCATATACAAGAGTACGTAATATTTTAGCCACGGCTAGACAACCTCGCACTGCCCACGTCAGAATGAAGATAAATTCCTGTGGATAACCTGCCCGGTAGTCAGCTGTACATGTGATCGATACGGTACCTGCAGTTAGAAAAAGAAAATATGGATACGATGGACCCGTACTTGGCCTGGCGATGCGATCT
The DNA here is from genome assembly GCA_910589765.1 of Avena atlantica. Classification (NCBI taxonomy): domain Eukaryota; kingdom Viridiplantae; phylum Streptophyta; class Magnoliopsida; order Poales; family Poaceae; genus Avena; species Avena atlantica. Next base: position 302,759,876 of record OU342738.1, read on the forward strand.
AATCGGTCAACGTCAGGCGCGAGACTGGGTCATGGTTCTGTTTTTAGGGTGAGGGCTCTCTTGGACTAACTAGCCCTCGGAGGCTGTCTAGCTGTGTCCTAATGATATTATGATAGGCAGTTCCAAATGCCATCTTCAGAATTTACCCGTTGGATCAATACTTGCCCGCATTTTTTCTTTGGCGGGTAGTACATATTTACACACGTTGTACACTTGCATAAATTCTACCCCGTCAACAAATAAGTATACTTCTAGTGTTGTCTTAAGTGAAATTTAATAAACTTTGACTAATTTTATAAAAAAACATAGCAATATTTATAACAATAAATTAGTATCACTAGATTTGTTTTCGAATTAAGTTTCAAAATATGCTAATTTTATGTAATGTTAATATATTTATCTAAAAGGATGGTCAAATTTAATAAAGTTTAATTTAGCCAAACCTGGAAGTACACTTATTTGCGAACGGAGGGAGTAGAGATTTCTTGGACAATTCTAGTCCCTAACAAACGGTGATTTCAAAATAGTTGAACTCTACTTGGCAAAAAAAAAAGTTAAACTCTTTGTCAAAACCACCTTCTATTTCGTCTTTATTTGTCTTTTCTCAGACATCTTTTTCTGTTTCATCTAATATCATTTGCAACTCAGTTTTTTTGTTCCTTCCCTCCCTTCTTTTTTATGTGCAACTCAGTTTTAACATTGCTATCTAACTCTTTCATAGTCCATTCCCTCGGTTTCGTCACCGTCCCGGTCTCGCGTCCTTAATTAATTTTGCTAGCTTTTGGGACTTTTTTTGCATGTATTTTTTTACGGGTCGTTATACGGGTGCCGCTTGTCATCCTACTTGCGACAAAGATCTTCTTATCGCGGAACTTACAATTCCGTTGAAGTTACATCAATATTACCATTCACCAACTTTTGTACATTACCATGGGTAGTTGTATCGCTGTATTTTTGTATTGTGTTTTTTCATATACAAGCCATACATGCTCAATCTATACACGCCATTGTCCAAACGGAAGCCTTGTGGGAAAAAAGGCGACCTACTCCTGCACTACAAGGATACCTAGTCCGAGGGCAGTGGACCCAGAAACCTATTTTTGCATAGGTTACTAGACTTGAGGAATTAGGTTTAGGCTAGTCATAGTAGGAGTAATATAGGTAGTAATATGCATCTACATGAAGTGCTAACTAGTCAATTTGGTGATGTCGTATGTCATTAAATGATGAAACAGAGCCTTGTGGTAACTAGCTATTTTACCATAACATCGCACCCCAAGATAAGATGAGTCTACATGCTAGTACATAAGACCTTGTAAATACTAGACACAAGTTTCTACCCACTATGAAGATAGTGACATAGACTAGTAACTTATGCATGTTACTAGCCTATGTTACTCTCCACTATGACCAGTCTTATCTACACTGCGCGTCTCTTTCTTACCCTTCAAGTGGTCACAAGAAAGCTCTCTAACTGATCACCTGAGACAAATGGAATTAACTAAAGCACATGTTTGAAAATCATGATACTTCCCATTTTAAGGACCCAGACCCTGCGGGCAGACCAAGTTTTTTAGACCAGTGGAAACACAACTCTTTAATCTAGTGGACCCAATGCAACATCCCGTAAATTTAAGAGACTCAAAAATGGGTAGAACATAGTTGTGTGCAACATCCATGCATATAAAATTCAGGAGAACTAAAAGCTTTTTGATAAAACTTGTCAAAGTGATTGAAGTTCCACTTAAGATGGTGATTTAGGACTAGTTTATCATACAAAATGTTAAAATATTGAAATAATCTTTGGTAAATTTCTATGTTAGGAAGGGTAGAAGTAGGGTTCGTAAGTAAAAGTGAATCAACACACAAGACACTTTAAGAAGCAACTAAAAACTTGATGCTTAACTTATCTTCTCTAAACCTCATTTAACACATGTGTTGAATAGTTCTTGGCACATGATTACACCATTAAAAAAAGATCAAATACATTCTTAAATTATATTAGTCCGTCTTATCTTAAACCTTATTCATTCTAGCAACACTTATGATCGACAAGCATCATGTAGCAAGTTAATCATCCAAGTCTATACACCAAACTTGGATCTACTTAAATATTGTCTTATCTATTCTTATCTATTCAAACTTTACAATCTTCGAGGGGTGAGCTCGGCAATGCCCATGGTTATGGACTTAGGGTTTCGTGGAAAAGAGAGCGTTGGGGATTTCGTCGGCTGATCACACAAACAAGTAAGTCGATGTAGTCTGATTATAGAGAAAGCTCAGTTACAAATTCGCCGATTTGCTAGTTGCGATCTAGCTCATGGCGGATTTCAGAAAAGCTAAGATGCCCTCTCCTTTGGGTCCTCCTAGCTTTTATATGAGAGGCTGGGTCCTGGAGCCGTATCCGGCGAGGTTACATATTTACACATACAATTCAAACTCTATGTCGGTTCATGACGATTCCTTGATCGGTAAGGAAAACCTTTGTTCAACGGTTGCTTCTTGGATTCTTCTAGGCCTTTATGGTCCATAAGCTTTTATGCGTCTAGGGTAACTAATCATAGGAACCCAATAGGTCATATCCATATCACTATCAAGTTGACCAATTGTCAAGACTGCCCTATACCTCACACACTGTGAATCCAAGCCATTCCTCTAACACTAAATCCTGGTGCCATGGTGACAAGATGATCACATGCATTAGAGTTAAGGAAACCCTAAAATTTGCTCCACTCATGAATATTACCAATGAAGACACATAGTTTTCTTGGGTAAAACATACAAAGATGAATCTATTATTTTCATCATAAGAACATCCATTTACCAAGATCATTGTTTGCAAGTATAAATTCTATTAAGATCCTCTAGCAAATTCTTTATGATTATCCCAACTCAAATTTGAGTCATTCAAGATAAAATAAAGTATTTTCCAACACATGGACATCCATTTGAGATTTCTCTCAAACAGGAAACCCTAATTGTTGTTCCACACCTTTATGACAAGAGAAGAGAGTAGAAAACTTTTACGTGTTAATCACCTAAAGGAAATAAAATACAATGAGACCACAAGATTCTTGAAGTAATCATTTTGAGACGAAGAATTCATTTAAAGGATTCAAATATTCTCTTAAAACAAAATTCTTTCCTACTAGGTAAGTAATCCCTAGCACTTTGTTTTAAAGGTGGTATGAAACCTTTAAAGCATATTGATATATCTAACCATGACCCAAGGGAATATTTCATATGGACCACCCTATTTGAAATGGTGATATTTGAATTCCACATATTTTTATGTGGGAACAGATTAAATCAAAACCATTTTCAGAATGGTGTTGACCCAATTAGTTCATTTTTGTTTGTAGTCACTGATTTCATTCTTTTGAATGTAGTATCAATTTCTACCGCTCCACTATTCTTATCAATTCAAATACGAGACATACACAAGCGATGTTATGAAGATGTAGCTAGCGGTACTATGTCCAACACGGTGACATGTAAAACATGACAATGTCAACGGTGTCTTTGCAAAGCCATGCACGATAATTGCTAATTAAAAAAAGAAGTAGATAAAGATAAGATTTAATGGACCAAAACCACTTCTGTGGGTCTAGAGTAACATATATACAACCACATGTTATATTATTGTGTATCAAAGCTCAAAGCCCTTCACATGGAGCCCAAACACCACCAAGTTTGATCAAATCAGGAGCTACAGTATTAAATAAGTACATTATAAAAAACATCTTATCATGGATCTATTTGTATTAATTTGATATTGTAGATCTTCACATTTATTTTTATATATACAGTAGGTCAAATTCAGATATCACTACTGCAATATCCTTTTTACTAACATGTGTTTCATGGTGGATGGAGTAACACACGATAACATGTTATATCTTTATGTATCAAAAGCCATTCACATGGAGGTCAAATTTAGCGGTTACTAGCTCCGCTCCAAAAAAAAGATATATGTATAAATTTAGTGAGAAGTCAAACCTTACTAAGTTTTTGACTAGTGAATATCAACAGCTGCAATACTGACAGATTATATTATAGAAATTTATCTTGTGATAGATTTATCAACATTGATTTCATAGTAGTACTCCGTATCAATCTCCATATTAATTTTTATATTACTCCAAATTTCATGGCGGATGTATTTCATTGAACTAGAAATCAAGCCGTTACCATTTTTTTTTTGCTGGAACCTATTAATTTCGCTGGAGTAAAAACCAATGGAGGAGTCAAACATATCCTCGCAATTTATATCCATCCACCCAAGCAAATCCCTCGTCTCCAGCTCACTGCATTCAACACTTGTTCCCTTCTCTCTCCCCTTCCAAAGATCGTCGCATTCAAGAATCAAGACCCGAGGAAAGGCCAGCGCCCAAACCCCAAACGCCAAAACCTCCCGCCTCAAAAACCACCCAAAGCGGAGCGCAGCGCAGCCAGAGGCAGAGCACCACCACAGCAGCTGCAGCGAGCAGAGCCCAGTAGCCCACCCCCTCCCCTCGCCTCATCGATTGCGATGATGGAGATTCCACCACGCGCGCCTGCCCCCTCCTCGTTCCCCGTATAGAGCCCCCTCTCCCCTCCCTCGTTTCATTCCCCAAATCGGCAGCAAGGCAAGAACCACCTCCTCTGTTCTGTGAGCAGCTTTGATTTGAATCTTTGCGTGGAAAAAGAAGTTCGATTCGGCGTGCCCGCCGCACGCCGTGACAGACATGGCGAAGGCGGAGAAGCTGGTGGTGGAGGTGGTGGCGGCGCACAACCTGATGCCCAAGGACGGGCAGGGCTCCTCGTCGGCCTACGTGGAGGTGGAGTTCGAGCACCAGAAGCGCCGCACCAGGCCCAGGCCCAAGGAGCTCAACCCCGTATGGAACGAGCGCCTCGTCTTCCCCGTCGCTGACCCCGACGACCTCCCCTACCGCGCCATCGACGTCGGCGTCTACAACGACCGCGCCGCTTCTTCCGGTTCCGCGTCCGCAGACGGCGGCGGCGGGAACGGCCGCAACTTCCTCGGCAAGGTGCGCGTTCCGGCCGCTGGTGTCCCGGCGCCCGGGGAGCCGGTCGTGCCGCAGCTCTTCACGCTCGAGAAGCGGAGCCTCTTCTCGCACATCCGCGGCGAGATCACGCTCAAGATTTACCGCACCGGCGCCGGGGCCGGGGAGATGGTCGCCAAGTCGTCCAAGCAGGAGAAGCCGGCCAAGGCGGCGGTCACTGGCCCGGAGGTCGTGGCCGTGCCGCCTTTGACGGGGAACAAGAAGCAGCGCCACCATCAGCATCAGCATCAGCAGCAGCAGCAGTCAGTGGTGCCCGTCCGGCCGCACCCGCAACCGCCGCCTCAGCACCCGCAGGCGCCCATGGACATCATGCCGCACCCGGCCCCGGCGGCCATGAAGCCGGTGATGCTCTCCGACCACTACCCCGTCCCGGGCTTCTTCTCCGGCCCCGCCGACTTCTCGCTCAAGGAGACGCGGCCCAGCCTCGGCGGCGGCGCGACGGCGGACAAGGCCAGCGCGACCTACGACCTGGTCGAGCAGATGCAGTACCTGTACGTGCGCGTGGTGCGCGCGCGCGGCGTGGCGGCGCAGGGCGGGGAGGCCGTCGCGGAGGTCAAGCTCGGGAACTACCGGGGCGTTACGCCCGCGGCCGCGCTTGGGCACCAGTGGGACCAGGTGTTCGCCTTCTCTAAGGAGACAATCCAGTCCTCCTTCGTCGAGGTCTTCGTGCGCGCCCGCGGCAGCGACGACCACCTCGGCCGCCTCTGGTTCGACCTCTCCGAGGTGCCGCGCCGCGCGCCGCCGGACAGCACGCTGGCGCCGCAGTGGTACGCCATGGAGGACCGCAAGGGCGAGCGCGGCGGCGTGGAGGTGATGGTCGCAGTGTGGTACGGCACCCAGGCCGACGAGGCATTCGCCGAGGCCTGGCATTCCAAGTCCGCCGGCGTCCAGGGCCACGGGCCCCTGGGCTCCATCAAGTCCAAGGTGTACGTCGCGCCCAAGCTGTGGTACCTTCGTGTGTCCGTCATCGAGGGGCAGGACTTGCTTCCCATGGACAAGGGGCTCATGGGGATGGGCCGGTACCCGGAGCTGTTCGTGCGTGCGCAGATTGGGAGCCAGATGCTGCGCACACGGCCGTCGCCGGTCATGGCGAACCGGGGACCGTCGAGCCCGTTCTGGAACGAGGACCTGATGTTTGTGGTTGCAGAACCATTTGAGGAGTTCCTGGTGCTGTCACTGGAGGATCATGTCTCACCGGGAAGGGACGACATTCTCGGACGCCTTGTCCTTCCGGTGTCCGCCATTGAGAGGCGCTGGGATGAGAAGCTTGTTGTCTCCAGGTGGTTTGGGTTGGACCGTAGCAATGGTGGTGGCAATGTGGGCGTCAACAACCCGAACAGGTTCGGGAGCCGTGTGCATCTCCGGCTAAGTCTCGATGGCGGCTATCATGTTCTGGATGAAGCAACTGCATACAGCAGTGATCTCAGGCCTACGGCGAAGCAGCTGTGGCAGCCTCATGTCGGTGTGCTTGAGCTCGGCGTGCTTGGTGCCACTGGACTGATTCCAATGAAGGCTCGCGATGGCAGGGGCGCAATGGCAGATTCATATTGTGTTGCAAAGTATGGTCAGAAGTGGATCCGCACTCGCACCGTCGTCGACTCAGTGTGCCCCCGGTGGAACGAGCAGTACACCTGGGAGGTGTTCGACCCCTGCACCGTCATCACCATCGGCGTGTTCGACAACTGCCATGTCGACAAGCCAGCATCAGGGAACACAACAGTTGCTGTCCGGGATAACTGCATTGGTAAAGTTCGGATCAGGCTCTCGACATTGGAGACCGACAGGGTGTACACTCATGCTTACCCACTCCTTATGCTGCATCCATCTGGGGTCAAGAAGATGGGGGAGCTCCACCTAGCTGTGCGCTTCTGCTGTGGCAATGCCGGCAACATGTACCATGCCTATATTCGCCCGTTGCTTCCCAAGATGCACTATGTCGAGCCGCTGCTCGTGCGCCAGGTTGAGAGCCTGCGGTTCCAGGCCACAAGTGTCGTTGCTGCCCGGCTTGGCCGTACCGAGCCACCTCTTGGCAAGGAGGTCGTTGAGTACATGCTGGATCACCGCTCACACCTATGGAGTATGCGGCGCAGCAAAGCGAATTTCTTCCGCCTTGTCACCGTGCTGTCTGGTCTGATTGCAATTGGAAGGTGGTTTGAGCTTGTTCGCTCGTGGCAGCGCCCGGTGCACTCATGCCTTGCAGTTTTCACATTCCTGGTGTTCGTGCTGATGCCGGAGCTGATCCTCCCAACAGCCTTCCTGGTGATGGCTTTCACCGGGCTATGGAGGTACCGCGTGCGCCCAAGGCACCCGCCTCACATGGACATGCGGCTTTCTCATGCAGACGCGGCCACCGTGGATGAGCTGGATGAGGAATTCGACACGTTCCCTTCAAACCGGGGCGACGTCGTGCGCTTCAGGTACGACCGCCTCCGCAGCGTGGCGGGGAGGGTGCAGACGGTTGTCGGCGACATCGCAACACAGGGAGAGCGGATGCAGGCCGTCCTCAGCTGGCGTGACCCGAGGGCGACGCTGCTCTTCTCCATCGCCTGCGTCGCCGCTGCAGTCATCGCCTACGCCGTGCCGATGAAGGTGCTGATCGGTCTGTGGGGCCTGTATGCCATGCGCCCGCCGAGGTTCCGCAGCAGGATGCCGTCCCCGCTGATGAACTTCTTCCGGAGGTTGCCTTCCAAGGCCGACATCCTGCTCTGATCCTGGGTAGCAAGTCTCTGCAGCTTCAAATGGTACTAACTAACTTTGTGACCGATTCAGTTAGTGGTTATTTAGGCTGGAAGGGGATGGTGCTTCCAACGAATGCAGCAAGAAAAAAACTTGTTTGTCTGCTGCCTGATGTGATTGTGCCGAGTAGTGATTAGTTAATCTATGCTGTTATCCATGTTGCACTTTGTAGTAGCAGAAGTAGAAGACTTTGTAGCAGTAGCAGTAGCATTAGCATAGCAGCCCAGTGGTGCTGTTCTTGTAGTCCCAGTTTAAGTTCTGCAAAGACTGAGTTCAGTAGATGGCACCTAATCTATGTGATGATCATGATGTGTTGATGAAAAACAGCCAAGTTTAATTTACTAGTACAAGACTGTTTTGTTATGTTATCCATGTTGGGCTCCAGCAGCATTGGTCAGTAACTCAGTATGCGGTGATAGTAAATGTATGTTGTGTATTCCTCGATCTGTACTTCGAAGACTGGGAATGATGGTATGTGTTGCTTCTCACGTGCAGACATGCATGTGTGTGCTGCTTTTGTTCTCTGCTGCTGCTGAGAATAAAATTCTTGTCTTTGAGAGATCAGAGGCTATCCTTCTTTTGTTTAAGTTTTGTCTCCACTCTGTTCCCATGTGGCTGCATGCTTAGAGTAATGTAACAGGGAATTCTTGTCCCTGCTTTGAAATTGAAACATGCATGTGCTATGCTTTGTGGACATCCAATGATCTGCAGATTTTTTTTGTCTGCCTGTCTAGTTGCTGGGTACTCCCTCTATATGGGATTGTGGCCGGAGGGCCATTTTGTTGAGACCTAGGTAAAATTCTATTGGCTATAGAAATACACAAAGTTTTCTACAAGTGTCATCAATTTTCCATAATAAAAGCCTTGACCTGCGGTTTCCTTTTATTCAGCCAACCGTTAGGGCATGTGCACTGTGTGAAAAAAGGTGTGTCTAAGAGCACATTTTCCCCTTAGACCCGAGTCTAGTATAGTGGAGAGGGTGGTGCTAGCTAAGAAATTCTTAGACATATGTCTAGTACTAGACACAGGTAGCTAAGAAAAAGAGAGTGATGGATCCACATGTCAGTGTATGACTACAATATAAAAATAATATGCAAAGCTATAATTTTACTGTTAAATGGGACCCATGAAAGGGGGCTAAACGCTGGAGTCAGTTTTGATTTCTTAGACTCAAGCCTTGCTTTTCCTTAGCTATAGCTAAACGGTGTACATGCTCTTAGGGCCTTAAAATCGCATGCACTCGGAGCTTTGACGAAGTATTTTTTGCATGCAAGGAGAGTGCCATGAGGGAGAAGCAGCGTTTCGGACTTAATTTCGCACGGGAATTAAGAAAATTTAATGCTCCGGACTAATATTCTCAAAATATCTGAAAAGCCTCTCCGGCCCTATAATCCTAAACAGAGGGAGTACTTGTCTTGTTCCAGTTATTACTGAATTCATGTTATTTTTGAAGCAATTGGAGCAAACCAAAGTGCCTGTCTGGATGCTGAATACTTGTCTTGTTGCAGCAGGGCAGGGGACTCATGTTGCTCAGGTTTATACTTGTATAGTAGAAAGTGGCAATTTGATTTGGTTGAGAAGAGTGAACAGACAATTTGTTTTGGGGCATATATCTGCATGTAAGTCTGATTGAAATTTTCTCACGTCTCTGTCAATATACCGAAGTGCAGCTTCCGCTCTACTGAAAAGTCACCAAACTGGAGTCTGATTTTTTTCTGAATCCATCGAGACTTCACAAAATGTCAGCCTATCGCGAGACCTAGCGAAAATGTTTGTCTTGTTTTATGAGATGGCGGTACTATGATTTTCGTTGTCCTTGGAAGGGTAGCAGTCCAGCGTTTGTCTGATGCTTGACGTGTTGTTCTTTTTTCTCTAACATTCTTGTCGTAAGAGTTCAGAGATTTGGCTATTCTGTTTCATTTTGTCTACCTTCTTCTCCCCTGTGGCTGCACCCGCTCCTGCAAGGCTTAAAATGCAAGAGAGAATGTTTCGGCTATGAACTCTAAATATTCAGTGCCATTTTGTCTTGTAGTAAAAGCCTTGCCTGATTGCCGAAACTTCTCTTGTATCCGTGGGTACTGAACACCGAGACCGATAAGTAGGATGAGCGGACTATCACCTACCAGCCATACTCCCCCAAATTTGCAGTTCTCTTCTGCCAGAACATCCCCTGGAGAGCACTGAAACCGCCAACGATGCCCATTCATGCAAAGTACATAGCTCTAGGGAACGGATGGGGCCATGGATTCAATCAAATTATGATTTTTTCAGATTTACATTGCAGTTATATGGTGTTAGGGCATCTTTAACCGACCACCCAAAACTGGTTAGAGGGGTAAAAGTATAACCTAAATGCAATGGTAAAAAAGCCGGAGCCTTCTCTTAGCCCTTCACGTCATTTAGAGAACATAGTAAAATAAAGTTATACAATGCATCAACTCTTTACGATTAATTTGAATCAACTAATTTTAGTACCCCCTCCGGTCCATATTAATGGTCTTAACTTTATCAAGATTCATATGAATCTAGTAAAGTATTTAGACTAGATACATTCCTATCTAAACAAAGTTGATGCCATTAATATGGATCGGAGGGGGTAAGAAATTATGTTGGAAGGCATATGGTACAATGTGTCTTCTCTTATTTTATAAGAGATCATGTCTTAACTAAGGAAAGACAACCTTCTCTTTCTTAATTCTTTCTCCTCCAAGTAAGAAAAAAAACCGAATGGAAAATCTAAGGCTGATGTCACCCCATTGTACATGCCCTAACTGATCCCAAAACGGTTAGAAGAGTAAAAATTATAAGAGCCGGCTCCCAAGAACGACCGCAGAGGATTAACTATAAGCGACCTCGACCGCGCTAGAGAATAATTTCGGCCCCCTCTCGCCTCCTGCCCGATAGTTCCCGCCGTCGCCATTCCCGTCCGTCCACCTTCCTCCGGTACCGATGTCCCCGACTCCGGCTCAAATCGACGCACAACTCGCTTCTGCACCATCGTCGGCCATCCACGGTGGCTCCGACGGCTCGACGCCGCCACAATCGAGCATCTCGGACACGTCTACAGAGAGGAAGGGGTTGGGGACAAACAACATCATCCGACCCGCCGCTACGATAGTGAACGCCTCTGGCAACGCCGATAGCAAGTGTGTAGCGGCCCCGGAGATGGCTCCTCATCCTCCACTTGCTCCGGTGACTGGTAGGCGACAGAGCAAGCCGACGCTGGCGAGAAAGGCGCTCGTCGAAGTGGCGACTAGCATTACGAGGAAGAAGTCCGCGATAACGATTCCGAAGGCATACTGGCTCCACCATCTCACAAGGCCTCTTCAGCGAACCCTCCGTGAGGCCGGCCCCCTCGTGCGCCTGTCACTGCCGCCAAGAACCAACATGGCCGCCAAGTGGTCGGCGAAATGCCGACAAGGTAAAAGTTTCTTTTTTATCTTGGCCTCGTATTCGGTGATGGTTGTAGCTATTGGTGATTTTGTGAATTGTTTGTAGTGCACTGGAGTCCGAGGTGGCCAACTTCATGTCGCAATTGGACGTTATCCATGCGGCCGATAACGATGATATCCACTTTGAGAAAAAAGAGGTTGAAGAAGATATTGAGGTTGATGAGCAAGAAGAATATGAGGAGGTTGAGGTTGTGGAGGAGGAAGATGGTCGATGATCCGGTGTAGGACACTGAAGGAAGAACGAAGAGAGCAAGGTCAACAAACTATATCGAAAAATAGGACACTAAATTGTGCCATGCTTGGATGAATGTGTCACCAGATGCATCGATTGGCACCGATCAATCCTAGGGGAGGGTTTGGAGTCGGATTAATGAGTACTACAACAACACGGTCACCATTCCAAGCCACTGCACACAAGGCTCTCTTGGCAACCGTTGGGGCGCCATCCAAGAGAAATGCAACCATTGGTATTGTTGTGTTGATCAAGTGAATCTTGCACCACCAAGTGGGGTGCCCATGACCGAGCATGGCCCGATTGTAACACCCTCGGAATCGACCCTATGCAAGTTTTAGCGACTTCCGCCAAACCCGCATAGAAACGATTCAAAGGTGCCCACCAGGCACTTGCGTGCGGGTGGAAAACGAAGTAATATTATTACACAATAGTCCACGATGGAACCCACAGAACATATATATACAACAACGACTCAATGAGTCAAGAATACAGATATACAATACAAAGATCCAAATCACCTTTAAAATGATACAGTATCCGAGTACGGACAAGATGCAAATTGGGCTAAGAGCCCTAGAGAATAACCAATGGCGTCCATAACCCTGCCCAGGCCAAGCCGGAAGGGTAACCCTGCTAACGACGTCGATCTCAAAACCTGCTTAACAAAAAGGGGTGCCGACAAAGGGCGAAGAAAAAAGAGAGCGGTCAGTACTGAGGCCAGTACACGGCGAGACGAGAATTCGGCGGTCCTCGCCTACATAGGCATGGTGTATTGAAGCGGCAGCGCAACATACACTAAACATCCTATAGAGACTCAATACAACTGGCGGCTATTAGATAGGGATAAGAAAGACCTATTCGGATCCAACCTGATTCTAACACCAAACATACCCATCCTGGTATTTCCCCTCGATACCAACAGAGGAAGTCAACCGAGGAACTCACACAGTTGGCAGTTTTATTCATTTCGTTATAGTTGCGACAATTACTAGTCAGATATAGATAGCATGGGTCATCCTTATATAATAAGCAGTGGGCAGTTTTAGTTAACCATTCCATTATAGTTGTAGTACTTACTAATCAGTTACCTATAGCATGAGGCATCCCAAAACCCAGCAGTTGTTGGTACTTTTATTTAGCCATTCCTTTATAGTTGCAATACTTACTAGTCAGATACAATGGTAACAGGTGACAATCCAAAACAGCAATTGTTGGCACTTTTATTTAGCCATTCCATTATAGTGAAGCTAATTACTAGTCATTATAAAGTCAAATTTATAGCACTACTTTAGTTATAGTTGTCTACGATCGAGATACTGTGCTCCAAGTCGTCCATAGCCGCGGACACGACTTTCAGAAAGTTTTACCCTACAGGAGGCACAAATAGCAACACACGCACGATCAACCTCGAGAAAAACCAAATGAAACCCAACGAGGCATCACGACAGAGAAATTGCAAGATTCATATAAATTTCAGGGGGCCACCCCACCAAGCTACCCGCGACGAAGTTGGCCAGCTCCGAAACGGACCCAGAGGTTTGTGCCAATGGCTGTAAACGACTGGAAACCCGAAAGTGTGACTGAGCTTATCGATATCGCGGAAACATTCCACTTAACTAAACAGTACAGACGCTCCACGCGCAATCGTAAATAAAGCAGTAAAGCATGGCATAAGTACAGGATAGTAATAAAGCTCCAAACTACTTTATGGCCCCAAGAAATAAATATGACTCAAGCTCTGGCTAGGGGGATTCATGGTCCCACATGCGGATAGTGTGAATATTCAAAAAACAGGTAGCAAGTACTCGGGGTCCTACGGGACACAAGTGGATGGTTAAAAACCAAATAACATCTATTGCCCACCTGTGTCTCTGCATTATTTACCTACTTCAATTTTAGTTATTAAACGATAATTAAAGCCATGATCATCTCCAACATAAAAGCATAAGGCATTTCTCCAACAATTGTGGTACTTGACAACACGCAAAAGCACTTGAACAAGCGACTACGACACGCAAGTCCAACTATCTACCAAACAACAGATAATAGGGTGTGTCCAAGGCAATATAAGGCTGCAAGGGATATCACGGGTCCGAACACTAGATCATCGCAACACAGATAGCAATAGACCAATAGGAGGAAATAAAGACTAGAAAGGTAAAATAGGTAGAAAGGGGGAGAATTCTCGCCTGAGAAACATTGCCGAAGGTTTATCCGAAGATCGGGTCGACTCTTGCATCAACTTATCGGCCTAATCCGTGAAGAAGCAAAGCACTAGAAGAAACACCGGATGCACTATTTAATACTACGGTAAAAGATCGGGCATGATGCATGTATGATGTATGACAAGGCAAGGGTGCGATGCAATTAGGCATATGTTGTTTCACCGGTTAGATACTCTATTCATGTCTTATATCCAAGTACCCGGGATGACATTCTATTTATCAAATAAGCAGCTGTCATCACAACTTTACCCCACAAAAAATTGGATCATTCATAGCTTTAATTTTGCAACGAGTGATCTTCAACAGATGTCTATTCTTTCGTTCTGCAAACCATTCTGCTAAGAAGTACTTGGACAAGTTATTTAATGTATGATCCCAAAACTGGACAAGTACTTATCAAATTCCTTGTTCACTTACTTTTTTTCATTGTCAGTACGGAATACTTTCATGGATGAATTATATTGCGTCTTGGTCGTATTATGAAAATCAACAAAGCATTCGAACACATTATCATTGTTTCTCAACACATAAACCCAAGTGACTCAAGTACAACAGTCAATGAAGGTAACAAATGCACGGTAACCATTTAAAGCCGAAACGCCACTAGGACCCCACACATCAGAATGTATAACTTCAAGTGGTGTGTCACTTTGGTTATCATATGACACATAAGAACTCCTAGTTTATTTTCCAAATTGGCATGGGTCACATACTAGGTTTTCCTTCTTAACTTTATTATAAGATTAGGATAAAGTTGGCCCAAGATAGCAAAGATATATGCCCCAATCTGCGGTGTTGAAGTAGAAAATCCTTTAGTGGTGAAGGAGACAACAAATGGAACCGCGGGAGAAACTTACTTATCCAGGTAATACAAGCCATCACTCATACTCCCTGCCCCTAATTTTCTTCCACTTCCAAGTTCTTGAAATATGATTCTGGTTGGAAGAAAGATAGCAGCGCAGTTCAGCTCACTGGTGATTCAACTAATTGACAAAAGATTAATTGGGAACTAGGGAATATGCAACATTGATGAGAGTGTAATGTTTGGACTACATTTGACCTTTACCGACCCCGCCATACTTTGAACAGAACCATCAACAAGTGTGACATTCTGTTCTTAAAAATCAGGAGTATAGTCACATAAATCCTTATAAATCCCGCCTTATGTTTAGACGCACTAGAGTCAATTAGCCATCTTGCATTGGAGCAATTTTGTTTGTGCAAATCAGATTTACCACTTTAGCTTACTTCCTTAAATCTTTGCCATTTTCCCCATTAATCAACCATTATTTGGACCTTCATGGTGTGTAAAAAATCCCTAGAAACTTTAGAACCATATACTCTTTATATTGGTCTTCTTCCAAAGCAACTCTGACTTGTAGCAGTGACTATATTAGCTGCACTGCCATATCCACATCTATACCCATAGAAATCACCAATACTCATCTTTTTCTCCTACACCAGCACAACTTGATCCTCTCCCACTCCTACTGTCACCAACACAACCTCAAACAAATAGACTTCGTCCACACCTTGATCACTCTACAACCATGACCCAACTCCCTGCAAAAAAAATCTCCACCAACCACTTCTAGACATCTGCGTGAGCCTACAATCAATCCCCCCTTGCAAATCGCAACTAAAGAAACCGCCTATTGTTGCTTCCTCCTAGAATCGCAACTAAAGAAACTTCATCTGCCCCCTCCTGTGCTCCTTCTCCTCTCTTCTCTGCTAGAACAGAGCAGCAACTCCTTCCTCCTCCACGACAGGAAACTTTCTCAGCAACACCAAATCAACCAAGTATAGGAGCAAAGACACACTCCCCTGAACCCATCCACTGCTGGTTCCCAACCCACCGCAGCGCTGCTACTTCTCCTGGCCGGACGCCGCTGCCGAACGACACCACCGAACCTCTGATTCAGGTCAGCAACACGTCCGCCTCATCACTACCTGCCTCTTCTCCGTATCCAGATAAAGCGCTGCCAGCGCTGTCGACTCTGATACCATGATGTCGAAGTATCACCAACACGAGCAATCTGCACAGGAGGAACACAAGAAATTTCTGGAAAACTCTACCTCACGATCCATTCCTTCCCCATCAACATATACACTTCTCATTTTACACTTTAACCCCTCTTTCTTATCTATCTTGCAACTAAGCCCCTACAACAAAGTTCTTTATTTGACTAAGAGTGCAACGCCGGATTTAGACTGTTGATCGACATACGA
Source organism: Avena atlantica (assembly GCA_910589765.1). Lineage (NCBI taxonomy): Eukaryota > Viridiplantae > Streptophyta > Magnoliopsida > Poales > Poaceae > Avena > Avena atlantica. The sequence goes on from OU342738.1 coordinate 302,775,819, forward strand.
GCCACGGTCTTCAGCAACAAACGTCAACCTGTTTTGTATGCCTGCAGGAAGAGGACACCGCGGAACACATTTTAGTCCAATGTGTGACAGCTCGGGAGGTTTGGCACTACGTCAGAGAGTGGCTTACAATTGAGTTTAAGTGTGCTAGTATTTGAGGATACCCTGGAGAATGGTGGATGGAGGAGAGAGCAAGATTCAGAGAAAAAGAAAATAAGTGCTTCAACGCTCTCCGGAAAAATCGAACGGTTGGTACTTCCAGAATGTGCAGCGTCAACACAGCGATGGCCGATATCAGGCATCATTCTGGAGGAGATTAATTTGTTGAGAAGACTGAGACAAGGAGTAGCAAATAGAGTGAGAGAGTAGTCTTTTCTTTTCCTAGAGTTCCTGGCAATTGCGTGTTACACAATAAACACTCTACCTTCGATAACATTATGGTACGCAATTAACATGGGATGATACTCCCTCCGATTCATATTACTTATCATTGAAATAGATGTATCTAATCACTAAAACATGTCTAGATACGTCCAGTTTAGTGACAAGTAATATGGATCGGAGGGAGTACTAAGATTCATGGATGTACATTTGACTGTATCTTGAATTGTCTTAGATTTAGTATGCATGATAAATAAGTTTTAATTATAGGCGATTTAGAGTGGAGAAAAGAACCAAAGATTATGTGATCATTTAGTCAAAGTGTAGGTTGGGTGCATGGGCAAAATGAGACCTGGAAATAGAGAGACATGACTAGGGGATTGTGATATGTGGATCACAAATAAGAAGCTGTTGGGCTTACATATTGTGTCGGATTGTACTACACGAGACGTGTTGCACTGCATATACTAACTAGTACAGTATATACCAAGAAAAAGTAGCTGTTTCTAGGATGAATTTGACAAGAGGAATTAGAGCATCTCACCCGGGCCAAAAATCCGGACCAAATTTTGGCCGGACAGCGCAAGTTTTCGGCCTGGGTACGCCCAGTTTCCCACTCGCGTACCCAGGCCGAGTTCCCGGGTAGCCCATTTCCGCTCAAATTCGGCTCAAGTTCATCCAAATTTTGGCATAGTTCGTGATACGATGAATACAGAACACTTTAAGACCAAAGTTCGAAAAAAATTTAAACAGAGTTCGGCGTAAATGTAAACATAGTTCGGCCTGCAATAAAAGTACAACATATTTCGGCGAAGTTCGGCCAGTTCATGCTCAGCATCTACGTCGTGTTGCCTCTGCGTATCCATAGGTGCTTGACAAGATCATCCTGCAGCTGTTGATGCATCACCGGATCTCGGATCTCCTGACGCATTGCGATGAATGCAGCCCATGTTGGAGGCACCTGATGATCAGGCTCGGCAAGAGGACCCTGTCTGTAGTATGGCTCGTCCTCCTCGAGCAAACTCATTGGATCCTTTCTCTCATCCTCAATGATCATGTTGTGCAAGGTCACACAACAGTTCATACTTTCCACATCTGATCTTTCGACCAGGCATAGCAGGAAACCGGACAACTGCAAACTTCTGCTGGAGCACACCAAATGCCCGCTCCACGTCCTTCCTGCAAGCTTCCTGTTCCTTGGCAAAGTGAGAATGCTTGGGGAGCATTGGGCTTGAGATAGTCTTCACAAATGTTGGCCATCTTGGATAGATGCCATCTGCTAGATAGTATCCCTTGTTGTAGTGGTGTCCACGGATCTCAAATTCCACAGGGGGAGCGTGACCCTCAACAAGCTTGTAAAAGACAGTTGAGGAGTTGAGGACGTTGATGTCGTTGTTCGATCCTGCAATGCCAAAGAAGGAGTGCCAGATCCAAAGATCATGTGTAGCAACTGCCTCAAGTATCACAGTGCATCCTCCTTTGTGGCCTTTGTACATTCCTTGCCATTCAAATGGACAGTTCTTCCACTTCCAATGCATGCAATCTATGCTTCCAAGCATATCAGGAAATCCTCTACTTTTATTGACTGCGAGGATCCGAGCAGTGTCTTCAGCAGTGGGTGATATCAAGTACTCTTCCCCGAACACTGCAATCACTGCTCTGCAGAACCTGTACAAGCAATCAAGGGCGGTGGACTCGGCGATGCGGAGATAGTCATCGGCAGCATCAGCCGGCGGTCCATATGCAAGCAACCTCATTGCCACGGTGCACTTCTGAAGCGAGGAAAACTCAACCAAACCGGTGCAGTCCTTCTTGCAAAGGAAATATGGGTCGAACTCCCGGATGCCATGCACGATCTTGAGGAAGAGCTTCTGGCTCATCCTGAAATGGCGGCGAAACACGTCCTCTCCATGGAGTGGCTGGTCGGCGAAGTAGTCGGCGTACAACATGCAATAGTCCTCTATCCTCTGTCTTGCCTTGCACTTCATGCGACCTGGCGCAGAACCACCGCACTTCGGCTTCGCCATCTGCATGTACAGCTGGGCGAGCGATTGGAGGATCTGCAAGTGCTCTTCACCTTCGGCGACCTCGGCGCTCTCCTCATCCAGGAGTACAGCGAGCAACTCCTCGTCGTCGGAATCCATGGCGAGTATCTCGTCCTCATCAGAGTCAGTGGACAGTATCTCGTCGCCGTCGGAGTCCATGGCCGAATCCGGCCAAATGTCGAACACTTGGCGGGCATGGTGGTGGGAGAACCGAGCGAAGCAGAGCTACAGCGAGGTTAGGTCGGCGAAAGCGGCGGAGAAGGCGTGGAGGTGGGCGGCAACTACGACGAGCGTAGCTAGAGGCGTGGGCATGTCTCGGCGTGGGGGAGCTCCGCCGGCAAAGTCATGGCGACAAAGCTCTTCGCGGAAGTCTGGGCGAGTGGAGTGGGTGGGAATGGGACTGTCTCGCCGACAGAACTGGCCCACACCCTTTTTTGCGGTGTCCGGCGTCCCCAGAGCGTACCCGGGAACCTGGATTCGGCCTGGGTAGGCCGGACCAAAACACGCTGAAATCCGAACGAAAACAGGTCCCTGGGTATGCGACTAAGCCGATTTTTGGCGTCTGGACTGAATTTCGGCATCCTGAATAGACGAGTGGAGATGCTTTTAGAGAGGACGAAAGAAGAGCCAAATCGTCCTCACTTCTCAGTCTTGCCTACGCACGTTAGAACCTCTCTAAAGCTTCTGGCCGGGTGAACGTGGAAAGATGCGTGTATGTACATGGACGGATGCTCGATGGCTGCCAATCCGGCAAACTAGGATAAAATAAAAGGAAGCCATTACATTTCGTCTGTGCTGAATTATTAACTATCTGATGATGACAACAGGAGCTACAACAAGAAATCAAACATCTCACAGCCTAAATCTTCCCCTCTCACATAAGGGATTTTGGTAGGGGGTTGCGGCGCAAAGGGCCCAAGACCAGTTGCACATTTATCCGGAAAGCCACGGACGTTAAAACGAAGCTTTTTTTTATTCTGTCTGTGCTGAACTGGCAACATGAGCTACAGGACGGGAAGAAGAAGAACCAGACGTCTCAGTCTTGCTCATCCCCTCTCGTATCAAGGATTTGAATGAAGGGGACGGCCTAGTAAAGACCCCAAGAAGACCGGGGACTCCTGAATCGGCAATAGGAGCTACATGACGGGAAGAAGAACCAGCCATCTCAGTCTTGCTCATCTCCTCTCGTATCAACGATTTGAATGAAGGGGACGGCGTAGTAAAGATCCCAAGAAGACCGGAGACTCCTGAATCGGCAATAGGAGCTACATGACGGGAAGAAGAAGAACCGGACATCTCAGCCTTGCTCATCTCCTCTCGTATCAAGGATTTGAATGAAGGGGACGGCTTAGTAAAAGCCCCAACAAGGCCGGAGACTCCGACGAAGACGGCCGCCATTGAAACCTGGAGGTGCCTCTTTTTGACCCTCGTGTACTCTTCCATCACCAGTTCGTACGACCGCCAGTGAGTCTGCGCGCACGTGTGGTTGGAGAAAATTACAAAAAAGCACCACAATTGAGGCTAGGTTTTTAAAAGACTATCAAAAATTTAAAAAAATTCAGATAGCACCGTTTTTGGGGCAAGAGGTTTCAGAAAGCCCTGATCCGCCTCTGACTCGGGACTAATGACGAAACTGACAGATGGGATCCGGTTATCAGGCCGACGTGGCGTCGTTTTTTACAAGAAACACCTCCAGACTTTATAAATTCTAATCCTACGTCCTTTTTCTCTTTTTTTCAACTCCTTCTCATAAAAATTCTTTTTTATTTCTTTATTCTTTATTTTAATTAGTTCATACATCTGAGCAGAGCAGTTCATACGTCTGAGCAGAGCCGTGAGCCCGTGAGGACGGCCGAAGGCCACAGGTCAGAGCGGACGGACGGCGCGGAGCCGGCGCATGGTCAGGCGCGTGGCCGGGCACGGATGACCACGACGACAGCCAGGGCGGCCACGGCGACGGCCGGAGCGTCCGGCCGAAGGCCACAGGTCAGAGCGGACGGACGGCGCATGGTCAGGCGCGTGGCCGGGCACGGACGACCACGACGACGGCCAGGGCGGCCACGGCGACGGCCGGAGCGTCCGACCGAAGGCCACAGGTCAGAGCGGCGCCTAGGACTTCTCAGCTTCCGCCGCAGCGCCACCGCCGTCGCCTCCTTCAACCCGGCGCAGGACGACGAGCTCCTCGTCCTCGACGCCCTCCAGGCCCACGCCGCCGACCGCCTCGCCGCCCTCTCCGCGCACCAGCAGGGGCAGCCGGGCCCGGTACTCTCGCTCGCGTTCCTCTCCAAGCTCCTGGACGACGTGGTGTCCTCGGACGCGGCCTTCCGCGACGCCCTCGCCGTGGGCCCCGTCGGCGCCGCGCTCTCCAGGGTCCCCGCCGACCGCCTCGCCGCCGACCTCCTTGACCGCGCCGTCAAGGCGCTCGACGTCCTCATTCTCGTCTCCCTCGCGCTCGCCTCGCTCCGGGGATCCCACCGCGCCGCCCTCACTGCCGCCTCCTGCCTCCACGGCTCTGACAGCGCGCCGATGCTCCACCGCGCGCAGTTCGCGCGGGCGCGCCGGGCAATCGCGAAGCTGTTCCCCGACGCCGGGTCCAGGGGCGGGAGCTCAGCAGCCTCCTGGACGAGATCGCCGAGGAGGACGAGGCGGCGGCGTCCGATTTAGAACCCGAGGCCGTGGCGTCCGTCAGCGAGGAGCACGCGGGCGACGTCGTGGAGCGTGCCGAGGCGCTGGCCAGCGCGTGCAGGGCGCTCGAGGACGGCTTGGCCCCTCTCGAGCGACAGGTGCGCGCCGTGTTCCACCGCGTGGTCGCCAGCCGCGCGGAGGTCGTGCGTTGCTTCGAGCACAATGCGCGCAGCGGCAGCGTCGGGTCCGCCTCAGCCTCGCGCGGTCCATCGGCGTCAGCAACTTCTCTGCGGCCAAGATGGAGCGCCTAGTGTCCCTCGCCGCCCTGCCGCCGGCTGTCAACCAGGTGGAGCTCAACATCGGGTGCAGGCGAGAGAAATTATAAAGTCTAGGAGTGTTTCTTGTAAAAAACAACGCCACGTCAGCCTGATAACCGGGTCCCACATGTCAGTTTCGTTATTAGACCCGAGTCAGAGGCGGATCAGTGCTTTCTGAAACCTCTCACCCCAAAAATGGTGCTATCTGAATTTTTTAAATTTTTGGTGGTCTTTTGAAATTCGAGTCCCAATTGTGGTGGTTTTTTGTAATTTTCTCGTGTGGTTGATCAGGACGAGAGGATATATATAGGGTTTCAAGTGATTTCGGTTAGATCAAACCATGGGATGGGATGGGATGGGATGCGAACCTCAGGAACGTGGCTGCCGCCGCCGCTGGTGGTGGAGAAAGCGCGAGGAGCCTGTGTTGGAGCCGTGGCCACGCGGCGGCCGGCGAGGAACCCGCGGAGCAGCAGTTGCCGGAAAGCCGCCATGTCGTCTCGGTCGATCTTCTTGCTTCCTCGCGTGAGAACGTACACCACTCGATGACTTGATAGCCGCTATCGATCGCTGGGTTTGACGCCCCTGGGGACGCGCTTTATATTGGTAGCCGTCACGGGAGGCTCGGCTTGGACTTGGACTCCGACTCAAACATATCGGCCCGTATCCAGTACCTAATCGGATACGTAGTTTCGTACAACCCCGCCATGCATAGCGTGCTTGAACTTTTTTTTTCTTTGCGAGCATGAACAAGTTAAAAGGTTTGCCTAGGGATTCCAATGGGTACACATTACCCGTGTAACCGGCGGTTAAAAACCTATCAGGGGTACATGTTTTTTTACTTTTAGGTCCCTTTATTACTGTCGATAATTATTAATAAATCGGTAAAAAATTTGTATATTTTTTTTTCATGGTATGTAAATGGAAATATATTGTACCCGTCAGGTAGAGCAGGTACAGTTATGGGATCATAGAACTTATACCCATGTACCCATATACCCATCCCAAATTTAACAAATGGACCTTTGTAATATTCTAACGTAGTTAATTTTCTCCTGATCATGTATTTATAGATGCCTATGCTGAACCTCATGTAGGTCAATCTCACGGTCGCTGGTAAGTTAGTTATGATCACTTCGCCTATCGTCTCATGACTGTCGTCGTTCATACATTAATTACGTGATCCAATCTTGAATCTTGAGCGTTCAGTATCATCCTCGTATTTTTCTGCTCCGGGATTACACTCAATATATGACGTGTTGTGAACAAGAGTATTTTACCCATGGTACCCATTTGCCCTGCTGGGAGATGGGTATGAGAAAAACTTGTCTGCGTTGGCGGGTACGAGTCAATATAGAAAAAAATATCGTTGTCATGTACTCACCCTTTTGTCGTGTGTCTACTGGCTCGGAACACGGCAAAGGCAAACACTACCACGTGGAACTCAATAAGCACACGACAAAGAGCATGAACACGGCGAAATAATAAAAAAGCACACGGAAAAAAACACGGCAAATACCCAAGAACGGAACACGACAAAGAAAGGCAACATGACGAAGTCCACAAGTGCACACGACATTACCACGGCAACGAGATGGGAACCGCGGCCCCACAGGTACACTCGACGGGGAGGATCTCTGTAGACGGCGCTCCTCTTTGCCGTGTGCCCTAGGTGTCAGCCACACGGCAACGACAGCTTTGCCGTGTGTATTATGAAGTATACACGGCAAAGCCTTATTTTTTTATTTTAGTTAATTAGCAAGGATTATATTACATATATGTTAGGTAGTGTTATTTCATAGGACGATCATGAGCACACATATGAATAGGTTGTTGTGCTCTGACATCGTCCCGCTTGCATGATCGCCTTGTGAAATGGTTGTTGTTGCGTGGCCCCAAATCGTTGATCTATGTTGTAGTATGTTTCGGACAGGGTAGTCCGGTGGAGTTTTATCTTAGGTTGTGTTTTTCTAGTCAAAGGAAAGAGATAAGTGCAAGACCGACCCTCGCACAAAGAACACTAGTGCTGTAGCGGGGGGCTCAGATTAGGGTTTCTCTAGGAAAGGGGCACCAGAACGCCTCGAAAACTTGCGTGTGTCCATATCGTATGTTCACAAGTGTGGTCACATGAAAGGTTTGGAGGCGTTCTGATGCCCTGAAGCGTTTCTTCCTACGAAACCCTGATCTCTAGGCCCCAGATCGTCTACTCCCTAGATGTTCTTCTGACAGGGGTAGCCCAGTGAACTTTTCTCTTGGTTCTACTTGGTTAGGTCATAGGATAATTCCAAACCATGTTTGGGCACAAGTTGTGACAAGATCCAACCCGATTTCACCAAAATAGGGTGCCCCCCTAATAATTAAATTCTAGAACCTTTGTTTTTAGGTGACATCACATGCCTGCAAAGGGGGCCAGACTTGGCAACCAAGTTTTCAACATTTCAACATTCAACCACACTTTACACATGCTATGGTCACATGCAAGTTTTGGAAGTGCTCCGATGCCCCGAAGCACCTCTTCCTACGTAAACCTGATATTTGGGCCCCGAATCGTCTACCCCCTGATGCGGCTCAGATCACTATAGAGCTTCGTTGGGAAACCCCAAGAGGAAGGTATGATGAGCACATCAGTAAGTCTTCCCTCAGTATGAAACCAAGGTTATCGAACCAGTAGGAGGAAGGAAACGACCCCAAGGTGTTGGTAACAACTTAGAACCTACACAACATAAACTCAAGACTTTGCCCCAACGAATAGTGAGGTTGTCAATCTCACCGGTTTGCTGAAAACAAAGGATTAAACGTATGGTGTGGAAGGTAATGGTAGCTTGCAGAAAGTAAATAGTAATAGTGGATGATGTATCAATGGTAAAGATTGGACCGTGGTCCATAGTTCACTACAGGTGTTCTCTTTAAGATAAAAAAACATAACATGCTGGGTAAACAAATTACAGCGGGGCAATTGATAGGACAGAGCAAGGCATAACAATGCAATACTACACATTCATGATCCTATGAGATTTGATTGGGCATTACAACAATATACATAGACCTCCATCCAACTGCATATGTGACTAGTAATCCACCTTCAGGTTATCATCCGAACCCCCTCCAGTATTAAGTTGCAAGCAACGGATAACTGCTTTAAGCAATGTCTGTAAAATAAACAATACAATTGTTCCATGAACAAGAGATTTTTGTTTTATCCCTATTAGCAACATCACATATACAACCTTAGAGACTTCTGTCACTTCCCCAGATTCAATAGAGGCATGAACCCACTATCGAGCATAAATACTCCCTCTTGGAGTCACTAGCATCTACTTGACCAAGATAGCTACTAGAAACGGAGAGCATGCAAGATCTCAAACAACACATACATGATGGAATCAAAAAGATAGAATCATTAATCAATGTGACATAGTAATCTCAATATCCATCGGATCCCCGCAAACACAACATGCATGATTACAAATAGATGATCTTGATCATAAACAGAGCTCACAAGATCTAAACATGATAGCACAAAGGAGGAGAAACAACCATCTAGCTACTTTATGGACCCATAGTCCAAGGTGGAACTACTTACGCATCATACCGGAGGCTGGCATGGTGATGAAGAAGGCCTCCGGGATGATCTCTCCCCTCCGGCAGGGTGCCGAGAAGAGCTTCAGATTCCCCCGATCTAGGGACGATGGTGGCGGCGGATACATACTGTTTCCTGGAGATCTGATCGGGTACTTGGGGTTTTGGCATCAGGAGGATTATATAGGCGAAGAGGCGAGGCAGGAGGGCGGCCAGGGGGCCCACACTCTGCCCAGGCGTGTCCCAGGGTGGGCCCGCGCGTGGGGGGCTGTGGCCACCCTGTGGCGCCCCTCCGGTTGCCCTTCGGTCTCTGTGTTCATCTTGGTGAAATACTGACTTTGGCTTTTGTTCCGTCCAATTCCAAGAATATTTCCTCACTAGCTTTTCTGAAACCAAAAACAGCAGAAAACATGCAACTGGCACTATGGCATCTTGTTAATAGGTTAGTCTCAGAAAATGTATAAAAATAACTCAAAGTGTAGATAAAGAATAACAAAGTGGATACTAAACAAGCATGGAACATCAAAAATTATAGATACGTTTACGATGTATCAAGCATCCCCAAGCTTAACTCCTACTCGTCCTTGAGTAGGTAAGTGATAAAAATAATAATTTTTGAGGTGACATGCACCATCACAATCAAGATCAAACCATTTGCAAGCATTGAAATATGGGATCAAAGTACTCTAAACATGAGCATGAAATATGAAGTTCTAACAATAAGACATAGCAACTATGCTGCAACATGAAAGGATACAAACAAAGATTCATGAATAACAATGCATTGAAAGACGTTTTTTTGTTTCACATATAGAAAACATAGCATAGTGGCATTCAGCTCTCATGGAGTAGCAAAAAATAAATGCATAGGACACCTTCAAAGTTCATAAGGGTGAGTAGATGCAAATAGTTCAAGAACAATCAATATCAACAATATGAATCAATCAATAAGTTTTGGGACAATCCACATAGAACTAAGAATGGTAACTATGCTCTCTTAATTGGTGCCTACGGATAGAAGGTAGAGACTGAATATAAAAGTGGAAGAAAGGCCCTTCAAAGGGAAGAAGGGATTTCAAGTTCCATAAAGAGCTTCCAAAAATTATGGTACTTGTTAGCTTTCAGCTCTCATTGCCCCTATCATAAGCATCTTGAAGTGATTAAGGTTAAAGTGAACAAAATATGTAGCATATGCTTGACAAAGTATAAGTTGGCAATCTCATGTACCTTAAATACGAGGCCGCTCCTCATGCTACTCAACTTTAGTCACCGGTAAGTTCTTGTCATAGTAAGTACATGTGTATCATAGAGAACCGTCAGTGGGGTACCCCTTGCACATGATATAGGAGCTATCCCATAATAAAAATGACAAGGCAAGCATACAATGAGCATCTTAGTAATCTTCTTATTTACCATGGGAAAATGGTGCTTTTTTCTCTCTTTCCTCTTTTCTCATCTTTTTTTCTTTTTCTCAATCTCTATCTCTTTTTTTATAAGAAGAATGCTTCATAGATTTCTCACTATGGTGATGCTGCAAGTTTCCACCATGATTAGGCATGGCTTAGGCTAGCGGCCCAGGCGTTTCTCTAACACACATACATAACTCCATGGACTTACAAGCTCCCCTTTCATTTCACACTGACGACATCCATAAACAAAAGAGCATGATATCAACTGGGTACAATGTACAAGTGCAATATTGAAAGCGTTCCCCATGATAGCATGGTTCTGCTAATTCCAACGTATAAGTTCAAGCATATACAACATAGATGACACAATGGTTCATGTTTATTAGGGGCAAGAAAAATAAAGTGTGCCATCAAGTTTGTGAGAGCTTTAATCACTAAATTTCACATAACAAGTTTAATTTGGAAGATAGATAAAACAAGAATATAGTTGGAATGGTGCAACACACAATGCATAGGAATTTATAGTGGACACCTTGGAATAACTTGGTTTCTTGGGAGTTGGATGCATGAGTAGAGCTTACTCATACAAGTGGAGGCTAGCAAAAGACTGGGAGCGACCAACTAAGAGAGCAATACTTGCCATAATCATGCAGAGCGACAAAACATTACTAATCAAAGCATAAAGTGGTACCACAAGTCAAAAACTAAATGATCATAGAGGCTATGGTGACTGGTTCATAGTCATAACATGGTGTGAGCATGTGCCAAGTCAACCCAAACAAAGCATCAAAGGAGAATACCACAATACTATGCTTTTGTATACTAAAACAATGCATGATTCTTTCAAGGCACATTAAGCAATCCTAATTGTTTGGAACAAGTCATGCTACAACAATAATCACTAAGCATAAGGTCAAAAAAACATCTAGCATGACATGATAGAGTCTAAGTCACAGTCAAAGCAAGCTCCTCTTGTACTACTAAAGCAAGAACTTCCTACTCCTTTCCAACACCAATCAACTTATTTGAAACAACACAGCGAAAACAGGGGTCCAACTACTTTATTCAAGCAAACTAAGCAAATGAAAACCAAAAACGAAAACTAATATGCTCCAAGAACAACACAATAGTGGATGGAACAATAAAAACGAAGTGTCTAGAAAGACCTGAGATTTTTATTGATGAAGAAGGGGATGCCTTGGGCATCCCCAAGCTTTGAAGCTTGTACCTGTTGAATATTTCTTGGGTTGAAACGGGTTGGCATCCCCAAGCTTGATCTTTTGTCCATTCTTCATCTCATTACATTATTCTTTCTCTACACCTGAAAATTTTCCTTCATACAAAACTTCACACAATCTTCATTAGCAACATTAGTGCATTCAAAAGATAATAGACCTTTGGGGTTTAGTTTCAAAAAAGCAAAACCTTCATGAAAGACACAAGCTACTGTAGAAATTCCCTCAAAAAGCTCAATTTCCCAAAAAGAACCCAAAAAGGAATCAATAAGAAGAAAATGCAAATAATGGCAGAAATCTGTCAAAACAGACCAGCAGGTGAAAACCATTTTTTCGAAGACCTTCTGTTGCTCAAATCAAAAAGTGTTGAACTAAAGCTAACAACCTCGGGGATTTATTCAGAAAATTACAGCTCATTCCGACTTACAGAGATTTTACACGAATTTTTACAATGGAGCACAAAAATCTGTTTCGAGACAGCAACTCCCCAAATCTTACTTCCCTCTCATTAGAGGTTATTCTTGGAACAAAAATCAAAAAAAAATACAAGGAGAGGTTATTACAGAAGTAATAACTTCCAAGAGTCAAGAAAACTATTGGGTTATGTCCCAAGAAGTGATTTTCTTTAACGCATTTAAGTTAGGCATAGAAAGGTGCTCACATAAGAAATATGAATTGAAGTGAAAGAGAGCATCAAGAAGCAAATTCAAAACACATTTAAGTCTAACCCACTTCCTATGCTTAGGAGTCTTGTAAGAAAATAAATCAAAGAAGCAGATAGTAACAAGAATGGGTAGATAAAACAAGAGCAACTTCAAAACTTTCAGCATGTTACTATCTGGAAGCTCAAACTGGAAGGTCATTTTATCTAAACAATATTTTCCTCTCTCATAATAATTTTCAGTAGACTCATGAATAAACTCAACAATATAACTATCACATAAAGCATGTTTTTCATGATCTATAAACACATAATTTCTATCAAGCTCAAAAGTAGTGGGATTAAAACCTTCAAACCCACTTTTAACACTTTTATAACAAGACTAATCATTCAATATAGGACCATCATCTAGAGCTTTATCATAAACATTTTCTAAGCAAAAATCTTTAGTACCATGCATTTCAAAGTTAGGCACAAATATAGGATTATCATAGATAACAGAAGCATAACTATTATCACAAGTTTTACCCATAGCAGATATTTCAAAAGAATCCACAAGAACATAACATTCATCCTCCTTTGGTAAGCATGGGGGACAATCAAATTATGTAAGGGATAAAGAGTTACTCTCATTTGAAGGTAGGCATGGGTAGCTAATCCATTCTTCCTCCGTTTGTTCATCACTCTCCTCCTCTTTTTCATCTAATGAGCTTCCAGTTTCAGCAATTTCTTCTTCCATAGGATCCTGCAAGGCATTAGTCTCTTCCGTTTGTGGAAAACATCTATTAAAATATTCAAGATATAACCATTTTCTTCCTTGTAATTATCAAAGCAAAAAGTATATCATAAACCTCATATTCATAAGGTGAATCATCAATATTTTCAAGCAAACTAGCAAGTACAAATGCACCCTTGAAAGCAATAAATTCTTCAATTTGTTCCACATCATTAAAGTCGTAATTTCCTTTAACATAAGAATATTTGGTAACATTTATCATTATACTCACATTGAAAAGGTAGGTGTTTATACCTCCTACAACAACAAGATTTATCAAAGCAATAAGTAACATTATAAGTAGAGCACATGTCTCTAGCAATAGTATTCAATTTATCAATTTGTTCCCATAAGTGTTTCCCTTCTTGTGACAAACGGTGTTCCTTATAATAATACATTTGTTCTTCCGTGAACCCACCTTGCCAATAAGAACTAGTTTCAAAGAAACCATCCATTGATAGAAAGCATGAAAAAGCAAGGGAATAACAGACCAGCAACTAGAGTTGGAACTAATTTTTTTTTGTTTTAAGAGAAAGCAAACCAAACGAAACAATTTTTTTGTGAATTTTGATAAAAATAAGCAAACAAAAGAAGGAAAAAGAAACTAAGCAAAACAGAAACAAACCAAAGAGAAAGGTTGTGAAGGACTCCCCTTGTGAAGCCGTCCTTAGCCTCCCCGGCAACGGCTCCAGAAAAAGGCTTGATGCGGCTCAGATCACTATAGATCTTCGTTGGGAGACCCCAAGAGGAAGGTATGATGAGTACAACATCAAGTTTTCCCCTCGGTAAGAAACCAAGGTTATCAAACCAGTAGGAGGAAGGAAAAAGACTCAAAGGTGTTGCTAGCAACTTGAAACCTGCAGATCACAAACTCAAGACTTTGCCCCAACGAACAGTGAGGTTGTCAATCTCACCGGTTTGCTGAAAACAAAGGATTAGCTGTATGGTGTGGAAGGTAATGGTGGATTGCAGAAAGTAAACAGTTACAGTGGAAGATGTATCAATGGTAAAGATTGGACCGGGGTCCATAGTTCACTAGAGGTGTTCTCCTTAAGATAAACAACATAACATGCTAGGTAAACAAATTAGAGCGGGGCAATTGACATGACAGAGCAAGGAATAACAATGCAATACTAGACATTCATGATCCTATGAGATTTGATTGGGCATTACAACAATATACATAGACCGCCATCCAACTGCATCTATGACTAGTAATCCACCTTCAGGTTATCATCCGAACCCCCTCCAGTATTAAGTTGCAAACAACGGATAACTGTTTTAAGCAAGGTGTGTAAAGTAAACAATCCACTTGTTCCATGAACAAGAGATCGTTGTTTTCTTCCTAGTAGCAACAACACATCTACAACCTTAGAGATTTTTGTCACTTCCCAGATTAAATAGAGGCATGAACCCACTATCGAGCATAAATACTCCCTTTTGGAGTCACTAGCATCTACTTGGCCAAGATAACTACTAGAAACAAAGAGCATGCAAGATCACAAACAACACATACATGATAGAATCAATAAGATAGAATCATTAACCAATCTGACATACTAATCTCAATATCCATCGGTTCCCCCCAAACACAACATGCATGATTACAAATAGATGATCTTGATCATAAACGGATCTCACAAGATCTAAACATGGTAGCACAAAGGAGGAGAAACAATCATCTAGCTACTACATGGACCCGTAGTCCAAGGCGGAACTACTCACGCTTCATACCGGAGGCTGGCATGGTGATGAAGAAGGCCTCCGGGATGATCTCTTCCCTCCGACAGGGTGTCGAGAGGAGCTTCAGATCCCCCGATCTAGGGATGATGGTGGCGGCGTCTACAGACTGTTACGTGGAAGATTGATCGGGTACTTAGGGTTTTGGTATCGAGGGCTTCTTATAGGCGAAGTGGGAGGCCGAGGGGGTGCCCGAGACGGCTTCCCCCCGCCCCCAGGCGCGGGCCATGCCTGGCCGCGCGATCAGGGGGTGTCGTCCCCTCGAGACCCTCCTCCGTCTCGTCTTCTAGATCTGTGTTCCCCACGGTAAAATATTGACTTTGGATTTTGTCCCGTCCAATTCCTAGAATATTGATTTTCTAACATTTCTGGAACTAAAAACAACAGAAAACATGCAAATGGCACTGTGACATCTTGTTAGTAGGTTAGTCCCAAAAACATATAAAAATACCTTAAAGTGTAGACAAAGCAAAGCAAAGTAGATACTAAACAAGCATGGAACATAAAAAATTATAGATACATTTACGACGTATCAGTTGCCGTGTGTCACTGGTGTTATTAGAGACAGTTCTTATAGACGCTGTTTGAGTATGACTATTAGTCGCGCTTAGGAGTAATGCCCGTCTGAGGGAGTATCGCCAGCGCCGACAAATTTGCACGGCGGTGTCCACTTCTCCGCCGTCAAGGACGCTGTGACGTTGATAGTTTAGAAGTATATATAGCTCATACCCCATAATATATAGTAGCAATTGAAAATTTAATCAGAGCTAATAATTAAACCGATCTCTATGATAAGTATAAGCAAAGCAGTTCAAAAGTACTCTAGAACAAGCACAAAATCACCTCGACATATATACAACAAAGTTTGATGAATGAAGATGCAATATCTAGAATGACGGATCATCGTCGACTTCATTGTCACTGACTTCATGGTCAACAGGAGGTTGTGTCGATATTGGATCTTCTGCATCATCATCACTAGGAGAAAATACAACATATTCATTAGAAATATCACTCCCCTTCTCCTCGGACCCGGCTGGAGTTAGTATATCAATTTTGTTGTGCCTGATTAATGCTTTCAGCATCCCGTTGTTCTCTTTCAGTCTAGCACGATCCCTATGACGCTTTTCCTGATCTTCCATGTAGATGGCATGCCACGTTCTTAGCCCTTTAATGAGCCATTCTTGCATCCTATTGTTCTCGTAGGTAGATGATCCAGGAATATCCAGATACTCCACATCTCTCGGAGCCCTGTTCCGTTGTGATTTCTTGGCCACGCCTTGGATATGATTGTCAAGGGGGGGGGTTCTATCAATACAATGCTTCATGTAACATATGCCAGAGTTGTACTGTGCTTTGGTGACATGCTGAATGAATGCATGAATGCCTAGAGCATACACTAGTGACCTCCGACGATCAACCATGTTACTCCCAATCTCTTGATACAAGAGATCCATAACATCAATATTTCCTTCCTTTGTAGGATAAACCAGAAGAGGTTTTTTGCATATCCATGTATGCTAGAGGAGTATCCTGACTTTGGGAACAAGATCCACCGAAAAAGCATGTGCAATGTGTCAAAGAAGGGCAAGAGGCCACAATTCTCCCATGCACAACAGCATTACCCTTAGGATGGGAAGCTGGATGATAGCAACCATTCAGTTCGTTGGGCTTCTTTGTGAAATCATCATGGATACAGATGAAATTAGTATCATATGGATCAACCATATTAATTCCAAGAGATATAGCAAATTCACTAAGTGGGGCATGATATTTTTTGTCATCGGTCATCCACAAAAAATGACTAGAATCATCCTTCTCAAGAAAGAGGGTACAATATAATTGTATAACCAGTTTTTCATTGTAGTGACGCCTGAACTCCATGATCTTCACTAAGCCTAGGCGATCACAT
Organism: Avena atlantica; assembly: GCA_910589765.1. Taxonomy (NCBI): domain Eukaryota; kingdom Viridiplantae; phylum Streptophyta; class Magnoliopsida; order Poales; family Poaceae; genus Avena; species Avena atlantica. The sequence continues at coordinate 302,792,492 of OU342738.1, forward strand.
GTTTCAAATATGTTGAAAAATCTTTCCTTGTTTTTCTTGATGTGCTCAAAGTCGATTGCCCTTTGAGGAGAAACCTTAGTTTTATGTTGGAGAATCATCTCAAAGACCTTTTACTGATTAATGTGCAGAACCATTTGGCGATACCTTTATCTCTCTTAGCGTCATACTGATTTTCATCCCAACGAAGAGCTTCATGCTGGCGTTTCGGCAATTTCATCAAGCTTCTACTTTTTTAGGCAATGCTACTTTGGGAGCTACGATTATGACCTTCTTTGGGATGGGGTTTGATGAGCTGCCAGCCATATCAGTTGCATCTCTCTTAGCAACAGTTCTTTTAGGATTTGTCCTCCTATTCACCTCAGTCGTTACAACCACGTGCATATTCCCTTTCTTATTTGCAACCTCATGCCTTTTCACTTTAATCTTCGCAACCTCATGCTCACTTGAACCTATCATATAAGATAAAAATTATAGGAAATATGAACTCTAGGAAAAATGAACAGATATGTTATGTATAATTTATTCAAGTGTGAGTTGGATAAATATATTAAGATGCTACAACCACTATATTTGAAGGTAAAGAGTCCCCCACAAAGAGCAATAACTGACTGTCGTAACTCTGACAAAACTGAATCATAATAAACAGCTAACTGGTGAAACAGAATCCTGCGCTGAATTAGTACGTGATCTACTAGCTCTACAAGGGATTTCATCACGAGATATATTGGTACTATGAGAGGGATTTCAAGAATTCGATCAACGAAGTTTGTACCTGATTCATCCGACGACATCTCAGTTCAATGAGATTGCTACCGCGCTTCCGACAAGGTAGTGGCAGGGAGGCGTGGGCTAGCAAGGAGGGCAGTGGAGGCGTGGGCTAGAAAGGAGAGGGGTTGTGGCAACGTCGCGGTCACACGAGCGGTGAAGACATTGGGATAGGGTTTGAGTGCCGATAGCCGGTGGGATAGGGTTTGAGTGGCAGCAATCGGTGGGATAGGGTTTTGATTGGCATCATACAACGGGATAGGAAATATTAACAGATTTGTTCCCTAAAGAACAGGTAGGCAGTGAGTGATGATAGTCCAAGGGATATCCAATGCATGAGATAAATACGAAGTTGGTTCCAATCCGGAGTGTCTGGATAAATCCGGAGGCCCAAATTTAGTTTTATTAGTATTTTTCAATAAATGTTTGTCTAGACATGGGAATTGTAATCATATAACTTAACATACCACGTAATGTTGAAAATGTGATTTTTCAGAATATGAAAAAAAATCCTATTTTTTTCATGGAACTTGCCATTTGTTCATTTCTATTTTTAATGAAGTCTACAAATACTCAAATAATTATGAACCTTGCCATTTCTTAATTTTGTGGTACCTAGATTGCATGGTAAAAATATTAGTCAATTCTAAAACACTTGCACCGATGTTGCTTTGTAACAAGTACATCAACAACACAAGTATCATACCTACTAGGGTGAATGATGGCTGTGAAATATAGCCATCCACACTCACATTTAATCTGGATATTATTCATACTTTTGATAAAATATCTCTCTAAGCCCTACCACTAATGCCTAAAGATCAAAGGGGTATGCAATCCTTTCTTGCTATTTTTTCCTACACGGATAATGGCGTATAATGATGGGAATCACAACATTAAAGTCAAAGATACGAGATTTCCAACACATAAAAGAAACCAGGAGCCGTGAAGTGGATCCAGTGCCCTTAACGACCAACTATACGGAAATAAAATTCCCGCCATATAGTTCCTGCCGTATAGTTGGCACCGACATCGCCTGGTCAAACAGAACAACTTTTGTGAAGGGACCCTATATAAAGAGGCTTTGGGCGACAACAAAACTCTCTCTCGATCTCTTTTTTTTCAACCACAACTCTCCCTGCCACCAGAAACCACCACGCTGGAGGAATAGATCTAGATCTAATCTCCAAACCCTTCTTCACCACCATAGCCATAATTTTCCACTTGTAATAGTAGATATCTTCTCCAATTGGCGACATTGTAATACTATTTGCTATCAATCTTATGATCTCTATTACAATGTTTATGATTGTTGATTTCATCTCTGTGTGTGAGTAATTCTCCTTGGGCTAAGGGCTTCGGCCTAGCCATGTAGCTTTTTGTGCATGTTATTTATCACAGATGGGATCATGTATTAGTTTGTATGACATGATGATTATTGTACCCTCTCTTGCCTCAATCTAAGGACTTGTCAGGTATCCAAGACCCCAAGGATTGATCCAAGTATAGGGAGTGTGAGTGATGACTGATCTGCAGGTTGGGAACCCCAGTGACAAAAGGGGTAGTACAGCTGTATATGAGGGATTTACTTGGGATTAACGGTGACATCACTATGCATATCATTAGTTCTCTTTCTTCTATGGATGAGACTAGTAGGTTATTTCTATAAGCGATTGCGGAGGCGATAGCAATTATGGATGCGCTGCCCACATATAATTATCTTGCTCTAACAATTACATGCAAACTTTATTATTATCTTTTATTCCCATCAGATGTTTTGCACAACTACTAGTGAAACCGAAAGCCCCAGGCCCTCTCTCTCCCCATCGTCAACAACAACAAAAAGATCGCAAACTCTTGGTCCGGTGAAAACACAAAAGGAATTCTAAAACTCTCGAAGGTCCATTTAAGTAACTTCACTTTGCTTTCTGCTTCCCGAGGATTTGATAAACCTAGGTCTACTAGGGAAAAAGAACTATACTACATATGTAATCCAGATCGAATGTATCAACCTTTTTTCTAGCACCGTTGTCGGGGAAGAAATAGCTACCCTGGTGAGGTTAGTAGGAACCTTGCTAGTTTTAATTCTTGTTTTTAATTTTGTTAGTTTTCTCTCAGTCTTTATTTGAAAAACCAAAAAAATAGTTAGTATTTTAATTCTTGTTTTTACCAATGTTGAGGATATCGTTTATCGTTAACTTCTCGGTCAGCCTGAAATTAGTGATATTTGGGTGTATCAGCCGATTTATCGGGCGATAAATCGATTTATCAGGGGATAAATTGATTAATCGGCTTATCGGTCACCCAATGATAAGAGATAAATCGGACGATAAATTGGCATATCGGACGATTTTTTGAATAGTGGTTTTTACCTTCATTAATATTTGTTTAAGAAAATCCAAAAACATAGGAAATATGGCTGAAAATAAGCTAGGGGAGTTTGCAACTCCCAACAATGATTATTTGCGTACTCCTATTGCTCCGCCAGCAATTACTGCTGAAGATTATGAAGCCCCACTATTTAAGTTTGGTTCAACAGAATCAATTTGGAGGCTCTGTTGTTGAAGATGCAGGTATGCACTTAAATACTTTTACTAAAATATGAGATATGATGTGCATTAAAGATGTTTACCCTGATGCGCTCATGTTGCGCTTATTTCCTTTCTCTCTTAGAGGAAGAGCAAAAGAATGGTTTCTATATTTGCCTAAAAATACTATTGCATCATGGCTGGAATGTACTTCTTTATTTATGACTAAATTCTTTCCACCTGCAAAGACTATGCAACTAAGATCTAATATTACTGGTTTTAGACAGGAAGAGCCTGAGCCACTAGCGCTTGCATGGGACAGAATGAAAGAATGCATGAGAAACTATCCAAGTCATGGGATGGAAGATTGGTTAATTCTCCATTTATTATATAATGCTCTCAACCCTGTGTATAAGTCCATGCTTGATACTGCAGATGGAGGAACATTTATGGGCAAGAAAATTACCAAAGCAAAGCAGATGCTAGACAATATGCAAGACAACCATGCCCAATGGCATGTGGAAAGATCAAACATGAAGAAGGTGAACTTCGTCACAACTTAAGAAAATGAAGAACTCAATCCTAAGTTGGATGAGCTCATATTAGCCTTCAAAGGTAAGGAAACCCAGGTAAGAGCTACTCCCAAACCAACTATTGAAGAAATAGACTTCATAGCTCGTAATGATTATAACCCTGCTTGGAAGAAGAATTATAATCCAAATTTTCAAAAACACTATTCTAGTCCTGAAGGTGATGCGTGTTGATGCCCCGTTGGGAAACCCCAAGAGCAAGGTATGATGCAGCACAGCAGCAAGTTTACCCTCAGTAAGAAACCGAGGTCATAGAATCAGTAGGAAGAAGGAAACACCTCAAAGGTGTTGCAAGCAACGTGGAAACCTGCACAACACAAACTCAAGACTTTGCCCAAAATCACAGTGTGGTTGTCAATCTCACCGGTTGCTGTAACAGAGGATTAACTCTATGATGTGGAAGGTGATGATGGTTTGCAGCAAGTAAATAGTAAGAGTGGAAGATGTATCAATGGTAAAGATTGGACCAGGGTCCATAGTTCACTAGAGGTGTTATCCTTAGATAAACAAACATGGCATGCAGGGTGAACAAATTACAGCAGGGCAATTGACACGACTGATCAAGACATAACAATGCAATACTAGACAAAAAAATCCCATGAGATTCGATTGGGCAATACAACAATATACATAGACCGCCATCCAACTGCATCTATGACTAGAGTCCACATTCAGGTTATCATCCGAACCCCCTCCAATATTAAGTTGCAAGCAACAGATATCTGCTTTAGGCAAAGTGTGTAAGGTAAACAATCCACTTGTTCCATGAACAAGAGACCGTTGTTTTCTCCCTAGTGGCAACAACACATCTACAACCGAAGAGAAATCTGTCACTTCCCTTGGAAACTAGAGACATGAATCCACTATCGAGCATAAATACCCCCTCTTGGAGTCACTAGCAACTACTTGGCCAAGATATCTACTAACAACGGAGAGCATGCATGATCACAAACAACACAGACATGATAGAATTAATAAGACAAAACCATTAATCAATCTGACATAGTAATCTCAAAATCCATTGGATCCTCGCAAACACAACATGCATGATTACAAATAGATTAGATCTTCATCATGAACGGAGCTCACAAGATCTATACATGAAAGCACAAAGGAGGAGATACAACCATCTAGCTACTACATGGACCCGTAGTCCAAGGTGGAACTACTCACGCTTCATACCAGAGGCTGGCATGATGAAGAAGAAGGCCTCCGGGATGATCTCCCCTCCGGCAGGGTGCCAGGAAGAGCTTTGGATCCCCCGATCTAGGGACGATGGTGGCGGCGGCTACAGACGGTTTTGTGGAATTTTGATTGGGTACCTAGGGTTTCTGCATTGGGGGCTTCTTATAGGCGAAGAGGCAAGGCAGGGGGGCACCAGGGCGGATGCACCCCCCAGGCGCGGGGTGGGCCCACCCGCACGGCCACGAGGTGTGGCCGCCTGGTGGGTTCCCTCCGTCTCGTACTCCCGCTTCGTGTTCCCCACGGTAAAATATTGACTTTGGATTTTGTCCCGTCCAATTCTGAGAATATTGATTTTCTGCCTTTCTGGAACCAAAAACAGAAGAAAACAGGCAACTGGCACTATGGCAACTTGTTAATAGGTTAGTACTAGAAAACATGTAAAAATCACCTCAAAGTGTAGACAAAGCAAAGCAAAGTAGATACCAAACAAGCATGGAGCATCAAAAATATAGATACGTTTCCGACGTATCAAGCATCCCCAAGCTTAACTCCTGCTCGTCCTCAAGTAGGTAAGTGATAAAAAATAATTTTTGAGGTGACATGCACCATCAAAACCAAGATCAAACCATTTGCAAGCATTGAAAGTCTGGGATCAAAGAACTCTAAACATGTGCATGAAAGATGGAGTTCTAACAATAAGACAAAGTAACTATTCATGCAACATGAAAGGCTACAAACAAAGATCATGAATAACATGCATTGAAAAACGTTTGTTTGTTTCACATACAGAAAACATGGCATAGTGGCATTCAGCTTGTCCCTCATAGAGTAGTAAATAGATGCATAGGACACCTTCAAAGTTCATAAGAGTGACTAGATACAAGTAGCACAAGAACAAGCAATATACACAATATGCATTAATCAATAAGTTTTGGGACACTGCACATAGAACTAAGAATGACAACTATGCTCTCTTAATGGTGCCTAACGGTAGAAGGTGGAGACTCAATATAAAAGTGGAAGAAATACCCTTCATAAAGGGAAGCAGGGATTTCAAGTTTCAAAAAGAGCTTCCAAAAATTATGGTACTTGTTAGCTTTCAGCCCTCATTGCCCCTATCATAAGCATCTTGAATTTATTAAGGTTAAAGTGAACAAAGATGGAGTATATGCTTGACGAAGTATAAGTTGGCAATCTCAAGTCCCCATGACAGCATGGTTCTGCTAATTCCAACGTATAAGTGCAAGCATATAAAACTTAGATGACACAGTGGTTCAAGTTTATTAGGGGCAAGGAATATAAAGTGTGCCATCAAGTTCGTGAGGGCTTTAATCACTAAGTTTTCACATAACAAAATACTTTTTAATTGGAAGATAGCTGAAAACAAGAATATACTTGGAATGGTGTAACACACCATGCATAGGAGTTTATAGTGGACACTTTGGAATAACTTGGTTTCTTGGGAGTTGGAAGCATGAGTAGAGCTTACTCATACAAGTGGAGGCTAGCAAAAGACTGGGAGCAACCAACTAAGAGAGCAATAATGGCCATAATCATGCAGAGCGATAAAACATTACTAACCAAAGCATAGAGTGGTACTACAAGTCAAAGACTAAATGATCATAGAGGCTATGGTGACTTGTTCATAGTCATAACATGGTGTGAGCATGTGCCAAGTCAACCCAAACAAATCATCAAAGGAGAACACCACAATACTATGCTTTTGTATGCTAAAACAATGCATAATTCTTTCAAGGCACACTAAGCAATCCCAATTTTTTGAAACAAGACATGCTACATCAATAATCACTAAGCATAAGGTCAAAACAACACCTAGCATGTCATGCTAAAGTCTAAGTCACAATCAATGCAAGCTCCTCTTGCACTTTCAAGCAAGAACTTTCTACTCCTTTCCAACACCAATCGACTTAATTGAAACAACATAGCGAGAACGGGGGTCCAAACTACTTTATTCAAGCAAACTAAACAAAATAAGCAAACCAAATGAAAACTAAGACGCTCCAAGAACAACACAACAGTGCATGAAACAATAAAAACGAAGTGTCTAGAAAGACCTGAGCTTTTTATTGATGAAGAAGGGGATGCATTGGGCATCCCCAAGCTTTGACGCTTGTACCTCTTGGATATTTCTTGGGGTGACACCGGGGTGGCATACCCAAGCTTGTGCTTTTTTCCATTCTTCATCTCATTACATCATTCTTTCTTTACACCTGAAAATTTTCCTTCAGACAAAACTCCACACAATCTTCATTAGCAACATTAGGGTATTCAAAAGATAGTAGACACTTGGGTTTAGCTTTAGAATAGCAAAACTTTCACTAAAAACACAAGATACTGTAGCAACTCCTTCAAAAAGCTCAATTCCCAAAAAGAGAACTAAAAAAGGAATCAATAAGAAGCAAATGCAAATAATGGCAGAAATCTATCAAAACAGACTAGCAGGTAGAAACTGATTTTTTTAGAAAATCTTCTGTTGCTCAAATTAAAAATTGTTGAACTAACGAAAGTTATCTAACATACTGGGGGATTTATTCGTAAATGTTCAGCTCAATCCGACTTATAGAGACTCCTCACGGATTTTTATGGTTAAGGTCAGAAATCTATTTTGGGAGAGCAACTCCCCAAATCTTACCCCCCTCTCATTAGAGGTCATTCTTGGCAGAAAAAAGCAAACAAAAAGGAAAAGGAGAGGTCATTACTGAAGTAATAACTTCAAAGACTCAAGGAAACTCTTGGGTTATCTCCCAACAAGTACTTTTCTTTAACACCTTTAAGTTAGGCACAAGAAGCAAGACATCAAGTATTTTCAAATGAAGAAGCATTAACATCAAACCTTGCTTTCAAAGGAGGAGAAAAAAGAAAATTCTCTCTCCTCATAGGGAAGTGTTCAATACCTTTCTTGAATAGAAATTGATATTTAATGGTGCCTTCTTTCATATCAATGATGGCACCAACAGTTCTAAGAAAAGGTCTTCCCAAAGTAATAGGACAAGAAGCATTGTATTCAACATCCAAAACATAAAAATCAACAGGGACATAAGCATTGTTAACCATAATGAGAACATAATTAATACTCCCCATGAGTTTCTTCTTAGCATTATCATCAAGTGGGACATCAAAATAACAATATTCCAAAGGTGGCAAATCAAGCATTTCATAAATCTTCCTAGGCATAATAGAGACACTAGAACCAAGATCACATGAAGCTTTGAGATCAAAGTTATTCACTTGCATATTAATAATGGGTTCCCAACTATATTATACTTTCCTAGGAATAGAAGCTTTGTATTTTAACTTCTCTTCCTTAATCTTAACAAGAGCATATGTAATGTGTTTGGTGAAAGCAACATGCATATCACTAGCATTAGGACTTCTAGCAAGTTTTTGCGGGAACAAAATCACTTCAGAAATATTGCAACCATCTATATCAAAATCAAACTTAGCATCACTAGCAGTAGACTCATTAGGCTTAGGCATTGTAGGAGGAGGAATAGGGACTTCTTGTGGTTTAGTGGTATCCATTCTAGTGACGGTGCACACACTATTGTTTCTATCAATTTCAGCTTCCCTTTCCCACTTAACATGAAGTTGGGCTAACAGTCTAACATTTTCATCAATAGTAACTTGTATGGCATGAGTGGCAGCAAAGGTACTTTCCATGGTTTCAGGTTTAGCAGCCATTTTATTAATCAAGGAGGACTGTGCTTCAGACAAAGAGGAAATATTTTTCTCAATAGTTAAAAGCTTTTCCTCCACGGTCTTGTTGAAAGCGGTTTGTTTACTAATAAATTCTTTGAGCATGACTTCAAGTTCAGAGAGGCACTTCTAGCATTGTTGTAGGAGTTTCCATAGGAATTGCCATTATTAGGAGGATAGGGCCTAAAATTGTTTTTACCACCAAAATTATTCCTATAGGCATTGTTGTTGAAATTGTTGTTTCTAATGAAGTTCACATCAACTTGCTCTTATTGAGCAACCAAATAGGCTAAGGGAACATTATTTGGATCTAAAGGAGCTTTCCCATTAACAAGCATAGCCATAATAACATCAATCTTATCACTCAATGAGGAGGTTTTTTCAACAGAATTTACCTTCTTACCATGTGGAGCTCTCTCAGTGTGCCATTCAGAGTAATTAACCATCATATTATCAAGGAGTTTTGTTGCAGCACCCAAAGTGATGCCCATAAAGGTACCTCCAGCATCTGAATCCAACAGGTTTCTTAAAGAGAAGTTCAAACCTGCATAAAAAGTCTGGATGATCATCCAAGCAGTGAGTCCATGAATGGGACAATTCTTAACCAAATATTTCATTCTTTCCCAAGATTGAGCAACATGTTCATTATCCAGTTGTTTAAATTTCATAATGTCACTTCTCATAGATATAATCTTAGCAGGAGGGTAGTACTTTCCAATAAAAGCATCCTTGCACTTAATCCAAGAATCAATACTATTTCTAGGCAAGGATAGCGACCATTCTTTAGCTTTTCCTCTCAAGGAGAAAGGAAACAACTTGAGCTTAATAATATCTCTATCTACATACTTATACTTTTGCATCTCACAAAATCCAACAAAGCTATTGAGATGGGCAGCAGCATCATCGGAACTAGCACCAAAAAATTGCTCTCACATCACAAGATTCAACAAAGCAGGCTTAATTTCATAAAAGGTAGCATCAGGAGCGGGTGGAGCAATAGGAGTGCTAAGGAAATCATTGTTGTTTGTTCTAGTGAAGTCACACAACTTGGTGTTCTCAGCAGAGTTCATTTTGGCAAAAGTGGGGCAAGCCAAAACAGCAGCAGCAGCTAGAGCAGGAACTAATTTTTTTGTGTTTTTGATAAGAGAAAGCAAACCAAACTAAACTATTTTTTGAGTTTTTTATAAAAAGAGGCAAACAAAACCAAGCAAAATAAACTAAGCAAACTAAAAACAAAGTAAAGAGAAAGGTTGAGGAGGACTCCCCTTGTGAATACGTCCTTAGCCTCCCCAGCAACAGCGCCAGAAAGTCTTGATGCGTGTTGATGCCCCGTTAGGAAACCCCAGGAGCAAGGTATGATGCAGCACATCAGCAAGTTTTCCCTCAGTAAGAAACCAAGGTTATCAAACCAGTAGGAGGAAGGAAACGCCTCAAAGGTGTTGCAAGCAACGTGGAAACCTACACGGCACAAACTCAAGACTTTGCCCCAACTAACAGTGAGGTTGTCAATCTCACCGGTTGCTGTAACAAAGGATTAACTATATGGTGTGGAAGGTGATGATGGTTTGCAGCAAGTAAACAGTAACAGTGGAAGATGTATCAATGGTAAAGATTGGACCGGGGTCCATAGTTCACTAGAGGTGTTCTCCTTAGATAAACAAACATGGCATGCAGGGTAAACAAATTACAGCAGGGCAATTGACAGGACTGAGCAAGGCATAACAATGCAATACTAGATAAAAAGATCCTATGGGATTTGATTGGGCAATACAACAATATACATAGACTGCCATCCAACTGCATCTATGACTAGAATTCCACCTTCAGGTTATCATCCGAACCCCCTCCAGTATTAAGTTGCGAGCAACAGACAACTGCTTTAAGCAAAGTGTGTAAGGTAAACAATCCACTTGTTCCATGAACAAGATACCGTTGTTTTCTCCCTAGTGGCAACAACACATCTACAACTGAAGAGATTTATGTCAGTTCCCTTGGAAACTAGAGGCATGAACCCACTATCGAGCATAAATACCCCCTCTTGGAGTCACTAGCAACTACTTGGCCAAGATAGCTACTAACAACGGAGAGCATGCAAGATCACAAACAACACAGACATGATAGAATTAATAAGACAAAACCATTAATCAATCTGACATAGTAATCTCAAAATCCATCGGATCCCCGCAAACACAACATGCATGACTACAAATAGATTAGATCTTGATCATGAAAGGATCTCACAAGATATATACATGAAAGCACAAAGGAGGAGATAACCATCTAGCTACTACATGGACCCGTAGTCCAAGGTGGAACTACTCACGCTTCATACCGGAGGCTGGCATGATGAAGAAGAAGGTCTCCGGGATGATCTCCCTCCTGCAGGGTGCCGGGAAGAGCTTAAAATCCCCAGATCTAGGCACGATGGTGGCCGTGGCTATAGACGGTTTCGTGGAATTTTGATTGGGTGCCTAGGGTTTTTGCATCGGGGGATTCTTATAGGCGAAGAGGCGAGGTAGGGGGGCCACCAGGGCGGCTGTACCCCCCAGGCGCAGGGTGGGCCCACCTGCGTGTCCAGGGGGTGTGGCCCCCTGGTGGGTCCCCTCCGTCTCGTACTCCGGCTTCGTGTTCCCCACGATAAAATATTGACTTTGGCTTTTGTCCCGTCCAATTCCGAGAATATTGATTTTCTGCCTTTCTGGAACCAAAAACAGAAGAAAACATGCAACTGGCACTATGGCAACTTGTTAATAGGTTAGTACCAGAAAACATATAAAAACACCTCAAAGTGTGAACAAAGCAAAGCAAAGTAGATAGTAAACAAGCATGGAGCATCAAAAATTATAGATACGTTTCCAAAATATCAGCAGGTAACTCTAATAATAATATGGCATCAAGTAATGGTAGTCTCCTGTAACACCCTCGGATGGGCCCTATGCAAGCTTTAGCGATTCCCGCAAACCCGCATAGAAACAATTGATACGTCGGAAACGTATCTATAATTTTTGATGCTCCATGCTTGTTTAGTATCTACTTTGCTTTTCTTTGTCTACACTTTGAGGTGCTTTTTACATGTTTTCTGGTACTAACCTATTAACAAGTTTCCACAGTACCAGTTGCTTGTTTTCTGCTATTTTTGGTTCCAGAAAAGCTAGTAAGGAAATATTCTCGAAATTGGACGGGACAAACATCAAAGTCAGTAACTTTCCGTGGGGAACAAGAAGTCCAGAGGGGAGACAGAGAGGCGTGCCAGGGCAGCCACCCCCCTAGGCACGGGTGGGCCCTGCCCCACGCCTAGGCAAGGTGTGGGGCCCCTGGCCACCGCCTCGGCCTCCCCCTTCGCCTATAAGAAGCCCCTGATGCATAAACCCTAAGGACCCGATCAATATTCCACGAAACCTTCTGCAGCCGCCGCCACCATCGTCCCTAGATCGGGGGATCTGAAGTCCTTCCCGGCACCCTGACGGAGGGGAGATCATCCCAGAGGCCTTCTCTCCGGTATGATGTGTGAGTAGTTCCACCTTGGACTATGGGTCCATGTAGTAGCTAGATGGTTGTATCTCCTCCTTATACTTTCATGTATAGATCTTGTGATCTCTGTTCATGATCAAAATCTAATCTATTTGTAATCATGCATGTTGTGTTTGCAGGGATCCGATGGATATTGAGATTATTATGTCTGTGTTGTTTGTGATCTTGCATGCTCTCCGTTGTTAGTAGGTATCTTGGCCAAGTAGTTGCTAGTGACTCCAAGAGGGAGTATTTATGCTCGATAGTGGGTTCATGCCTCTAGTTTCCTAGGGAAGTGACAGAAATATCTTCGGTTGTAGATGTGCTATTACTACTAGGGAGAAAAAAAGGTCTCTTGTTCATGGAACATGTGGACTGTTTACCTTACACACTTTGCTTAAAGCAGTTGTCTGTTGCTTGCAACTTAATACTAGAGGGTGTTCGGATGATAACCTGAAGGTGGAATTCTAGTCATAGATGCGGTTGGATGGCGGTCTATGTATATTGTTGTATTGCCCAATCGAATCTCATAGGATCTTTCTGACTAGTAATTGCATTGTTATGCCTTGCTCAGTTCCTATCAATTGCCCTGCTGTAATTTGTTTACCCTTCATGCCATGTTGTTTATCTAAGGAGAGCACCTCTAGTGAACTATGGATCCCGGTCCAATCTTTACCATTGATACATCTTCCACTGTTACTTGTTTACTTGCTGCAAACCATTACCTTCCACACCATACGTTTAATCCTTTGTTACAGCAATCGGTGAGATTGACAACCTCACTATTAGTTGGGGCAAAGTCTTGAGTATGTGTTGTGCATGTCTCCACATTGCTTGCAATACCTGTGTGACGTTTCCTTCCTCCTACTGGTTCGATAACCTCGGTTTCTTACTGAGAGAAGACTTGCTGCTGTGCTTCTTCACACCTTGCTCTTGGGGTTCCCAATAGGCTCCTCATCAACTGAGCCATCAACAGTTCAAAGGTGCCCACTAGGTGATCACTATGTTGTTCCTGAAGTTCTCTCTGAAAGATCTTGCAATAGGTAGTGGCTCCATAATTGGGAAAGATAATATTGAAGAATTCTTTAATCATGTTAGCAAGCATGAGGATATTGAGGATATATCTATATCAGAACTTGCTCCTAATTATGAGATTGCTGCAACTTCTTTATTTCATATGTTGGAGGATAGGTTTGTTAGCCTTAACCCCTTCATACAATTTTTGTTCCTAAAACTAAAAGAAGAAAAGAATGCTGAGAAGAGAGAATTTATTCTTGAAACTTTACTCAAAGAGTTCCATGATGTTGCTAGGGAAGCAAAAAAGTTCTTTGAGCGTTTTAATATGCTAGGCTCATGTGTAGATGTTGTGGGTACTTCAGATAAAACAAATCCTAGAGATGAATTTAAGATACCCATACCCTTTAAGCTTGTTTGGATGCTTGAGGCCTTTGAAAAGAATTTTGATTGGATTGTTCCTGAAAATCCCTTTTATGAAAGCAGTAAACCAAACAGAAATGAGAAGGGATCCTCAAAAACCAATTTGGATGATATACCTTTCATAGTTGAAGATTTTGCAAGTATGGATGTAAATGCTGCCTCATTTGAAAATACTTGATTCTTCTTGCTTCTTGTGCCTAACTTAAAGGCGTTAAAGGAAAGTACTTGTTGGGAGATAACTCAAGAGTTTACTTGAGTCTTGGCAGTTATTACTTCAGTAATTACCTCTCCTTATCCTTTTTGTTTGCTTTTTGTGCCAAGAATGACCTCTAATGAGAGGGAAGTAAGATTTGGGGAGTTGCTGTCCCAAAACAGATTTCTATCCTCCACCAAAAAAAATTGTGAGGAGTCTCTGTAACTCGGGTTGAGCTGAATATTTATGAATAAATCCCCTAGTATGTTAGATAACTTTCTTTAGTTTGGTACTTTTTGATTTGAGCAACAGAAGATTTTCGAACAAATCGGTTTCTACATGATGGTCTGTTTTGACATATTTCTGCCATTATTTGCATTTGCTTCTTATTGATTCCTTTTTGAGTTCTCTTTAGGTGAATTGAGATTTTTTAAGGAGTTGCTATAGTAGCTTGTGTTTTTAATGAAAATCCTTGCTGTTCCAAAGCTTTGCCAGAGGTATAATATCTTTTGAATAAACTAATGTTGCTAATGAAGATTGTGTGAAGTTCTGTATGCAGGAACAATTTCAGGTGTAGAGAGAGAATGATGCAATGAGATGAAGAATGGACATAAGCTCAAGCTTGGGGATGCCACCCCGGTGTAACCCCAAGAAATATCCAAGAGGTACAAGCGTCAAAGCTTGGGGATGCCCAAGGCATCCCCTTCTTCATCAATAAAAAGCTCAGGTTTGTTTAGACACTTCGTTTTTATTGTTTCATGCACAGTTGTGTTGTTCTTGGAGCATATTAGTTTTTGTTTTCTTTGCTTAGGTTGTTTAGTTTGCTTAAGTAGTTTGGACCCCGTTCTCGCCGTGTTGTGTTGTAAATAAGTTGCTTTGTGTTGGAAAGGAGTAGTAAGTTCTTGCTTTAAAGTCCAAGAGGAGCTTGCATTGACTGTGACTTAGACTTTAGCATGACATGCTAGGTGTTGTTTTGACCTTATGCTTAGTGATTATTGCTGTAGCATTTTTTTTTTCAAGTTATTGGGATTGCTTAGTGTGCCTTGAAGAAATTATGCGTTGTTTTAGCATGCAAAAGCATAGTATTGTGGTATTCTCCTTTGATGCTTTGCTTGGATTGACTTGGCACATGCTCACACCATGTTATGACTATGAACAAGTCACCATAGCCTCTATGATCATTTAGTCCTTGACTTGTAGTACCACTCTATGCTTTGATTAGTAATGCTTTGTTTCTCTGCATGATTATGACCTCTATTGCTGTCTTAGTTGGTTGCTCCCAGTCTTTTGCTAGCCTCCATTTGTATGAGTAAGCTCTACTCATGCTTCCAACTCCCAAGAAACCAAGTTATTCCAAAATTTCCACTATAAACTCCTATGCATGGTGTGTTACACCATTCCAAGTATATTCTTGTTTTCAGCTATCTTCCAATTAAAAACTATTTTGTTATGTGAAAACTTAGTGATTAAATCCCTCGCAAACTTGATGGCACACTTTGTATTCTTTACCCCTAATAAACTTGAACCATTGTGTAATCTATGTTGTATATGCTTGCACTTATACGTTGGAATTAGCAGAACCGTGCTGTCACGGGGAACGTTTTCAACATTGCACTCGTACTTTGTACTCAGTTGATATCATGCTATTTTGTCTATGGATGTCACCGGTGTGAAATAAATAGGGAACTTGTAAGTCCATGGAGTTTGTATTCTGTGTTAGAGAAACGCCTGGGCCGCTAGCCTAAGCCATCCTAATCATGGTGGAAACTTGCAGCATCACCATAGTGATATATATATGAAGCATCATCAATAAAAATCTATGCATATGGTAAATAAAAAGATTGCTGAGATGCTCATTGTCTGCTTGCCTTGTCATTTTGGTTATGGGAAAGCTCTTGTACCATGTGCAAGGGGTACCCCGTTGGCGGTTCTCAATGATATGCAAATACTTACAATGACAAGAACTTACATGTGACTTAAGTTGAGTAGCATGAGGTGTGGCCCTCGTATTCAAGGGACTTGAGATTGCCAACTTATACTTCGTCAAGCATATACTCCATCTTTGTTCACTTTAACCTTAATAAATTCAAGATGCTTATGATAGGGGCAATGAGGGATGAAAGCTAACAAGTACCATAATTTTTGGAAGCTCTTTTTGGAACTTGAAATCCCTGCTTCCTTTGTAAAAGTCCTTTCTTCCACCATTATGTTGAGTCTCCACCTTCTACCTTTAGGAACCATTAAGAGAGCATAGTTTTAATTCTGTGTGAAGTGTTACAAAGCTTATTGATTGATTCATATTGTGATATTACTTGTTCTGGTGATACTTTTTTCTAGTCACCCTTGTGAACTTTGAAGGTGTCTTATGCATATATTTGCTACTCTATGAGGGACAAGCTGAATGCCACTATGCTATGTTTTCTGTATGTGAAACAAACAAACGTTTTTCAATGCATGTTATTCATGATCTTTGTTTGTAGCTTGTCATGTTGCATGCATATTTACCATGTCCAATTGTTAGAACTCCATCTTTCAAGAATATGTTTAGAGTTCTTTGATCCCAGCTTTCAATGTTTGCAAATGGTTAGATCTTTATTGTGAGGGTGCATGTCACCTCAAAAATTATTCTTTTTATCACTTACTTACTCGAGGATGAGTAGGAGTTAAGCTTTGGGATGCTTGATATGTCAGAAATGTATCTATAATTTTTGATGCTCCATGCTTGTTTGGTATCTACTTTGCTTTGCTTTGTCTACACTTTGAGGTGATTTTTACATGTTTTCTAGTACTAACCTATTAACAAGTTGCCACAGTGCCAGTTGCATGTTTTCTGTTGTTTTTGGTTCCAGAAAATCTAGTAAGGAAATATTCTCGGAATTGGACGGGACAAACGTAAAAGTCAATAACTTTTCGTGGGGAACAAGAAGTCCAGAGGGGAGACGGAGAGGCGTGCCAAGGCAGCCACCCCCCTAGGCGCAGGTGGGCCCTGCCCCGCGCCTAGGCAGGGTTTGGGGCCCCTGGCCACCGCCTCGGCCCCCCCTTCGCCTATAAGAAGCCCCCGATGCAGAAACCCTAAGGACCCGATCAATATTCCACGAAACCTTCTGTAGCCACCGCCACCATCGTCCCTAGATCGGGGGATCTGAAGTTCTTCCCGGCACCCTGCCAGAGGGGAGATCATCCCGGAGGCCTTCTCTCCGGTATGATGTGTGAGTAGTTCCACCTTGGACTATGGGTCCATGTAGTAGCTAGATGGTTGTATCTCCTCCTTGTGCTTTCATGTATAGATCTTGTGAGCTTCGTTCATGATCAAGATCTAATCTATTTGTAATCATGCATGTTGTGTTTGTGGGGATTCGATGGATATTGAGATTATTATGTCTGTTGTTTGTGATCTTGCATGATCTCCGTTTTTAGTAGCTATCCTGGCCAAGTAGTGGCTAGTGACTCCAAGAGGGAGTATTTATGCTCGATAGTGGGTTCATGCCTCTAGTTTCTAAGGGAAGTGACAGAAATCTCTTCGGTTGTAGATGTGCTGTTGCTACTAGGGAGAAAACAACGGTCTCTTGTTCCTGGAACATGTGGACTGTTTACCTTACACACTTTGCCTTAAGGAGTTGTCTTTTGCTTGCAACTTAATACTGGAGGGGGTTTGGATGATAACCTGAAGGTGGACTTCTAGTCATAGATGCAGTTGGATGGCGGTCTATGTATATTGTTGTATTGCCCAATCGAATCTCATAGGATCTTTTTGACTAGTAATTGCATTGTTATGCCTTGCTCAGTTCCTGTCAATTGCCCCGCTGTAATTGTTTTACCCTTCATGCCATGTTGTTTATCTAAGGAGAGCACCTCTAGTGAACTATGGACCCGGTCCAATCTTTACCATTGATACATCTTCCACTATTACTTGTTTACTTGCTCCAAACCACCATTACCTTCCACACCATACACTTAATTCTTTGTTACAGCAACTGGTGAGATTGACAACCTCACTGTTACTTGGGGTGAAGTCTTGAGTTTGTGTTGTGCAGGTCTCCATGTTGCTTGCAATACCTGTGTGACGTTTCCTTCCTCCTACTGGTTCGATAACCTCGGTTTCTTACTGAGAGAAGACTTGCTGATGTGCTGCTTCACACCTTGCTCTTGGGGTTCCCAACAGGCTCCTCATCAACTGAGCCATCAACAATTCAAAGGTGCCCACCAGGCACTTTCGTGTGGGTGGAAAACGAAGTAATACCATTATACATTAGTCCACGATGGAACCCACAGAATAGATATATACAACAACAAATCAAAGAGTCAAGAATACAGATATACAGTACAAAGATCAAAATCACCTTGAAAACGATACACATTTGAGTACGGATAAGATGCAAATTGGGCTAAGAGCTCCGAAGAATAACCAATGGCGTCCATAACCCTTCCCAGGCCAAGCCAGAAGGGTAACCCTGCTAACGACGTCAATCTTAAAATCCTACTACAACAAAAGGGGTGCCGACAAAGGGCATAGGAAAAAGAGAGCAGTCAGTACCGAGGCCAGTACACGGTGAGTCTAGAATTCGGCAGCTCTCGCCTACATAGGTATGGTGGACTGAAGCAGCAGTGAAGGATGCACTAAAAAACCTATAGAGACTCGATACAACTGTCGGCTATGAGAGAGGGATAATAAGGACCTCTTCGGAACCAATCTGATACTACCACCAAACATACCCATCATGGTATTTCCCCCTCGAGACCAAATGAGGAAGTCCTTCCGAGGAAACTCACACAGTTGGCAGTTTTATTCATTCTTTCCGTGGTGGTTATCCAACTTACTAGTCATATCAGATACAAGTCAAATTATAACAATAAACCTTAGTTATAGTTGTATATGATCGAGAACTGTTCTCCAAGTCATCCATAACCATGGACACAGCTTCTCAAAAAGATTAAACCCTGCAGGGGTGCACCAAAGTTTCCACACGCACCTACACCCTTATTGTCAGTTCAGGTAGCTACAAGATCATAAAACATACACCCAACAGTATGTCGACGGGGTTTCATACATGACGTTTCCTAGACCCAAAGAAAGCACATGGGGGCCACCCCACTAAGCTACCCACAACAAAGTCGGACGGTCTCCGAGACGGGCCCAGGGTTTATGTCGACGACTGCAAACGACCGGGAACCCGAAAGTGTGACTGGGCTTGTCGATACAGCGAAAACATATCACGGGGTTCCTAAAAAGTACAGGCGCTCCACGTGAAATAGTAAATAAAGCAGTAAACATGGCATATGTACATGATAGTAATAAATCCCCAAACTAGTTTATGGCCCCCAGTACAGTACTTTGAAATCAGGTGCTAAATCGATGGGGGTGCCCACACACCCCACCCGTGGTTAGCGCGCTCGATCTCGGAACAGGTGTCAAGAACTCGGGTCCTAGGTGGACACAAGTGGGCGGTTAAAAACTAAATATTGACTATTACCCATCGGCGCCTCTGTATTATTTACCTACTTTCAATATTAATTATTAAACTGTCATTAAAGTCATGATCATATCCACCATTAAGAATGTACCAACCACCCAACAGCGGTGGAACATCTACAACGTGAAGCAATACCTGAGCAAGCAACTACGACTCACAAGGCCGATTGTCCATCAATCAACAGGCAATAGGAGGTGTCCAAGGCAATATAGAGGCTGCAAGGAATATAAATGGTGCACGGAAGCTACAGCATCGCAACACAGATAACAATAGATCAACAAGAGGAAGTAAAGACTATAAAAGAAAAATACGTAGAAAGGGAGAGAATGCTCGCCTGAGAAACACTGCTGAAGATTCATCCGAAGATCAAGTCGGCACTCGCATCAACTCAGCGCCTAATCCGTGAAAAAGCAAATCAGTAGAAGAAACATCAGATGCACTATTTAATACTACGGCAGAAGATCGGGCATGAAGCATGTATGATGCATGTCATGGCAAAGGTGCGATGCAATTAGGCAATATTAAGCGGAACCGAGGTCCCGAAAATTAATTAGTTGGTTCATGTTATTTAGATACCCCGCAATTTAAATGTTGGCTTAACAAGGCAAAACATGGCGGTTCGCTACACAATTTTAAATAGAGCCAATATAAGACTAGAAAAGCCCGCATATGGTCTCTGTATTTAATTATGAGACGAAATAGCATAATTGATGAGTGCATATTTGCATCATATTTTCAATTATTATTTTGCATTGTAGATGTAGGATCTTGGTATTTTATGGTGTTCACACGCACTTTTTATGTTTATTTTCACCAGGATCAGGACAGATGATGGATCCAATGGACACAATTCTTGGACCAGTTATATTGAAGTGAAAAGGAGCCAAAAACTATGTAAATTGCTTATTTGGGAAATATTAATAATACCAGAAGAAAACCCGAAGTGAGCAAAGGATACAGAAGGTTTAACGACCAACTATACGAGGTGACGTTGTATAGTTGCGGCCGTATAGTTGGCGCCGCCTCCGCCTCCTCAAATAGTTTCACCCCGTGCAACTGGATCGAGGAGACGACATACAGAACACACAGAAATTGCCGAAACCTCACCTCCGGAAGGCATATGGAGGGGGTACTTGCCCTAGGGATCCATCTTCACCCTAAGCAGATCTGGGAGGCCAAGGCATTGATCTCCATCTTCATCAACCGCTGCATATTCATCGCCACCATCATCTCCATCCATCTCATCTAGATCTTGTTGTAATTTTTGCACTAGTTGTGGATTCATACAAGTACTATTCATCAATAATCGTTTCCATTACCATTGCCATGATGTTGTTTGCCTCCATGACTAAGTAGATCATTAGTTCTTGGGGAGATGGAGAAACCCTAGCATGAGATTGAAATAAGATAAAGTTTATTATGATATTCATCGCTGTGACCATGTGTTAGATTGTCTACATCTTGATGTTGGGAGAAGTCGACCTCTCAATATTTGTCTCTTGTGGGGACTTGTGAAGGGAATATGCCCGAGAGGCAATAATAAAGTGGTTATTATCGTATTCCTTATTTATGATAAATGTTTATTTTACATGCTATAATTGTATTAATACGGAAACGTTAATACATGTGTGTTTAATAAACAAAAAGGAAGTTCCTAGTTATGCCTCTCTTATAAACTAGCTCGTTGATTAACATGATGATCAAAGTTTCCTGATCATGGACATTGGATGTTGTTAATAACGAGGTCACAACATTAGTGTAATGATGTGATGAACATTCATCCGAAGTATAGCATTATGATCAAAGTCATTGAGTTTATATTGCTATAACAACTTACGAAGTGATCCTAATCCTTAGACCATGAGATCATGTCAATCACTAACACCGGAAGAGTTTCTCGATGACATCAAACGTCACACCATAACTGGGTGATTATAAAGATGGCTTCAGAACTACTAAAGTGTTATGTTGAGACCCATGGATCGAGAGTGGAATTTGTTCATCCCGATGACGGATAGATATGCTCTGGGCCCTCTCGGTGATATCATATTGATTAGCTTGCAAGCAAGTGATTTGATCACTAGAATGTTATATCACGGGAACGATAAAAGAGTGCATGTCGATAACGAGATCAAACTAGGTATGGAGATACTGATGATCGAATCTCGGACATGTAATATATCATGAAACAAAGGGATTAAGATACTAGCATAAAAGGTTCACACGATCACAAAAGTCATCGTTGAATGTGTGGGAGTCAGTACAGATCTCCAGGTCCCGCTGCTGATTATTGATCAGAGAGGGGTCTCGATCATGTCTGCATTATTCGCGAACCGTAGGGTGACACACTTAAGGGATACCTACACCATTCGGAGCAAATGATATGCCAGAGAAAGAAAAAGGAAAGCGCATGAATTTATTTCACTAGACACCGAAACTGTTTCGGTTGAAATTGCTGAAACTGGTTCTGCATGTGAAATTGAAATGTTGTAAGGGGTTTTATGTGAATGTTTGTTAATTAAAGTAATTAACAAAATTCTGAATAAATAAATAAAAGAGTTTTATTTAAATGAGAGCTTGCATTAAATTTGGTGGAAATTTAATGCATGTGAGTGGATTTTTGTGTGGAGGCTTTTTAATGGGAGTGGAGGCTTTTCATTTTGAGTGGGAGCTCCACCCACATGAATGTGGAAGAGGTGGGGGCAGCCCCCATGGCTGGGCGCCATGCCCCTTGGGTGCCCCCCTCTCCCCTATAAAAGGCCCCCCTCTCCTCCTCTCAAAGTACACCTCCTCGCGAAGGATCTCTCTCCCCCCTTTAGAATTTCCCCATGGTCTCGGATCAGCGAGATACATGTTCCCGGTGGATTTTTCAGGAAGGATTTGTTGCTTCCGCTGCTTCGCTGGAGCGAGGGCACGGAGGTTGTCGGGGTACCCGTACGTGTGTGCGATCACGGATGCACCACTGCTTTGAGGTGCTGGACTTGATCGTGCTGGACCGGCTGGTCCAGATGGACTTCATCACGATCTTGAGATCGGCAAGCGTTCGTCTACATCATCCACGAGTACAACCTCGTTAACGCTATTCGGTCTTCGAGGGTATGTATTCTGTGGATGTATATCCACCCGTTTCTTGTATCTAGTAGATAGATCTTGGTACATAGATGTTCCCATCGTAGGAAAATTTTTGTTTTCTATGCTGCGAACCCTATAGTGGTATCAGAGCCGGATCTATGAGTAGATGCTTTGCACGGGTAGTAAACATATGAGTATGTGGGCGATGATGATCATTTTATTGCTTCTTAGTTGTACTTTGGATATTGGTGGCATAGTGGGATGAAGCGGCCCGGACAAACTTTACATGTCCTCGCACATGAGACCTGTTCCACGCTTGACATGCAACTAGTTTTGCATAAGTGGCTAGCGGGTGTCTGTCTCTCCTACTATAGTCAATATCTAATTTGCAACGAGTTGTGAACAATTTGGTTATCCTCGTTGTGGTTCATGTTCGTAGGTAAGAACGGTTCTATCTTCGAAAGCCCTAAGCCACATAAAATTTGCAATGGATAAATTAGAGGCGTCTAGTTTAGATTGTTGTTGGGCTAGTGTTATGATATGGTGATGTTGTAAGTAGAAGTATGAGATGATACTCTTACAACACACATAACGTGTAAACTCCATAGACCTTGGATTTACACATAAAGATATGATAGTGATCATACCACGGTGCACATGATAGAGATCATATGCGGGAACCATATCATTTCACTAAATAAACATGTGATGTTTGATTGCATATTATATTGCTTGTTTGGCATTTTATTAGCATAATAATATGATCCCTCATTTAGATATCAAGATAAAAATGTGTTCTTCCTTAAGTATGCACCGACAATGTTTCGTCGCTTCAAGGCATCACGTGATGATCTGGTGTACTTGAATCCACGAGCATATCTCGGGTGTAAGACAGTTACACACGCGAATACTAAGGTTCTTACTTGGCGAGCCTAGCATGTACAGACATGGCCTCGGAACACGGACCGAAAGGTTAAGCATGAGTCATATAGTAGATATGATGCCCATTTGATGCTCGCATTTGAAGCTACACCGACTCACGTGGTGATCGGACTTGGTGTAGTGGATTTGGTTCATGTAATCACCAAAAAGACACGAGGGATGTCATTTTTGAGTGGGAGTTCATTTCTAATTTGGATTAGTAAAACTCAATTTATCATAAATTAAATCAAAGTGAATTTTCATAATTTGTTGTAGTCATTGGCATCCGTTCACCACCTTATGCATAGTTGTAATTGAGATAATAGAACTATAGAATTCTGGATATATACTTTACGAACTGGTATCGTATTGTGTTGAGTGTCAATCTAAAGTTTAAAGTACTATTGCAAACTTTCAGCAAAATTCTATTTACTCCGTGAAATTTAATAATTGGTATTAAATCGAGAGTAACAATTCCAGTGTTAGTATCTTAAGTATCATGTTTGCCTCCATGATTCTTGATTGTTTTAATAGCAAGTTTATCTAGGAGCTGAAAGAATTGTTTCAGAAATCATCATGTGTGGCAGATATAACGATATCTGAAACAATGTTTTGGTTGCAATATGATAGAGTATAATATATGTTCTCATATTGGATGAGAATTTATGAAGGTTGGAGATGCTAGACATCCTAATCATCCAAAAGGGTTTTGGAAAGTAATGTTATACTCACGATTCGCCTTTATAAGATACAGTAGCTTGATCATGAAAGTCGTCATGATAAGGATGAATAGAAGATGTATGTAAAGTGTTTACTACACTAAAAGATTACTAAAGAATGGATTTTAAAAGAATACCGATCATTTTGATGATGGTGATCTACTTCAAAGTGCAAGTCCAAAGGTATTATTATTTGAATATACACGCTTTGGACTATGTGTCATGTATATGACGCCACTTTGGTGTTGATAGATTCTTTTAAAAAGTAAAAAGGAAATGCTGAAAGAGAATCTATAAAATATATTTGGCAGAAAAGAAAAGATTGGAAATATCCAATTTAGGTATATGGATGATATACATGTTATGGTTATATTCTTTGCTTGTTAAACAATGTGGTTCTTGGGTATTGGATACCGAATTGGTTGGTATGAAATTTCATACGGAACGACGCAATTCATAAACCACAATGGCCTAAATAACTAGCAAGAGAATATGTGATGATGTTCATCGAAAACAAACAAACCGTTGTTTGTATTTCTCGTTGACATCAAGGCTTGACTTCAAGATTTGTTTTAATAATTGTTATTTGAATCAGGTATTATGAGAACAAAGGTTGTTCAAATAATTATCGTATTCCATATAAGATGGATGATTTAAAAATCTAGTTGGAGAAATCACATCCATAAAACCTAATGCTAAAATGTCGCAAGACAAATGATTGAAAGATCACTTACGAAGTGACATCGCCGTTTAAATTATATTGGAAAGAAAACATGAAGAATCTCCATATTCATGGATTTTTGGAGTCTTTGATTTGATCAAGTGACGCTTGTGATACTTTCCTCGGGATAATTAAAACTTCGTTCAAAGGCCAAAGAAGAACGAACGACTAAAATATTGGAATTTATACATATCGATGTATGTAGTCCATTATGTGTAGTCGTAAGCGATGGGTTTCAACTTCATATACTTTCTCCGGAAATTTGAGTGAATGTTCACTTAATGAGAATGAAGTATGAAATATTTGAAAATGTTCAAAGACTTTCAAGATGAAGTGAAAATTATTGTGACAAGAAAATAAATGGTTTATGATTTTATCATAAGGGATTTATTTGAGTTACAAGTGTAACAAGAAAAATAAATGAATTATGATTTATCATAAAGGGATTTATTTGAGTTACAAGTTTAGCAAAACACCTAGATTTACATATCCCGAAACACCATAGGAATATGGAGTGTTTGAGATTTGTAATGAAACCTTGTTTGACATGGTTGGATCAAAGGTGTTATTTATAAAACTGCCATTATGTTTTAAAAGATTAAAGCTTTAGAGACTACTGTTTTTACACTGAAAAGAGCTCCATCTTGATCCGTTGAAATGACACCATGGAAGTTATGGTTTGGGGTAAAACCCAAGTTGTCATTTCTTAAATTTTGGTATGCTAAACATAAGTAAGATGTTTACAACCAAAGTCGGATGAGCATGTCTTTGTAGGTTATTTCGAATAACAATTGGTTATTCCTCCATAACACCGAGGACAAAAGGGTTTGTCGCTTGAAATGTGAAGTTTCTTGAAGAAGGAATTTTTCATAAATGTTAAGTGGGAGGACAATAGAACTTGGATAAGGTTAACGAACCTTAGCTAAATGTGCTGAGTTGCGCAGCGCCGGAAGTGGTTCTGGAGGCTGCCATAATGCTCATAGCTTATGTGCCTCAAAGGTTGCGGTCACGGAGGTCTAAAGTTCCTATTGAACCAAGAAGGTCGGATAAACAATCAAATGATTAAGATTTGAGAGTAAATCATTATTGTTTGAAAATGATGAACCGACTACAAAGAAGCGATGATGGGCCCTAACTCCGTCAAATGGCTTGAAGCCATAAAATCCATGATAGTTCCATACACGAGAAATCAAGTTTTGAACTTGGAAGACCCTCCGGAAAGGTGTAAAAACCTATCGGTCGTATTTGGATCTATAAAGAAACAGACATGGATGTTTCACATCTATGAAATAGTCGACATGGCATAAAGTATTTTATGACAATGTTTAAGGAGATGACTATGACAAGATTTGATCTTTCATAGCGATATTTAGTCTGGACGGATTAAAGTAGCAATCACTACATATAATTTGGTATATGATAGATGAATAAACAAAACAAAGTTCTTCTAATATAATGGTTACCTAGGACGTGTACATGACACGGTCCAAAGGGTTTTGTTAAATTCAAAGGATGCTAAAAGGGCATGCAAACTTCAATGGTTGAAGTAAGCATCGCGGAGTTGGAATCTTCACCGTGATGAAAAGGAGTTTTCATCAGGAGACGATGAAGATGCTTGCATTTGCAAGAAATTAAGTGGGAGCGCTGAGACACATTTCTAATACATTATGTGGATGACATCTTGTTGATTAGAAATGATGTATCTTTTATTGACAAAGGTTAAGAATTTCATTTCGATGAAATACTAAGGAAAAACCCGAATATTTAGCATGAATGTCTATAGTGGATAGACTGTGACGCTAATATGGTTGTGCCAAACGTACATATATGAGATATTGAAGGAGTTCAATATAGAAACAACAAGAAACGGTTCTTGTCGCATGGAAAGAAATTGAATCAAGATTCAAGTGCATCGACACTTGATAAGTGAAACAAGATTCAAGTTCTTTGACACTTGATGAGTGAAACCACGAGAATGTTTTGATCAATCATACCATGATATGTACACATCCAGATATGTTCTATGCTCTAAGTGTTATGAGCATATACCAGAATGAATCATAAAATGATCATTGGACTATAGTACGGATATTCTTATGATCTTTTGGAAGAACTAAGAATATATTTGTGTAGAGGTGACAAACAATTACAAATAGTTCATTGTAAAGCGTTACATTGATACTAGTTTTGTCACACGATACAAATTAAGTTTATCTCAATTTAAACTATGAGTGGCACAATGAAATGGAAAGAAAGTTTCCATGATGGATTTGGATGAAATCCATAGTTAAGACATTGTGATGAATACTACAACAAAAGGGCTAAGTATATGACTGCTATAGTAGCAGCAAAGGAGGGAATTTGTGTTAAGTAGTTTGATATCAAACTAAGGTGTGGTTCGCAATGGGCTAACACTAAAGATATATTGTGTGACAATAGTATCGACATGTTTTAACCCCAAGGAACTAAAAGGTCTCACCAAAAGACCAAATTTATACAATGCCATCTCATTGGAGAATGAGTGATGCGTGAAGACGCAAAGACATGCAAATACACACGGACCTGAAAGCGTCAGATCCGTAGATTATGTTAACCACTTGCAGTTGCGTATTTGGAACACCAAAAAGCCATAGGTGTTCAAAACGCAAAGTTTTCAAACTAGATTATTGTCTCTAGTGCAAGTGGGAGACTGAAGGGAATATGCCCGAGAGGCAATAATAAAGTGGTTATTATCATATTCCTTATTTATGATAAATGTTTATTTTACATGCTATATTTGTATTAATACGGAAACGTTAATACATGTGTGTTTAATAAACAAAAATGAAGTTCCTAGTTATGCCTCTCTTATAAACTAGCTCGTTGATTAACATGATGATCAAAGTTTCCTGATCATGGACATTGGATGTTGTTAATAACGAGGTCACAACATTAGTGTAATGATGTGATGAACATTCATCCGAAGTATAACATTACGATCAAAGTCATTGAGTTTATATTGCTATAACAACTTACGAAGTGATCCTAATCCTTAGACCATGAGATCATGTCAATCACTAACACCGGAAGAGTTTCTCGATGACATCAAACGTCACACCGTAACTGGGTGATTATAAAGATGGCTTCAGAACTACTAAAGTGTTATATTGAGACCCATGGATCGAGAGTGGAATTTGTTCATCCCGATGACGGATAGATATTCTTTGGGCCCTCTCGGTGATATCACATTGATTAGCTTGCAAGCAAGTGATTTGATCACTAGAATGTTATATCACGGGAATGAGAAAAGAGTGCATGTCGGTAACGAGATCAAACTAGGTATGGAGATACTGATGATCGAATCTCGGACATGTAATATATCGTGAAACAAAGGGATTAAGATACTAGCGTAAAAGGTTCACACGATCACAGAAGTCAACGTTGAATGTGTGGGAGTCAGTACGGATCTCCAGGCCCCGCTGCTGATTATTGATCAGAGAGGGGTCTCAATCATGTCTGCATTATTCGCGAACCGTAGGGTGACACACTTAAGGGATACCGACACCATTCGGAGCAAATGATATGCCAGAGAAAGAAAAAGGAAAGCGCAGGAATTTATATCACTAGACACCGAAACTGTTTCGGTTGAAATTGCTGAAACTGGTTCTGCATGTGAAATTGAAATGTTGTAAGGGGTTTTATGTGAATGTTTGTTAATTAAAGTAATTAACAAAATTCTGAATAAATAAATAAAAGAGTTTTATTTAAATGAGAGCTTGCATTAAATTTGGTGGAAATTTAATGCATGTGAGTGGATTTTTGAGTGGAGGCTTTTTAATGGGAGTGGAGGCTTTTCATTTTGAGTGGGAGCTCCACCCACATGAATGTGGAAGAGGTGGGGGCATCCCCCATGGCTGGGCGCCATGCCCCTTGGGTGCCCCCTCTCCCCTATAAAAGGCCACCCTCTCCTCCTCTCAAAGTACACCTCCTTGCGAAGGATCTCTCCCCCATTTAGAATTTCCCCATGGTCTCGGATCAGCGAGATACATGTTCCCGGTGGTTTTTTCTGGAAGGATTTGTTGCTTCCGCTGCTTCGCTGGAGCGAGGGCGCGGAGGTTGTCGGGGTACCCGTACGTGTGTGCGATCACGGATGCACCACTGCTTTGAGGTGCTGGACTTGATCGTGCTGGACCAGCTGGACCAGATGGACTTCATCATGATCTTGAGATCGGCAAGCGTTCGTCTACATCATCCACGAGTACAACCTCGTTAACGCTATTCGGTCTTCGAGGGTATGTATTCTATGGATGTATATCCACCCGTTGCTTGTATCTAGTAGATAGATCTTGGTACATAGATGTTCCCATCGTAGGAAATTTTTTGTTTTCTATGCTGCGAACCCTACAACTTGATGTAGGGAACTATTTGTTGGTGGACTGAGGGATGTTAGCACTTACAGTGACTATAAAGCTGTTGGCACTCCTTACGTATCAACTTCGGAATTGAGGAAACTCACAAAACACTATCCATGCCATGGGATACATCCTGCGGGATTATGTCCCTTAATAGCGTAGTAATTCAATTGATGTTGATTCTTGTATGTTGTGGTTATGAGGATGATTTGAGTAGTGGTTGTTGCCTCTTTGTCCAAATACGGCGTTCCTCCCACACATACATAGTTGAGAATGTTCATGATAATAATCTTTATCTTAGCCTTTTATAATGCTAGTGGTGTATCCGTTAATCCCTAAGAAAGCTTTTTCCCACTGAAGTTTCAAATCTCTTTTACATATGCGATACTTATTTTACGTATTCAGTTTTATTTACTGTACTCATTGTTCTCTTATACAAAAAAACCCTAAACACATTTTTACGCAATACTCGCATTTTATCTTGTCATTTAGAACTTTATTTAGCATTTCTAGTTTCATTATTTATTTCAAGAATTCTTAGACTTCAGACTCCTGCTCCCAGTGCGATCGATATCTTTATTTCGAAACTAGCTACAACCGATCTGTGCACTTGCATTCATCAAGCTCTTTTCTGGTGCCATTGCCGGGGAGCTAAGCGCTATAGGTCTTTTAGTTTTTTACTTTTTTACTTTAGTTTTGTTTTGAGTTATAGGTTTCCAGCAACATGATAGAGTTTGAGCATATGACCAGTGCTAACCCACTCAACCATTTTGGGAAGCCCTATGATATTTATAATAGAGACAACTCCAACAAGAAGACAAGGGGGTTTGAAATAAATCCTCTACTACTTGGTATTTTACACAAGAAGCAATTTACTGGATATGAAGAAGATCCTGATCCATATGAGCATATTTCATGTTTCAAAGATATATGTGACACGTTCCAATTAACAGGGTATACCCCTGATGAGGTAAGAGTTAAAAAAATTAGTCAAACTTTGACAAGTACATCTCTCTCATGGTATAGATATCTACCCTCATAAGTCACTACTACTTGGGATAATTTAGCTTGCGAATTCCTATCTAAACATTACCCATTATCAAAATTCTTTGGAATCAGGCGTCTTATAATGACTTGGAGGAACCGTCCTAATGAAGGGCTAGTAAGAGCTTATATAAGATTTAAAAATTTACTTAGTCAATGTCCTCACCATGATTTGCCTAAATGGTATTTATTACGTATCTTTTATGGAAGTTTCATCGAACCTAATAAAATTGAACTAGACTCTTGCGCGAGAGGAGATTTTATGGATTTACCTATAACTAAAGGTTGGGATTTACTTAATAGGATTCACGATCATAGAATTTCATGGAGTTTTGGTCTAGGAAGTTAAGGAGGCACAGAAATAGATCATGAATGTATTCACGACTATAATAAAAAAGGCCATGTTAATGAATTATGTAAAGAGCTTTATTTAGATTCATATATTGTGTTGCAAGTTGTTAAAGCTTTTACATAACACATCAAAGCTCCAAAAGAGGGTTCGCCCAAGTATGATCCACCACCCGAACCAGAGAAGAAAATACTTATAAGGACCAAACGTTCTCGAGGACACATGGGAATTCTATCAAGTGCTTTCGCTCCAAATAGCTGAGTACTCTTCTCTGGTGTTTGTAAGTGTTGTGTGGGTAAACCTGTGCTAACATACCTCCCTTCCTAGGACTAATACATACTTGTGATTAAACCCCCTGCAACCATCCGTAACTACAGGAAAGTAATTAAGATATAAATCTAACCATAGCCTTAAACTCTGAGATCCTATGCTCCCTTGTGCAAAGGTGTCCTAACGGGGGTTCAGGTTTCTGTCACTCCGGCAACACCGTAATTAGTAGACAAATACACAATGCATTCCCCTAGGCCCATAAATGGTTAAGTATCATGTAGTCGACGTTCACATGACACCACTAGAAGAATAGCACCAAAACTTAAATACTAAACCATTGAATAATAACTCATCACAGATTCACTACTAACAACATGACTTCTCCCATGTCCTCAAGAACTAAACGAACTACTCACAAGACATCATATGGATCAAGATCACAGATGATATGATAATGGATAACAATCTAAACATAAACAATAATCCAATGGTTCCACTCACAAGCATCAACTACAATAGTAATCAACACCGAGAAAGTTTCCCCTAATGAACTAAGCAATATCCAACACAATTGTTACAACAGGACGGAGTGGTGATGATGGTGCTGGTGGAGATGATGGTGTGGATGATGATGATGATGATCATGATGAATCCTAGATTGATGACAGTGTTGATGGCGATGGTCTCTCCTCTCCGGGAAGGAATTCCCTCGGCAGAAATCTGTCTGCCAGAGAGATCTTTGTCTCTCAGTGTTTTCCGCCCCTAGAGGCGGCGGAAATCTATCTGTGGTCGATCCCCGAGCCTTAGAGTTTTGAAGGGAAGATATAGGCGAAGGGGCGGAGTCGGAGGCCGGGCAGGTGGGCCACACCTGCCCTAGGCGCGGGGTCAGGTGGGCCCGCACCAAGGGGGTGTGAGCCCCCTGAGGCCCCACTTCGTCCCTCCTTCTGGCTTCCTTCGTCTTCTGGTAAAATAATATGTTTCCATATATTTCTGGTATTTTTCTGATCTTCACGAAATTGCACCAAAACGCCTTGTTTTCCATCAGAATCCAGACTCCGGCAGTCCATCCTCCAAGAATCATCCAACATGCATAAACAAATGAAAATCCATAAGTAATACCTCATAATAAGACAAATATCAATGAATAGAGGTAAATTATGATATAGAATGGTCATGCAAATTGGGCGTATCAACTCCCCCAAGCTTAGACTTCGCTTGTCCCCAAGTGAATACTGAGCTCACTAAACATGTCCACAAGTTTATGGAGTGAAGTGTCGATAAAAGAATACGAACAAGAAGCATCACACTTACCAATGCACAACTCATAGAAGAAAGCAACTCACCATTATATAACTTAGCTTGCAACCAAGTACAACAGTCACAATAGAGATGCATAAAGATAAATCATAATTGGAATTGGCAAACTTGTTCTTGGTCAGAGAACACCTGGCAAACAGTTTCACGAAAAGCTTTTTGTAGAATTTTCAAAACAGGAACACTCTTTGCTCAAAAAGGTTTTTCACAAGTGAAGGCTTTCAAATAATACTCAATAGATAAGAGTTTTGTGCAAACAAGGAAGATCAAGAACATGATTGAATAAATCATCATATGAATGCTTGAAACACAACAACTCAAATGCTTGCTGGAGATAGAGAGAAAGTAGGTTTACTGACTCAAACTGGTAACTAGGAGAAAGGTCCCTTCTTAGAGGGTAGCAGGGATTACAAGTCAAAAAGAGCTTCCAAAAGATTATGATACTTACTAGATTTGAGCCCTGATTGCCCCTATCATAAGCATCTTGAAGTGATTAAGGTTAAAGTGAACAAATATGGAGTATATGCTTGACGAAATATATGTTGGCAATCTCATGTCCCTTGAATATGAGGGCCACTCCTCATGCATACTCAACTTTGGGCCCATGTAAGTTCTTGTCATTGTAAGTATTTGCATATCATTGAGAACCACCAACGGGGTACCCCTTGCACATGGTACAGGAGCTTTCCCATAACCAAAATGGCAAGGCAAGCAGACAATGAGCATCTAAGCGATCTTTTTATTTACTATGTGTAGCTTTTTATTGAGGATGCTTCATAGATGACTCACTATGGTGATGATACAAGTTTCCACCATGATTAGGCATGGCTTAGGGTAGCGGCCCAGGCGTTTCTCTAACACAGAATACAAACTCCATGGACTTACAAGTTCCCTCTTTATTTCACACCGTTGACATCCATAGACTAAAGAGCACGATATCAACTATGTATAGAGTATAAGTGCAATGTTGAAAACATTCCCCGTGACATCACGGTTCTGCTAATCCCAACGTAGATGCCAGCATATACAACTTCGATGTTCACAATGGTTCAAGTCTATTAGGGGCAAGTAAATAAAGTGTGCCATCAAGTTCGTGAGAGCTTTACTAACTAGTTTTCACATAACAAAATACGTTTTAATTCGAAAGGTATATGAAGCTTGAGAATTTGCTAGCAATAGCAAAAGCTACTCGGTAGATATGGTGGACACAAGTGGCAAAAGTTTTGGGTTTAAAGGATTTTGGAAACATGAGAAGTATGCCTTCTCAAAACAGGTTTTTGGCTAGCAAGGCTGGGTAGCAACCAAGAGAGTTGAAAGAAACAAGCAAACATACAAGTAATAAAGCCAAACATGCAATCTTCCTTGAAGACACAAAAGAATCTTAAATAAAGAATACTAAGCTTATGAGTCAACAAGAAAGAAAACAAATGATACCAAATACCTGTAAGCCTTTTTCTCTCTTTCCTTTTCTTTCAAACTAATGCCACTAACCAGAACTCGGTTTGCCAAAACCAATTTAGATCCACTTGATGATCCCAAAGTGGTGCCAATACTGAACAACAAGATCCATCATATAATATAGATTGCAAACTAAAAATAAGAAGTGCAGAAAGTAAAAGATGAGACTTCTCATTAATATTTCAATAAAGGCACTCACACCAAGGGATACAAACATAATCAACTAAAGGAGAGATACTTACACATGCAAACCAAACTATAAGATAACCTCTCTACCACAGATATGAATCCACTAAAAATGTAAAAGATAAAAGATAATGGTGGTGATACCGCGACACTCCCCCAAGCTTGGAACAAGCCAAGGGGATGCCAAACCTGATGACGAATTACTCCTTCGGTGGTGGTGGTGTTATATTGTCATCATAAAACTTCCAAGGCAATGGTTCCCCATCCAAAAAGGATGTCCTTCTCTCTGCAATCCTGAAACTAGCAGCAGAGTTTATGCGATCAAATCTAGCCTCATACTCACAGTTTTGATTCTGTATGTCATAGAGTTGTGCTTGCAATTGATTGGTGTTCTGACGGAGTGTGAAGATCTCTTCTCGGAGCTCATCAACTTCTCCCTCGTGCTTGGTGATGAGTTCTGAACTTATCTTGTGAATAACATCCACTTCGCGTTCTGCTTGTACCTGAAAACTTCTTGTTCCAACGCTTCCATCCTGTCTTCCAGACTGCCTTCTCCTTTAGGGCCTTGAAGTTCTTTCAACTGTACCTTCCCCTCTTTGAGGATCAACTCTTTGGGATGAATCCTCAACTCATGCATGTACGGGTTGAGGACATCCACAGAGGAATCCTCCGTGGGTGATCCAGCGGAAGACATTGAGGCTCTAAATCTGAGAATTTTTCATGACAGAAACAGATCGAAATGAAAACACAACGAGAACACGATGCAAGAACCTCGGGGAACCAGGGGGTTATATATTACGAAGATTCAATGCATAAGGAAGGTTTTGACACGGAAACGAGGCGGAGACGGAGTTCGAGGGGGGAACACCCTCCCTCAGGCGCGGCCAAGCTGGGCCAGCGCCTGGGGTGGGTTTGTCCACCCCGAGCTCTGTTTCCTCTTCAGTTTCATCTTGTAACTTCCCTTATGTATTAAAAACATCAAAAATATAAAAATATTGGAGTTTCACGAACCTTCTGTTTTCATCACTTTTACCTATTCAAGGACGAACTCTACAGTTTCTGGTGTTTGGCTTCTGATAAATTATTCTGGAGTTTTCATTTGAATAACATCAACTTCTTCGTTATAAAAATCTCCAGAAATATAATGTTTTAGTCTTTGACCATTCACCACTTGTGTTGTGTCATCCTTTAGAAAAGAAATTTTGATGGCACCTGAACGGTACACTTCCTTGATAACAAAAGGCCCTTCCCATTTGGAGAGTAGTTTCCCTGCAAAAAATATAAGACGAGACCTATACAAAAGAACTTTCTCACCAACATGGAACTCCCTTTTGAGAATTCTCCTATCATGCCATCTTTTTACTTTTTCCTTAAAGAGCCTAGCATTTTCGTAAGCTTCACCTCTCCGCTCATCTAGATTACTTAAGTCAAGCAGTCTTTTCTCACCAACAAGTCTAAAGTCTCTATTCAACTTTTTCACTGCCCAATAAGCTTTGTGTTCTAATTTAAAGGCAAGTGACAAGCTTTCCCATAGACCATTTTGTAAGGAGACATCCCCATAGGATTTTTATAAGCAATTCTATAAGACCACAAAGCGTCATTCAACATTTTAGCCCATTTTTTCCTAAATCTATTGACAATCTTCTGCAAGATAGATTTGATTTCCCTATTGGAAAGTTCTACTTGCCCACTAGTTTGGGG
This sequence comes from Avena atlantica, assembly GCA_910589765.1. NCBI lineage: Eukaryota > Viridiplantae > Streptophyta > Magnoliopsida > Poales > Poaceae > Avena > Avena atlantica. The sequence goes on from OU342738.1 coordinate 302,828,034, forward strand.
GTGATAAGCTGAAGCTATTCTGTGGTTTACATCATACTTAGCGAGAGTTTTTCTAAAAACCCCATGAATAAAATGAGAGCCTCCATTAGTCATGAGATATCTAGGCACACCGAACCTAGGAAAAATGACATATTTGAGCATTTTCAAAGAGGTCTTACCATCAGCACTGTTTGTAGGTATGGCTTCTACCCACTTTGTAACATAGTCAACAGCAACAAGAATATGTGTATACCCTTTTGAAGGAGGAAAAGGCCCCATAAAGTCAAATCCCCAACAATCAAACGGTTCAATAACAAGAGAATAATTCATAGGCATTTCATTGCATCTAGAGATGTTACCTACTCGTTGGCATTCATCACATGATAAAACAAACTTCCTTGAATCTTCAAAAATGGTAGGCCAATAAAATCCAGATTGTAAAACCTCTTGTGCAGTCCTATTGTCACATCCCAAATTTTTCCAAATTTTGTAATGTGAAAAATAAATAAACAAAATAAATAATTGTTGAAATTTAGGGTGAAAAGAAACTTTTTGATTCCAAATGGAAACTTAAAAACCCATCTTGAACAAAATTTTGAATAAAGTTTGAATACAACTAAATTCAAATCAAGTGAAATGCATTCTTCATAAATGCATCTTGAAATATAAACACTTGGAAAATAAACCAAAACTCTAAAACCCTAATGGAGGAAAAATCATTTCAAAAGATATCCCCAAGATTATGGATTTGATCCATATAAAGATTATCAACAAACATTTATAAATGATCAAAAGGAATAAAGAGAAATATCATAACACCATGGAAATTGGTTACACTTAATTTGGAGCCATAGATAAAATCTTATGAATTTAATAAGGTAAGGAAATTAAATTCCCAAAGCTAATAAAGCACCTATCTAAAATCCACACCAATTTGTGAGCAATTAATCCTAAAGAGATTTAATAGGATAAATAAATATTAAATAATATTTTACAAATTGGAATCACCAAGTTTGGATCTTTAAATAAAAATTTATGGATTTTATAAGATAAAGGAAGGAATGAATAAATTAATAAGGAGTATTTAAAAGCCAAATTACAACTTGGCCTAGTCCATAAGCAAATGGAATGATATAATCCAAATCCAAATAAAATATAAGGATAAAGAATATTCAAATAAAATATTATGGCATTAACCAAACTCTATTTCTATTTTGAATAAAGACAAAATCCCTAATGAGAATGATTAAGTAAATCATGGGAAAATAATAATTGAAATTGCCAAATGAAACAAAAGTTATTTAATTAACTTAAATGAAATAAAAGAATCATTTAAAGCTATATGGAATTAAAACCATATTTGATTTCATTGGAATAAAGACAATTGCCCAAATTAAATGATTAATAATCATATTAAAATATTTTAAATAATTCAAGGTAAATTATTTAACACCCCATTTGAATAAATAAAACCTACTGAAAAGGTTTAGTGAAAATTGGAATTCGAATAAAGGATTTGAAAATATATTTAATCTTATTTGATTAATGGCATATGCTTGTTTTTAATAAAGAATAAAACCATAAGAAGAATAAAAGAATTATTCCTAAAATGGTATTTAAAATACAAGTTTAAACAGTCTGGCAATATACTGAACATTTGAAAAAGGTTTGAAATCAAACAAGGTTCGAAATCATTTAAACAAAATCAAAACAGAGAAAAAAAGAATCGGAACAAAAAAAATGGAAAGGGCGCAGCCCAGCCCATCTAGCCTATCAGGCCCATCCCCCAACCCACTCTCTTCTCCCCGAAGTGTCTTCTATCACTCGCAAATGAACCTGCAAGTCGCTGACATGTTGACCCCACCACTCCTCCCTCTCTCTCGCTGACGAAATAACCCCACCCAGCAGGCCTTCTTCCTCACCCACGCGGTGACCACGCCCCCTCGCCGGTCGTTTCTGCCATCTTAAAACTCGAATCAATCCGAGTTATTGCCGCGATAATTACTCCCTCGACCACACTCGTATAACCACCTCCCTATCCCCTCCCTTTTCCCCCAGACGCCACACCTCGAGAGCCCCCAGGCTGCCCTGATTTCCGCTCAGACCACCGCTGCCTCCGACGAGCATCCGCGGCGATTCCGGCCAGCCCACTCCCCCCTTGCTCCCTGGCGCATACGATCATACTCCATAGCCTCTGGCGCATCTCCCAGTATCGCCCGTTCATCCGTGCGTGCTCTGCATCATCGTCAACGTCAACGCCAACCACCGCCGCCGTCTGCCTCCGCTCCGTCGACCTCTCCCCGGTAATTTTGACCGCTCATCTCCTCTTCCTTCACATGCATGTACTCACCACTCTCCCGCGCATCTAACGGCCCCTCCCTTTTCCTCTAGCGTGCGTCGTAGCCTCGCCTTCGAAGACGTCTGACCGCACCCGAGGTGAAGCACATCTCCGGCGAGCGATTTAGGACTACCTCGTGCGCCCCTCGATAAATGGCGAGTACGTTGAGCTTCAGCACGACGAGTCGACCTCGATGAGCTACCTCTCTCCCTCTTTAGCTTCCTGAATCGATGTTAGTGCATTGTCTGAGCGCGCCGCCGCTAGCGCCGCGCGTTTAGGGTTAGTCGATTTAGACCGTAGGATGTTGATCGCCTGGCTACGAAAGAACATAACTCGAAGGGGTATGATTGATCCTGTGTGCTCGATCTATTTTAATCCAATGCTTCAAAGAATCCGATGTGAGCGAAACGGTATGGACGAATCAGAAAATTCCACGTGGCTCAAGATTTGTTTTGAAAACAGAATAGAATCTATTAGATGTCTGAATTTGTAAATTGCATAACTTTAAATCTACACGTCCAAATTTGGCAAATTTTATATCAATGGAATCAGCAAAACAAACTCTATCCAACCATGCACTTTGTTTAATGAATTGCTTCTATTAAATTGGTTGTTTTTGCATAAACTTATGTAGGCATAATTTGAATATAAAATTTATTCTAGAAATGTTTTAAAGTAAAATCTTTGGAAAATGGATTGTTTTGAACCTACTGACCATAGAAACCAACTTACGGATTTAAGAATGAATTTTGTGAAGTTAAAGAATGCATCTTTGAACTTAGAACATTTCTAGTCAAATAAAAATATTGTTTATATGTTAAAAATCCTTTTTGGAGAAAAAAACCTTTGTGAAATGATTTGATTTAAACTCTCTGACCCTAAACACAAAGTTTTCTAATTTAAAAATATATTTGGTGAACCCTATAAAAATTATTACTTTGCTAAAGGCATTTCCAACAACATAAAATATTGCTTTGGTATAAAAATGGTTTATAGGTGAAACCTCTTGCAAATGGTTTTATTATTAAACCCTTAACCTTAAAACACTAAAATTTGTGTTTTAAAATGTATTTGTCAAACACTAGAAATTTTCACTTTGATTTGAATCAATTCTAGCAAAACAAAAATGATTTAAATGGCCTTTTTCACTGGCTTGTTATCAAATGGTTTTACTACTTTTATAAATGACCAATATAATGTTTATAACCTATTAGGAACCACTTTTCCAAATAAAACAATCTTTGGCATGCTTGCATGCATTGCTTTGTTTTTATTATTTTATGTGATGATTGCTTGAATGGTAGATTGAATATTTGCTTGCTTGATTGAATTGTATTGGAATTTGAAGAGTGTGACTATTGCAAGATCAAGGAATGAACTTATAATTCTCTACCAAAAAGGCAAGTGGTGCTACATATTTTGTCCCATTATTCTCACTATGCATTAGTGATATTTCTAAGTAGGACTTGCATGGAATTTTTGCTAAGTATAAACTATGCCATGGGAAATCCTAGCAGATGAAACCTTAGTAGAATTTTCCCTAAGTCAAGATTCCTACTACTATCATGCTTAGCCTAGCTAGTAGAAAACAAGGGTGGATTATATTCATGCTATGGAATATTTCTAAGTCAAGGACTTGTGTTTTGTTTAATAAAACAACTAAGTGAATGAATCACCTGGGTGGAAAGGTACTTGCTTGGTGTTTTTTGGTTGAGTGGTTACACAAGGCCCATTTCTATGGTTTACCTTGTGTATCTTACTTGTGGAATGCCACCCAGGAACAAAGAGATTTGAGATGTCAAATGTTGAGAAGCTTCAAGTGCAGCCACATGGCATTATGGGCTCTGCCTGGATCATATAGGTTGCAATAACTTAGCCAAAATGGACAGTTGGTGGTAGGGGAATGATAGGTTGGAACGCGTCCATTCTGGTCTAAGGGAAGGCTTCTGAAAGATCTTGTCTTGGTGAAAGCAAGTCTTGTGGGGAAAGTGCACCACCTCTGCAGAGTGTAAAATCTAAGTACTTAGCCATGTCCCTGGCAAAGGACAATTTGAGCATCAAGACATGGAAGCTATCAAGAATCTCCTCATCCCAATTTCTAAGTTAAAACTTGTGGTTGAACAAGGGTGAAGGTTCACCAATTTCTATTGGTGGTTCCTTGGGTGTTTTTGACAAGCAAAAACCTAGTGTTTTCAAATGATAAGGAAAATCTATTTTGAGCAAAGCAAGCCTAAGCACCACTTAGCCAAATACATATAGATGATAGACTCCGCTATACTACCATAGTATCACTTGCCAATACAATTCAAATGTATTGACCCTTCTGGCTGTAACTTATTATGTTGCAGGTTTGTTTGATGTTAGTGAAGTGTGTTGATTAGGATTACAAGTCTACAACCAACATGATTGCATGTGGCACTTTAAAGATGAAGGACTCCATGCTATAGTTATTTCTGCTGCATTGTAATGAGATAGCCAAATGAGCTATGTAATATGTAATGAATTATTTTATTCCTGGTTATAAAGTTGTATTATGACCTTTGTTTCTTGATATTACATCTTAACTATGGATGCTATCTATTGATCCAGGGACTAGCATTGTAAACACATGGATATCTACCTTATTAAAGGTTGGGACCTCTACAGATGGTATCAGAGCACTCTATTGCCTGTAGGATTGTAACCCTAGGATTGGACAAAACCCCTTAGAGAAATAGGAGTTGTATTTGTTCTTATTTGCAAACAATCTTGTAAACTGTTTTCTCAACCTTTTTGGTTTTGAATCTCCATCTCTTCCCTTTTCAAACTTGTTGGACAAAGCCTCAACCATGAGCAAAGACCTCAACCATGAGCAAAGGACTTCACCAACTCAAATGACTTCAACTTCAACATCATCAAGGACTTCAACTTTATTTTCACCAAGGACTTCAACTTGGATGTCACCAAGGACTACAAGTGAAACAAGAAATATTACTCAAGACTTGAAGACTAAGGAAACACAACTTAGAAGGAACCATCATCACCTTTGAAGTCTTGACCAAGACACAAAATTTCCCCAAGGAAACAAGGTTTGAATTCAAACAAGGTTTGAAATCATTTAAACAAAATCAAAACAGAAAAATGAAAACAGAAAAAAAAGAATCGGAACAAAAAAAAATGGAAAGGGCATAGCCCAGCCCATCTAGCCTATCAGGCCCATCCCCCAACCCACTCTCTTCTCCCCGAAGTGTATTGGCAAGTGATACTACCATAGTATCACTTGCCAATACAATTCAAATGTATTGACCCTTGTGGCTGTAACTTATTATGTTGCTGGTTTGTTTGATGTTAGTGAAGTGTGTTGATTAGGATTACAAGTCTACAACCAACATGATTGCCTGTGGCACTTTAAAGATGAAGGACTCCATGCTATAGTTATTTCTACTGCATTGTAATGAGATAGCCAAATGAGCTATGTAATATGTAATGAATTATTTTATTCCTGGTTATAAAGTTGTATTATGACCTTTGTTTCTTGATATTACATCTTAATTGTGGATGCTAGCTATTGATCCAGGGACTAGCATTGTAAACACAGGGATCTCTACCTTATTAAAGGTTGGGACCTCTACACCTATCCCCAGCATGATGTCCTCCATAAGCACTGCCATGACATTTTCTCAGTATCTCTTGTTTTTTAAATTATGAAACACATCTTCGCATAATACCATCTACTCCTTCTTTATATAAGTGTGGGTCATCCCAAAAGTAATGCCTTAGATCATCAAAGAATTTCCTTCTTTGTTGGGTTGTAAAGGTTGGAGTCAAATACTTGGAAACAATAAAGTTAGCATAATCAGCATACCAATGACTCTCATGTGGACTTACCCTTATTGCAGCTAACTGCTCATTTGGAAAACTGTCATTAACAGGCAAAGGGTCAAAAGAAATGTTTTCCAAACGAGATAAATTATCAGCAACAGGATTATCGGCACCTTTCTTATCCACAAGATGCAGATCAAACTCTTGCAAAAGCAACACCCACCTTATAAGCCTAGGCTTAGCGTCCTTCTTCGTCATAAGGTATTTAATAGCTGCATGATCAGTATGAATAGTAACCTTGGAATCAACAATATAAGGTCTAAGCTTATCGTAAGCAAAGATTGTAGCTAAGAACTCCTTTTCAGTAGTAGCATAATTCTTTTGAGCAGCATCCAGAGTCTTGCTAGCATAATGAATGACATTTAGCTTCTTGTCAACGCGTTGTCCCAAGACAGCACCCACAACAAAATCACTAGCATCACACATAATTTCAAAAGGTAAACTCCAATCAGGTGGTTGTACTATAGGAGCAGTTGTTAAAGCTTTCTTCAAAGTTTCAAAAGCTTCCTTATAATCATCATAAAAAACAAAAGGTACATATTTTTGAAGAAGATTAGTAAGGGGCTTCGAAATTTTGGAGAAATATGTAATAAACCTCCTATAGAAACCAACATGACCAAGGATACTACGAATACCTTTGATATCTCTAGGACAAGGCATCTTCTCAATTGATTCAATTTTGGCTCTGTCAACTTCAATACCTCTTTCAGAGATCTTGTGTCCAAGAACAATTCCTTCATTAACCATGAAATGGCATTTCTCCCAGTTAAGAACAAGGTTGGTTTCCTCACATCTCTGCAAAACTTTATCAAGGTTGTGCACACAGTTATCAAAAGAAGTTCCATAGACGGAAAAATCATCCATGAAAACCTCCACAATTTCTTCACAAAAACCATGAAAGATAGCAGACATACATCTCTGAAAAGTAGCAGGAGCATTACATAAACCAAAAGGCATATGCCTGTAAGCATAAGTACCATAGGGACAAGTGAAAGTAGTTTTATCTTGGTCCTATGCTTTCACAGCGATTTGAGAAAACCCAGAATAACCATCAAGAAAGCAAAAGTGAGTCTTTTTGGACAACCTCTCAAGCATTTGATCAATAAAGGGCAAAGGATAATGATATTTCTTAGTAATTTTATTAATCTTTCTAAAATCAATGCACATTATATACCCAACTACTACTCTTTGGGGTATAAGCTCATTATCCTCATTAGGCACAACAGTTATTCCTCCTTTCTTGGGAACACAATGAACAAGGCTAACCCATTTACTATCAGCAATAGGATAAATAATACCAGCATCAAGGAGTTTTAATACCTCATTTCTTACCACATCCTTCATCTTAGGATTTAGACGACGTTGGTGCTCAACAACTGGTTTCGCATCAGGCTCTATATTAATAGCATGTTGACATATAGTAGGAGAAATCCCCTTTAAATCATCAATAGTATAGCCATAGCTCCTCAGTGTTTCTTCAATATCTCCAATAACCTTTCTTCTTCCTTTGCTGAAAGTTTAGAACTAATAATAACAGGATATCTTCTTGTCATCAAGATGAGCATATTTAAGATCATCAGGTAAAGGTTTTAATTCGAAAACAGGGTCCCCTTTAGGTGGTACTGTGGTACCCAAATCTTCCAAAGGTAAATTATGCTTCAGTAACTCAGGCTGACGAAGGAAAGCCTCATCAATCTCATTTCTTTCCTTCATGAAGGCATCACTTTCATGATCTTCCATGAACTGCTGCAAGGCATTGTTAGGAGCAAGAGAAATAGCAGAAAGTTGTTCAACCCTGAAATCCTCATCAGGCAGTTCATTTTCATAAGGAGTTTTGGCAAATTTAGAAAAATTAAACTCATAAGACTCTCCAGCAAACTTAGTCAAAACTTTTTCCTTCCTACAATCTATGATAGCCCCACAAGTGTTCAGAAAGGGTCTACTAAAGATAATAGGATAGGTTTTACTAGCTTCTTTACCAAGTACTAGAAAATCAGCAGGATATTTAATCTTACCACAAAGGACCTCCACATCTCTTACGCTGCCAATGGGGAAAACTTGCTCTCTATTAGCAAGGTGAATGACCACATCAATGTCCTCAAGCTTACAAGGACCAATCTCATGCATAATTTCCCTGTAAAGCTCATAAGGAATAGCAGTGGAACTAGCACCAATATCACATAAACCATAATAGCTATGACTACCAATTTTAACAGAAAGCACAGGGACACTAGCTTTTCTAACTTTCTTAGGATGAGGAACAATATTAGTAGCGTCTTCACAGAAGACAATATGCTCATCCTCTATATTTCTAGTGACAAGATCTTTCACAATGGCTACCACAGGCTCGATATCAATAAGCTCATCGGACCCTATAGTTTTATTTTCGGTTTTGCTAACCACATTAGCCATAATAGAGTGTTCCCTTACCTTGGAGGGAAAAGGGATCTTCTCAACATAAGGTTTAGGAAAAATAGGATCAACAGTACAAACCTCTACACTGGCAGGAACATGGGTAACAATGTCTTTATAAGGAGCATGGTACTTGTCCCACTCTTTCTTGGGAATATCAATATAAGAGGCAAAAGCATTAAAACATTTCGCAAGAACTTGAGGATCAAGACCAAACTCATTGCTAATATCACGGAAGCCATCAGTTCCCATAAAGGATTTAATGCATTCATAATCATAGTTTATATCTGACTTTCTTCCTTTGTCATTCTCCCAAGATTCAGTGTTCTCTTGAATACGGTCTAGTAAATCCCATTTAGCTTATTCCTTCATACGTGTGAATGATCCAGCACAAGAAGCATCTAGTAAATCTTTGTCATGAAGAGAAAGCCTAGCATAAAAGGTATTGAGAATAATATTGTTAGGAAGTTCATGAATAGGACATTTAAGCATTAGTAACTTCAGTCTCCCCCAAGCTTGAGTTGTACTCTCTCCATCAAGAGGCCAAAAGTTATATATAAGATTTCTACCCTTATGAATCTCACTAGGAGGATAAAATTTAGAGTAAAAGAGAGATGACATCTCCTCCCATTCCATGGATTGTCCATTCTTTAGCAGCTTATACCATTCTTTAGCTCTCCCTTTCAAAGATATGGAGAGTAACTTTTTCTTCACCTGTTCAGTTGTGATACTTGCACACTTAAACAACCCGCATAATTCATGGATAAAAAGCAAGTGATTACCAGGATGGACAGTTCCATCCCCAAAATAATAATTATCCATAACACGATTAACAATACTTGTAGGTATCTTAAAAGGATCTATCTCAACAGGAAGTGGTTCATCTACTACCCTAGTAGTGGTAGTAGTTTTCCCAAACAGAAAACCAAGTGGGTTATCCATATTGGAAACAAAGTAACAAGCAGTAACAAAAGCAATACTCACAGTGAAATTTTCCCTTACCATTTCCACTCTTCAATAGCTCTTCACTCCCCGGCAACGGCGCCAGAAAATAGTCTTGATGACCCACAAGTATAGGAGGTGTATCGTAGTACTTCTGATAAATAGGAGTGTCGATCCCAACAAGGAGCAGAAGGTGCTGAACAGTGGTATGGAGCAGGAAATCCCTGTGAATACTTGGCAAACGGATTTTTGTGGTTTTTCTGACAAGGCAACAAAATAAAGATCAAGTAAAAGAAGTAATGAACAAATGGATGAGGACCAAACGTTCTCGAGGACACATGGGAATTCTATCAAGTGCTTTCGCTTCAAATAGCTGAGTACTCTTATATGGTGTTTGTAAGTGTTGTGTGGGTGAACCTGTGCTAACATACCGCCCTTCCTAGGACTAATACACACTTATGATTAAACCCCCTTCAAACATCCGTAACTATAAGAAAGTAATTAAGATATAAATCTAACCACAGCCTTAAACTCTGAGATCCTACGCTCCCTTGTGCAAAGGTGTCCTAACGGGGGTTCAGGTTTCTCTCACTCGGGCAACCCCGCGATTAGTAGCCAAATACACAATGCATTCCCCTAGGCCCATAAATGGTGAAGTATCATGTAGTCGACGTTCACATGACACCACTAGAAGAATAGCACCACAACTTAAATACTAAACAATTGAATAATAACTCATCACAGATTCACTACTAACAATATGACTTCTCCCATGTCCTCAAGAACTAAACGAACTACTCACAAGACATCATGTGGATCAAGATCAAAGATGATATGATAATGGATAACAATCTAAACATAAACAATAATCCAATGGTTCCACTCACAAGCATCAACTACAATAGTAATCAACACCGGGAAAGTTTCCCCTAATGAACTAAGCAATATCCAACACAATTGTTACAGCGGGACGAAGTGGTGATGATGGTGCTGGTGGAGATGATGGTGTGGATGATGATGATGATGATCCTGATGAAGCCTAGCTTGATGATGGTGTTGATGGCTACGGTCTCCCCTCTCCGGGAAGGAATTCCCCCGGCAGAAATCTGTCTACCGGAGAGATCTTTCTCTCTCAGTGTTTTCCGCCCCTAGAGGAGGCGGAAATCTATCTGTGCTCGCTCCCCGAGCCTTAGGGTTTCGAAGGGAAGATATAGGCGAAGGGGTGGAGTCGGAGGCCGGGCAGGTGGGCCACACCTGCCCTAGGCGCGGGGTCAGGTGGGCCCGCGCCTAGGGGGTGTGGGCCCCCTAAGGCCCCACTTCGTCCCTCCTTCTGGCTTCCTTCGTCTTCTGGTACAATAATATGTTTCCATATTTTTTGGTATTTTTCTGATCTTCGCGAAATTGCACTGAAACGCCTTCTTTTCCATCAGAATACAGACTCTGGCAGTCCATCCTCCAAGAATCATCCAACATGCATAAACAGATGAAAAGCCATAAGTAATACCTCATAATAAGACAAATATCAATGAATAGAGGTAAATTATTATATAGAATGGTGATGTAAATTGGGCGTTTCAGTAACCAAGGAAGCAATCATGGCTATGTGTGCACATTGTAACATAGTTGAACTTGATGAAGAGCCTTCTATATTGGTTGAAGGTAAAATTAAGGTAAAATATGTGGGTAAGCCTATTCTTCCTTGCATATTTAAAGAAACCTTGCATTACGGTTTATGTGATCTTGGCACCGAAGTTAATGTTATATCCTATGAATTTTATTTGGAAATAAAAGAAGAGATGGCACCAGCTACAATAGAAAATACTGATATGACAATCATGTTAGCCAATAAAAATCTTAGAATTCCAGTGGGAGTAGTTGAAGATGCAACTATCACAATTGACAATAAAAATTTCCCTATTTATTTGGTAGTTGTTGATATGCCAATTGACACTCTTTGCCCAATCATATTTGGAAGAAACTTTTTGAGTGATATAGGTGCCATAGTCGACTTCAAAAAGGAGGGTATCCCTTAAGCTTGGGAAAGCGGAAAAATAATTCAACTTTTCCAAATTTAAAGGCAAACCTCTACATATACAAGAAGAAGAGAAAGAGAAGACTTAGAGGAGATGGCAGCTCTTTTCTTAAAATAATCAAGATGAAGAAATAAATGAAGACCCAAATTGTGAAGAAATAATTATGGAGGACAGAACTTTAGAAGAATTAGAAAGTGAATTTGATTCATTTCCCAATGAAGAACCTCCAACTGATCAAGCTTTTGAAGAGCCAGAAAAGAGAGGGGATGAAGAATTACCACCCCCAGAATTAAAAACTCTACCAGATAATCTTAAGTATAGATTATTAGATGATACTAATAAATTCCCTATTATTATTAGTGCTAAACTTTCAGGGGAAGAAGAAGAAGAACTCATGAAGGTACTAAAGGAGCACCGCAAGGCCTTTGGGTACTCAATGGACGACTTGAAAAGTATTAGTCCAATGATAGCCTCCCATCGAATATTCATGGAGGAAGGTACTAAACCAGTTGTGGAATTTAATATAAGACTAAAGCCTGAAATGAAGGAAGTGGTAAGAAAAGAAATAGTACGCCTATTTTATGCAGGTATAATCTATCATGTAAAAGAAAGTGAATGGGTAAGTCCTGTTCATTGTGTTCCTAAGAAAGGCGGCTTTACTGTTGCTCCTAATGAAAACAATTAATTGGTACCTACTAGAACTATTGTTGGACATAGGATGTGCATATATTTCAGGAAATTGAATAAGGAAATAAGGAATGATCACTATCCTTTACCGTTCATAGATCAAACTTTAGAGAGGTTAGCAAACCACACTCATTTATGTTATTTGGACGGATATTCTGGTTTTCCCAAATAGCTGTTCATCTTGATGACCAACTTAAAACAACTTTCATTAGTCCTTATGGTTTACATGCTTACCGACACATGCCTTTTGGGTTATGTAATGCTCCAGCTACTTTTCAAAGATGCATGACTGCTATTTTCGCAGATTTTATAGAATTGATAATGTAAGTATTTATGGATGATTTTTCTGTCTATGGAACTTTGTTTACTAGTTGCTTGGATAATCTCAATAGAATTTTGCAGCGTTGCGAAGAAACAAATCTTGTCTTAAACTGGGAGAAGTGTCATTTTATGGTCAAAGAAGGCATAGTCCTTGGACATAAAGTATCAGGTAAGGGTATTGAAGTAGATAGGACTAAAGTTGAAGCAATAGAGAGAATGCCACAACCAAGGGATGTAAAAGGTATAAGAAGTTTTCTTGGTCATGTAGGCTTTTATAGAAGGTTCATTAGGAATTTTTCTAGAATTTCTAAACCTTTGACTAATCCATTGCAAAAAGGAGTAAGATTCAATTATGATGATAAGTGCCTTATTGCCTTTAATAAACTTAAATATGCTTTATCTCGTGCTCCCATTATTAAACCACCTATATGGGATATGACTTTTGATTTAATATGTGAAGCTAGTGATAATGATGTAGAAGTAACTTTGGGACAGCACATAGGTCACAGATTTAATATTATACATCATGCTAGTAAAACTCTCAATAGCGCTCAAAAGAATTATCCTAAGGAAGAAAGAGAACTCTTTGCTGTATTTTTCTCTTGTGATAAGTTTTGTTCTTATATTATTGATGCAAAAGTAAGAGTTCATATGGATCACGATGGTTTAAAAGAACTCCTCGAGAAAAAGATTCATAAGCCAAGACTAAACCGTTGGATACTTTTACTTTAAGAATTTGAGTTGCAGATTATGCAGAGACAAGAAGCAAAGGTAGTGGAAGAAGCATCTATATTTGTCCAGCAAGACACCGATCTTATTGAGAGAAGCTTTAGTCTTTGTGATTTTCGTTTTCGAGAATTATTATATGAGCTAAGGTCAAATACTCCCAAGAATAAAAAGTCCTTGTTGTTGGAGGAGTTTGTCACTCCCGACTAAATAAATGGTAAGAGAAAGGTAAGTTTTCTAACTCTAATAAGTGTTTTATTTTTACAGTTTCTACTTCTAAATTTTTTGCCTTTGTTTTCCTCTTGTTTTTCTCAAGGTTTTTAGGGGTTTTCGCAACTATACGGACGCAACTATACTGCTGGAAAAAATTCTCCCGCGATATAGTTGGTCGTTAAACGTTCCATATGCCCCTTGCGAAATAATTTTAGGGATGGAGCATCTATACGGCCGGATAAAATTCTCCTGCCGTATAGTTGGTCATTAAACAATCTGTATCGCCTTACGAAATAATTTTTGGGGGTACCGTATCTATACGTCCGGAGAAGATTATCCCACCGCATAGTTGGTCGTCAAAACTTCAGTACCTGTAGGTAAAACCACTACTAGAAAATGGCTCGTGTTTATACTTTGTGCATCATCATAACATCATCCATATGTTTGTTGCATATTTGTGACGTAAAAATTATTTTAATAACCCTAATTTTCTTTGTCCAAATATCTCTATGGTTAAACAAAACAATTTGTCTCTTTTCTTATTTTAAATTTAAAACAAAAACATATTTTCTAATCGGTTATAAGACCATAAAAATATTTTTTATTTTACTAAAAGTAAAAAAAACAAAAGGCCCATCTAAAGTTTTGGCCAAAACTAGCCTCATCTAGTCTACTTTAGACTATATCAATAGTCCATTCCCCCGTTTCTTTCCTAAACCCTAACCTCCAAATCTAAGCCAAATTCCCCATCTCTTTATCCTTTTCCTTTGCCGCTGCCGGTCTTCTGGTTTTCCATAGTTCGATAGAAGCAGATCATTGCCATTCGTGTGAAGAATTCTCCAAAAACTAGCTAGCTACCGATCAATCCATGCACAACAAGCCACCAAATACTTGCCCATTTGTTTCATCCAGTAAACTGGGAGTCCCATCAAATCCTCCAGGAACCCCGCCACCACACGCCACCAGATAAATATCTGCCGACGTTAAATTCTTTTCCTTGTCCCCCTGCAGCGGCACAACGAACGCAGGCGGCAGCAATACAACGCGTGCCCCTGCGCTTTGATCCTCCCGCTCGCGCCCAGGAGCTCGCACACGACCAGAAGCCAGCCAATCAAGCTTTTGGAAGCCGCGCTGCTCTCTTGTCCTGCGCGTGTGCGCGAGCCAGCCGCGCCGTTTTGTTTCTTTTTCTTTCGAGGTCATTTACCTGTCTTTTATTTCCAATTTATCGTATCATCATCAAGGGTGTCAGGCTTCTATACGTAATCAATTTGGTGTCCCGCCTCTTGTTCATATTATTTTGTCTTTAACAACCTTCTTGCCTATGGGTCTTTAACAAAAGTTCTGCTAACACGATCTATCACGAAGATGGTCTATGTGTCTTTTATTTCACCAAGATGGTGGTCACTTTGTCACACGACACCGGAATTTGCTGTCCAATGATTATGCCTTGCCAATGAGATCCCCTTCCCTAATTGTGGCTACTTTCTCTACTTCGGCTATAACCCTTCTCTGACTCCAATCCAAACCGTGAGACATCAATCCGATCTTTTTTCCCTTTTATAATTTGTCATATATATTTCGTATGCACTAAATAACCCATGCATGCATTGTATATTATGTGGTTGGGGTAAATAGTCACTTCACTTAAATTAAATAGGACGATCGTATACGGGTTTTTCTAGTCTTATATTGCCCATTTAAATTTGTGTAGCGAACCGATGATATATTTTATCTTGTTAAGACAACATTTAAATTCCGGAGTATTTAAACAATATGAACCATCTGCTTAATTGTCGGGGCCCCGGTTTCTCTTAATATTGCCTAATTGCATCGCATTTTTGCCATGTCATATATCATACATGCATCATGCTCAATCTTTTGCCGTAGTATTAAATAGTGCATCCGGTTATTCTTTTTGTGTTTCGCTTCTTCACGAATTAGAACGATGAGTTGATGCGAGCTTCGCTCCGTTCTTCTGATGAATCTTCGGCAGTTTTCCCAGACGATCATTCTCCCCCTTTCTACCTATTTTACATTTATAGTCTTTACTTCCTCCTGTTGATCTATTGTTATCTGTGTTGCGATGCTTTAGGTTTCGTGCCCCTTTATATATCCATGCGGCCTTTATATTGCCTTGGACACCTCCTATTGCCTGTTGTTTGGGTAGACAATTGGCGTTGCGAGTCGTAGTCGCTTGCTCAGGTGCTGCTTCGCGCCGTCGATGTCCCACTGATGTTGAGGGTTGACACATTCATAAAGATTGAGATGATTGTGGTTTTAATTACAGCTGGTTAACTAAATATTAAATATATATAATTAATGAAGAGGAACCGGTGGGTAATAGTTGAGATTTGGTTGTTAACCGCCCACTTGTATCCACCTAGGACCCGAGTTCTTGACACATATTCCGAGACTAAGCGCACTAACCACATGTGGGGTGTGTGGGCACCCCCATCGATTTAGTACCTGATTTCAAAGTACAATACCAAGGGCCACAAATTAGTTTGCGGTGTTATTACTATCATGTACTTATGTCCATGCTTTACTACTTTATTTACTATTGCGCGTGGAGTGCATGTACTATTTTGGATCGTGACACGATTTCGCGGTATCGACAAGCCCAGTCACACGTTCGGGTTCCCAGTCGTTTAGATCCGTTCTCGCAAACCCTAGGTCCCTCTTGGAGACCGGCCGACTTCGTTACGGGTAGTTTAGTGGGGTCGCCCCCATGTGCTTGCTTTGGGTCTGGGAAACGTCGTGTCTGAAACCCTGTCGACATACCATTGCGTGTATTTTTTATGATCTTGTACCTATCTGATCTGACAACAAGGGTGTAGGTGCGTGTCGAAACTTTGCTGCACCCCTGCAGGGTTAAATCTTTCTGAAAGCCGTGTCCGCGGTTATGGACGACTTGGAGCACAGTATATCGATCATAGACAACTATAACTAAAATAGCGTTATCAATTTGACTTTGTGATGAATAGTAATCAACTTCACTATAATGGAATGCAAATAAAAGTGCCAAAAACTGCTGGATTTGGGATGTCACTTGCTATGTCTATATCTGATTAGTAAGTATTGCAACTACAATGGAACGGTTAACTAAAATTGCCCACTGCTTATGTTATCAGAATGACTCGTGCTATCTATATCTGACTAGTAATTGTTGCAACTATAACAGAATGAATAAAACTGTCAACTTTGTGAGTTCCTTGGTGGACTTCCTCCGTTTGGTCTCGAGGGGGAAATACCAGGATGGGTACGTTTGGTGGTAGTATCAGCTTGGTTCTGAATAGGTCATTCTTATCCCTCTCTGATAGCCGACAGTTGTATCAAGTTTCTATAGGTTGTTTAGTGCATGCTACGCTGCCGCTTCAGTCCATCATACCTATGTAGGCGAGGATCGCCGATTTCTAAGACTCGCCGTGTAATGGCCTCAGTACTGACCGCTCCCTTTTTATTTTGCCTGTTGCCGGCACCCCTTTGTGTTTGACAGGTTTGAGATCGACGTCGTTAGTAGGGTTACCCTTTCGGCTTGGCCTGTGCAGGGTTATGGAAGCCATTGGTTATTCTCTAGGGCTCTTAGCACAATTTTCTTCTTGTCCGTACTCGGATGTGGTATCGCTTTCAAGGTGATTTGGATCTATGTATTGTATATTTGTATTCTGGACTCTTTGAGTCACTGTTGTATATATCTATTCTATGGGTTCCATCGTGGACTATTGTGTAATGATATTACTTCATTTTCCACCCGCATGAAACTGCCTGGTGGGCACATTTGAATTGTCTCTATGAGGGTTTGGCGGGAATCGCTAAAACTTGCATAGGGCCGATTCGAGGGTGTTACAGTACCCTCGACCCGTATTCGTTCTTATTCATAAATAAAAAAACGCTTTGTCAGTTCCTAGTCGGTCATCTAACCGACCTGGGATCGAGATATTTGGAATTATCTGCCCGGAACCAACTATACGGCCAGAACTATACGTGTCGCGATCGTATAGTTGGTTGTTACGGCGCAGGACTCGTCCAAATCCGCGATTTCTTTTTCTAATCAGTTTGGATTGTTTTCTTGGACAAGAATCTGGTGTTTCTCGTGACTTTTACCGACCTTTGACCCCTCTTATATACTGCCCTTGTGCCTCTCTCTAATCACAAGTCACCAGGAACAAATCCAGCTATACGCTATCCCGTCCCAGGCCATGGAAAACCTATGGGGCTCATTGCTCCTAGGGCCCTTTCTAGCAGCCAATCGATGGAGGACGGCGATGAGGAGGTGGAGAGGTTTAGCCAGGGGTTCAAAGAGTACGTCGAACCAAGATTCTACAACAGCGACCCCGGTGAAGGCTGGGGCGACGTTTACATCTGTCGCGACGTCAATGATCCCTCGGAGGTTGACTAGGCGGTGATGAAAAGAATTCAAGAAGAGAGAGAAGGCCGCAAGACGCATGGAAAAGGGTGTGTGGAGACGGTCAAGTTCATCACTACAGATCCAAGGCCGCATAAGCGTTAGGTGTAGGGTTTCGTAGCATGGAAAAAAAATCTACCGCATACAAACAAACAAGCCAAGATCTATCTACTAGATTGTAGCAACGAGTCGATAGAATAACTCACCCTCGAAGATTCCAAAGTGTTTAACGAGAGCGGATTCTCGTGGGTGATGTAGTCATACTCTTCCCGATCTCAAGATCGCGTAGACGATCCTTCCGGCGCTGCGTTCCGGCAGCGCTCCCGCAGTCGGTCACACGTTCGGTACTCGACGAAGACCTTCCTCTCCCTTGTTCCAGCAGGCAGCGGAGGTTGTAGCACTCTCCTCGCGATTCCGGCAGCACAACGGCGTGGTACCGGAAGTAGAGGGGAGATCTTGCAGGGCTTCGCCTTAAGCCGGAGCGAGTATGGTGGAGTATGAGAGAGTCCCTCGACGATCTAGGGTTTAGACACGCCGAGGAGGAAGCTTGGCCGGCGGCTAGGGTTGCTAGGCGGCGGCGGCTTGACCTAGGGCGGCAGCGGAGGCAGCAGGTGACGATGCCGGCGGCTTAGGGTTTTGGAGGCGGGGATCTTGTGTGTCTAGGAGGGGAGTCCTGCCCCTCCTTATATAGGTGGAGGGGCCGGCCGGCCAAGGGGAGGGGAGTCCCTCCCCAACTCGGCTTGGAGGTGGGCCGGAGGTGGAGGAGGGACTCCTCCCCAACTCGGTTTCCTCCTCCTTCCCCACTTCCCAAAAATAGCCGTTTGACTTTCAAACTTGGCGTTTGACTTTTCAAACTAGGATTTGAATAAACCCTCTATTTTGTTCAGCGATGACACCGAGTACATAATGCAATCATACCAACTTGATATAACACATTCATGTACCCTTCCCCTCCGGAGTGCCGGACATTCCGGAACCTTCTAGAACATTCCCGATGAAAACACCGGAACCATTCTCCAACTCCGAAACGAGACTTTCCTTATATGAATCTTATTCTCCGGACCATTCTGGATCTCCTCATGATATCCCGAATCCCATTCGAGACTCCGAACAACATTCGGACTCTTTCTCATCATTCCATAACTACTCAAACAACGTCGAATCCTTAAGTGTGTCTCCCTACGGTTCGTGAATTATGCGGACATGATCGAGACACTTCTCCGATCAATAACCAATAGAGGAATCTGGAAATTCATATGGCTCCCACATATTTCTACGATTACTTTGCGATCGAATGAACCACTTACATACGATATCAATTTCCCTTTGTCTCACGATAGTTTACTTATCCGAGGTTATGATCGTCGGTATCTCTGCATACCTAGTGAGCCAGCCACATGCTTGCAAGCTAATTGGATGACATTTCACCGAGAAGGCCCAGAGTATATCTATCCGTCATATGGATGGACAAATCCCACTCTTGATCCATGTGTCTCAACCAATACTTTCCGAACACTCAATGTCACCTTTATAGCCACCCAGTTACGGTGTGGTGTTTGATGTCATCAAAGCATCCATCCGGTAAAGGTGATATGCATGATCTCATGGTCGAAGGAATTAGATTACTATGTATCAGAAAGCATATAGCAATTGAACTATTAAAATGACTTGATCTTTATGCTACGCTTATCTATAGGAGTATGTCCACCATATCATTCTCCTAACGATATGATCTTGTCGTTAATAATATCTCAATGTTCATGATAGGGAAACCACAATCATCTATTAACCAACAAGCTAGTATTATATAGAGGCTTTACTAGGGACTCTTATTTTAGTCTACAAATCACACAAGTATTAATGTTTCCTTGTTAATACTATTATATCATGAATGCAAACATTTATCATAAACACAAAGATATAATAATAACTATATTTATTATTGCCTCTAGGGCATATCTCCAACAGTCTCCCGCTTGCACTAGAGTCATCTAATCTAGATTACATGGTAATATACCGAACACCCATGGCAGTTTGGTGCTGGTCATGTTTTGCCCTCGGGAGAGGTTTAGTCAACGGATCCGCCACATTCAGATCTGTGTGTACTTTGCAAATCTTTATATCCCCATCTTGGATATGTTCTCGAATAGCGTGAAAACGTAGCTTGATGTGCTTCAGCTTCTTGTGTGACCTTGGTTCTTGCGCATTGGCTATGGCGCCCATGTTATCACAGTAGATAGACATTGGGTCCAGCGCACTAGGAACCACACCCAGCTCTGT
Source organism: Avena atlantica (assembly GCA_910589765.1). Classification (NCBI taxonomy): domain Eukaryota; kingdom Viridiplantae; phylum Streptophyta; class Magnoliopsida; order Poales; family Poaceae; genus Avena; species Avena atlantica. The sequence continues at coordinate 302,848,231 of OU342738.1, forward strand.
AATGAACTCTTTCATCCATATTGCTTCTTGTGAAGCTTCCGAAGCAGCCATGTATTCCGATTCAGTTGAAGATCTCGCCACAACGCTTTGCTTTGCACTCCTCCAGCTAACTGCTGCACCATTCAAAATAAATACATATCCAGATTGTGATTTAGAATCATCCCGATCGGTGTTCCAACTAGCATCGGTGTAACCATTAACAACAAGTTGTTCATCACCTCCATAAGAAAGAACCATATCCTTAGTTCTTCTCAAGTACTTAAGGATGTTTTTGACCGCTGTCCAATGATCCACTCCTGGATCACTTTGATATCTACTAGTTAAACTAACAGCATATGCAATGTCGGGTCTAGTACATAGCATGGCATACATTAGATATCATATGGCTGAGGCATAGGGAGTCTTACTCATCCTTTCTCTATCTTCGGCCGATGTCGGACTTTGAGTTTTACTCAAGGTCGTATTGGGCAACATGGGCAAGAACCCTTTCTTGCTATCTTCCATTCCAAACCTCTTTAGAACTTTGTCCAAATATGTACTTTGTGACAATGATATTTGGCGTCTCGATCTATCTCTATAAATCTTTATGCCTAATATATAAGCTGCTTCGCCAAGATCTTTCATTGAAAAACTATTATTCAAATATTCCTTGACATTATTAAGAAGGTCTACATCATTCCCAATCAACAATATGTCATCTACATATAGTATTAAGAATGCTACAGAGCTCCCACTCACTTTCTTGTAAATACAAGCTTCTCCATAAGTTTGTATAAAACCAAAACTTTTGATCACCTTATCAAAACGTTGTTTCCAACTTTGAGATGCTTGCTTCAATCCATAGATGGACCGTTGAAGTTTGCATACCTTGTTAGCATCTTTAGGATCGACAAAACCTTTGGGTTGCATCATATACAACTCTTCATCAATGTCTCCATTGAGGAATGCTGTTTTGGCATCCATCTGCCATATCTCATAATCATAATATGAAGCGATTGCTAACATAATACTAACAGATTTTAGCTTCGCTACTGGTGAGAAAGTCTCATCGTAGTCAACTCCTTGAATTTGTCGAAACCCCTTTGCGACAAGTCGAGCTTTATAGACAGTAACATTACCATCAGCATCTGTTTTCTTCTTGAAAATCCATTTGTTCTCGACAGCCTTCCGGCCATCCGGTAAGTCCACCAAAGTCCATACTTGGTTTTCGTACATGGATCCAATATCGGATTTCATGGCTTCTTGCCATTTATTGGAATCTGGGCTCATCATCGCTTCCTCATATGTCTCAGGGTCATCGGTGTTGTCCACCAACATGACACTCATAACGGGATCATACCAATCTGGAGTGGTACGAGTTCTCCTTGACCTGCGAGGCTCTGTAGCAACTTCAACCGAAGTTTCATGATCATCATCATTAGCTTCCTCTCTTATTGGTGCAGACACCACAGGAACTTCTTCCGGTGCTGCGCTACTCGCAATTTCGAGAGAAGGTTCGACAACCTCGTCGAGTTCTACTTTCCTTCCAGTCACTTCTTTCGAGAGAAATTCCTTCTCTAGAAAGGATCCATTCTTGGCAACAAAGATTTTGCCTTCGGATCTATGATAGAAGGTATACCCAATAGTTTCCTTCGGGTATCCTATGAAGACGCATTTTTCCGCTTTGGGTTCAAGCTTGTCCGGCTGTAACTTCTTTACATAGGCTTCGCAACCCCAAACTTTAAGGAACGACAATCTAGGTTTCTTCCCAAACCATAATTCATACGGTGTCGTTTCAACGGATTTAGATGGTGCCCTATTTAAAGTGAATGCGGCTGTTTCTAATGCATAACCCCAAAATGATAGCGGTAAATCTATAAGTGACATCATAGAACGAACCATATCTAAGAGAGTTCGATTACGATGTTCGGACACACCATTACGCTGTGGTGTTCCCGGCGGTGTCAATTGTGAAAGTATTCCGCATTTCTTCAAATGCTCGCCAAACTCGTAACTTAGATATTCACCTCCATGATCAGAACGTAGAAATTTAATCTTCTTGTTACGTTGATTCTCTACCTCACTTTGAAATTCCTTAAACTTCTTGAAAGTTTCGGACTTATGTTTCATGAAATAGATATACCCATATCTACTCAAGTCATCCGTGAAGGTAAGAACATAACGATAACCACCACGCGATGCTACACTCATTGGACCACACACATCGGTATGTATGATTTCCAATAAGTCCGTAGCTCGCTCCATCATACCAGAAAATGGAGTCTTAGTCATTTTACCCATCAGACATGCTTCGCATCTTTCAAGTGATTCGAAATCAAGTTATTCAAGAAGTCCATCGGAATGGAGTTTCTTCATACGCTTCACTCCAATGTGACCAAGACGACAGTGCCACATATAGGTCGAGTTATCGCTCGATTTCAAACGTTTAGCCTCAATGTTATTAATATGTGTATTTCCACTATCGAGATTCAACAAGAATAGACCATCTATCAAAGGTGCATGTGCATAAAACATATTACTCATATAAATCGAACAACCATTATTCTCGGACTTAAACAAGTAACCGTCTCGCAATAAACAAGATCCCGATATAATGTTCATGCTTAACGCAGGCACCAAATAACAATTATTTAAGTATAAAACTAATCCCGATGGTAGATGAAGGGGTAGCGTGTCGACCGCGATCACATCAACCTTTGATCTGTTTCCCACGTGCATCGTCACCTTGTTCTTCGCTAGCTTCCGTTTATTCTGCAGCACCTGTTTCGAGTTACAAATATGAGCAATCGAACCAGTATCAAATACCCAGGCACTACTACGAGTACTAGTGAGATACACATCAATAACATGTATATCAGATATACCTTTGTTCTTGATGTTGCCGTTCTTCAAATCCGCCAAGTACTTTGGGCAATTCCGCTTCCAGTGACCTTCTCCCTTGCAGTAAAAGCACTCAGTATCAGGCTTAGGTCCAGCCTTGGTCTTCTTCGTTGGCGCGGTAAATTTCTTACCACCCTTCTTGAAGTGTCCCTTCTGCTTAGACTTGCCTTTCTTGAATTTGGTGGTCTTATTGACCAACAAAACTTGGTGCTCTTTCTTGATCTCCACTTCTGCAGATTTCAACATGGCAAAGAGTTCTGGCAATGTCTTGTTCATGTTCTGCATGTTGTAGTGCATCACAAAGTTCTTGTAACTTGGTGGTAGTGATTGGAGGACGCGGTAAATCCCCAAAGCATTAGGAATCACTATACCCAAGCTTTGAAGTTTGTTTGCGTGCCCAGACATCTTAAGCACATGCTCACTGACGGAGCTGCCCTCTTCCATCTTGCAGTTAAAGAACTTTTCAGAAGCCTCATAGCTTTCAATTGCCGCATGAGTCTCAAAGATCAATTTGAGATCCTCGACAATATCATATGGGTCTGAATTCTCAAACCTTTTCTGAAGCTCCGATTCTAAACCATACAAGATAGCACACTGAACTGTGGAGTACTGAGTCTTCCGAGTGAGGTAAACATTATTTACTTCATCGGTAGCATCAGCTGCAGGTGGGTCACCTAGCGGTGCATCCAGCACATAGGTCAAATTACCAGCTGTGAGGACAATCCTCAAATTGCGAAACCAATCCGCGAAGTTGCTTCCATTGTTTTTCAACTTTTCTTTCTCTAGGAACGCATTAAAATTGATGGTAGGGGCTGCCACTGATCTACAACATATTTGCAATAGTTTAGACTAAGTTTATGACAAATTGAGTTCAAATTAATAATAAAATTAATCTAGGTGAACTCCCACTCAAAACAATATCCCTCACATTGTTTTAGTGATCACACGAACCAAATCCACCACATCAACACCGATCATCACGAGAGTTGATATAGTTTCAATGGCGAACAATCGACATGTTCATCATATCTACTATATAATTCATGCTTTACCTTTCGGTGATCCGTGTTCCGAGACCATGTCTTTACATGCTAGGCTCGTCAAGATCAAACCTTAGTTTCTGCATGAGCAAATCTGGCTTGCTCACGTTGTATACACTTGCGGAATCTAACACACCCGATCATCATGTGGTGCTTCGAAACAACAAGCTTTAGCAACGGTGATAACTAAGGGTGAACACTTTATGACTTGAAATTCATGTGCATGAGGGATCATCTTATAATGCTACCGTCGTCTACTAAGCAATACAAGATGCATAAAGGATTAACATCACATGCAATTCATAATATGTGATATGATATGGCCTTTCTTCTTTGTGCTTCCGATCTCCATCTTCTAGCACGAACATGATCTCCATCATCACCGGCATTGCATCAAGGTCAATGACGCTTCTCCATGGTTGTCGTCCACCGGCTTCAACTATTACAACTACTTTGAATAGACACGCGGGCCTTAACATAAATTAAATACAACCATATGGCTCCTGCCGGTTGCCAACTTACAATAAGGAACATTGCATACATCAAATATAATCACAATCTTGGCCATATCACATCACAGCACACCCCTGCAAAACAAAGTTAGACGCCTCTACTTTCTTTGCATGTTTTACGTGGTTTGGGGCTTTCAATAAGTGTCGTTCTAACTTACGAACATGAACCACAACATTGATACTAGTATTGTTAATCACCCGTTGTAAATTGGATCTTAACTATGCTAGGAGAAACAGGCACCCGCAAAGCCACTTATGCAATACAAGTTGCATGTCAAGCGTGGAGCAAGTCTCATGAACGATGTCATGTAAGGTTAGCCCGGGCCGCTTCATCCCACCATCCCGCAAGATGCAAAGTACACAAGAAGCAATCGACCATAAAAGCATCAACGCCCACAATGACCATTGTGTTCTACTCGTGCAACAGATCTACATATAGACACGGCTCTGATACCACTGCAGGGTTTCGTAGCATGGAAAACAAAAAATTTCTACCGCATACAAACAAACAAGCCAAGATCTATCTACTAGATTGTAGAAACGAGTCGATAGAATAACTCACCCTCGAAGATTCCAAAGTGTTTAACGAGAGCGAATTCTCGTGGGTGATGTAGTCGTACTCTTCCCGATCTCAAGATCGCGTAGACGATCCTTCCGGCGCTGCGTTCCGGCAGCGCTCCCGCAGTCGGTCACACGTTCGGTACTCGACGAAGACCTTCCTCTCCCTTGTTCCAGCAGGCAGCGGAGGTTGTAGCACTCTCCTCGCGATTCTGGCAGCACAACGGCGTGGTACCGGAAGTAGAGGGGAGATCTCGCAGGGCTTCGCCTTAAGCCGGAGCGAGTATGGTGGAGTATGAGAGAGTCCCTCGACGATCTAGGGTTTAGACACACCGAGGAGGAAGCTTGGCCGGTGGCTATGGTTGCTAGGCGGCGGCTTGACCTAGGTCGGCGGCGGCGACAGCAGGTGGCGGTGCCGGCGGCTTAGGGTTTTGGAGGCGGGGATCTTGTGTGTCTAGGAGGGGAGCCCTGCCCCTCCTTATATAGGTGGAGGGGCCGGCCGGCCAAGGGGAGGGGAGTCCCTCCCCAACTCGGCTTGGAGGTGGGCCGGCGGTGGAGGAGGGACTCCTCCCCAACTTGGTTTCCTCCTCCTTCCCCACTTCCCAAAATAGCCGTTTGACTTTCAAACTTGGCGTTTGACTTTTCAAACTAGGATTTGAATAAACCCTCTATTTTGTTCAGCGATGACACCGAGTACATGATGCAATCATACCAACTTGATATAACACATTCATGTACCCTTCCCCTCCGAAGTGCCGGACATTCCGGAACCTTCTAGAACATTCCCGATGAAAACACCGGAACCATTCTCCAACTCCGAAACGAGACTTTCCTTATATGAATCTTATTCTCCGGACCATTCCGGATCTCCTCATGATAACCCGAATCCCATTCGAGACTCCGAACAACATTCAGACTCTTTCTCATCATTCCATAACTACTCAAACAACGTCGAATCCTTAAGTGTGTCTCCCTATGGTTCGTGAATTATGCGGACATGATCGAGACACTTCTCCGATCAATAACCAATAGAGGAATCTGGAAATTCATATGGCTCCCACATATTTCTACGATTACTTTGCGATCGAATGAACCACTTACATACGATATCAATTTCCCTTTATCTCACGATAGTTTACTTATCCGAGGTTATGATCGTCGGTATCTCTGCATACCTAGTTCAACCTCGTTATTGATGAGTACTCTTTTCTCGTTCCCGTGATATGTGATCCTTCGTGAGCCAGTCACATGCTTGCAAGATAATTGGATGACATTTCACCGAGAGGGCCCAGAGTATATCTATCCGTCATATGGATGGACAAATCCCACTCTTGATCCATGTGTCTCAACCAATACTTTCCGAACACTCAATGTCACCTTTATAGCCACCCAGTTATGGTGTGGTGTTTGATGTCATCAAAGCATGCATCCGGTAAAGGTGATATGCATGATCTCATGGTCGAAGGAATTAGATTACTATGTATCAGAAAGCATATAGCAATTGAACTATTAAAATGACTTGATCTTTATGCTACGCTTATATATAGGAGTATGTCCACCATATCATTCTCCTAACGATATGATCTTGTTGTTGTTGGAGATATGCCCAAGAGGCAATAATAAAGTGGTTATTATCATATCTTCATACTTATGATAAATGTTTACATACCATGCTATAATTGTATTAACAGGAAACATTAATACTTGTGTGATTTGTAAACATAAAAGAGTCCCTAGTAAAGCCTCTTGTTAAACTAGCTTGTTGGTTAATATATGATCATGGTTTCCTGATCATGAACATAGAGATGTTATTAACAGCAGGGTCATATCATTAGGAGAATGATGTGATGGACATACTCCTATAGTAAGCATAGCATAAAGATCAAGTCATTTAATATAGTTCATTTGTTATAAGCTTTCTGATACATAGTAACCTAATTCCTTCGACCATGAGATCATGTTAATCACCATCACCGGAAGGATGCTTTGATGACATCAAACACCACACCGTAACTGGGTGGCTATAAAGGTGGCATTGAGTGTTTGGAAAGTATGGGTTGAGGCACATGGATCAAGAGTGGGATTTTTTCATCCATATGACGGATAGATATACTCTGGTCCCTCTCGGTGGAATGTCATCCAATTAGCTTGCAAGCATGTGACTGGCTCACAAGGGATCACATATCATGGGAATGAGAAAAGAGTACTTATCGGTAACGAGGTTGAACTAGGTATGCAGAGATACCGACGATCAAAACCTCGGATAAGTAAACTATCATGAGACAAAGGGAAATTGGTATCGTATGTAAGTGGTTCATTCGATCGCAAAGTAATCGTAGAAATATGTGGGAGCCATATGAATTTCCAGATTCCTCTATTGGTTATTGATCGGAGAAGTGTCTCGATCATGTCCGCATAATTCACGAACCGTAGGGAGACACACTTAAGGATTCGATGTTGTTGAGTAGTTATGGAATGATGAGTAAGAGACCGAATGTTGTTCGGAGTCTCGGATGGGATCCGGGATATCACGAGGAGATCCGGAATGGTCCGGAGAATAAGATTCATATAAGGAAAGTCCTGTTTCGGAGTTGGGGAATGATTCCGGTGTTTTCATCGGGAATGTTCTAGAAGGTTCCGGAATGTCCGGCACTCCGGAGGGGAAGGGTACATGAATGTGTCATTGCAAGTTGGAATGATTGCATCATGTACTAGGTGTCATCGCTGTACAAAATAAAGGGTTTAATCAAATCCTAGTTTGAAAAGTCAAACGGCTATTTTGGAAAGTGGAGAAGAAGTGGGAAACCGAGTTGGGGAGGAGTTCCTCCTCCACCGCCGGCCCACTAGGGATCCGAGTTGGTGAGGGACTCCCTCCCCCTGGCCGGCGCCTCCCTCGACCTATATAAGGAGGGGCAGGGCTCCCCTCCTAGACACACAAGTTGCCTCCCTCTAAACCTAAACCCTAGCCACAGCCTAGGGATTTCTCCCAAGCCGCCGAGTTAGAGCTTCTAATTGCCCTAGCCGCTGGTTTAGCCCCTTCTAATTGGTTTGTCTAAACCCTAGATCACCAAGGCTCTCTCATAGTCCACCATACTCGCTCCGGCTTAAGGAAAAGCCCTGCGAGATCTCCCCTCTACTTCCGGTACCACGCCGTCGTGCTGCCGGAATCGCGAGGAGAGTGCTACAACCTCCGCTGCCTGCTGGAACAAGGGAGAGGAAGGTCTTCATCGAGTACCGAACGTGTGACTGACTGCAGAAGCGCTGCCGGAACGCAGCGCCGGAAGGATCGTCTGCGCGATCTTGAGATCGGGAGTGTACGACTACATCATCCACGAGAATCTGCTCTCGTTAACCGCTTTGGATCTTCGAGGGTTAGTACTCTATTGACTCGTTGCTACAATCTAGTAGATAGATCTTGGCTTGATCATACATTAGATCTTGATTGTGTGTTCATGCGGTAGAAATTTTTTGTTTTCCATGCTACGAACCCCTACAGTGGTATCAGAGTCGTGTCTATATGTAGATCTGTTGCACGAGTAGAACACAATGGTCATTGTGGGCGTTGATGCTTTTGTTGACGATTGCTTCTTATGTACTTTGCATCTTGCGGGATGGTGGGATGAAGCGGCCCGGGCTAACCTTACATGACATCGTTCATGAGACTTGCTCCACGCTTGACATGCAACTTGTATTGCATAAGTGGCTTTGCGGGTGTCTGTTTCTCCCAACATAGTTAAGATTCAATTTACAACGGGTGATTGACAATACTAGTATCAATGTTGTGGTTCTTGTTCGTAAGTTAGAACGACACTTATTGAAATCCCCAAACCACGTAAAGCATGCAAAGAAAATTAGAGGCGTCTAACTTTGTTTTGCAGGGGTGTGTTGTGATGTGATATGGCCATGATTGTGATTATATATGATGTATGCAATGTTCCTTATTGTAAGTTGGCAACCGGCAGGAGCCATATGGTTGTCTTTAAATTCTGTTAAGACCCGCGTGTCTTTTCAAAGTAGTTGTAATAGTTGAAGCTGGTGGACGACAACCATGGAGCGGCATCATTGACCTTGATGCAATGCCGGTGATGATGGAGATCATGTTCGTGCTTGAAGATGGAGATCGGAAGCACAAGAAGAAAAGCCATATCATATCACATATTATGAATTACATGTGATGTTAATCCTTTTATGCATCTTGTATTGCTTAGTTCACGACGGTAGCATTATAAGATGATCCCTCAAGCACACAATTTCAAATTTTAAAGTGTTCATCCTTAGTAAGCACCGTTGCTAAAGCTCGTTGTTTCGAAGCACCACGTGATGATCGGGTGTGTTAGATTCTACGCGTGTATACAACGTGAGCAAGCCAGATTTGCTCATGCGGAAGCTAAGGTTTAATCTTGACGAGCCTAGCATGTACAGACATGGTCTCGGAACACGGGTCACCGAAAGGTAAAGCATGAGTCATATAGTAGATATGATGAACATGATGATTGTTCGCCATTGAAGCTACATCAACTCTCGTGATGATCGGTTTTGATGTGGTGGATTTGGTTCATGTGATCACTAAAACAATGTGAGGGATATTGTTTTGAGTGGGAGTTCAACGACAATATGATTAAAAGTTGAACACTATTTATCATAAATTAAATCAAAGTGAATTTGCATAATTGTTGTAGTCATTGGCATCCGTTTACCACCTTGCACTTAGTTTTAATTGAGATGATAGAACTATAGAATTCTGGTTAGTTACTTTACGAACTGGTATCGTATTGTTTTGAAGTGTTAATCTAAAGTTTAAAAGTCCTATTGCAAACTTTCAGTAAGTTCCGGTCACTCCATGAAGTTTAATAATTGGTATTAAAACGAGAGTGACAATTCCAAGTGTTAGTGTATGAGTATCATGTTTGTCTCCATGATTCTTGATATTCATAGGATTGTCTTAATATCAAGGTTATCTAGGATCTTGAAGAATTGTTTCATAAACCATGATGTGTGGAAGATATTGTGATATCTGAAACGAAGTTTTGGTTGCAACATGATAGAGTATAATATGGCAAAAGTCATCTCATATTTGATGAGAATTTGCAAAAGGTTGGAGACACTAGTTGTCCAAAATCCTCCAAAGTGTTTGAAGAGCAACATTATACTCGTGATTCACCGTTATAAGCTAAAAGTAGCTTGATTATAGATGATTCCATGATAAGGGTGAATATTTGATGTTGGTAAGATGTTTACTACACCAAGAGATTACTAAAGAAAGGAATTTGAAAGAACACCAAACATTTTATGATGGTAATCTACTTCAAAGTGCAAGTCCAAAGACATTAGTATTTAACTATACACGCTTTGGACTATGTGTCATATGTATGACTCCACTATTGATGTTGATAGATTCTTTCAAACAGAAAATAAATACTTAAAGAGAATCTCATAAATATATGGCAGAAAAGAAAAGACTAGAATTGTTCAGTTTAAGTATATAGATGATATACATGTTATGGCTATATTCTTTGCTTATTAAACAATGTGGTTCTTAAGTATTTGATACTGAATTTGTTGGTGTGAATCATCATACGAAACAACACAATTCATGAACTACAATGGCCTAAGTAACTAGCAAAAGAATATGTGATGATGTTCATCGAGAACAAATAAAAGGTTATTGTGTTGCTCGTTAAACGTCAAAGCTTGCCTTCAAGATTTGTTTTATCAGGTATTATGAGAACAAAAGGGTTGTTCGAATAATTTCCGTAATCCATAAAAGATGGATGATTCACAAATCTCGTTGGAGAAATCACATCCATAAAACTAGTGCTAAAAATGTCGAAAGACAAATTGATTGAAAGATCACTTAGGAAGTGACATCGCCGTTTAAATTATATTGGAAAGAAAACATGAAGAAACTCCATGTGGATGGAATTTTGGAGTCTTTTGATTTTTTATCACATGACGCTTCTGAAACTTTCCCAGAGATAATTAAAACTTCGTTCGTAGGCCAAAAGGGAACGAATGACTCGCTTATTGGAACTTGTACATATTGTTGTACGAAGTCCATTATGTGTAGTCAAGAGCGATGGATTTCAACTTCATATGCTTTCTCCGAAAATTTGAGTGAATATATGAATATTTACTTAATTAGGATGAAGTGTGAAATATTTGAAAAGTTCAAAGACTTTCAAGATGAAGTGCAAAATCATTGTAACAAGAATATAAATAGTTTATGATAAGATCATAAAGGAAGATATTTGAGTTACAAGTTTAGCATAATACCTAAGATTTAAGGAATCGTTCCATGGATTTGCATTTTCCCGAAACACCATAAGAGTATGGAGCGTTCGAGATATGTAATTAAACCTTGTTTGACATGGTAAGATCAAAGGTATAATTCATAAAACTTCCATTATATTTTAAAGATTAAAAGCTTTAGAGACTACCCTTTTTTCACTGAAAAGAGCTCCATCATAATCCGTTGAAATGACACCATATAAAGTTATGGTTTGGGATAAAACCCAAGTTGTCCTTTCTTAAACATTGGTATGCTATGCATAAGAAAGATGTTTGCAACCAAAGTCGGATGAACCTGTCTTTGTATGTTATTTCGAATAACTGTTCCTCCATAACGTCGGAGACAAAAATGTTTGTCGCTTAGAACGTCAAGTTTCTTAGAGAAGGAATTTTTCATGAAAAGTTAAGTGGGAGGACAAAAGAACTTTGATAAGATTAAAAGAACCTTAGCTATATGTGCAGAGTTGCGTAGCGCCGAAAAGTGTTCCGGAGGCAGCGATAATGCTCATGGCTCACGTGCCTCAAAGGTTGTGGTCACGGAGATCTAAATTCCTATTGAAATAAGTAGGTCGGGTAAACAATCAAATACCAAGATTTGAGAGTTAAATCATTATTTGACAATAATGATCCGACTACATACAAAGAAGCGATGATGGGCCCTCACTCCGTCTAATGGCTTGAAGCCATAAAATCCGTGATAGTTGTAAGTGTTTAAATATAATTGTAAGTGTTTAAAATAAATATAAAGTAAAATAATTATTAACATCATTAAATATTAAATGAAATTTTATAAAATAAAACAAAAACCCTAAAAATAAATAAAAAATCATTTTTGTGTATCAAAATAACTCTATTATTTTATAAAAATACTAACTTAGAGTTTTACAAATAAAACATAAAGCAAATATTTAAAGACACTTAATTCTTTGATGAATTTTATAAAAATAAAGATAATACTTAAAAATAAATGAAATTCATTTTTAAGGTCTTGAATAAATATATTACACTAGAAAAATATTAAATATATTATTAGAAAAGTCTTTAATAATTTAAATAATAAATCCTTACCTAATACCTATTTTTGTGAATTCTTTGAAAACAATTCTTAAGTAAGAAATAATCACAATTCTTATAAAATCTTGAGCATTTAGTGTCTTAGTACTAATTCCAAACCCATAACTTGAATTCATAATCAAATTAAGTATAACTTTTAACTTTAAAATATTCTTTTTTTAAATAAAATTCTTATTAAAAACCCTTTTAAATATACATTGGGTATCACTCATATATAATATGGTGAATAATCATTATATCTTAACCATTATTAACATAACTTCAAATTCTAACAAATTACTAAGATCATCTAATTATGCTTCCATTAAATAAATACATATTCTTTTCATAATAGCAAAAAAATTTAATCTAATCATTCACTTAAATAGAAAGTGAATAATTCCACACCTTAGTTATACCTATCATAAATCTAAAACTTGGGAATAATTAAAATATATTACATCTTAAGTTTACCTAACCTTTTAAAGTGAACTTTAGTCTCAAAGATTATAAACATCAGGTCTAATAAATCACTTATGTTTTTATAGTTAACTTTGGTCTATTTAACTTAAGACATAAAGCATCTCAAGTCCAAACTAATAAATCAAACACCAAAAGACATTAATCATGCTCTATTAACAATGATGATTGTTTAAACCTTAGAAAGGAAATCTTTTCTTCAAATGTTATTCTTTTTGCCACTTCAAGCAACAACTCTAGGATAGTTCTTTCAAACCTTAATAATCCAATACATAGACCTCCATCCTAATCACCAAATAGCAACTAATCTAAATCTTAAATTACTATTGCACTCTACTTTTATATCTTGAATATCAAAACTTAAAATCCCTATAGATGCACTTCATGTGAAGTAAAAATTTGAAGATAAACCAACTCTTAAAGGAATCACCTAAGTTCACTTCACTTACAGTATTAGGAATTCACTTTGGTAATTTTATAAAATGCATATCATTACTTGTGCATAACAACATCTTGCTTCTTTAAACATTAGTCCTTACCGGACCAATGATGCAGTTTTCAGATATTGGATCCTATATCGTCTCGAAGATCGTGAGTGCATAATATTGCAATCACAAAAGGAAAGTTAACACTTGCTCATGTCCTTTGATTATTTTCTGTAAAGTATTTTGCAAATCCAGTGTTGTCATCACCTGCATTTGAAAAAGGTCCGAAAACACTATTTTCATAATAATGTGATTATTGGTTATTTACCATGAGGTAATAACCTACTATGAAAGTTCCGGTGGTAAAGGAACATATTATCTAGGACTTAACAACCAATATCGCCAGTGATTCTTGCGCCGTATATCACGCGTTAACCATGAGATATGGAATGGGACAGAGAAGTCAGCTGTATCTTCTTCCTCTCGCATGTAGCAGGATGTACAGGTCGTGGCTGTTATCACTCGTAGTGTGCATATTAGTTGGTAATTCGTAGAGGATATGCAGCATATGGGTGGGAACCCTCAACGTCCCACGATAGTTCTGGCATCTAACGGTCTGTACAAACCATTGTCGTAATTCAATATCTGGGCATGGTGTACACCAAGGAGGCATGCGGGGTCGCGAAGGGGGCAGTAATTGGCTTGGATCTTAGACTGGGCCCCATACCAAGGAAGTATGGACAAGGTCATGACTTGGTTGTGCAACACGGCTAAGGTCTCTCATGGGTAAAGTAACGCACCTCTGCAGAGTGTAAGAACTGTAACTTGTTACTCCCTGTTCCGGGAAGGAGCTGCGAACGCGAAGGGAAAGGAACTCCATGAAAGTTCTGGTAAACCCGTGAAGGCTGACGGACATAGCTTTTCAAAATAAAAGCAACCTTTGAAGAAATGTTTACGAAAACTTGCATGGCCTATGACCTATGGTCTGTGGCTGTAGATATAGTGCATCAAACACTCCTTTTCTAGTGAACTTGCTGAGTACGCTCGTACTCAACGTATCTTCTTAACCCTTGCTAGGTTCTGAAGCCCGTATAGATGATGTCTACATCAAGTTATGCTCCAGGAATCATCACCAGAATCTAAAGTTCTCCAATGAAGCCAAGAAAGTCAACATATACATCAACTCAAGTGAAGACGAAGTTACTGATTAGATAGGAACATAATCTCTAGCCATAGAACCTATTTCTATAGCGTATTGCAATAGCTGCAATGCCAGACCATTAATTAAAATACTAGTCTTAATAGTATGATAGTTTTTGAGTTGTTTATTTCTGATTATTCTTTGTAAGAAGATTCTTTCTCTCTCTTTAACCTAGAGTGTTCTCTGGATCTTGTGTAAAGAGTTGAGTTGTAACCTATAGTCATGTCTTGGACCTGCTATGCTTTTGTTATACCACTCTGAGGGATGTAATACTAGTGAACGGTGTTTCATTGGTGTTATGTCAACGACTATAGTGTACTACATCATGCAGTGGTATGCTGGGTCACCGCAGTTTTCAATGTGATTTGGATCTTTGTACTATTGAAAGGATACATATGCCGCCTAGAGGGGGATGAATAGGCGGTTAAAAACTTTTCCAATAGTTGATCAACAAACGCGGAATTAAACTAGCGTTTACTTTGTCAAGACAAAACCTAGAGCAACTAGGGTTCACCTATGTGCACCTACAACTTATGCTAAGCAATACAAGCAACAATGTGATAGCAAGATAAATATTACTTCAAGCACGAAGGCTATCACAATGTAAAGTGCATAAGTAAAGAGCTCGGGTATAGAGATAACCGAGGCACGCGGGCACAACGATATTTTACCGAGTTCCTCCCAACATGGAGTACGTTTCGTTTGGAGAGGGGGTGGTATCAAACTACCAACGCCACAAAAGGCCTCCCTTATTCTCATGTGAATCTCACCACAACGGGATCGATCCATGCTTCCACTATCGGTGCACTTGTCGGTGGCAATCCGGAACCTCTCACAAGGTTGGGGCACTTCTCCACAACTCAATTGAAGGATCCCAACAAACAAGCTTGGGAAAGATCCACAACTTAATTGGAGGCCCCAAGTAATCCAAGAACCTGCAAAAACCACCAAACCGTCTAGGGTTCCAAGAACCCAAGAGTAAAAAGCTTCTCACCTTTCACTCAATCGAATCCTCACCGAGAACTCAAACCTATGCACCAAATGCAATGCCAAGAACACAAGTAGTGCTCAAATCCTTCTCTCTCAAATTCCACCAAAGCTACAAAAGCTTGTGGGGGAATAAGAGAGGAAGAACAATGGAGGAAATCCACAAAATACTCCAAGATCTAGATCCCAAGATGTTCCCCTCACTTAGAGGAGAGATGGATTGGTGGGATTGTAGATCTAGATCTCTTTCAAATCCCTAAAGTATATGCAAGAATCAAGGGAGGGATTGAAGGGGGAGAAAGCTTAAGAGGGTCAATAATGGAGGAGAAAGCCTGTAAAACTCGAGCAGAGTCATTGGGGAAGAAGCGACCATTTTTATAGGCCCACAGATTTCTGACCGTTTTTTGCCCGTTGGGGAAAAGTCAGACCGGAGACTCCAGTGTGCAGACCGAAGACTCTGGTCTACACCGGAGACTCCGGCCCATCTCCGGACCAGCCTCCGGACCAGTCTTCTGGCTGTCCCAGGCCTTCTGTGAGCCAAGTGGACCGGAGACTCCGGTCCAGCCCCACCGGAGACTCCGGTCTGAGGCTCAGACCGGAGACTCGGGACCTTGCTCCGGACCACCCTTCTGGCTGTCCCAGGCTGATTTTCGTGGCCTCCTTCGGGGATTCCCGGGGAAACTCTAGACCACACCGGAGACTCCGGTCTGAACCAAATAATAGACAAACTTCAAATGGCAATATCTAGAGTTTGGAAACTCCGATTGACCCAAAACCAATTTTGTTGAAAATATTGGATACCACTATAAGATCCATCCTTTGTAAAGGAAAGGATCCCTGTGATTGCAATGCTAGTCCCTGGATCAATGCTAGCATCCACAGTTTAAGATGAAGTACACAGAAACAAAGGTCATTATTACAAATCATTCCAGAGACAAACATAGTCTTTTAAAACTCCATGGCCACATGCCTAATACAAGAGTTCAAATATATAATAAGATAACTAAGTCTTCATCTTCATGTGCCACATGCAAGCATGTTGAGTGTAGACTCATGACTCCTAATCATCATCAGAATATCCTGCAACATCACAAGTTACAGCCACAGTGGGTCAATACATTGGAATAGTATTGGCAAGTGATACCTTAGTAGAATATTGGTGGACTAAACACTATATGCATTTTGGCTAAGTGTAGCTTAGGCTTGCTTTGCTCAAAATAGGTTTTGCCTATTAGTTGAAATCACTAAGTTTTTCTTTGAAAAATCTTTCCCAAGGAACCACCAATAGACATTGGGGTCCTTCACCCTTGTTCAACCACAAGTTTTTACTTAGAAATTGGGATGAGGAGATTCTTGATAGCTTCCATGTCTTGATGCTCAAGTTGTCCAATACCAGGGACATGGCTAAGTACTTAGATTCTTCCATCTGCAGAGGTTGTGCACTTTCCCCACAAGACTTGATTTTCACCAAGACAGGACCTTTCAGAAGCCTTCCCTTAGACCAAATGGACACACTCCAACCTATCATCCCACTACCACCAACTGTCCAAATGGCTAAGTTATTGTAACCTATATGATCCAGGCAGAGCCCATATTGCCAAGTGGCTGCACTAGAAGCTTCTTAACATATGGCATCTCAAATCCCTTTGTTCCTGGGTGGCTTTCCACAAGTGAGATACACAAGTTAAACCATAGAAATGGGCCTTGTGTAACCACTCAACATAACCATTCCTTCCATTCCACCCAGGTGTTTCATTCACTTAGTTGTTTTATTAAACAAAAACATAGTCCAAAGACTTAGAAATATTTATTCATATCATGAATATAACCACCCTTGGTTGCTACTAGCTAGGCTAAGCATGGCATTGATAAGATTTAGAATATTTCTAGCAATTCTACAACTACTAGGATTTCCCAAGCATAGCATATAGATCAAATTATATCCATGCAAGACTAGCAAAATATTTCTAATGCATAGTTGAAAAACATAGGAATAAATCATGAAGCACCACTTGCCTTGGTAGTTTGGAGAGTAGCTACAATCCTCACAATCACAATCACTATTTGCACCAAAATCTACACATAAAATAATAACACCAAAATCACATACATAACAAATACAAGCAAAAATATATGGATGCATTCATGATGCCATGTGATGATTTTCTACACCAAACAAGACAAGTGTACAGTACTGATACATAAACAAGTTCAAAACTTGCCAAACAAACTTTATTTGAACATTAAAACATTTCTCAAATAATTTTTATATCCAAATTATGCCTACACATGTTTCTGCAAAAACACCCATTTTAACAGAAGCAAAACATTAAACACATTGCATAAATGTAAAGGGATTTCTCTCCTGATTCCATTGATATAAAATTTGTCAAATTTGGACGTGGAAATCAAAAGTTATGAATTAAACAAGTTTAAACATTTAATAGATCAAATTTCTGATTTTAAATCTAACTCACAGCCACGCGGCGCTTTCTAATTGGCTGGTACCGCTTCGCGCTGGATCACGCTTCCGAACCGTTAGATCTAAATAAAAACGCGCGGCTCAGATCTAAACTTACCCCTTCGGCTATGTTCTATCGCATCCACTGGATCTAAATCGAACGGCCCTAAGCAACTGACCAACAAGTGGCGGCGCTAGAACATCAATATGACTCGTCTCCACTGGATCGCGTGACACTAATATGACTCGGTGAAATAATTGATGTGAGCAAGAACATCAAAATCCCCAAATTCAACCTCCAATCAAACTAAAAAAACTATAATAAATGCAGGAGATGCCAAATTCATTCACCTCTTAGGAGGGAACACGACTGTTGTGTGACCAACCGTGTGGAAACGTGGCCAGCAACTCTCTCCAACCTTCACGTCTGCGTCCTCCTCATCCAGCTCGCCATGGACGGCAGGTACATCACCTACCTCCCCTTGGGAGGCGGCAAGGTTGGGGCCAGTCTGACCTGCAGCGTTGGGCGTGCGCGGCTGAAAGGGGAAAGTGGGTTGGAGCGTAGGGCCGTATGGGATGAGGAGGCACGCCGTCGGCGGTTCGAGGTGCGGAAATAAGATTGGCCAGAGCGGCGCCGCGGTGAGGGTTTGTCGTGGGTCATGGAGATGGGTGCTGCAGCGGTTGGGTTTTCACTGTACTCGTCGAATGCAGGCTGCTCCCATAGATCTCGGCGGACACCAGTTTGTCGAGGACATGCGAAGACGGCCCGAGAATAGGAGATTGGGGCTAGGAAGACGACGGTGGGGCAGTTCCTAGGAGGGGAGGGGGGGGGGGCGCCCGCCTCCATCACCATGGAGGGGATCCCTTGAGGCGGCGCGGCGGCGGTGGTATGATGGGATTAGAGAGGAGGCTTACCGATGGGCCATGGCGACGATCCCTAGGAAAGGTACCTAGCTTTGTTCCACTGAACTGATCTGCGGTCAATTTGAGATCAAAGCGCTTATAGTAATAAAGTCAAATTAAAAAAGAAAAATAGACTTTCTTTTGGCCTGTGCCAGCGGTGGTCCTAGTTAAGTGTCCCTGCTCTTCCCATCGGGTCATCCCTTCGTACGCACACGCCAAAGCCTGAATTTGAACATTTTCATCAACAACTCCTTTTGGTAGACTGTACTACTAGTAGAACAGAGAGCCTCTTGCCAAAGACTAATAATAAATGAGTCGTGGTTCAACCTGCACATCATGCCTGGGGTTGCTCCTGGTCTTGGAGTCCTATATAAGTATGGCTGGTACTCTGGGATCCATTCATGCAGCTATGGCTGGTTGGTACTATAGTACTACGCATGGCATGGGAGCCTGGGAACGCGCCGTCGTCTTCCGCGAGTTGCAAATGGTTTTAAATGATTGGAGAGTATTGCAGTGGATTTGAAATGATTTTAACTTGTACTCCCTCCGTTTTAAATATAAAATGTTCTATGCTTGTAAAGAAAATGAATGTAGACTTGTTTTGGTGTGTAGATTCACCCATAAGTTGAATGAACCTATATATACTAAAACAAGTCTAGATACGTTTGTTTCACAAACCTAAAACATCTTATATTTTAAACCGGAGGGAGTACTAGTATATGGGATTTAATCCACTTCATAGTATATCTAAGCTAACCGAACAAGCCCATTCACTTGACACGTACGTACGTTTGGGAGAATATTCGACTGGAGATGCCCTTGCCATGCCTCTTCTCTTAACGGACAAGAGATACTACGTACGTACACGCGTCAGAGCTTCTTTCCCAAAGCCCAAGGCGATGAGCTTTTTGGAACCCCAGTCTCTGCTTCTTCGCAGATTATTGACCTCCTTTACGCATTCAGGTCCAATCGACTGACTGGCCAGCGCTGTTCACTTTTGTTTGTATTGTTGCTCTGGTTCTTTCCTTATGTTAATTGTTGGCCCGTTCAAATTTTCCAAGTTTTAGGAGGTAAATCAAAAAAAAAAAAAAAACTCTGAACGTCATGCGTCAAATGAACAAGCAAGTGACCAAATAAACATGCAAATTCATGAGATTCAATAACATCATCTGACCAAGAGTAAGTTACTTCTAAGTGGAATGAGAACAGAAGCACCCTTTTTCTAGGTACTAGGTTTCTTCTAAATACTTTGCTATCGGAGATGATTACCCCATCCCCCTCCTCTATCGATTGAGGGTTCGCGTCGCAGAGCAAGAACCATCCTTAATGAGCCGGATCCACCACGAAACACTTTGAACCTTGAGGAAAACTTTGTCTCCCTAAGCATGTATCCCCCAAATGGAGATAATAATGAAGGTCGACGGTTTCTTGAAAGATGTCGAGTTAATTAATCTTCTCAATCATGTTCTTCCTTTTACCCCATGACAAAGTAACTCTAAGAGCATCTCCACCGGGATACCCAAATCGTGTCCGACATATGCATGTCTGACATGCATTAGGGCTAGCGACTTGCCAGACATACAAAAGTTGTGTCCCACACTGGTAGCTCCCCAAATTGCATTCCCAAAACATTCCATTTCTCGGCCTCTCATTCATGATGTCATAGGAGTGTGTGACGCCGGCCTCCCGGCGAACGTCGAGGATGGCCTGAACCTCTAGGACATCACCTACCGCGACAACCCCTAGCAAGCTCCTCCACCGCACGGATGAACGCAGAGCACGCCAAGGAACACGAGGATGCGGGAACCGACATCGTCTTTGGCCATGCGCATAACTCCGTAGAGCTCCCCGTCCCCGGTAGCATCATGTCCATCGCCGAGGACTACGAGCAGCTCCGCGAGGCCTTGGGAGGTCCATCTTTCTCCGTCTCGCCTTGCGCACTCCATATATTGGCATCCATATATCTTTTCTTCTCTGCTCGCAGGGTAGGGCACGAACGAGCGGCTCATCATGTTCATCCTGGCCGATTGCGACAAGGCTTGGAGGCGGTGGTGCAGGCCCAAGGTCGTCGAAGCAGCAACAATGAGGCTCACCCAAGATGGAGCTCCTACCAAGCAACAGCTAGCCGCCTTCACGCCGCGGCCGGTCCTGGCCCATGCTGAAAGATGAGGAGGCTATGATTCCCTGCCGGGTTGGAGACTGAAGATGGACATGGCTCTCATTCGTGCGGTGGATCGGAGGCCACGAATTTGCAACTAGACGGAAAGGAGCTGTGGTGGTGGTGGTGCGAGGCTACATGGACCACTGGCCCAATCCTCTGAGGCTAGGAGAGTTGTGCCACGATACGATCGAAAATCTCGCTTGGATTGTCAGGGAAGTTGGAAACGGCGCTTGCGGGTGTCTTTGTGTTGAAATATCCCTCGCTTTCTCTTGGCGTGGGTAGTTGTCTCTGGGCGAAAGGTTAGATGCGTCGGATCGACGCGACGATGGTGTCCTCGACGTCGTTCCTCTGTTGAGAGCATCATGTCTAGAGACACGGCTTGGAGGTCCTAGGTTGCCCTTCTCAGGTGATCGTTATTGTCTAGGTTTGATACTGAGAGGCGCAATGTACACCGTCGCCGATGAATCCAAGATGTCGCTTTTTTTTGGGACTTACCAAGTCTCACCATCTACTTGCCATCTCCTATTCAAGGTTGGATGGTGTGTTGACAAGGAAATTATGTGGGAGCTGTTGATCTTCGGAGGCGATGGTGCTCAATCTTGGTGATGTTGTTTTTGCTTTTTTACTTGCTCGGTCTTCTAACTAGCCCTGTTGTGGATTTTGAACTACGCTCGTTGTTCGTACCCATAGTTAGTCGTTCTTGGACTCAAAATTCTGGCTTTTATGTCATTGGTGTACTCTCAAAAAAAATAATCAAATTTCCGATCAGGATGAAGAGGGTCGGCTCTATGATAATGTTTCACTATCAAATCTACTTCATTTTTAGCTAATGGTTGACTAACTTGTAACAAGAAAACCTCAACAAAATATTTTGGTTTGCTAATTTTATGTACATACATCCACCTTAGGCAGAAACAAAACCCACCCTATATTTCACGCACGCTTTCGATGTACTGTATGTCTTTTTTTTTTTTGAACGGGCGATGGGCGATGTACTGTATGCCAGGTACGAGTCTTCTCCCCCGCAAGGCACTCCTCCCTCCCTGTCTCCTCAGTCCTCCCTTTGAGAACAGTGCCGCAGGGGCAGGGCCGGCTTTACGTTTTTCAGGGCCCTATGCAAAGTCGATGATATAGGTCTCTAAGCTTATGTATATATAGACATATTAAAAAAATTTATCATATATGTATCTACTAGAACTTTCAAAACAAAAGTTAACATCCAACCATATTAAAAATTATCGAATCATCAACATTTGAAATATGACCGGGTTCAATTCTTGATTTTGATTATCGTCATTGACATTAACATTACTTGCTGCCGGAAAATACCTTTTTAAAACATCTTTTTGTGATTGAATAAGTTCAATTTCTCGTTTTTGTTTATTCCTTTTTGCAGCTCTGTGAAGAAATCGACTATATCATAATCATGCAAAAATTAAAAATAGAAATAGAACAATCGAGATTTAATATAACAGTACTATCGAGAGGCTAGAACAGTGGTAGCCACGCAGACACGCAGCAACAACAACCGAACAATTGCGAACAGCAGGCACGCAGGGCCCCGCCCTGGTAGAGATTGTCCCTGCCGACCGATTCCAAAGAGAATTAGAGAAGATAAGGGAGAATTAGAGATCAGGCGGAATTGGAGTCAAAAGGATCAGGCAGGCCCTGCGTACTTACTGTACTGGATTGATTTCCTCGCTTGATCGCTTCCTGCTCCAGCTGCTCGCAGCGTGATCGCGTCAGCGTCGCCGCGTCGGACTCCGGAGTCCTCGCGACCCCTGATTTCTCGCGTCGTGGACAGTGGACCCCTGGTTTCTCGTGAGTCGCGTCGCGCCCCCTCGTTTCTTGGCCTCTCGCTCGTCAGCTCGTGTATATACACCGGTAATATACATACGTAATATAAATTTTTGGGCCCCCTCCAGCCGTGGGCCCCTGGCCGATGCCAGGGTCGCCCCCCCCCCCCCCCTAGAGTCGGGCCTGGATGGCACACTTTATTCCTTGCTCTTAATAATCCTGAACCATTGTGACTTGTCCAAGAAAGTTATATGCTTGCAAATTATATGCTGGGAGTCAGCAGAACCGTGCTGTCACGGGGAACGCTTTCAACACTTTTTGGATATCCTATCCAGTTGATACTTTGCTCTTTTGTTTACGGATGTCGACGATGTGAAATAAAAGATGAGCTTGTGAGTTCATGGAGTCTATACATTGTGTTAGAGAAACACCTGAGCCGCTAGCCTAAGCCATGCCTATCATGCTGAAAACTTGCAGCATCACCATAATGAGCATTCCGTGAAGCATCCTCAATAAAAAGCTATGCATATAGTAAATAAAAAGATCGCTGAGATGCTCATTGTCTGCTTGCCTTGTCATTTTGATCACGGGATAGCTCATGTATCATGTGCAAGGGGTACCCCGTTGGAGGTCTCTATGATATGCATGTATGAACAATGACAAGAACTTGCAGGTAACCAAAGTTGAGTAGCATGCGGAGCGGCCCTCGTACTCAAGGGACTTGGGATTTCCAGTTTATGGTCTCTTAAGCATATAACTCATATTGGACCTCACTTTCACCTTAATCATATGAAGATGCCTATGATAGGGGCAATGAGAGCTCAAAGCTGATGAGTACCTTCCTTTCAGCATTGGGTTCACTCCCTTGTTGATTCAACATTTATTCTATGAGCACCTTCTTGAGAGCATAGTTATCATTCTTGTGTTTGTTCCAAAACTTGGTTAATTATGTCATGACTTTGATGCTTGTATCTCTGGTATCTTTACTTCTAGTCTTCACTTGAACTTCAGAGGTGCCTTGGAATTCATATTTTTCTCTACAAACAAAGGCAAGCGAGATACCACTCTATCATACCTTACTATGAGCATTGCAATGTTGTTTATGTTTATGTTTCATGCTACTTATTATTATTGAGTTGGTTTCTCTTTGTAGCTTGCAATGACTATTGAGTAGACTTAGTTGCATACTTATTATTATGAATGATTTAAGCATCTACTCATGTGCTGAGAATATATACATCATATGAAGCTTGAGGACTCAACTGAATTGCTTGAGGACAAGCAATAAGCTAAGCTTGGGGGGGTTGATACGTCCAAAACGTATCTACTTTTCCAAACACTTTTGCTATTGTTTATCCTCTAAACTTGTGTGATTTGGATACAACTAACACGGACTGACGTTGTTTTCAGCAGAATTACCTTGGTGTCTAGTTTTTGTGCAGAAAATCAACTATCAAGAAAAATCCCGTAAAATATGCCAAAAATTATACTTCACCAGAAGACCCTCGGAGCCAGAAGACGAGACGGAGAAGGGGCCTGGGGGCCCCACACCCCTGCCAGGCGCGGGCCCACCTCTGGCCGCGCCTAGGGAGGTGCAGCCACCCTAGGCACCCCTGGGCCTCCCTCTGCGCCTATAAGTTGCCTCTCGACCTAAAAACTGAGGGGGTTCGATAGTTTTACAGAAAGAGTTCCGCTCCGCCACCGCCGCCACTAGAAACCAAGATTTGGATCCAGAAACTCCGTTCTGGCACCCTGCCGGGACGTTGAATTTGGAGAGGATCATCGTCATCGTCATCACCAAACGCCTCTCCATCAACCATCGATATTTCCCTCATCCACGAGTGAGTAATCCGCCGCTGTAGGATTGGATGAGTTCTATCATGTAATCGTATATGATCTGTTAGGGCATAGTGTCTAGTATCTCTATTAGTACTATTAAATGCTCTGCTAAATTGCCTTAGATTTTCCAAAACGCAGACTATTTCAGAACGGAGGGAGTACATCACAACAGCAGCAGAGGAACCGCCAGCGTTCGCGTTGGCACCATCTCAGCCATGTCGTTGAGAACGATGTTGCTGATGTCGGGGAAGAAGTCTTCGTTGGGAAGACGTCGGCGCTATCGCTATCCGTAAAGGAGTCCTCGTTGGGGAGGACCGCATGAAGGCGGCGGGCAAAACCGTATCTCGTGGCCGAGCGCCTGACCGTTATCACGAACGCTTCCAACAACATGCCATATGGGCGGCTAGGGCGGCGATCGACAGGACCGACAGCAGCAACGATGCCGAGTAGCCGCAGGGATGGCCACCTCCAGTAGTAGTAGTCCCATTTTTTTATTTTGTTCAAATATGCCTTTCTATAATTGGCAATGTCTAATCTAATAAAAAGCATGTTAAAATACTAATATTTCACTTATATATCGGCCGGAGCGAATACCTGGGCGCTGTCGTGTCCGTCATCCGGTGTCCAAATTTGATGTACGGATGGATCGAGTCAAACACGTCCCTTTGGTTAGGTCGTGCCGCTGGACGCTCGGACAGGTTAAGTTAGCCTGATAAAACTGGTCTTATCTTGTCACCTGTTTGGCCTGGTTTGAGTTGCACATTTTTTTAACATACAATTACACTTCTGAGATTTAAAATAATTTCAGTTGACCGAAAAATAGAAAAATCAACATATTAGGTATGACTTAGATTGCGTGCGACCCATTATTTGAACACACATATTACAACGGAAATATCATGCATTGCAATGCATTACAACGGAAATACAGTATCAGTCCCTATACTTGTCGGGCTAGCTCGATTTAGTCCTCGTACTCGGAATTTGCTGAATTTTGTCCATGTACTTGTGAATAGGGTTCAATTAAGTCCAATTTAATGTTTGCCGTCGAATTTGAGCTGACGAGGATGACACGTGTACTGAAATCTTTCAAAAATACCCTCACACATCTGAGAAAATTGCAAAAAATAACCACAAATATTGCAAAATACAGGATTAGTCCATGTACTTGTCCAGATGACTCGATTTAGTCCTGATACTTGTCAATTAGACTCGATTTAGACCAAATGCATGTTTGTCGAATTTGAGCTCAGGCGGAGGACACATGAACACATGTCCCACTTACAGAAACTAGCTAGCCTGAAAATTTGTAGAGACTCTCTTACGCATCTAGAGCCTAAAAATTTTTAGAGACCATCTAGAACGTATATTTTTCGCTCCTAGATATTTACATGTACTTACTCTCAATCTAATACATAAGCTAGCACTCCAACTTGTTACGGTACCCTTCAATTCAAGACTGTTCTATTTAAGAGGGAGAGAAAATGCGGGAGTCGATAGAAATGGAGGCGACGGTGGCGACGATCACTAGACCGGAACGTGTAACTTTTTTTAATAGAGAGGAGGTGACATCGAAATGATACCGGCAGCCGTGAAAATATACGTTCTAGATGTGGCAGGGATACTACAAGTTTTCACGTGAGCCGCTCTACTATAAGTGGGACCCACTTACATATTTGTCATCAAATTTGAGCTGACGTGAACGACACGTGACGCGGGTCTCACTTACATATTTGTCATCGAATTTGAGCTGACGTGAACGCGAGTCCCACTTACAGGTGACGCGGGTCCCACTTACAGTAGAGCGGCTGGCGTGGAAACTTGTAGTATCCCTCCCACATCTCGAACGCACATTTTCGCCGCTGCCGGTATCATTTCGATGTCACCTCCTCTCTATGAAAAAAAGTTACACGTTTCGGTCTAGTGATCGTCGCCACCGTCGCCTTCATTTCTATCGACTTCCTCCTTTTCTCTCCCTCTTAAATAGAACAGTCTTGAATTGAAGGGTATCATAACAAGCTGGAGTGCTGGTTTATGTATTAGATGGAGAGTAAGTACATGTAAATATCTAGGAGCGAAAAATATACGTTCTAGATGCGTAAGGGAGTCTCTACAAATTTTCAGGCTCTAGATGCGTAAGAGAGTCTCTATAAATTTTCAGGCTAACTAGTTTCTGTAAGTGGGACATGTGTTCACGTGTCCTCCGCATAAGCTCAAATTCGACAGCAAACATGCATTTGGTGTAAATCGAGCCTAATTGACAAGTATCAGGACTAAATCGAGTCATCTGGACAAGTATATGGACTAATCCTGTATTTTGCAATATTTGTGGTTATTTTTTGCAATTTTCTCAGATGTGTGAGGGTGTTTTTGAAAGATTTCAGTACACGTGTCATCCTTGTCAGCTCAAATTCGATGGCAAACATCAAATTGGACTTAATTAAACCCTATTCACAAGTACATAGATAAAATTCAGCAAATTCCGAATACGGGGACTAAATCGAGCTAGCCCGGGACTGATACCGTATTTAACTCTTGCAATGCGGGACCCACAGACCATGTCCCGTTCACCACAGCGCATTGCCCCCAACTGATTTATCTACCACCACCACCTCGGTGTATTCATAACCGCACTTTCACTGGACGGTGGGTCCCAGTGCGCAGCGTAATAGGCTGGACGGTGGACGTCGACCTCTCGCGCAGAAACTTTTGACCCGCTTTATTACGCCCTCCCCCTCTACTAACGCCGCCTCCCCCCCGCTCTCCCTCACCAGTCACCAGAGTCCCGATTCATCCAAACCGCCGAGGAGCCATGGCTGGCCTGTTGCGAGCTCTCCGCCTCGTCGAGAAGGGACGCGCCCCGGCGGCATTCATCCGCCGTAGGGGGATCTCTGCTCCGCCCGGCCGGTGAGTTAGTCGATCTTTCTTTTTTCTTTCTGCTGATTCGTTCCATTCGCCGTTTTGCTTCTTCCGCGGTCATGGGCACAAAAATCTCCCTGCTTTTTTTTGCTGGCCGAGTTTTTCGTCAATCCTTCTCT
The DNA here is from genome assembly GCA_910589765.1 of Avena atlantica. NCBI lineage: Eukaryota > Viridiplantae > Streptophyta > Magnoliopsida > Poales > Poaceae > Avena > Avena atlantica. The sequence goes on from OU342738.1 coordinate 302,875,854, forward strand.
CTTCTCAAATTTGCTTGCTTTCTGCCGGAGCTTTTTTTCGTCTGGGGGTTTGCTCTTTGATGGAGGAGGAGAGTGAAAAATCCAGGGTTCTGCTGACGAGTTCTGTTCTGTGTTCAGGTTCATGCGTCGATCTGTGACAAACTCCGCCGCGGCGCCTGCAGCTCCCTGCTCTGGCTGCGAGTGGGAGCTTCACGAGCTTCGCAAGGAGATCATTGCCGAGAATCAGCGTATCTGGAGGATGTACGAGGAAATGCTCAAGATGAATCACGGGATGCTCACAAAGCTGTGTGAGATAGAGTCCGGTGCGGCGTAAGTACTCATCTTTTCTGCATTTCGTTGAACAATCTTTAGCCGACTCGATGTGATGTGTATTCGTTTTAGCAGGAAAAAAATGCTTCTCTGATGCGTGTTCGTTTTTTGCAGTAAACGCCAAGTCGCAACTGTGAAGCTAATGGTTCGAACCAGTTATTGGATTCTCAGCACTGGGGCGATAGGCATGGGGTCGATGTTCGTGGGCTTGTCACCGTTGCTGAAGGCGGCATGGCAAGAGGACACGATCGAGGCCATGGAGCAGCGCCTGGAGAGGGAAGGTAGTGTGGCGGCCATCTGTCCCTTTCCCGTTCGCGTTTCTCTACGGATTTGTGATCTTATGACCGATCTATTCTGGTATTAGGCTATAATTTGTGGTGATCTTTGTGTTTTGGTTACAGGCATCGGAAGGAACGGCGATAACCGGGAGGACGAATCTCTGGCTGAAGTGGTGGAGGGCACGGGTTCCGGCAAGCTTGCAGCAGCAGCAGCAGGTAAATGACTAAAAAACCGCATTTTTCTTGTTGTGTGGGGCTGGATGCCTAGCTTTATGCTATTTGCACTGTGCTATTCTGGAACTTAAAATGCTACTTTTGCAATCTCCTGCTGTGTGTGGATGTTCCTATGCCTCTATTGTTTATTTCCCTTTGCATTTAGAAGATGTATTTTGAGTTGATCTTGGGAGGAAGAACTATTTTCCTCAAACCTGAGCTACTTATAGACTAGCACCTGGAAGCACTATGCTTCGAGTTTTCTGGACCAAATTGCGCAGTCCAGCGACTTTCTGGCTTTCTGGGAGTTGATTAGGTGGCATGCAATTCAATGCGGGTCTCGTAAGAGAGATTGGTTTACTAGTTCAAGTTCTTAGAGGATCTCTAGTGGTGTCCATAAATAGCCCAATGTCGTAAAATAATCAACGTTCATCGGTGCCCCGAAAAAATCGTGCGTCGATCCGTGTCCGTAAACATCCTCGGTCCGAAAAAAGTTTACGGGGCGCGCCAATATCGCCCGCGGAACCAAGCATATATGGTTTCCGCGGCCGAACCGAGCGCCAACCCACACTCTTCTTTCTTCACGGGACGGAAGTTTCCTCCACCTCTCTTCCCGCTTCCGCTTCGCCGCCACCGTCGATCTACCTCCTCCGCCGCTCCCCTCCCTCGCCGCCACGCGGAATCGACGCCATGGAGCCCGCACAGCTCTCGCCGGTAGCTGAGGTCCCGCACCCGTAGTAGCCGTCCCCCGTCGCTCCGGCAGTCCATGCGGGCTTGCTGGCCGCCGCCACGTCAGCCATCAAGAAGAGGAAGCGCGCGACCGGGCAGGCCGTCCCGCCGGCCACCACTCCCGTGACCGACAGTGCTCATGCCACGCCTTTCTCCGCTTCGGCACCCGTCGCTAAGCCCAAGAAGGTGCCCGCCACACGGAAGAAGCCCAGTGGTCCAAAGAAGACGAAGGCGGCGGGCAGCACCAAGAAGCAGTCCCGCCCCGTTCCTCCGCAGCATGCCCCGCCTTTTGCCGGAATTGCCTCACCGGAAGCCCTCGCGATTGGTGCCCACAACTCGTTCGACCAATTGCCACCAAGGTACAAAGAGGGATCTTCCCCGTTCTCATCATTCGAGCAATTACTCAAGGATAGCGAGGTGTGTATCACCGAGCCACCACTCGTTGCATATGATTTGGATGGAGATGATGACGAGGTAGAGGACGACAAATAGGATGCATTGGAAGAGGATGGTGAAGAGGATCCATTACAAGAGGTTGATAAAGCCGCCTATGATGAGGCGAAAGAAAAGAAGAGGAGGACAGTGAACTGCATCGAGATCGAGGACACTTGCTTGTGTCGGGCATGGTCGGATGTGTCACTTGATGTTGTCCACGGCAATGACCAAACTGGGAAGCGTTATTGGATTAGAATTGAAGATAGATTTTTGAGAATCATGCCTCGTGTAGCAAACCCGGTGACCCGCACCTATCGTTCACTACAAGGGAAGTGGGATGTGATCAAAACTACTTGTAGCCGATGGAGTGAAGCGCTCGAGCAAATCCGGGCAAATCCTCCAAGTGGTGTGAGCATTGACCAATATGTGAGTGCATCTATCTTGCATTTATAGTTATGATCAAGGATATATAGACATGATCTAACATACATTCTATTAACTTGTAGGAAAGCCTAGCAATGGAAAAGTACAAGATGATGGCGGCCTCCAATGGAAAGCCATTTGTGCTCCAACATTGTTGGAAGTTGCTTGAACATATCGAGAAGTGGAAGTTGAGGGATCAAGAAACAAAACCAAAAAAGGGAGCTTTGCTTCAATTGAATGATAGTGATGATGATGGAGGAAGAAATGGAGGGAGGCCGGGAGGAGCCAAGAAGGCAAAAGAGTGGATCAAGATTGAGAGAGAAGCTATGGACATGGCATCAAAGTTGATGAAATGGTGAAGTCCAAGGAAACATTGACGATGAAGACATTAGAAGCAAAGGTGATCATGAAGGAAAAGAAGAATGTGATGAAGCAAGCAAGATGGCAATCGGTTCGTGACTTATAGGAGAGAAACTTAGCACTTGAGGAGAGAAAATCAAATGCCGAGATCCTAGACGAGAAGAATAGGATCATGATGATGGATCAGAGCTTGATGGATGCTATCACAAAAGAGTGGTGGGACATTCGTAGGGCCGAGATCCTTGTAAAGAGGAAGCAAGTCATGGAAGATGTTGCCGCTTCGATGCATGGTTCTTCTTCAGCTACGGCGAGGGATGCTACTACCGGAGAGCCCATCGACGACGACGTTGGGGCATGAGCTCGATCTGCGTATGTTGTTTGCCATGTTTTTTTAGTTTAGATTTTATGCGATGATCGCCCTACAAACTGCCGGAATTGCTGTCTTTGTTGTCGAAACTATTGAAACAATGTTTACGGTTTTGTTTGCAGTTCACGCCGCCGAGCAGTTCTCGTAAAACCGGAACCACAAAACAGAATATGCGAACATTCTGTTTTCGGTTCCGGTTTTACGGAACTGCTTGACGCCGTCTCCCGCGAAGCAAGGAATCGCGGATTCAACTCTTCGTACTCCGACGTTTACGATTTGCTATTTACGGACACTACTAGACATGCTCTTAGTACTCCTCTGTCCATAAATAACTGACTTGGTTTGTCTATATTCAAATATAGCTAGACGTATTTTAGTGTGTAGGTACGTTCGAATCTAAACACCTTGTGTAGCTCCAAGGGAGTATATTCATTTTCTGCGTACAAGTAGTGTTTGTTTTAAGGAAAGACCACCATAACTAGCTTTATTGATAATACTAAAAAGTAGCATGTAGCATGGTCATTTTCCCATCCACTCATCTAGGCAACTTGTCGGTGAAATACCATGACTGATTCACATTACGCAGGACAGACAAAGAACCATGTCCAAGTATTTGTATTTAGCTAGCTTCAGAACTAATTCGTAAAAAAAAAGCTAGCTTCAGAACTATCACGGACTTGGCATGGTCCTTTCCGCCCGGTGATCTAGCGGGTTGTTTTTGCCGCCATATAAGCCTATTTCGCAGGTTGAAATGGCGGGATGTGAGTGCCGCCATGTGAACTTAGCTACCTTACCGCCAGCGGGCCAGGGAAGAATTGGCAAATCTGAGTTAGAGGAGAGGTGTATATATCTCTACTATTTAAAAAGAATCTAACTGTTTCGTTTTCTTGCTGGTTTTGCACTATGTTACTTTCTTTGGCCGTGCTTCACCCCGCTCGCCGCCCACACGATGGGACAAAGCCCAATGAATTCGAGGCACACTTCTCCCTTCGTCTAGCCCTACAGCTCCCTTTCATTTGAAACCCTTGCGCGATTATTGTTCCTCCCTTGTACGTTGTGCACCAGCATCGCTCCACCCCGTCCACTCCCTCGCCACTATCCTCTCACCTCCCCCGCGTCGTCTCTCTCTACCTACTCCGTATGTCGCCCTTGCCACAACCGTACCTCCGTCGTCTCGCCTAGGAACTCATCGACCTCGGCATTGCCGACATCTGCGAGCAGGCCACCACCATCCTGTCATCCTCCCCTCCCCCAGGCCCCTCTCGAGACTCTGTGCGGTCGAGTGGGATCGCAAGGAGGGGCGGTAGAAGAAGAGGTTGTTATATTGCGATCCAAATTCAAGTATTGGTGCACTGAAGAAAGGCTAACTTCGGACGGAGCGGAGCGAGGGATGTTGTGCGCTTGCCTAAACAAAAGAAGGTTGTCCGCTGCAAGTGGATATTTAAAAGAAAGGAAGATTTGTCTCCTAATGAGCCTCCAAGGTTAAGGCAAGGTTAGTAGCAAAAGGTTTCAGTCAGATTCCAGGTGTTGAAGGTGTTGATTATACTGATGTATTCTCCCCAGTTGTGAAGCATACTTCTATTCATGCTTTCTTTGGTATTGTTGCTATCCATGATCTTGAGCTTGAGAAGCTAGATGTTAAGACTGCTTTTCTGCATGTAGAGTTGGAGGAGGAGATATACATGGACCAGCCTGAAGGCTTCATTGTGCCTGTTAAGGAGGGTCTTGTTTGCAAGTTGAAGAGATCCCTTTATGGACTGAAATAGTCGCCACAACAATGGTATAAAAGGTTTGATTCATTTATGCTAGCACATGGTTTTAAGAGGTCCCAGTATGATAGCTGTGTGTACATGAAGTTTGTTAATGGATCACATATTTATTTGCTGTTATATGTTGATGATATGTTAATTGCTGCCAAGAGCATGAAAGAGATCACTACTTTAAAGGCTTAATTAAGTAGTGAGTTTGAGATGAAGGATCTTGGTCCTGCTAAGAAAATACTAGGCATGGAAATTAAGAGGGACAGAAAGTCTAGTTTGCTTTTTCTTAGTCAAGAAAAATACATTGAGAAAGTTCTTCATCGCTTTAATATGCATGATGCAAGGTTTGTTAGTACACCTATTGCTTCTCACTTCAAGTTGTCAGCTTTGCAATGTCCTACTTCTGATGATGATATTGAGTACATGTCACGAGTTCCTTATTCTAGTACTGTTGGTTCCTTGATGTATGCCATGGTTTGTTTCCGGCCTGATCTATCACATGTTATGAGTTTGGTCAGTCGATATATGGCTAATCCTGGTAAAAAACATTGGAATGTTGTTCAGTGGATTTCAGGTACCTTCGCGGCACATCTAAAGCTTGCTTGAAGTTTGGCAGGACTGGTGGGGGACTCGTAGGCTATGTGGATTCAGATTATGCTGCCGACTTGGATAAGAGAATGTCCCTTACAGGTTATGTGTTTACTGTTGGTGGATGTGCTGTTAGCTGGAAGGCTACTTTGCAGGATGTTCGAGCACAATCTACAACTGGGGCTGAGTACATGGCTATCCATGAAGCATGTAAAGAGGTTGTTTGACTGAAAGGTCTGTTTGCTGAGCTTTGTGGAGATGATTCTTGTATTAAGTTAATTTGTGATAATCAAAGTGCAATTTATCTCAATAAAGATCAGATGTTCCATGAGAGGACAAGGCACATTGATATTAAGTACCACTATATTCGCGATGTGGTTGCACGAGGTAAACTGCAGGTATGCAAGATTAGTACTCATGATAATCAGGGGCGAAGCTCCCCTCTAGGCAAGGTATGGCGTCTTTCCTACCTTAATTTTCACTAAAAAAATCGCGTATATATATGTATCTTCTTGTTATATATTCAAATTTTCAGCAAGTATCGCATGATCTGAAGAAAAACCAAAGGAAGCTGAGAGAATGGGCTGCGCTGGAGGGATTTTGGCCATCCCGGGCCTTAGCCGGGCCGCGCACAGGTAGAGGGCAAGCCGGACTATCCCGATCTAGCAATCGTTCCCTTCCAGTTCTCAAAAAATAAAGCAATCGTTCCCTGGCTCCAATCAAAAAAGAAATATAGCGATCCTTCCCTGCCCCCAGCCTGTGCGTGTTCGCTTCAGAGTCCCGCCAGCATTACTGGCCCCGATCGGAACAGGCGGCCGCACGACGAGTCGACCAACGACGAGCGAGAAGCCCAGGCAGGAGCGCTGCGCCGCCGTCTGACCTCTCGATCGGGCGAGCGACAACATTCTTCCTCGTCTCGTGACTCCCCCGCCGGCGGGCCACAGGAGTACCCCGCCGCTGCAGGTCCGTCCGCTCCTGGACACCACCTAAAAATCAGAATTCTCGTTATGGCTTCTCAGTTCTCACCATGGTCTACCCACCACGGGCCTCACACTGTGCAGATGGACAAAGGGGAAGAAATCTGCAGCTACAATTACAAACGGGGCAGCTATAAATTTTTATTTTGTAGTCAACTGTACTCAATTAGGATTGAACTATTGAAGAAAATTTTATTTTGTGGCTATAATTCAACAGCAAATTTAAAACTTGTTATGGAAAGAGCATATCAAGAGATCATGGTCAATTGGAGAAATCATGGTTGGGAGTCACTATTGGAAGATGTCAAATCATTTTGCACTAAAAATGATACTCCCTTCGATCCAAATTAGCTGACTCAAATTTGTCTAATTTTGGATGTATCTAGACTATTTTAATGCTAGATACATTCAAATTTTAGACAAAACCAAATCAACTAATTTGGGTCGAAGAGAGTATCATAATCCCAAGTATGGATAACATGATAACAAAATGGTGTAAAACAAGAAAAGGAGGAAGATACATGGTCACCACTGATCACTTTTATCGTGTTGACACCTTCTATGTTGCGTGGAGACGGTATTAAAGTTTCATTATCGGTACGTTTGTACCTTCTAATTCAATTTAAATATGTTTTTGTTATCATTGTATTAAGTGTTTATGTGATGAGACATTTTTTATCTATTGCATCTATTGTTTTAATGCTGTAAAGTTTGCCCGGCCTCAACTTTTTTTCGTCCTTCGCCACTGATGATAATCCTGCTGATATGATGACAAAGCCTGTTCCTATTGCTAAGTTTGAGCTTTGCTCAAGCTTAGTTGGTATAACTTGCTTGTTGACTTGCATCTTGGCAAGTTGATCCTTCAACACCTTGTTCTCCTCAATGAGATTCTCATGCTTGCAACAAAGGATAGGAGAACTAGACAAGTCTATAATTTGCATAGCGGAATACTTAGCAAGTTCACAAGTTAGTTGAGTTTGAAGTTGCTCATGGGCTTCAAGAAGACTTGAGAATTTGCTCTCCAAGCCTTTGTGTTCCTCTTTGAGTCTCAAGATCCTCTCGATTCCTATCATGACCAATAACAAACTCAACTTTCTCCTTTTTAAGCACCTTAACCTAAGCTAGAGCATGATCATGTTCTTTAGTGAGGGAGCACACAGAAATTTTATGATCATATACTAGCTTAGAGACATTTTCCTCAAGATTGATTCTCATATTTTATTCATCCTCAAGGCTTTGTGCGAGAGAAGCAATTTCATCGGCGACATCTCTTTCATTTTTACCTAGCAAGTCAAGAAGTTCTTCCTTTTCATCTAAAGCATCCATAGCATGATCAAGTTGACTAAGAAAAGCTTCAAAGCAAGTTTTAGTCTCATCATCTAAGGTAGCCATGAACTCGCATATGTCTACCATATCTTTCTTTATCTCTAGACCTTCAAGATCAAGAGAGGAAGGTTCACTAGAGATGGGTTTAGGAGTGGGCTTGGGGGTTCCCTCGGTGACCTTGGCCATGAGACACTTTTGGTTGGAGGAGATGATGGTCTCATTGGGGGAGTCGAAGAGGGACAATCGTGGAGTAGATGTAGTGGCAATAGCAGCAACTCCCACAGTCTCACCACCTTGGACTTCATCGTCATCATCATCCGTGCCCGAGAGGTATTCTTCATGAACCACCATAGCCCGTTCCTTGTTGGAAACATTCTTGATGGCGAAGTTCTTGTTCATAGGATGAGGAATTCTTGACTTGATCTTGCGATTGAGGCGTCCACCATTGTATTCTCGGTTCTCAAAGGGACAACTTGCCACAAAGTGACTCTTTTCATTGCAATTGTAGCATGATCTCACTTTGGGGGCCTTGTTTGTTGAGTTGAATCATGTGTTGTCCCTTAATCTTGACTCCATCCCCGGTTTGTTCCAAAAAGCTCTCTAGGCAAGGGAAAGATGTTCGTTGAAATCATACCTGAGATCCTCTTGAGACCAATCACTACACTCATTTTCATCATCAACCTCCACCGCCTTGGCCTTCAAGGCAAGATTCACCTTTTGTGACCCAAAAGCACGAGCACGAGCAGATTCCGTATTATTCTTGGCAATGATCATGGCAATCACTTCACTTAAGACTTCTTGAGATGTCATGATGTGAAAGTTTGTTCTTCCCTTGATGGAGTTGAGCTTTTGTTCTTCAAATGGAAGGAGAGCTTGAACAAACTTCCTCTTCATGAAATTGTCGTCCACATAGGGAGCTCCAAGGTCCCTCATGGTGCAACAAAGGACCTTGAGTCGCCTATACATGTCTTCGGGTGTCTCATCATCTTGCATTGTGAAACCATCACACTCATTGTTGATCTCGTCAAACTTGGAGCTTTGGATGCTAGCATCTCCCAAAAATAGCTCAGTGAGATGATCCCAAGCTTCCTTGGCGGTGGTGAATTGGCGAATGTGAGCAAAGTCCTTGGGAGTCAAAGCCTTTTGAATCATGCCCAAAGCAGTGGAATTGAGTTGCTTGTCCACCACTTCACCTGGAGTCAACTTCTTCGGGTCATATGGGGAGAAGCCTTCTTCCACAATCCTCATTAACTTAATAGAAGAGCTAGAAATATGAGATTGCATTATATATTTCCAATTGGCGAAGTTTGATGTATCTAGCATAGGCGGTGCTCCTTGAGGAATGATATTTGGCATGGGGATAGGTGGGTCTGTAGTATAATTCGGAGGTGGTGGCACCGCCGAGTAATCCTTTCCCCCTTATCCCTCTTTGGAGGGTGAGTTGCCGAGCCCCTCGGTGCTCTCGCTTGGGCCCTTAGAAGTTGTTTCAGCAACAAAGCCAAGACCCAAGGGACTGGTGACGACCATAGGATTCACCCCGGGGGCGGTCTCCGGAACATTAGGAGGAGGCTCGGTGGCATGATGTGCAACAAGAGTAGTGGTAATTATGGGTTTTGGCTTAAGGGACTGCAAGAGAGTCATCATTTCCTCGAACTTGGACAACATGGAAGTCTCCAATTTCTTGAGGTATTTCATGGAGGCCAAGTTCTTGGTGTTATCACTACCATCACCCTCATTGTTGGCCATCGTCTCTTAGGTGGTAAACCAGATGTAAGAGCCTTGGCTCTGATACCAATTGAAAGTACCAACTTTGGTCGACTAGAGGAGGGGTGAATAGGATACTACCAATTTTTATCTTGTTATTCAAGTTTAGGCTTTGCGAGAAGTAAAGTTCTCTAGATATGCAACTAGATGAGCAATCCTATATGCTAGAGAACATACAACAAGCAATAGAACGGTAAAGGATAAGAGTAAAAGTGCGGAGCGAGTAAACCGTAGAGGAGACGCGGAGATGTAATTTTTGTAGTCCACTTCCAAGAAAGCTACATCTATGTTGGAGAGGTGTGGGGGCCAACAAGGTCACCCGAGCGTCACAAAGGCCTCACCTTCTTCTCCGGTGAGCTTCATAACGTATGCCCTTAGCTCTAAGGATGTCCTACACCGTCTAGGGTTCCAAGAACCCAAGATAACAAGATCCACAAAGGATGGGTGGGGGGAAACAAATCTTCTTTGGTGGAAATGTAGATCTAGGTCACCTTTCCCACTCCTCAAAAGATTAGGATGTTTGAGTGGGTAGGGAGAGAGATCTAGGGAGATAAAGCTCTGGTACTAATGGAGGAGAGAGAAATTGAAGAGGTAAGATGGGAGGAAGAAGAAGGGTGCCTTAAATAGGCCCCCTTCAAAAGGAGTCGTTTGCCTATTTCGCGACTCCACCGGAACTTTTGGTGGGGGACCGGAACTTCCGCTCAGTGACCCCCCAACAACTTGAAAGTTGTCGATGGACGCTCCAAAGTACGACCGGAAATTCCGGTCGGCTTGACCGGAATTTCTGGTGGTACTTCCGGAGCAAGTTCCGGTGCAAGTTCCATCAAATAGGACACTTACATACAGAAGCATACTGAACGTGAGCGGAACTTGGATCGGAACTAGGAGCATAACTTCCTAGCCCATGCAACTCATGACCGGAACTTCCGGTGGCAGAGCGGAAATTCCAATCATGCATCCAGCGAAAGAAGCTGGGGAAGTCCCAGTCGCAAATTCCGGTCAGGGTTAACCAGGTCTGCGGACCGGAACTTCCGAAGCTATTTTCGGTGGAAGTTCCGTCAAATAGCACACTTCCATACAGAAGTATACTGGAGTTGGGCAGAACTACGGCCGGATGCACGTCCGGAACTTCTGCCTTGCCTAGCCACAAAGCATACCCTGGGTGGAACTTCCGGCCCTTGGCCGAAACTTCTGGTGAGGATAGAAACAACACAAACTGCTCAAATGGGCACTCTCTCGCTAAAAAATAGGATGGTTGTGGCGGTGCAAGTAAGGTTTGTACATGAACAAGTGATTCCCCACAAACATCCGAGGTGGAACCCCTCTTGATAGTACGGCGAACTAAAACAATAAATAAAGAGAAAGGCAAAAACAAAGGTCGTCGTCTTTATGAGACACCAAGAGAGGCATCCACAAGCTCCACACGCTCCATCAAAATTGAATAACCTGAATCTCAAGCACACAATTAAACCACAAGTGGGATTGTCATCGGCACCAAAAAACTTAGGAAAAACATAGTCCTTTCACCCGTGACCTAGTCACATGCTTGCAATCTTTGTAGATGTATCTCATTGAGTGGGTCTAGAGTGTTTATCTATCACGTAGATGGATAATTCCGATCTTGATGCATACGTCTCAACTTATTCCTTTGGGATACCTAAGAGACTCATTTATGATCACTTTGTTATGGTGTGACGGTTGATGCAATCTAAAATCCTTCTAGTGATAGTGATTAGATATTATCTCACGGTCAAAGGATAGGGTTACGATGTTTTTCCTAGTTATCACAATGTTGAACTTTGTGACTAGATATCATTGCAATACTTAACTTTGGTCATCAAATCATTCACATAATGACATTGCTCCATTGTAAATTGACATAAATGTCCATGATCAGGAAGCCTTGATCATCAGTTGAACACTGAGCTAGTTGAACAGAGACAACTAGGGACCTTGTTTGTTTACATATCACACATGTATTAATGTTTATGTCTAATACAGTTATAATATGATATTAAAATTATTATGAACATTTTAGATATGATAATAAAAACATATTTTTTTCTTCAAGGACATATCACGTGCTTGGTCTTATTCAGCCAAGACGGCATCTTCATCGCGATGGGAGCATGCTTCCTTTTTTGGTAATGACGGGCGGTGGTTTGTACGGCACCAAGAGACGTATGGTCGATTTAAGAAGCTTTGGCCGTCAATTTGCACGCAATGTCGTCGCATGAATTCAGGCGGCGTTGTGTTAGTCAGCATCGACATTGATGGTCATGGCTTCTTCTGTCAGTGGGTCTGTCGCATCTAGCTTGCTGCCATGCGAGCCACGGTCATTGCGGGTGGACATGCGCTCCATCCTTCTGTTTCCGTGCCAATGCATCGGCCACCGAAATTTGGTGGACCGATGAAGCGTCGGTCTGGATGTATCGCGTTGCTGGAGGGTGCTTGGCCAACACTTGCGTCCGGTCGGAATGACAAGACCTTTTGAGTCGTGTCGTTGGAGATGTACTAATTGTGATTTTAACCTCGGTAAGCCTATAGTGGATTGTCTTTGTCGTCCGGTGGAATGATCGTCTGCATGTCTAACCGACCTTCATCATTATCTCGAGTTGTATATGTCTAAGTAGTTGGTACTGTATGATTACACTCTCTTTACTTCACAATATAAAATGTTTTAGTTTTTTGTGAAACAAATGTACCTAGATGTCTTCTAGTGTATAAGTTTACTTCGAACTTACACACCAAAAACTTGATACATTTGTGTCACAAAATCTAAAACATTATATATTTTTGAAAACGGAGGGAGTATCAAATATAGTGCAAAAGATTTTATATGGGTTCCACACAAATCAAACATCGAGAAAACTCGTAGGAATTTGAAACCCGAGGCACTGAATTCCTAAAACTGAAGGCGATCGGTAAGAAGTGCGTACGTAGGCAAGGCGATGGCCATACAGCCTACCAACGTGCCCCTCCCAACCAGCTACAAGACGCCAAGATTAAAAGGCTGCAGAGATCGGACTGGAGGAGCAGCTGGCCTGGCCTGCCCTCCGCTCCTTTCTGCGCGCGCCGCGCGGCACGGCAGGGCACGCGGGAGGCATGGATATCTGTGTCTTCGACTAGACGTGACACAAGTCATTGGTTCAATCGAAATCAAAGTTAAAGTAGACTATATGTGGCGTGAGAGAGGGTTTGCAATTAATTCGATGGGTATCCATGGCAGTTGCCATTTAGCCCAGGCCGATCTTGCTATTTTAGTCCCACAACTGGGGTTAGGATAACAAAATTAGTGCTACTTTTTTTAGCTGATACGTCTCATTTTTGGGACAAACCTTTATAAATAGTGCTTTTTTTGGCTAATTGCGTTTAAACAACAAAACTAACAAAATAGATCCATAATTAAGCGATAACTAGAACCAGGGGCCAACTGTCATCCCTCCCATTTCCCCTTCATTCTCTTCTCTCGTATCCTTCTTCCTCCGGCAGCCACTCTCCCTACCCCTCCCGATCTTCCCGAGCTCCGTTGTTAAGCTGACGACCTCAGCCTCCTTGCATGCATCTCCCGTGGATGAATTGGAGCCAAGCTCCCCTAATAGACGCCACCGTCCATGCCCTCTTGCACCATAGTCACCTTCGACCTTTCCTGAGCTCGCTGACCTTTCCCTTGCATTCTTGGTGAGACTCTCCTCCTCCTGGTACTCCTCGTCTTCCCGCTCGAGCACCATAGTCACCTGTCATCGGTCATCATCGTCTTCCACGTGGCCGCGACGCCGGAAAGATTCCGTGGCATCCTTGGACGTGTTTGGGACCGCGGTAATCACAGGACGCCTGCGGGAGATAGCAGAGAAGGGGTTGTCGGCTGCGTTGATTGTTCGATGACAAAGAGAGAAGGTACATGAAGAAGGAGAAGAGTTAGGGGGGATGACATTGGGGCCAGGTCCACCTCATCACTTACATATGGCCCTAGCTCCTCGTCATCGCTTACACGTGGGTTCATCCTGTTAGTTTTGCTATTGAAACACGATTAGCCAAAAAATTCCCTATTTATAAAAGCTCTGTCATAAAAGTGGTACGTATCAGAAAAAAAATACGAAAGAGGCACTAAGTTTTATTAGCCCCAATAGTGATACTAAAATGTAATTTACTCTCTTTTTTGTTAAATGGGTCAAACGGCAAAAGTTTTGCGGCAAAGAAAAAGAGAGAACTCTAGAGAAGCTACGAAGTTTATAACATACTAGCTGAATGAACGTGCGTTGCTACGACATTAAACACGTGGATATGGTCGAAAGTGTCAGGTTAGGCTAGCTCAAAAGGAGAATTCAAAAAATATGTATTTGTTGAATATAATATTTTTTAACTTTAAATATTTTGACTTGTAAAAGGAGAAGCAAGAGTAAGGCTACAACACTAAATCTGCGCTCACTTTTACTATTTTTGCATGTCAGCCAGAAACAGTTCTTTCTCATAAATTTTTACATGCCATAATTTTTTATTCTATATGAGACTTTAGTTGTCAGATTAGGCCAGCAATATATGTAACAAGCTAGCACATGTTCATGTAGCTAAGTAGGATTAGGAGTGTCTAGGTAAAAAGGATATAGAAAATATTTTAGTCATGAGAAATGTCAGCTTTAAAAGTATTTTTTCTCTAGGACTCCATGTCTATGTTTTATCGCTCTGAAATTACAGGGAAGGTGTATAAGTGTGTGGGATAGTGAGAGGTTAAGATAAGCACAACCATCTAAGCAAACTGGAATGTCCACAATAAGCCTAATTTTATAGTTTAGGCTCATACACTCCCAAACAAATTTAGAGGAAGAAATCACACCTCACTTAGAATTGAAAAGCAAAAAGCTGCAAGTAAAAGACCTAGATGATATTCATGTGAACTTTGCTCCAGCATCTAACAAGACAGTACACAATATTACGGACATTTAAATCTCCTCAAGACATAGTACACCATGACAACATCAGGAACTAATCTATATATATGCACATGCTATTTGAGCCACAAAGTAACTATTGTTACAGCAAAAAATACTTGTGTTCGCGACAAAAATAAATTGGGGGTGAAAACAGGTAGTAAATATGAAATGAGGATATCTATCAAAACAAATGAACTAAGAACAGATGAAAAATCTCAACGCCAACCGCATCTTACTGCTTGTCTGCTATTAATCCTTGTGTTCACCAATTAATCATGAGCACGGCCTAGATGGGGACGTCCAATGGATAAGCCAAATCAAGTAGTAATATGGCCATTCTTACAAGGTGATACAACCATACATGTACCTCTGCTCAGTTTGGTCGTCTTTGTCAGGATGTAGCCAGCCTCGTAGGCGGCTACCGTTCGGCATGAGGTTATACTCTAAAATCATTCCCAGAGGATAATAATTAAATATGCTCTGAAACTAATTTTCCTTAAGACGTCAGTGCATTCAATAATGAGACCATGCTGAAGTTGGCAGTAGATAAAATCATTCGAAAACTGAAGTTTAAGATTATAGATCCTATTTGTGTTATGCATACGAATAATGGACCTCTACCCACTACCAACCTGCTACGACTCCTTCATCTCCGGATTTGGCTCGGGCTGTGGCGCACCTTCGTATGCGTTGGCAGCCACCATCCTACCCATATCACTCCATTTGAATTAATGCACAAAATCATGTAAATCTTCTAGCATATTTCATGGGCATGTTTCATCCACAATGATCAAATTTTTCCGGAGCTCCAAAATGAACCATAATGATTTTTTTTGCCGCTTTTCCTTGCAAAACCATGACATGTGTGGTTTTTGAGTCCACTTGTTACTTTCAAATATTTCTAAAATCATGATTTAAGAAGATATGAAAATGCTAGACATAACTTTTGGAACAATAAGACCTAGGCAAGAATCAGGTCAACCACATAAGTTAATCCATCACAACTTCAAACATAACACGTGAAAAAATATAGGATCTAAGCTGGCTCAGTAGTAGTACGCAGTTGATGGATTCAAATATACCGGTTCCAAAATGCTAGTAGTAGTAGTACGCAGTTGATGGATTCAATCCAGCGAGGAGCGGTGCCATGCACCTCCCGAAAACGACGCGCTCGCAGTCCCATCTCCCTTTGACGCAGGGAACAGGGGGACGGACGGCATGCCATGCCAGCCCCCATCCGGCTCGACCGCACCACCCGCCTTCGCCTTGTGCAATGCAAAAGTAAATCGGACGTAGCAGGGCAGGGACAGAGGCTGTCTCCCACCACCTCTGTCTCTGCTTTGCGTTGCGGGAAGGGACTGCTCCTGCCCGGGGTCGTGCCTGTGCCTCGCTGTCTCTTTGTGTACACGAAACGGAAACCGTGCACGACCCTATCCTCCAAAGCCGTGTGGGGAGGTAAGGATTTCCCTTGTCTTGGAAAGGACCAACTTCCGGAAACCTAGCCGCCTCCACCCTCCTCCTTCTCCTTAGTCGGTTCCCCTACCTCCAGCCGAGACAGCTAATCTATGGGTTGAGTCTTTGATACAAGTAGTATTTCTAATAAATTAGATTAGAATTTTGCTGCTCTTTTTTGGTCTCCACGTTGATGGAGATGTCATCGTCTAAAATAAGTGTTCTTCGGCCCTTTGTTAGACCACGGGAGTTTATTTTCGGCGTCAATGATGGAGTTGGAAGATCAAATTTCTTTAGATATGGTTTTTCATATCTTACTTCGCCGAATCGAACTTGGATGGTTTTTCTTGGTTGTCGCGAGGAGGTTTGTCCTCGCAATATCTTTCCCGGCTGTCAGGTTCTCAACAATGGTGACTCGTGCTCTCGGCTCCCCATGGACGTCGACGATCTTGTTCGGTTCATCTTCCCCAAAATACCGGTGTTGGTACTCTTGTCGATGTGGGATGATTACTCTAATGGCTATACGCGTGCATATAGCCTTGGCTCTGCGGCTGAAATTAAAATTATTGGAGGACCCTAATTAATATTTACAAGTCTATGTTTGGTACCTATGTCTTTTTTATGCGGCTGCCTTTGGAAAAACACAAGATTGTGTCATGGAAGAAGAAAGAGTTTGAAAATCTCGATGATTGAATAATTTTTCTAGACTTCATTTTGTAATTGCTGAAGACAGCTTATATATTTTTACCATATACTATATGCTACGATAAATATATATGGTATCGATTGTCAAAAAAAACTTCAGTTTGTACAAGTAACCCAACCTAGTGTTGTCTATACAAAATAACCTAACCTTCTCTTGGAAATTTTTGAGACAATGTACTATATATAGCTTGTGCAGAAAATAACATGTGTAGCGTCGGCTATGTGCCCATACAAATTAGGTTTGCGTATTGCTCCAGATATTACAACCGTTGTCCAAAATTTGGTATATAGATAGATCGACTCGAATACGTCGGTCCCATTGAGTCGTGCCGCTGGGACACTACACACGTTCCATACGTCTACACGGACACGTTCGAACGCGTATGGACGGGCTAAGATAGCCTGATGAAAATGGCCTTGAACGTGGTTGGATGCCACAATGTTGCACCGCCCTCGACACACATTGGCCATGTGCCCGTCATGTATGTGAGATAGAGATATACCACTTCAAACTCCGATTCAATGAATAAGACACACATATTCTTTGTTTTCCTTTTGATCAAGAATTACTCTGCACCTACAGCGATTGTTGGTATAAAATTATGGTTTATGTATATCCCAGTCAATTGAGATTTTTCTAAGTCTCAATCCACTGAAAAAAATGTAACCATAGTTAAAACAAATGTACAACTGATTTGAGTTGCATATTTATTTAACACAATTACACTTCTGAGATTTAGTATCTCAGTCGACTGAGAAATAGCAAAACCAACATATTAGGTATTGATTTTCAATACGAATCCAACTACACTACTTATAATAGTAATACTTTTGTTTTTTAATTTCTTAAAGCTTCACGTGACCCATTATTTGGAACACACTGTGTAAATATTAATTACACATGTGTAATTAATATGATCAACAACTTTATTACAAACGGCCGACAGAGATAAGCGGAATAAGCCTTCGCACTCATAACCTTTACCAACAAAAGTTTCATACTTAGAGATTATAAATTTATTGGACTCGAATACAATCTTATAGCCGTCTCGACATGGAAGAGATCTGCTAACAAAAAAATTATTTATTGAGGGAACATGATGCACGTTCTTTAGACGCACGGTCTTTTCCGAAGTGAATTTCAGATCAACCATACCAGCACCATGAACAAAAGCATGCGAGTCGTTCCCCATCAGCACAATTTGAGTCCCTCTGACCCAACATCTTTAATCTCAACGTCGATCATGACAATATTAGCAGTCTTGCTGCCCTTTTCATGACGCTTGTCAAAGCGGTTGGGACAACCATGAGACCAATGATCAGGATCACCGCACACATGACAATCACTTTTCTTTTTATCAGTCTTCTTCTTGAAACTAGTAGACTGTGAGGCTTGTTCTTTCCATCGAACTTTCCTTTGCCATCAAACTTGCCCTTGTTCTTAAACTTGTGAGGCTGGAAGTTCTTTTGCCATCAAACTTGCCCTCACTTTGTTAGGTACTTCAGATTTTACTATGAGGAATCTATAACCAATGCTATGGAAAGCATGGCGAAAAACACAATCAATTGTTTTTGGTCCAAACTTGTGCCTCTTGGGGATTGGTACATTAATCTTTGCCAAACAACTCCGAGTACATAAGTAAGATAGTTTTAATCTTTTCTTCTCTCATTCTTCGAATGGAGTAATTTATTTGTTCTTTGTGAGAACTCGGTTTAGGATATGACACACAGTCAATAGTGTTTTCCCTCACCATTCCTTGGAGAGACCCGATGTGTCTAACATGGCGTTAACAAAATCTACTAGAGTATGGTTCTTTATTTCGGCTATTCCATTTGACTGGATTGAGTAAGGAGGGGTCCTCTCATGAATAATGACATATTCCACACAAAAGGAATCAAACTCGTTGGAAAATAATCTCCACCATGATCAGATCTAAGCCTCTTAATCTTTCGATCAAGTTGATTTTCTGCTTCATCTTTATACATTTTGAAGAAACTCAAAGCCTCATCTTTTGATTTCAGAAGATACACATGACATTATCTCGTAGAGTCATCGATTAAAGTCATGAAATATTTCTTTTCACATTTTGTCAACACACCATTCATCTCACAAAGATCAGAATGTATGAGCTCTAGCGGTGTTAAATTTCTCACTTCTCCGGTCGTATGTGACTTGCGAGGTTGTTTAGCATGCACGCAGACTTGGCACTTAGATCCCTTAATAGTTGTGAAATCATGGATTAAATTCATTTTGGCTAGCCACGGCATACAACCATAATTAATATGGCAAAGACGAGAGTGCCTGACATTTGATTCAAAATTCGTGTAAATATGATTAATAACTTTATTAAAAACGTCTAACAGAGATAAGAGGAACAAACCTCCACACTCATAACCTTTGCCAACAAAGGTTCCATACTTAGAGATTATAAATTTATTGGACTCGAATACAATCTTGTAGCCATCTCGACATGGAAGAGATGTGCTAACAAGATTTTTATTTATTGAGAGAACACGATGCACGCTCTTTAGGCGGACGGTCTTTCCTGAAGTGAAATTCAGATTGATCGTACCAACACCATAAACAGAAGCATGTGAGTCGTTCCCCATCAGCACGGTTTGAGTTCCTCTGACGGTCTGACCCAACATCTTTTATCTCAACGTCGCTAATGACAACATTAGCAATCTTGCTGTCCTTCCCATGCTGGCGCTTGTCAAAGCGGTTGGGACAAGTAGGAGCCCAATGGTCTGGATCACCGCACACATGACAATCACCTTTCTTCTTATCAGTCTTCTTCTTGAAACTGGTAGACTGTGAGACCTTGTTCTTTCCATCGAACTTTACTATGCCATAAAACTTGCCCTTGTTCTTGAACTTGTGAGGCTGGAAGTTCCTTTTCTATACCAGATTGGCATTAGAATCTCCCTCACTACCTATATCACACGTGTCTTTTGCTCTTGCCTTCTCTTCCATATCAAGAGTCCCAATAAGATCCATCATGGAAAACTCTTGCCTCTTGTGCTTTGGAGAAGTAGCAAAATCTCCATGACTGAGGAAGCTTGACAATAATGCCTCTGACAACAAAATTTTCCAGTAACACACAAGTGAAGTGCTCAATCTCCCTGGCAAGTGACAGTATTTCATGAGCCTCCTCTACAATGGGGCGGCCATCAACCATCTTATATTCATAGAATTATTCTATGACATACAGTTCACTGCCAGCATTGGAGACTCCAAATTTTCTCTCGAGCTCATCCCACATATTCTTACCATTGCTAAATGACATATATGAATCTATAATATTATCTCTAAGAATGCTGATAAAGGCAGCCTTCAAATTGGTATTAAGTTTTTGAAACGCGTCTTCCTGAGCAGGATTAAAATCTCCCTCACGTGGGCCATAGATGGCGTCATAGCGGGTCATGGTATGAAACCATAGCACTGCTCTCACACGCCATAGTTTGTAATTGACACCTTCAAACACAGGTGGCTTCATGGAAGCAACAAAGCCACTTGGGGCAAATTGCCTGAAATGAGTTTTTTTGATTGTTGAATAAAAGAGCAATTTACCAAGAAAATTAACCATAATAAATGCTAGATAAAACATAAATAGAATAATAGAAATTAGACTAATCATGTGAAATAGAGAATACATATTAAGGCAGATAACCAAAAGGATTGCAAGGCATAGAACTTGAGATACGATCAGAACAAGGTTGAGAAAGAGGATATACTCGCTCCGTTCTGAAATAGTCTGTGTTCTAGGTCGATTTTTTGTTCCGAAATAGTCTGCATCCTGGAGCGAGGGCCCATGTCGCTAATTAATCAGCCGCACACGCACTCATCCCCATCCTCATGCCTGGGAATATCCCAACTCCCGTCTCCTCCTCCTCCCCCATCGTCTCCGTCTTCCTAGTTCCTACCTTGTTCCTCCCTGATCTCTCCTCGTCTTCTCCCCAGAGTTAATTGCGTGGACACCATATAATCCTACATACCAGATGAGTACTTCTTCCACATCCAAGTGAGAGATGGAGCGGCGGATCGAGATCGGTGAAGGCAGTGGCGGGGCCAGCGGAGGGGCGAGCGACGGTCGGCGCCGTGGATTGGCGATGAGTCTAGGTAGTGGCGGGGCCAGCGACGGGGCGAGCGGCAGCGGGCGCCATGGATTGGTGAGGAGTCTGAGCAGCGGCGGGGCGATTGGCTCTCGGCTAGCGGTGCTGGCAGCGCCACGTCGTCCGCTTGTCCTGGGCATCGAATTTGTCCCAGACACCCAGGATCCCGGTGTGCCAGAGGTGGAAGAGTAAGGTCATGGTAGCATGGATTTCATCCAAGACACAGAGGACAATAGCGGCTACATTGGCCTCTTTATGTATGACTCCGATGAGATGAAGTTTGTGCCAGATTCAGAGATTGGCGCAGAGGACGAATTTGTTCCTGATTCCATCCTTGAGGACCCTGTTGGAGCTCAAGATGACGATTTTGCTGAAGAACCGGTCGATGGTCAACTCGATGAGAATGAGGTTTGCTATAGCATGCTTAGGATTTTATGTCCTGACTACTTTAAGATTCGTGGCAATGAAAACTTGGGGATGTAAGGGAGCATGTCTAGTATTGTCATGCTAAGAATTGTTTGTTTGTTTCATGCTTAAGAATGGATCATGGATAGTATTTCCATTCTAGCTCAAACAAAGTAACTATGGTACTAAAATTTAGAATGGTACAATTGATAATAAGAGCATTACAAGTAGATCAATCAGCTAGATAGCTAACAACCTCCTGGTACAATCCTTGGTGACAAAATAGATGACCAGGTAGTTCATTTTGTAGTAGAAGCTCGCCCTTGTTTATGAAGGAGTTTCACATCATAGTAAATCAAAAAAATTCTACGGATGCGAACGGGAAAGGCAAGATATAATCTAGGAGATGCAATCAACGAGAGGGATATATGATATCTTCATACCCTTGCAGAAATCACACAGCGGAATGTTCAACAAAACGTGGTTGATGTAGTCGTACTAGCCTTCTCCTTCTCGCGATCCGATCCAATCCAACGCCACAAGTGGCGACGCCTCCGAGAGATGCACACGTACGGCACCGCGACGTCTCCTCCTTCCTCGGTCCAGCAAGTGGGGTGGAGAGATAGATTGGATCTACAACACGATGGCATGGTGCAAAGGTGGAGAGTTTCTGTGGCAGTGCTTCGCCTACGCGCAGTCGGGAGAGAGAGATCTGGAGGGCAGCAAGTAGGCGGCTAGTGTTCAAGGAGGTGTTGGAGGAGGGTGCGCCCCTTCCCTCTTTATATAGAGGGCTGGCCGGCCCCCTTGCCCTTCTCCAAGCCCTAGGGCCGGCGGCCACAAGGGTGGAGTGGGGGGCAAGTCTTCCCCCCTTCTAGAAGATCCCCTAGGGTTTTGGCCGGCTGGGCCTATGGGGCCTTGTGCCCCTGGCCCAATGCGGCCAGGGCACTCCCTCGTAGGCCCACATCCCCTAGCGTAGTAGGCTTCTGTTATGGGACGACACAGAGAGCTCTGCACGACGGGCTGTGGCCATGTTGCCCTCAAAAAACAAAAAGGTAAGTGTGCCATGTGTGAATATCAGACTGAAGATCTGCACGACGGGCTGTGGCCAGCATCTGGGCATAGATATCTCATTTTCAAAATTCGTTCAAACTTCTTAACTAGTAGTTTCAATGTCAATTTAAAAGTATAAACGATTTTGGCAGATGAGATTCTGGGAGAAGCTGGTGGAGGGTAGCTTCTGGGAGAAGCTAGCCAAGAAGCTGAAAAGAAGGGGGCCTAAACCAACTCGGCTAGCGCACCGACTTGGCCAGGGTCTAGACCCTTTTTATATTCTCTTAACGATTCTGGTTATTAAAGTATCAAAACTATTCTATTCAACATGATATTAGAATAAAACGATCTAGTGCAATGTCGCCGCCCACCTCACCCGCACTGCCGCCGCCACGGCGATCTCCTTCTTCTTCTTCTTCTTCTTCTTCTTCTTCTTCTCCTTCTCCTTCTCCTTCTCCTTCTCCTTCTCCTTCTCCTTCTCCTTCTCCTTCTCCTTCTCCTTCTCCTTCTCCTTCTCCTTCTCCTTCTCCTTCTCCTTCTCCTTCTCCTTCTCCTTCTCCTTCTTCTTCTTCTTCTTCTTCTTCTTCTTCTTCATTACTTTAGATCTTCCCAAGCACAACTACTACCATTGGCGCCACCTCTGTGAAGTTTATCTTGGTCGCTGCAATCTCCTCGACCATGTTGCCTCCGACTCCGTCGCCCAACCGTGAGATCCTCGCTAGGTCAAGGATGACCTCGCCATCATCCAATGGATCTACCAACGGGTATCTATAGAAATATTTAACCTCGTCTTCCGTGAGGCCTCTAGCGCCGCCGCTCTTTGGGTGGCCCTTCGCCAACTTTTTCAAGACAACGTCAATGCCCGCATCAATACGCTTCACACGGAACTTTGCAACACCGTGCAGGGCGATTCTCCAGTGGGTGTTTAATGTCAGCGCCTCAAAACCATCGCCGATGAGCTCCAGGAACTTGGGGATCCCGTCGACACGGCAACTCATCAACATCCTCCTTTGTCGGCCTCGGTGAGAGCTTCGAGAAACAAGATTCGTTCATCCCCATGATGCGGCTCCGTCCCTCCTTTGTGGAGGTCTGATCCATGCTCCAATGGGTCGATCACGCCATCACCAACAAAGAGTCACGCCCCTGGTTTTTGCGGCCATCCCGCGACCTCCTGCGGCGGCCTCGCCTGCGCGCTCCACCGCATCTTCAGCGCAGCCTCCTCCTGGCTGGCGTCCTAGCCCTAATTACCGTGGCACACGACCTATCTATCGGCCACCACGACCACCGACTGCACCTTCAGCTCCACCTCCTGCCTCGGTCCATGCGACTCCTGCATCTCCAACCTGGCGCCCTCAACACGACCCATGGACTGGTCTCGTGCAGGCCTGGCATATGCCTTGGGCAGCCCCATCTCCGATCGGCGCCCCTCCTACCTATGGCGGTGCTTGGCAGCCCGGTGTTCGCCCTCACACAGGTGCACCTGATCCCATGCTCTCGTGTGCGCCTCAGCGCGCCTATCATGCGGCTCCGATCTACGCGCCATACGGCGCCCCCTATGGCTCCCCCTACAGCACTCCTGCATATGCCGATGGGAGCTTCTACCTATCTCCACCTCAACCACTTCAGCAGCCGGCGTTGCTGCCCATGCCGCCTTCTCCCTCAACTCCGAGCTGGGATCAAGTTGCTTTTTTACAGGCCATGAACAACTTTGCTGCCCAAGGAAACTCATGTACAAATTAGGATTTTGATTCTGGTGCTTCTAGTCATATGTCTGTTTCAAGTAATTTGATGTCTTCCTGCACTACTTCTCCTTTTTCTTCAATGATTCTTGGTAATGGTTTCTCTATTCGTATTCATTGTGCTGGACAAGCTTAAATTTCTTCAACCTCTAAACCACTTCTTCTTCGTTATATTCTTGTTGCTCCTTCTCTTATCAAAAATCTTATTTCTGTTCGTCAATTCACTTGT
Source organism: Avena atlantica (assembly GCA_910589765.1). NCBI lineage: Eukaryota > Viridiplantae > Streptophyta > Magnoliopsida > Poales > Poaceae > Avena > Avena atlantica. Next base: position 302,900,007 of record OU342738.1, read on the forward strand.
AATAATCTTGTCTCCCTTGAATTTGATCCTCTTGGTTTATCTGGGAAGGATTATCGGACCAAGGCCAAGATCGCACACTTCAATAGCTTCGATAATTTATATTCTCTCCATGGTAACCCAGTCGCTGCGGATCCAACATCCATGGTGGCTTCAGTTGATCTTTGACACCGACATCTCGGCCATCTCCATAGTGCTGCTTTATCATCCATCCTTAGTGAATTTTCAATTCCTTGTAATCAATGATAAGGAAATCGGTAATCGTTAACTGCTCGGTCATTTTGGGAGTATCGAGTAATCAGAATTCGAACGATTAACTGATTTAATCGATCGTCTATTAATCGGTGCAACCTGCACAAATTAGCACCTAAAACACATTTATATAAGAAAGAAATAGTACCTAGGAATCTATATTCCTAGTGGCCCTACTTATCTAGTGCCCAAATCAAGTTAAAACATGCACGTTTCTTCTCCCTGACCTAATCTTCAAGGTCACGAGCAACTCAGGATCCTCCAGCAGGCACCATGTGCCCTACTGCTCCTTCCGCTTATTCTTCCTCTGACATTTGAAGTTGCTCTTCTCCCACCACCTACCCAGGGGTACGACTCCTCTTGCATCTCAATTACCTATCCTATTAAACTCAGCCCCGAACTCCCAGAGGAGCTCCTCAAGGCGCTTAACTCGAGCTCTTATATCTTAGGTATGGTCGGCAACTGTGAGGAACTGGTCAACGATGGCAGGGAAATTGTTGGTGATGGCGGGAATCAAGCTCTTGGAGGCGGGAATCATGGTGGGAGCTTCAAAACCTACTTCATTGGGGAAGGATAGCTGCTGGCGAGCGATATGCGTTGAAAATTTTGTAAAATTTTTGACCAAGTGTAGTAGTTAATCGGGAACATACCTAGTAATCGGATTGTTAGAGCTATTAGTCGGTCTAAACGATTAACCGGTCAGGTCCCTAGTAGCGATTAATCGGCCTATTAATCGCTTATTCGGACGATTTTTTAAACAATGCTTGTAATAGAGATGCCCATAATTCTTCGTTGTGTGAGTCTTGTCTATTGGAGAAACATGTTCACCTATCCTTTAGTTGTTCTACCTCTACTAGTATCTTTCCTTTTGAACTACTACACTGTAATTTATGGACGTCTCCTATCGAGAGTATTTCAGGTTATAAATATTATCTTATCATTTTAGATGATTTCACTCATTATGTTCGGACCTTTCCCTTGCGCAATAAATCTGACGTGCGTTCTTCTTTCTAAATTTTCAACGTTATGTCTCAACATACTTCTTTCTCGCCATACATTTTATTCAGTGTGATAACGACCACGAATTTGACAACTACAAAAACAGGAATTTTTCTCTCTAGCACGGTATTCTCTTTCATTTTTCTTGCCCATATAGCTTTCCTCAAAACGGAAAAGCTAAACGTTCTTTACGCACTATCAATGACATCCTTATAACTCTTCTCCTTCATGCCTCCATGCCTCCAAAATTCTGGGCCGAAGCACTTCGCATGACTACTTTTCTCCTTAATATTCGACCATCAAAAGCAAATTCCAACAATACAACCTTGTGTTCTCTATTTTTAAATCACTCTAATTATGCCGACATTCACGTTTTTGGCTATCTTTGCTTTCACAATTCTTCTGCTACTACCCCCAACAAACTTTCTTCTAGATCTCTTTCTTGCATCCATCTCGGTCTTTTAGACGAGCACAAGGGCTATTGTTGCCTCGATCTCGTTTCGGGTCATGTTCATATTTCTCGTCATGTCATTTTTGCAGAAAATATTTTTCCTTTTGCTCAGCGCCTTGACTCCTCTACTCATATACCTACCCCACCATCCTCTACAGTGCGTTTTCCATATTTTATGTCTTCTGAAATTTCTGCCGAATCCTCTATCGCCCCTGCCGCTCCAGCCGAAACCTCTGCCACGATAGCAAACATAGTCCAAAACCCTGCCGCCTATCCTCCATCACCGCCACCATTCCCCATGCCAGCCCCCTCCCCTGCCGCATCCGAACCACCAAACCCGTCGTCGGTCTCTTCCGCTATGCCTGACGCCTCGCCTTCCCCCTCCTACAACACTACCTTCACACACCATCCTTATACCCCACCACTGAATGATCATACCATGCGTACTCCTGCAAAATCTGGTTTCCGTCTTCCTGCTCAAGGTCTCAACCTACATACTACCCTGGCTATATCTCCTCTCCCTAAAACCTACAAATATGCTCTTCTTGATTCCAATTGGGTTCCGCCATGCAAGCAGAATTTAATGCTCTTATTGAAAATAATACTTGGACTCTTGTACCTCGTCCATCCAACTCCAACATAGTCTCTGGAAAATGGGTCTTTCGCCAAAAAATTCACTCCGATGGCGGTCTTGCTCGCTATAAGGCTCATTGGGTATGTAGTGGATATTCTAAAAAACAAGGAATTGACTACGATGAATCTTTCTCTCCTGTCGTTAAGTCTAGCACCATTCGCATTGCTCTCAGTTTAGTCGTCTCTTTCTCATGGCCTATTCACCAATTAGATGTCAAAAATGCTTTTCTTCATGGTTCTCTCAAGGAAACGTCTACTATCAACAACCTTTAGGTTTCGAAAATTCCTCCTACCCCAATCATGTCTGTCTCCTTCAAAAATCTCTCTACGGCCTCCAGCAAGCTCCCCGTGCCTCGTTTCAATGTTTTTCTACATTCATTCAAACTATCGGGTTTACTCCATCTCTTTCCGACACTTCTCTCTCTTTATTTATCATCAAAACTCGAATGTTGCCTACATCCTTCTTTATGTTGATGACATTGTTCTTACTGCCTCCTCTCAATCTTTTCTAGATCATGTTATTTCCCTTCTTCGCAACGAATTCTTCATGACTGATCTTGGTTCTCTTCATCATTTTCTAGGCATTGTTGTTCACCGTGACACATCTGGACTTTTTCCCTCTTAGCGTCAGTATGTTCTTGATTTGCTTAACCGTGTTGGTATGACCGATTGTCAGTCTTCTCGCACCCCTGTTGATGCATCTTCTAAACTTTCTTCTGCCGGCGAACCTTTTTCTCATCCTACTTTATACCATAGTCTCACTGGTGCTCTCCAGTACCTAACAATCACTCGTCCTAAAATTTCTTTTGCTGTCCAACAGACTTGTCTCTATATGCATGATCTGTTGGAGATATGCCCTAGAGACAATAATAAATATAATTATTATTATATCTTTGTGTTTATGATAAATGTTTACATTCATGCTATAATAGTATTAACAAGGAAACATTAATACTTGTGTGATTTGTAGACTAAAATAAGAGTCCCTAGTAAAGCCTCTATATAATACTAGCTTGCTGGTTAATAGATGATTGTGGTTTCCCTATCATGAACATTGAGATGTTATTAACAACAAGATCATATCGTTAGGAGAATGATATGGTGGACATACTCCTATAGATAAGCGTAACATAAAGATCAAGTCATTTTAATAGTTCAATTGCTATATGCTTTCTGATACATAGTAATCTAATTCCTTCGACCATGAGATCATGCATATCACCTTTACCGGATGGATGCTTTGATGACATCAAACACCACACCGTAACTGGGTGGCTATAAAGGTGGCATTGAGTGTTCGGAAAGTATTTGTTGAGACACATGGATCAAGAGTGGGATTTGTCCATCCATATGACGGATAGAGATACTCTGGGCCCTCTCGGTGAAATGTCATCCAATTAGCTTGCAAGCATGTGACTGTCTCACAAGGGATCACATATCACGGGAACGAGAAAAGAATACTTATCGGTAACGAGGTTGAACTAGGTATGCAGAGATACTGACGATCATAACCTCGGATAAGTAAACTATCGTGAGACAAAGGGAAATTGATATCGTATGTAAGTGGTTCATTCGATCGCAAAGTAATCGTAGAAATATGTGGGAGCCATATGAATTTCCAGATTCCTCTATTGGTTATTGTTCGGAGAAGTGTCTCGATCATGTCTGCATAATTCACGAACCGTAGGGAGACACACTTAAGGATTCGACGTTGTTTGAGTAGTTATGGAATGATGAGAAAGAGACCGAATGTTGTTCGGAGTCTCGAATGGGATTCGGGATATCACGAGGAGATCCGGAATGGTCCGGAGAATAAGATTCATATAAGGAAAGTACCGTTTCGGAGTTGGGAAATGGTTCCGGTATTTTCATCGGGAATGTTCTAGAAGGTTCCGGAATGTCCGGCACTCCGGAGGGGAAGGGTACATGAATGTGTTATATCAAGTTGGTATGATTGCATCATGTACTCGGTGTCATCGCTGAACAAAATAGAGGGTTTATTCAAATCCTAGTTTGAAAAGTCAAACGCCAAGTTTGAAAGTCAAACGGCTAGTTTTGGGAAGTGGAGAGGGAGGTGGAAACCGACTTGGGGGAGGAGTTCCTCCTCCCACCGCCGGCGCACCACCAAGCCGAGTTGGGGAGGGACTCCCCTCCCCTTGGCCGGCCCCCTCCACCTATATAAGGAGGGGCAGGGCTCCCCTCCTAGATACACAAGTTCCTACCTCTAAACCCTAGTACCAAGCCGCCGCCGCCTCCATAGCCGCCGCCGGCCCTAGGGAAAACCGCCGCCGCCGCCTAGCTAAACCCTAGCCGCCGGCTTGTCCCTCCTTGGCGTGTCTAAACCCTAGATCGTCGAGGGACTCTCTCATACTCCACCATACTCGCTCCGGCTTAAGGCGAAGCCCTGCGAGATCTCCCCTCTACTTTCGGTACCACGCCGTTGTGCTGCCGGAATCGCGAGGAGAGTGCTACAACCTCCGCTGCCTGCTGGAACAAGGGAGAGGAAGGTCTTCGTCGAGTACCGAACGTGTGACCGACTGCGGGAGCGCTGCCGGAACGCAGCGCCGGAAGGATCGTCTACGCGATCTTGAGATCGGGAAGAGTACGACTACATCACCCACGAGAATCCGCTCTCGTTAAACACTTTGGAATCTTCGAGGGTGAGTTATTCCATCGACTCGTTGCTTCAATATAGTAGATAGATCTTGACTTGTTTGTTTGTATGCGATAGAAATTTTTTGTTTTCCATGCTATGAAACCCTACATGATCCTCGTATCCCTCACTATAATCATGTCAAACATGTTCTTCGTTACCTAAAAGGCACACTCGACCATGTCTTACATATAAACTCTTCTTCACCAAATTCTTTGGCAGCTTACTCTGATGCAGACTGGGCCGGTTGTCCAGATACTCGACGATCCACATCCGGATTTTGTGTTTTTATTGGTAACAATCTGGTTTCTTGGTCCTCTAAAAGATAGGTTACGGTCTCTCGCTCGTTTGTTGAGCCAGATTATCACGCTGTGGCACATGCCATTGCTGAAACGATCTGGCTACGCCAGCTGCTCACGGAGCTCCATCGGCCTCTTCAACAAGCAACTATTATTTATTGTGACAACATCTTAGCTGTTTATATGTCAGAAAATCCAGTGCAACATCGGCGAACTAAAAACGTTGAGATAGACACTCGTTTTGTTCGAGAGAAGGTGGGTCTTGGACACGTTCGTGTTCTTCATGTTCGTATTACGGCTCAATTTGCAGACATCTTCACCAAGGGGCTAGGTACTACCCATTCACTGATACTCGATTCAGTCTCAACATCGCCGAGCCTCCCGTTTTGACTGCGGGGGTCATGTTAGACAATCAACTTGTGTGCCAAGTTTAGGACTCTGAACCGACTCGACTAGGGCACCGACTCGGCCTGGTCCTGGACCCTATTTATATTCACTTGTATTTGTAACGATTCTAATTATTGAAGTATCAAAACTACTCTAATGAATACTTCCTAAGACGTGGTGATGTTCTTCATCATGCCGATTACTCCTTCGGTAAGATGCGGGAAAGGATCGCCTGATCTTGTTGGTGCCAAGCTAGCCGCATATTGGGGATTGGCTATGATAGCAGTAGCGCCCGCCTTTGTACATGTGTTGGGAATTTCCGGCGACGGACAAGTGAGAGTGCCGTCCACAAACCCATACAACAGATTGCTCCTAAGGATCATGACGATCTGCGTGTGCCAATAGAGGCAGTTATTCACGTTGGGCGTTCGGGTTACCTGAAAAAATCGGGTCAGATAATTTGGGTTATGGAAATTTCGGGTTTATAAAAATAACACCCGAAAATTATCTAAAAAATATGATACCCGATGATTCGGGTTCCCGAAAATTCGGGTTCGGGTTCGGGTGATCCCGAATTGCCTGAAGTATGCCACGATGGTCTTGAGATCTACCGCCTTGAGCTGGAGAGCAGGAAGATGGAGGAGTTGGGAGGCACCGGCGACCAGGCAAGCAACGACCCACGGCCCGACGATCTGCGACCAGCGGCCAGTAGTGTTGCAGAATCACGATGATGGCTTTCACCGCCTGATCTCGGATGAGCGAAGGAGCATCCCTTGGTGCGGATGCGATCTTCCTCCTCGTTGGTGTGGCTGCTGGACAACGACGAGGTGGATGGGGCTGCAGCGTCCCCGTCGAGATCTCTCTACTCGCACTGGCGGTTGGATGCGAACGAGATGGGGATGGGGTCCTGGCAACGTGGGCACTGTACTAGGTTATGTGAGGACTTGGGCTAGGTCTTGCCAAATCGAGGGATTCTTTACTGGGCCATCTACTATTTCGGGTAGTTCGGCAAATCGGGTACTGTAACTTGAAACCCGCATTACCTGAAATTATTTCGGATTTTAGAAACTACCACCCGATTAAGTGCTCGGGTTTTTCGGGTTCGGGCTATTCGGGTTCGGGTTCAGGTTCGGATGTTTCGGGTATCGGGTTATATGCCCACCGTGAGCAGTTATCATCGTTTAGCTTGGTGATCTGGTTCGTAATTAAGGTTAATCCGCGAGGAACGAATCTTGGAGATCATGTCACCGATGCCCACGAACAGGCCAGAGCTGAGGGAGCCCGCGGCGCCGGATTGTTCTTGAAAGGTGGGTCTGCATCCGTGTCCGATTCGACGAGGCGTAGGATTCAGTATTTGGATACATGTTGTCGGTAGGTGCGGTGCGAGGGGTCGAGTAGGACACGCATCGGCCTGCCGTCACGCTAATATATAAGCGCGCGCGCGCTCGCAGACCGAGCCCGGTAATAGCCATCGAAACAAAAATATCGTAAGCACAGGAAAAACGACATGGCGGCGATACGGCAGCTGCTGCTGAACCGCGGGCTTCTCGCCGGCCGCCGCGCGGCCACGGCGCCACCACGGCCTCCTCGCGCCTTCTCCCCCACCACCACCGGCGTCAGCAGCCATGTTCAACAGGTTCGCATCGCATCCCATCCCATCCATTGCTTTCTCCGTAAGACCGCAATCGGAATTAGTCTGTTCTTTTCCTGATCCATCACGCGTACGTGCCTCCTCTTCGTGCATGCATGCTGCAGTTTGAAAGGATCTTCTCCAATTATGAAAGCATGCAGGAGCCTCTAAACGAAGTCCTCTTGTTCCGCTACAAGTACTACAGCCGGTTTTCGGCCATTGTCCTGTTATTGATCGGAGTCAACTGCGTTTCCGGCCACGTTGCACCATACCTACCCTGTTCTTCTTCAAAATCCCCTAGCCAGGAGTAAGACAATGATAGATGGATCGATGTGACTCCTCTAGAAGAGGATGATGGAAGTAACAGAAGCAGATTGGGCACAGGTTTTGGTTTATATATCATGAGGATGAGGATGTATGGCATTTGTTTTCAGCTAAAGTCAAATGTATCCAATTTATTCTTGTATAATAAAACCAGTCAGTACATGGTCAGCACACGGAAGTTTTTTTTGTTAGAAAACAATCCAACTTTATTCGTCAATTAGGCAGACTAGGAAAGCTACGATTATCTTGTATACTCCTTAGGCTGCACTTAGTTGGCTGTTTCTCAAGGAATTCGGACATAGGTCGATCGAGGGCTAGCATAAATCTCTTTCGATCGAGCGCTAGGTGCTTCCTTTTTTCTTCGTTCTTCTGAAACTGCCAGGAGAGCTGCCGTATTTCAATAGCAGGATGAAAGGTTACAAGGAACCGAGCTGAAAAGAAGGTGCAACCAAGCCAGCGAAACGGCTGGTGGTAGCATCTTTACCGGGGCGACGCATCATGTCCGAGCGTGTTCGAATTTGTCCGTGCGGAAACGTGGGGTGTGCGCGGCACCCCAACGGCCCGGTCCATTCAAACAAACGCGTTCGGCTCCACTCATCCGTGCATCTAATTTGGGTCTCGGTTGCGTCGGTCCGGACAACACGCTTGTCCGAGCGCGTACTCCTTTTATCTTTGACGGTCCCTTCCGTCAGTGGCACAGAAACCACATCACTTCTCCCTCCAAAAAACCTCTACCAAATTTCCACTGGCGGGAGTGGGAGGGAAGGCGATGAATCCCGCTGCCATGGTTGATGATGCGTCCTCCGCCGTTCCCGCCGCCAAGAAGCACGGCCGGTCGAAGAAGCCTGCAAAGGACCAGACGCCGGAGGAGCGGAAGATTGAGTCTAACAAGCGCACTGGCCGGCAGGTAGCGGCGAGAAATTGGCGCGTCGCTGCTAGGCTCGAGGCGGAGCGCCTCCTCGCCACCCAGAACAGGGTCGATGCCAACAAGCTAGCAGTGAGTGCCGCCAGGTGCGCCGTCAACATGATCAAACAAGAGACGATGACCTCGGCTTTCGGTGGAACGGTCTCTCTTCCCGGCCTGGCCACGGCCGGCACGTCCTCTACCAGCTCCGTCACTTCAACGCCTACCGGCCGGCCACCAGCTCAGCCTAGGATGACATGGCCACACACGCCCTCGCTTGGAGGCCACCAGCTGTCCCGGTTCAACCATCCCCGCACGGCATCGTCGGAGGCGGGAGAGCCCGCCATCGACCTGGACCGCACTCCATCCAACGCGGACGCAGCCCCAAAGGCATCGACAAAGCGGTGGTCCATCTCCGTCGTGAACATACCAACGTCAGTCAACCTGTTCGGCGGAATGCAAGCCGAGCCGCCGGCCACGGACGATACAGTATGATTGCCACATTTCTTCGCCATTGCCAGTGCATTGCTCCCGCCGCTTATGATGGCCGATTTGGGTGTAGGATTTCGTGGGAAACGACGACAAGGACGTCATGAACGACATGATCAAGGAGGGTGGTCACGGCTATGCCGACGATGGCGAGACCGAGACAGAGACGCAACAAGAGACCCAACAAGATGCATGCAACATTGCAGATGAGGTATCGTTTGGAAACGATGTCACTTCCATTGGCGAGGGCGTCACGGCCGCGTCGTTGGCCGCTTCACTTGCGGCCTCAGTTATCAACGGCAAGAAGGTGAGCCAACGAACCAGGGGTACACCCCCGCTGAGTACAAGTTCCTATGCAAGGCATGGATGGATATTTCACAAGATCCACTATGCGGTGCCGAGCAAAAGGGCTTTGCCTATTGGAAGAAGGTGGGCAGGTTCTTCCATGAGAATAGGAAATTTGGGAAGGACTCATTTTTCGCGATCCAAAAGATCTCTCCCTCTCCAAGCGTTGGGGCACCATCCATACGAGTGTAGCAAGTTCCAATGCTCCTACGAGATGGTGACGAAAAGGAAAATAAGCGGCATGCAGCCGGTTGACATGGTAAACCCTCTTCCTCTCTTTGTTAATGTCTTGCATTTGCGTTGATCCATTGTTGGCATCCATGTGTGTAGGTCATGAAAGCAATGGAGCACTTCAAGACGGTAAATGATAACAAGGCCTTGTTGTTGGGATATTGTTGGAAGTTGCTCAAGGACACCAAAAACTGGAAGACTAGCTATGCCCTTTGGAGAGAAACGAACAACAAGAAGAGGGGCAAGGCCAGTGCTTCGACGAGCGGTGTCGTCGACCTAGACGCCGACAACGACGAAGGCTTCGTTACCTTTGCAAGTGACGGGACTGCCGGTCGTGCCAGTCGCCCTAGTGGCCACAAGGCCAACCTTTCCCGCCAGGCTGGTTCCTTGGCATTTCAAGAGACCCTGAAGAAGATCCCGGAGAGACGACGCAAAGAGAAAGAGGTCGCTGCCAAGACCTTTGTCGAGCTACATACAAGGTCCATCAAGGTGGAGGAGGCCAATGCCAATGCCATACTAATGGAGATCGAGGCCAAGGCGAAGTCAACGAAGGCCGAAGCCAATGCCAAGGAGGCCGAGGCCAGGTCTAGGGTGCTGGAGGCCGAAGCGAAGGCCAAGGAGGCCGAAGACAAGGCCAAGGAGGCCTAAGCCAAGATCATGGACTAGGAGAACGCAATCATGCTCACCGACCTGGATAGCATCGCCGACCCCGATCGCAGGGCTTGGGTTGCGAAGAGGCAACATGCCATCAGGGATCGCGATGCCTGAAGGGCAATGGCGACGGCGGATGCAACTTTTTGGGCAGGGAAGCTGTCATTCTAGGAATATTTGGTTTGTAAATTTCAAAACCAGTGGTCGCTTGTTGGTGATGCCCAAAGGGCGATGGCGCACGTCTGCCATATTATTTGCTAGTTAATCTGTGTGTCTTTGGCTTGTTAATTTGACATTTTCAGCTGATTTGCATCTCTTGTCCAGCGATGGCGCCAACGCCCGCCCGCGTGGACAAATGGGTCGCGCCGCTGGGCGCGACTGACCGGACAGGCCGGACCCCCTCCCCAAATAGACCGTGGCCCGATCTAAATGGACAGAAACGAATGATTTAGGGTGACCAGATGGGTCGACCCGGTGGAGATGCCCTTACTCTCGCACTAGGACGTGAGCAATCCGACAGTGCGATCCTTGTTGTCGAATACCCGGCGGTTTCTCTCCCTCTAGAGTGTCGAAAGCAACACGAGGATGACTCCCTTGGCGTACTTGCGATCCTGCGGCATGAAGGGATTCAAGCCAGTCGGCGATGGTACGCTCTAGACAAGCTTGGATGTGGTAGGCCGAGTCCAGATTCCGTGAAGGCGCCAAGTGAAGGCATCAGCAGAGTCACCCGGCCTCAGACTTAGATCGACAACGTTGACCGCGAGGCCACAGGTCAACGAATTCGTCAAGGGTGTCTGCTTGTGTTAACACGACCACGTAGGCCTACTCATCTGCGACGGTGCGCGACTTCCTGTGAGAGGCCGCACAACTGTCGTGGAACATGGCGACGGATGCAGCGCTCGAAACGGTAAGAACGATTATGATACCAAGGCCACCCAGCTACTGTGGGCGAAATTTTTCCCCCAAGGCCACAACCTTGCAATGCCAACCCTCCCAGGAGATATCACTGTTCAAGAGCCAATATCCTTTCATCGACCTTCCTAGGCGTGTTTGCTAGGCCGTATGCCCGTTTCTCGCATCTGACAGAAAGAAATAAGCCTGTTTGTGTTGTTGAGTTACATGGAATTTCTGCACCGCACGAGATTTAATATGACCCGCTAGGAATGCCGATTTTGGGCGTTTGTACTAGGACAGGCCTTGGCGAGCCAAAGGTCGGCACGCGGGCGCACGAGAGGATAAAAGAGGGGGGCTTGCGATGCATCAGGAAGGCGCACTAGAAATTACCTCACCACTTGCATCGAGAAGGCGCACTAGAAGTCACCTCACCACTTGCTTACCAGTCTCACTCTCCCAGTTCACAACCACTCCTTCTCCCGTCTCCCCGTCGGCAGATCGATGACCACTGCAAGGGCAACATAGGCGGTAGATAGAGGGTGAGCACAACGCTTCTCCTGGCTACAAGGGATCAAGGACTTCGACACATACTTTGTCGGGGATATGACCTCGGGTACCCTAGAGTTGGAAAGTAGATGGTATAGTAAGAGATACATATATGGAATTAACATAAGTTAAAACATTAAAGGAAGAATCAAATAAAAATGGCAGCAAGAGTCCATCTGGGCTGACATACACCAATCTTGGCCTAGTCCGGAACCTCCCAAGCTGACCCGGCTGGGCCGGTATGGTTAATATCTGGGTGGGCCGACACTAGCGTTTCCCGGACCACCACGGACCAATATTGGCGCCACGACGCCACCTCGCCCGAGCTACGCCGCTGCCTTGACGTCGCTTCCCCGAGTGGGCCATGATTGGGACATCTCGGCCCATCCTAGGCCAACCTCAACGCTACCTCGCCCCGGCTCCGTCGCCACCTCACATCGTTACCCCGGGTGGGCTGCTCGGGCAATCCCGACCCACCACAGGTCAACCTCGCCGCCACCTGGTCGCCCCAGCTCCTCCCGTTGATAAACCTCGGGTGGGCCGACACATAGAAATCTCACCCCACTCCGGGCTGAACCCGCCAACAACTCATCCCGCTCCCGCCTGGGCCGGTGCAAGGTGATGACAGCTGGGCTCTTTCCCCACGCCGACATTCCCAATTCTAGCTGGGCCCTTTCGCTGCCACCTTCGTAGGCCGGCACTATGCAGCCAAGGTCGAGTTTCCTCTACACCATCGCATAATTAGCTGCTACTACCTCGACCTCCCCCAACGGCCATATTACCTCGACCGTCCCTACACTTCTACAACTACGAGACCATCCTCTACCTCAACGTACCATAGGTCTTTCCATTATATGCCGGTCTTGGGACGCCCCTAGCTCAAACTGGCATATGCTGCATCGTCAAGTACAAGATGCTCCCCTTATTCTCAGGAAAGGATAAGGTTGATGACTAGGAGATGCCAAGGACAAGAATTAGAGGACAAGGAAAAGAACGAACAAGACTTGACAAGACCCCAGTAGTCACATCGTGAACAATAGACAAGACCCCATTAGTCAATTTAGGAATAGTGCTAGTTGGCTATCTCTTGTCCCCTGGGTTCCCCTTTATAAGGAGCACCAGGGGGATCGTTCCAGAGCACCCCCTTGGGGGCTCATTTCTCCCCTGCTCACTCACGAGCTCATTTATTCTTCTTCCTCTATCTCTCAAGCACACAGAGAAGACCTCTATGAGGCAGACACAGCTCAAGGAGCACCAATCTAGCTATAGTAAATGGCCAAGATATACCATCTAGCATGCATGAGTAGGGGTTTTATCTCACTAGGAGAGCCCTGAACTTGGGTACATTGTATGTTCATCTAACTGCGTTCTTCAGTGCATCATCCCTCCCCGATTGTTGGAATTATGCCCTAGAGGCAATAATAAAGATGTTATTATTATAATTCTTGTTCATGATAATGTTTATATTCCATGCTAGAATTGTATTAAGCGGAAACTTTAATACTTGTGTGGTTTGTGAACAACACCGTGTCCCTAGTACGCCTCTATGGACTAGCTCATTGATTAATGATGGTTAAGGTTTCCTAACCATGGACATGAGTTGTCGATTAATAATGAGATCATATCATTGGGAGAATGATATGATGGACAGACCCAAACTAAGCGAAGCAATTAGATCGTGTCATCGTGTTCGTCTTTGCGAAGCTTTTCTTATGTCAAATATTGTATTCCTTAGACCATGAGATAATACAACTCCCTGTTATCGGAAGAAAGCTTTGAGGTCATCAAACGTCATCCTATGAGAGGGTGATCATAAAGGTGTCTCTCAGGTGATCGGAAAGTATCCGTTGGGTTGTATGTATCGAGATGGGATTTGTCCCTCCCAAGTCGGAGAGATATACTTCGGGCCCACTCGGTAATCGATATCAACACCGCTTGCAAGCATGTGGTTAAGGAGTTAATCACAAAGTGATATCGGATTACGGAACGAGTAAAGTACTTTCTGTGAACGAGATTGAACTAGGTATGACGGTACCGACGATCGAATCTCGGGCAAGTAAAATATCGCGAGACGAAGGGAATATATATATGGGATTGATTGAATCCTGGCATCGTGGTTCATCCGATATGATCATCAATGAATGTGTGGGAGTCAATATGGGTTTCCAGACCCCGCTGTTGATTATTGATAGAAGATCATGTCTGCATATTCTCGAACCCGCAGGGTCACACACTTAACGTGTCTCGACGCTAGGATAGATTGGATAATTGGTTACTGAGTTTTTATTCGGAGTCTCGGATGGGATCCGGTACATCACGAGAGGTTCCGGAGTGGTCCGGAGAATAAGATTCATATAAGGCAGTGCAGTTTTTGGAGTTCGGAATTGTTCCGGGTTAATCGGTATTGTACCGGAAGCTTCTAGAACCTTCCGGAAGGGGACCAACGTGGCCCCACCTTCCGGGAGGGGGCATGGGCCTATGAGGGAGTGCCCTGGCCGCATTGGGCCAGGGGCACAAGGCCCCATAGGGCCCGGCCGGCCTAGAGAGGTTTAAATTTGAGATAGACCTTCTAGAAGGGGGGGGGTTTCCTTGCCCCCCACTCCTCCTCCTTGGGGCCGCCGGTTTGGGCTTGGGGGAGGGGCTAGGGCTGCGCCCCCCTCTATATAAAGAGGGGTGGGGGCGCACCACCCCCACACACCTTCCCCTCCAACCCTAGCCGCCCTGCTGCCCTCCTCTCTCCCTCCCGACTGCTTGTAGGCGAAGCCCTGCTGCAGAAATTCTCCGCCAATTGCACCGCGCTGTAGCGTTGTAGATCCAACCCATCTCTCCACCATACTTGCTGGACCAAGGAAGGAGGAGACGTCGAGGTGCCGCACGTGTGCATCTCACGGAGGCATCGCCACTTGTGGTGCTAGATCGGATCGGATCGCGAGGAGGAGAAGCGAGTACGACTACATCACCCACGTTCCGACGAACGTTCCGCTGTGCGAATCTTCAAGGGTATGAAGATATAATCCAATCTCTCTCGTTGTTTGCATCTCCTAGATTAGATCTTGGCTTCCCTCTGTTCGCATCCGTAGAAAATTTTGATTTACTATGCCGCGAAACCCTTCAGTGGTATTAGAGCTAGATCTATGCGTAGATGTGTTTCACGAGTAGAACGCAACATGGTTGTTGCGAGCGTTGATGTTTTCTGTTGCAAGACTCTTGTTTGTGTTCTTCTTATGCCGCGGGATAGTGAGATTGAAGCGGTCCAGGCCAACCTTACGCGCCGTCGTTCGCGAGACCGGCTCCGCACTTGACGTGTGGCTTGTTCCACACATGCGGCTGGTGGATGTCAGTTTCTCTCACTATAGTTGTCATGGGATTAACACCGGAGTTTGGCAACCATAATATCACCGTTGTGGCTTTCCGTAGGTAAGAATCGTTCTTAGCATCTACTCCCATAAGCCACGTAAAACATGCAACAACAAGGTAGAGGCGTCTAACTTGTTTTTGTAGGGAGTGTTTTCTGTGATTTGGTATGGCCCAAGATGTGATGTGTATAATGTATGCGATGATCATGTTTTGTAATGTTTCACGACTTGCATGTCGATGAGTACGCAACCGGCAGGAGCCATATGGTTGTCTTTATAATTGTGTATGACTTGTGTGTCAAATTCTTATACGCCATGTAATAGTTTCACTTTATCGCTAAGTAGTTAGCAATAGTTGTAGTTGATGTTCGTGGTGGAGGCAATCATGGTGGAGTGATGGAGATCATGCCGGAACGCACAAGATGGAGATCATTGAGCGAAGATTGGCTATACCATGTCACATAAAGTTATATGCATGTGATGTTTATCCTTTTATGTATCTTATTATGCTTAGATCGCGACGGTAGCATTATAAGATGATTCCTCACTTAAAGATCAAGATAAAAACTGTGTTCTCCCCGAGTATGCACCGTTGCGAAAGTTCGTCGTGTCCAAGCATTACGTGATGATCGGGTGCTATAGACTCTACGCTCACATACAACGGGTGCAAGCCAGTTTTTGCACACGCGGAAATACTTGGGTCTAACTTGACGCCTAGCATGTACAGACATGGCCTCGGAACACAAGAACCGAAAGGTTAAGCATGAGTCATATGAATGATATGATCGACACTTCGTTGTCCACCATTGAAACCACATCTCTTCTCGTGATGATCGGATTAGGTGTGGTGAATTTGGATCATGTTCATTAAACAACTTGAGGGATGTTGAATTTAGTGGGAGTTCATCTAGTAATTTGATTAAGTTGAACTAGTTATCATGAACATAGTCTAATTTGTACTTGCAAATACTGTAGATCACATGGCCAAGTCCAACTTCAACTTCAACGTTTTTGCTGAGATAGAAAAGCTTAGAAACAATGGGTCTAACTTCATCAAATGGTTCCGCATTCTGAGAATCATTCTCGCTGGCGGACAAAAGGAATATGTCCTTGAGAAAGCGCTAGGTGACGCCCCTGCTATAGATGCGCCGGCTGATGAAAAAGCTGTTTATCAGTCGCGCAAGGATGATTATGATTTGATTAAGATCGCCATGTTGTATGCTATGGAATCGGATCTTCAAAATCGTTTTGAGGAGTTCGCCGGGCCCTTAGAGATTCTTGAGGAGCTGAAAACTATGTTTCAGACTCAGGCCCGTTCTGAGAGATATGAGATCTCTAAGAAATTCTTTAACTACAAGATGGAGGAAGGGAGTTCCGTTAGTGAGCATGCCATTAAGATGTCGGGCTACACTCAACGCCTTGAGCAACTGGACTACAAGATTCCAGAGGAGCTCAAGATTGACAGAGTTCCACAGTCACTCCCTCCTAGCTACAAAAGTTTTGTAGTTGCTCACGATCAGATTGGTTCCACTGATATGATCACTGAGCTCTTCGCTAAGACGAAAGTAGCGGAGGTGGACATCAAAAAGAATAATCATATGTTGATGGACAACAAGCCCCCCACCTTCAAGAAAGGTAAGGGTGCAAAGAAGCCCTTCAAGAAAGGCGGCGTCAAGCGCGTTGCCCCTGCTGAGAAGAAGCTCAAGTCTGGACTCAGCCAGACACTGAGTGCTTCTATTGCAAGGACAAGGGTCACTGGAAGCGCAACTGTCCGAAGTACTTAGCGTACAAGAAGGCTGGCACCATCAAAGGTATATTTGATATACATGTTATTGATGTTTTCCTTACTAGCCCTCGTTGTAGTGCCTGGGTATTTGATACCGGTTCAGTTGCTAATATTTGTAACTCGAAACAGGAGCTACGGAATAGACGGCGGCTTGCGAGGGATGAGGTGACGATGCGCGTTGGCAACGGATCAAGAGTTGATGTGATGGCCGTCGGCACGCTCTCCTTAGTTTTACCTTCGGGATTAGTTTTAAACCTTAATAAATGTTATTATGTGCATGCGTTGAGCATGAACATTATTTCTGGATCGTGTTTATTGCAAGACGGTTATTAATTTAAATCGGAGAATAATGGTTGTTCTATTTATATGAGTAACATCTTTTATGGTCATGTACCTATTATGAATGGTTTATTTCTTCTAAATCTCGAAAGGGATGAAACACACATCCATAACATTGAGGCTAAGAGATGCAAAGTAGATAGTGATAATACTACTTATTTGTGGCACTGTCGTCTAGGTCATATTGGTGTAAAGCGCATGAAGAAACTCCATTCTGATGGACTTTTGGAGTCCCTTGATTTTGAATCATTTGACACATGCGAACCATGCCTCATGGGCAAGATGATCAAAACCCCGTTCTCCGGTATGATGGAGCGAGCAACGGACTTGTTGGAAATCATACATACCGATGTATGCGGACCGATGAGTGTTTCGACGCGCGGTGGATATCGCTATTTTCTCACTTTTACCGATGACTTAAGTAGATATGGGTATATCTATTTAATGAAACATAAATCTGAAACGTTTGAAAAGTTCAAAGAATTTCAGAATGAAGTGGAGAACCATCGTAACAGAAAGATTAAGTTTCTACGATCCGACCGTGGAGGTGAATATTTGAGTTATGATTTTCTCACGCATCTTAAAGCAAGCGGAATCGTTTCGCAACTCACACCACCCGGAACACCACAGCGCAATGGTGTGTCTGAACGCCGGAATCGGACCTTATTAGATATGGTCCGATCGATGATGTCTCTTACTGATTTGCCATTATCATTTTGGGGTTATGCATTAGAAACCGCTGCATTCACTTTAAATAGGGCACCATCTAAATCCGTTGAGACGACACCGTATGAACTGTGGTTTGGTGCTAAACCTAAGTTGTCGTTTCTTAAAGTTTGGGGATGCGAAGCTTACGTCAAGAAGTTGATGCTGGACAAGCTCGAACCCAAAGTAGAGAAATGCGTCTTCATAGGATACCCTAAGGAAACTATTGGGTATACCTTCTATCACAGAACCGAAGGCAAAGTGTTTGTCGCAAAGAACGGTTCCTTTCTTGAGAAGGAGTTTCTCTCGAAATAAGTGAGTGGGAGGAAAGTAGAGCTAGACGAGGTTATTGAACCTTCTCTTGAGTTGGAGAGTAGCGCAGCACCTGAAATTGTTCCAGTGTCGCCTGCACCAACAATAGAGGAAGCTAATGACAAGGATCATGAAGCTTCGGACGATGCTGCTACTGAACGTCGCAGGTCGACAAGGTCGCGTGCCCCTCCTTAGTGGTACGGCAACCTTGTCTTGACTGTCTTGTTAGTAGAAGACAGTGAACCTACGAACTATGAGGAAGCGATGATGAGCCCAGACTCTGAGAAATGGCTAGAAGCCATGAAATCCGAATTGGGATCCATGAGCGAAAACCAAGTATGGACTTTGGTGGACCCTCCTAGCGACCGAAAGGCCGTTGAGTGCAAATGGATCTTCAAGAAGAAAATGGACGCGGATGGTAATATTACCGTCTATAAAGCACGGCTTGTCGTGAAAGGTTTTCGACAAGTTCAAGGTGTTGACTACGATGAGACTTTCTCTCCCGTAGCGATGTTTAAGTCCATTCGGATTTTATTAGCAATTGTTGCGTTTCATGATTATGAAATATGGCAGATGGATGTCAAGACTGCTTTCCTCAATGGCAACATTGATGAAGAGTTGTATATGATGCAACCCGAAGGTTTTGTCGATCCTAAGGATGCTGATAAAGTATGCAAACTTCAGCGTTCCATTTATGGACTGAAGCAAGCATCTCAGAGTTGGAACCTTCGTTTTGATCAAGTGATCAAGAGCTTTGGATTTGTTCCAAATTTCTACGAAGCTTGCATCTACAAGAAAGTGAGTGGGAGCTCGGTGACGTTTCTGGTACTATATGTGGATGACATATTGATTATTGGAAATGACATCAACATGCTTAACGATGTGAAGAGTTATTTGAACAAGTGTTTTTCAATGAAAGACCTAGGTGAAGCTGCTTATATATTGGGCATCAAGATCTATATAGATAGACAAAGACGCCTGATAGCTTTAAGCCAGAGTACATACCTAGACAAAGTTCTGAAAAGGTTCAGAATGGATAAGGCAAAGAAAGGTTCGGTGCCTATGTTGTCAGGTAAGATGTTGAGCAAGGCTCAGGGTCCAGCTATGGTAAATGATAGGGAAGCTATGAGCAAAGTGCCTTATGCCTCGACCATAGGTTCCATCATGTATGCCATGCTGTGTACTAGACCGGATGTGTCCAATGCTCTTAGTTTGACGAGCAGATATCAAAGTGATCCAGGAGTGGAACACTGGACAGCCGTAAAGAATATCCTAAAGTATTTAAATATGACTAAAGAAATGTTCTTGGTCAATGGAGGTGATGAACAGCTCGTCGTAAAAGGTTACGTCGACGCTAGTTTCGACACCGACTCGGATGATTCTAAATCTCAGACAGGATACGTTTATATTTTGAATGGAGGAGTTGTGAGCTGGAGAAGCTGCAAGCAAAGCGTGATCGCGGGATCTACAGTAGAAGCGGAATACATGGCTGCTGCAGAAGCGTCAAGTGAAGGAGTTTGGATCAGGAACTTCATCACTGAGCTTGGCGTGGTTCCAAGTGCATTGGACCCACTTGAGATATTGTGTGACAACACTGGCGCCATAGCACTCGCTAAGGAACCAAGATATCATCCAAAGACCAAGCATATCAACCGCAAGTTTCATATAATCCGAGATTATAGATCAGCAAAGTACATACAGATCTGAATGTCGCAGATCCATTGACTAAACCTATTCCACGTGTAAAACATGATCAACACCTCAGTGCCATGGGTGTGAGATTGTTGCCAGATGTAAACTAGATTATTGACTCTAGTGCAAGTGGGAGATTGTTGGAATTATGCCCTAGAGGCAATAATAAAGATGTTATTATTATAATTCTTGTTCATGATAATGTTTATATTCTATGCTAGAATTGTATTAAGCGGAAACTTTAATACTTGTGTGGTTTGTGAAGAACACCGTGTCCCTAGTACGCCTCTATGGACTAGCTCATTGATTAATGATGGTTAAGGTTTCCTAACCATGGACATGAGTTGTCGATTAATAATGAGATCATATCATTGGGAGAATGATATGATGGACAAACCCAAACTAAGCGAAGCAATTAGATCGTGTCATCGTGTTCGTCTTTGCGAAGCTTTTCTTATGTCAAATATTGTATTCCTTAGACCATGATATAATACAACTCCCTCGTATCGGAAGAAAGCTTTGAGGTCATCAAACGTCATCCTATGAGAGGGTGATCATAAAGGTGTCTCTCAGGTGATCGGAAAGTATCTGTTGGGTTGTATGTATCGAGATGGGATTTGTCCCTCCCAAGTCGGAGAGATATACTTCGGGCCCACTCGGTAATCGATATCAACACCGCTTGCAAGCATGTGGTTAAGGAGTTAATCACAAAGTGATATCGGATTACGGAACGAGTAAAGTACTTGCTGTGAACGAGATTGAACTCGGTATGACGGTACCGGCGATCGAATCTCGGGCAAGTAAAATATCGCGAGACGAAGGGAATATATATATGGGATTGATTGAATCCTGGCATCGTGGTTCATCCGATATGATCATCTATGAATGTGTGGGAGTCAATATGGGTTTCCAGACCCCGCTGTTGATTATTGATAGAAGATCATGTCTGCATATTCTCGAACCCGCAGGGTCACACACTTAACGTGTCTCGACGCTAGGATAGATTGGATAATTGGTTTATGAGTTTTTGTTCGAAGTCTCGAATGGGATCCGGGACATCATGAGAGGTTCCGGAGTGGTCCGGAGAATAAGATTCATATAAGGCAGTGCAGTTTTTGGAGTTCGGAATTGTTCCGGGTTAATCGGTATTGTACCGGAAGCTTCTAGAACCTTCCGGAAGGGGACCAACGTGGCCCCACCTTCCGGTAGGGTGCATGGGCCTATGAGGGAGTGCCCTGGCCGCATTGGGCCAGGGGCACAAGGCCCCATAGGGCCCAGCCGGCCTAGAGAGGTTTAAATTCGAGATAGACCTTCTAGAAGGGGGGGGGGTTTCCTTGCCCCCCACTCCTCCTCCTTGGGGCCGCCGGTTTGGGCTTGGGGGAGGGGCTAGGGCTGCTCCCCCCTCTATATAAAGAGGGGTGGGGGCGCACCACCCCCACACACCTTCCCCTCCAACCCTAGCCGCCCTGCTGCCCTCCTCTCTCCCTCCCGACTACTTGTAGGCGAAGCCCTGCTGCAGAAATTCTCCGCCAATTGCACCGCGCCGTCGCGTTGTAGATCCAACCCATCTCTCCACCATACTTGCTGGACCAAGGAAGGAGGAGACGTCGAGGTGCCGCACGTGTGCATCTCACGGAGGCATCGCCACTTGTGGTGCTAGATCGGATCGGATCGCGAGGAGGAGAAGCGAGTACGACTACATCACCCACGTTCCGACGAACGTTCCGCTGTGCGAATCTTCAAGGGTATGAAGATCTAATCCAATCTCTCTCGTTGTTTGCATCTCCTAGATTAGATCTTGGCTTCCCTCTGTTCGCATCCGTAGAAAATTTTGATTTACTATGCCGCGAAACCCTTCAGGATCCACTCGTGTCCATCGGCCCCAACTTAAGCCATCCCATGGCATCTGCCATGACATCACCACGACATACTTCTTCCTCGACCTACCTGGAGCTCCCGACCTGTAATAATGGCGGTAAGGCCTCGAATCCCCCTCCCCATGCCTCGGTAGTGCAGATCTATATGTTTGCGTTTAGTTCCACACGTATTATTGACATGCGCACCCATCTATACTGGTTTGTAGTTGTTTCTGATGATTTGATAGGTTAGGGTCTTTACTTCTCTTGTACTACTACTACATGTGGTGCCATTGTAAGCACTAGATCTACCGCAATATTGGTTCCATCTTTGCTTTGAAGTGGCTATATTTAGGCATGATCTGTTTAGCATTTTCTTTGGAAAAAAATAAGGATTTTCATATTGTTCATGTTCTTCTTCTAGCCAATGATTAGTTCGCGTTGTGTGGCCAAGATCCAAATGGGTTGTATCATAACATGCCTTCTATGATTGATCTTGGACACACAATGCCTAGTATGAGGCACACAAATTTGTTGTACACTTTTGTGAGTGCCGATGATTAAATACGCACCACAACGAAATGACAGGGAGGATCCTTTAGAACCTTGTTCTGCCATCTATTCAAGCTAATGGAACTTTGTTCGGTGGGATCATCGCTTTGTTTTGCAAGTGCAGTGAAATATGAGGCACTACTTTGTGTTTCTCTTTTTTGTTTTAGCCAATGATTCAAACTGTTACCTAATGTGATCGGTGAGTGAATCTGTACTACCTTGAATTGTTCATAACAAACCATGATGCACATTTTCCTAGGTAGTATAGAGTCCTCTCTCCCACCTTTGTGTGTACAATATATATGAGGCTCACATATGTCACACAGATTATGATGATACTTAGTAAAATGTGATCATAGAGCTGGTGCTATTGGAACCCGATGGCATGCACAAAAAATTTGGTTGTTCACCTCCTCTGGGTTCTGTAGCACCAGCTCTACCATTTGTGTGCTAGTTATTTTGAAGCTCGAAAGTTCTTAGATCAGGTTAGGTCATTATGGTTTGCTTGATCTCGCCGATGATTACAAAGTTGCACAATGAAATGCAAAGGGATCGTCTTCATGCCCAAACTTGTGTGCTAACCAAATTGCTTGTTCAATTGTGTTGATCCTGAGAAGAATCCCTTTGCATATGTGCTATTGCAAATGATGCCATGTTGATAGTTCATTTGTGATAACCACCTTGCTTGTTCATTTGTGATCACCACAATGTATGCGCTGACATGTGTTGATTCTTTTTTCAGTGCTCGAAGATGCTTATGAGAGGTGCTTTCCCCACCAATGGAGGAGAATGCTCGAGGGATGCTGGTGAGGGTAGTGCCTCCAAGAGGGCGAGGGATGCTGGTGAGAGTAGTGGCGCCAAGAGTCCAAGGGGCAGGCCTCTGAAGGTTGGGCACTTCCACGATCAGGTAGGTCCAACCCATTTCACCAAGGTCATCTTGGCACCTAGGTTGGACCTGCTACTAATTCCTGATGGCTTTAGGCTTTTCCTCGGCACGTGCTCAAGACCAACACTGGATACAGCTGGATGGTGAAGCTGAGGGATGTAATCGGCATGGTTTGTCTTGACCAGGAGCGGTCTGGCTTCGACATTGCCCGCCAGGTCAAGATCGGGTACTTCCTGATCTTCAAGATGTTGAAGGGTGACCCGTTCAAGGTAACCATCTTCAACTATAACATGTGCGAAGTGATCAAGAAGTGCCCCTAGGATGATGCAGCCCCTGTGATGATAGATGAGTGGAATGTTCACACTACTAGTGTAATAAGTTTGTGTTGTCCTTAATATGAATTATGTCCTCTAGTCGTGCTTAACTTGCTACACGTGCTGCTATATAGAGCAGTGTCGTTAACTATGATGTGGATGTCAATGCTTGTTGGGATTTTAGTCTTGTTGGGTTTTAGGAGTGACATCTCGTAAGCTCACTATCTAGGAAAGAAGTTATCAGACCACACCATCACGATTAAACCAAACACACAGTTTCGTTTCTCCCTGGTCTAATGCAGCGCGTCAAATGACGGGCCTCATTTCTGCCCAAGTCCCGAATAGTGTCCATGTAGGGAAGCAAATAACCGAGAGATTTTGTCTCAAAGACTGATCCAGGCGTGCGGTCCCTATGCGTGCAAATTGCCCCAGTAAGGAAAAATCATACGAGCATTCAAACACGCCCCTTGCCTAGGCAAACTGGTAGGCGATGGACCGTGAGCCAGTACGCGGGGATGGAGGAAAGAACGAAGTTGAAACAGGCCGGTCGCTAACATACGTAGCTGCTCTCAGACTGTCTCACGCACACTGTAATTGAGGGTTCAGAGCAGAGGGGAGACGAGGAAGACAAACAACTCTAGAGGATTTTGGATTTTGTGCAGCGTTGAGCATCACTGCTTTTATGTATTCTCTTCCTTTTTATTAAACGAAAGCAAAGCATACCATGGACGAGATCGTACAAACCACGTCTACGTCGAGCAGAAAAACCTCAACACAAAACCAAACTGAACTTTTCGACAGTACCTACTAACTCCGAAGGAACTGAAATATTAACACTAATAGCCACTCTGTACTACTCCTTTCGTTTAGAAATATAAGACATTTTATGTTTGTGAAATAAATGTATCTAGACGCCTTGTAATATATAGGTTCACTCCAAACTCTACGAATCTATATATTAAAAGAGTCTAGATACATTCGATTCACTAGGTAAAACGTTTTATATTTCTAAACAGAGGGAGTAGTTTATTTCCAACAACCTAATCAAAGGCGAGCAGGAGATCTTCATGATGATGGAGGCCATGGCCACCAGAGAAGCCATCGGGGCCGGGGTCACGGACTCACGGTCAGCCGGCAAGTTTGAGATTGCCTGCAGAACTTCTGTCAGCCGAGAAGGGAGCGTCTGCCTCACTCAGATCGAGTCTAGGCCGGCCGAGCGCAAAACAGTTGATGTTGATGGCGGTGGAGGACCGAGTCGCCGTGCCCAGGAGATTTTGGTAGAAATCCTTGACGAGAGTAGGCTTGTGGTGATGCTCCGTGGCGATCCCACCCGAGCCTCGACCCGCTAGCGTGGCAATGAAGTGTTTGTCTCGCCTAGCCTTGATATGGAAGAACTTCGAGTTGGCATCGCCGGCGCGAACGCACTTCACCCTAGCTCTCTGATTGATGCAGATCCGTTCGATCACCGCCAGCCCCATGATACAAGACTTGCGGCTTAGCTCAACCTCAGCAGGCTCGAGCACGCGGGATTCCTGAGCGATGTCCAGCAGGAGGACGGTGTCATGCCTCCTGCGCCATGAGTAGCTGCATCTTCCTGCCACCGAGGTACTACCGGAGCGCCCCGCCGTCCTCTAGGACAGAGCGCGTTCAAGGCCTGGACAACCACGTCGCAAAGCCAGTGAGATGTGGCCAGCAGTAAGCCTAGAAGCGCTTAGTTAAAAAAAAATGAAGTCACATTTTGCCCACGCCTTTTATTTTTTGCAGTGGGAATTGGGAAGGATCACTACGTTTAATAACATACTCCTATATAGAAGATAAAAGGGTACATAGCTGATCACTATTTCGAAAAAAAAAACTGATCACTTACTATATACTCCTTCCGTTTTAAAATATAAAATGTTTTAGGTTTGTGAAAAAAATGTATTTAGACTTCTTTTAGTGTCTAGATTCACTCAAAATCTGTGTGAACCTACGTACTAAAAATAGTTTAGATACATCTGCTTCACAAACCTAAAACATCTTATATTTTAAAACGAAGAAAGTATGACATAAATCAATTTTAAATAAAAAACCTGACGAAACTGGTGATATCGGAAAGAGGAGAAAAGCAGTGTAGCGACTCCCAGGAGAAAAGAGGATCGATAGAAGCGGTCATTCAATTCCATTTTTTCATGGTATATAACTGATCACTATTTCGCAAAAAAAAACTGATCAAATCAATTTCAAATAAAAAACCTGACGAACGGGTGAGATCGGAAAGAGGAGAAAAGCACCGTAGAGACTCCCAGGAGAAAAGCGCGGCCACCACTAGCCCATCGCTGTTCGCCTCCCTCCTAGTTGGCCTCCCGTGGTGCGACTCCGGAGGCCCATCTCCCACCCTAGCGAGCCGCCGCTTGATCTACTCCCCATGGTCGCTGCCATCATCTTCGTCGGCGGTGGCGGCCACAACCAGCCTGTCAAAGATAGGGAGTGAGGGTGGGCGAGCTCCGACGGTCTCGTACGATCGAGACAAGCTGTCACCAGGGCAAAACGTGCGGAACACGGGTGGTAGCGGAGGTCTTTCATGGAGGTGCGTTGACACAACGGCGGAGGCTCCTCCTCGCTTGTGCGATTCCACTAGATCCAGCAGAAGATCGCCCCTGTCGTCTGCTTTCTCGTTGCTGGCCTAGCCGGTGAGGTTCGAAGCAGAAGATCCAACAGGGTCCCGACAGGTGGCGTGGGGGCTCCTAGCTCGGCTTGAATAAAAGTGGCGGTTGTAGGATTCTAACTCCCGCCAAGATGATGATCTGTCAGATGTCTATCCCCATCGATCTGGCTGGCGTGTCTTGTTTTGAAAGGCTCCGTCAGCAAACTCCATTGGAAAATTCATGCTTGGAGATTGCTAGGTTGGATGGGATTTGATCGTGCGCACCCATATTTTTCTCTCACCGTTTGATTTCAAATGGAACACTGCGAAGCTCTGCTGGCCGTTACCATCATGAGGCATGATTTCTCGTTCCATGGTGAAGTCAGCTGGCAGAGTATGTCATAAAAGCCGAGATCTAAGGACTAGCTGGTGACTCAAGTCTTTGTGGCGATAAGGAATTAGTTTGGTGATTCGTAACTTGGAGCAACGGAATCGTAAGTAGGGTGATAACACAGGAGAAGTTCAAAGTCTTGCCTTTCAGGGCGAACCTCCAATGTCTAGCCTTAGTTGGTTGTGTCTGACAATGGCTTTGTTAAAGACAGTGTTTTATAAGTGAGGACTTCCTATAGGGTGAAAACCCAATATCTATGATCGGATGCCGCCACCACTTGTGCACTGTTACCTTTTTGGAGGTGTCGCTTTTGGATGAGCTAGACTTCTAGTGTTGTCTTGGTGGTGTTAGTACTACTGCTACTACTTATAGTGGGACTTTTTTTATTATAATTTCTTCTTATTTTTTTGAGTTATGTGCATCCATAAGCCTCTAGGGCAATGCGTTGTTGCAGAGGCTTTATGTAATTGGTATATTTGTAATATTAATATATGCTCTTTGTTTAAAAAATTTGACAACACATTAAAGGCATATGGAAAAGTAGAAATTAGAAAAAGAAAAATAAGAGGCTGAACTTGTTAAACGGGTAAATACAGAGCACTCTTAATGGTAAATTAGCACATTTGGATGTGATCTAAAAATACGCAGCGTAATAATATGTAAACTTCGGCACCACTTCATGCTAAGTCACAGATCATTGCTTTTGACGAAAGGAAACATATATGGCAGCATATATGAAATAAATAAATATTCTAAGCACTTGCTAGAAATATTCTAAGCACTTGCCAGACGCTCTTAGAGCCAATGTCTGAAATAGTGCTTACGTTTTCACAAAACTGAGAATTATACTAGCAAATCAACACGCATGGACACTAATCATTTTACGTGAAAAATCTCTCAACTTGAGAGTAAAAACCATAGACTGAAGTCACCCAAATCTTCTTCCACTATTATTAAATGAGGATATAACTTGTTCTTCTCTAAAGAGCACTAGAGGATCTCACATATCAAGATGCACACAAATCTTGGATTCAAACAACAAGATTTGGGACACAAGAGTTATGAATTGGAACAATTTTACCAAAAATTGTGGAACCACGGCTTAAAGGATACAAGGTAGTGGATCTAGACGTCATGACCTTGTGGGCAGAGCCCGGTGCTTGATTTTGCTTTTTCCTTCAACTTTTTTCTCTTCCCTTCTCTTTTGGTTTTCTTCTCCAATGGAGGATGTCCTAGATTTCGGTGTGACTGGATAGGAGGCTTATCATCTCCCTTCCTTCATGTGCAATATCCAAAATGACCATTGGTCATAACTCTAAAGGTTGGTGGGCTCTTCTACGTGGTTGAGTTGCCTGAAAGGCTTCATAAAGTCATCTCCTCACATCTCACATGAGGAGAATATCCAACATTCTCCCCCATATGACTCATGTGGGGCACCTCCATGACCAATGCCTTGAAACATACATGAATCTTCGCACTTGAAAAAATCTTGGTCATCATATCCGAATCATTTTTGTCGGTATGGAAGGAAATATGCCCTAGAGGCAATCATAGAGATGATTATATTTCTTATGTATCCATGAGTTATTGTAATGTTCCTTAGATATCCATATCAGGCAACTTGTATTGATTGGCTATTATGTGAATTGTTTGTGAAACTCTTTACTTGTATGGTTATTTAATAGTTGTCCCTAGTCGGAGTTCATGTGAGGACACACGTGAATATTAGACTAGCACATCGATTAGTTGATGACTATGTTTCGCAAGTCATATACATGGAGATGTCAAACCAATAACGTGGACACATGTTATAAACATGGGGTTGGACTGACCCAACTTGAGAATGACAATTAGTTGCAGCTCTCTCTATACATCGTGTACGTTTTGTCCTTAGACCTGAGATTGTCGCATGTACTTGAGATGTGGATCGACATACTTTGGGGCTATCAGACGCTACTCCGTAACTGGGTAGTTATAAAGGTAACTTTCAGGTTTATCCTGAAGCATGCTGCAAGGCATGGTCAATCAAGATGGGATTTGCCCCTCTCTACTTGAGAGAAATATCTCTGGGCCCCTCGAGTGATCGGATCCAGAAATGCATGGGCGTGCTACATATGGTTAAGAGTTAACGTAGTAAAGGGATTCCGAATCACAGTGTCGAGAAAGGGAGATCAACTTGGAGCTAGACCAAATATCGTGAGGCAAAGGGAAAGACATGTACTAAACCTTGTGATGGTTCGTCAGATATGCTCTTTGTATGCGTTTAGGAGTTGGCACGTCTTGCTAGAGGTCGCTACCAACTATTGACAGAATAAGTGTATTCATGTCATGTCTATACGTATATGAACCTATAGGGTCACACACTTAAGGGGATGGAAGCCTAATGAGGATTGGATCCGAATTAGACCAGGCTTAGGCTACTAATGGGATGCTAATGTAGAAGCCCACTAGGGACGCCTATATAAGAGAGGGTGGAGCGAGCTGACCAGGGTTAGACCATTCCACCAAGCCACCACTCCTCACGCCTGTGTTGCACGCGCGGACCTAACAGTCCGGCGTCTGACGCTTCCACCCTGTACGTGTGGATACCTCGGAGGCGCTGCATCTGTAGCGCTTGGACGAGCCACGCAAGGGGATCTGCTCGTGGGACGAGAACAAGGAGGAGACATAGATCGTCTGCACTGCTTCGACGTGCTTCATCAAGTTTCGCAACTGCGCGTCTAGTGATAATCTCGTGATCTATGACAACAGTAATCCTGGTTTACGCGGTAGAAAATTTTGATTTGCGATAGTGTAGCCTACCCGTATCCCTTCAGTGGTATCAGAGCCGATGCTGTTCAGTTATAGATTCGAGATGTTTGCATATGGTGATATGCAGATTGACATGAATGATGTGATCGTTTATATTGCGGTGGTTCGGGATTGATCTATGATCTTGCTTTCCGTGATCGTGATTCTGAGGTAGTCGAACGACTTACCCCTACCGGTCGGTTTCCGCCATCAGGATAGACAGTGATACATAAATCCTGTTGAATCACGCGAAGATCAATATGATTGATCGAATCGGAACCTAGATCTAAAATTGATGTACCGTGATCAAAGGAGTTTGATCAGATCGGAAGAATAGATGGTTTATGGTAAATTTGATTTGCCGATCAAAATCCTTAAAGAAAATTTGGTGCCATAATCTTAATTTCAAAGAAAAACACACTCAAAAGAGAATAAAAAAAGAATGACCCGGTGAAATAAAAAATTATGAACCAATCTACATTCTGCAACATTTTTTGTTCATCATTAGATAATTACTGGTGTGGAAGTTAACCAATAAAATATTTTTTAATCTTAAACATACATGTGAAACACGGACATTGTAAATATGGCTCCTTCCCTCCGCCGGCGACGCCACCGGTCTGTCCCGTCTTCGGCAGCCTTAGGTCCTTAGAGGCGTGGCGGACCACGACCACTCGCCGATGGAAGGTCTCAGTGTTTAGTTTAGACTATTTTCAGTGTCTTTTTCAGGATGTTGAGGCGGCTACGTCCCGAAGGAAGAATAAGGTACTTCCCGTCCTATCCTCGCTCTGGTGGTGCGTCTAACATTGACGGAGGACGCGTGTAGTCGTGTGTCCGGTGAATCCCATGAGATCTAGTCGTTTTTAGTTGGTGTGTTTTGAGGTCAGTCTCTTTCGATCTAAGTTGGTCATCTTCAGCGATGGTTACTGCGCTGGTCCTTTTGGGCCTTAGCACAACGACTTCTCGTCTGTCTACTACAACAAGCTCTACTACGACAAGTTTTGCCCGGCTCCGGTGATGGAGTGGCGAGGACGGCGGCGCGCCTTCGGCTCGTGCCAGTGTTTGTAGTTGTCGCTAGGTGGTCCATTAACCTATTTGTAATTTTTATTATTTTTAGGACTCTTTGTACTGTCCTTGATGATTATTAATAGATCGGTCGAATATAAAAAAAAAGTGTGCCATGGCAGCTTCTTGGGAAAAAAATACATGATACAAAAATGAAAAGGCATGACCGTGATGTATAACATAAATAGTAGTATGGCGTGTTGCAATATACAGTCATATGGTAAGAAAATGTCATAAATATGCTTGTTGTTGGAAGTAGAATCGCATACGCATTCATAGTCATCCAAAGCAACCGCATGTAGAAGTACCAAAGGAACCATATACGAAGTACAACTTTGTAGATTGATGATTGGGCCGGCTTTTACAACAACCACCTGATACCAATTACTAAACTGCACCGGATGATGGCATCGTAAGGGCTTCTTTTCTTATTTGGTCACCTAAGCTGACAACGCAGGTGTTTTTGTATGTGCTCTTATGAGTATAACCTGCAAGAGCAAGAAAATAGATATATTCAACGAACTAATTGTCAGGTCTCTATCGATTGATCACCTGTAAGTGGACTCATTCAGTTTATTCATAAGATTTGATATAGAGATGTTGTCAATTAGGATTTGACCTGTTTTCCTGAACTTGACTGGGTGAATGGATAGAAATGATCGAGGAGAAACTCCCAATTGACAAACGGCTATCCAGGCGAGACTACATCAGGCTGGAAGACGACAAATTGCTTCTGATTGCAAGCTGTCGTTCCTAAATCAAGTAAATGCAGTGTGGGTCAATTTACAATGAGTATTCAAGCCAGGTAGTACATATACGTACCTTCAAGAACATCCTTGCTGCCCCTAACGCAGTTCAGCTCACGTGGGAAACTTATCTATAGCCTAGGTAGCACTACATGCGACTAGATTAGAAGGCGAAGATCAACACCACAAATCAGAGCTGTAGGAAGAAACCTTAATTAAATTATCTTACCACATTAAAGCAAGTAGCTTATGTAAGCAGACCATAAGCCTTTAAATATATATTTAAGATGACGTAGATGAAAGAGAAGTGGAGAGAGAAGATTAGAGCAAGAACAATAGTATAGCCAACAACTGACTATAAGATAGTGTTATGTCATCTATAGTTAACCAAATAGCCAATATGCAATAACAAGTTATAAAAATGTACTATTTTATCAATATTTGGCCCACCATTCACTCTCACAAAGTGTCTAAGAGCACGTGCTAGAGCTAGCTCTTGCATACTTTTTTTCTCTCTCATCTTCTCTCTCTTCCAACTCAGCACAAATATACTAGTATTTAAAGTCTTATAGCCAACTGATGTCACCTTATTGTACTTGCTCTTAGTGAGCTCTCATGCAAGAGCTAGCTATAGCACATGTTCCTAGACACTTTATGTGAATGTAAGGTGGACCTTAGCCAACCAAAATAGTACTCCCTCCGTCTCGGTTTATAAGACCTACGCGTATTTCTAGGTCGATAAATTAACCAACTTAGCATGAGGTACATAAGATAAAAACTATACTATTAGAAACTTCAAATGTTTCTAATGATAGAATTTATATATTATATAACTCATGCGGCCGGCCTAGGTATACGCGTAAGTCTTATAAACTGGGATAGAAGTAGTATATAATTATAACTAACTGTTGTATATGTTGACTAGGTTGACATGACGACGGCTTATAGGCAACAACAGGCTTTATTATTAAACTTGCTCTATGACGAAATCGAGTTGCATGCATAGGGAAGAGTAACATGGAATCACGCCAAAAAAAGAGCAACGTGGAACAGAGGAAGAACCATCGACGACGACCATCCTGAGGTTGCCTCCGTCCCGGGAGACAATTTTTTTTGGGAGAAAACTGCGACACTATTCGTGGTGATTGTTTAATCAACCTATGTTGGGAAGGGATATTATAATGCTTGGATTTGCAGGGACGTGATGGGGAGAGGAGGAGACATATATGTCTGAGTTTGCATTGCCATTTACATAAGTTTATTGGTCACCAGACTAAATGGACATTGAGTATTTTCTTGGTGGCGCAATTAAAGGAAGGTTAGGAGGCGTTGAGTGTTGCCAAGTACCGGGGATGCTTTGGAAAAAGGTGGAGCGACATGGTTCTCCTGGGTGGCGTGGAGCAATTTGGGTGTCAAAATAAATGTTGGTCTAAGAAATGGGTCGATATATGTGTGGATGACCTGGACATGAGAGGGCTAACATGGTGGAACCGCTGAGATGGCATAGCTACATGTTGAGAGAAATAAGATAGTGGGGATGATCTTCTTAGTTATATAGAATTAGCACACAGTTCTTTAAGCTCTAGCCATAACTTAGCAGTCTCACCCCACAAAACCCTTCTGAACCTAATACAACCCCAACCCCCTTCAAACACTCTAGCCACGGAAAACTTGACACTGAAAGTTAAAGCATATAACCTAGCAAATTTCTCCCTCAAATGGATTTTATCTAACCACACATATTTTAAAAAAAAAGAGTATCAGATCCACAACGTGCCGATGTGGCACTTATAGCGGGCAAATGGGCTTGCCCCAAAACCTCACACACATTTGGAAGAAAACCGACGCTCAATGGTTCAGGTTATGTAACTGACGATCCAAGGATGGTGCAAGTCTCAACATGCATATCAGCATATGGTTTCATGGCAATTAACTTTGAATATCGTGCTGATTTGATGAAAGGGACTGCAAAAGAAGAGAAAACACTTGTTATTTTCTTTGATCATGCCAGCTTGCTTGAGAAATAGATGTTGGGTGATTTCATTGATCAGCCCTCGTAGCAGTTGCCTTCAGTACTTAGCCCATCAATAGGAGCTATAACAAGCAGAGGGGAGCCCATAGCAATCATCATAACCTGAAAATGTTGCCTTTTTAGGGTTAAACCACCTTTTATTAGAATTCAAGCACTAGGGGAATACGTAATCCTTCAGGCGGTTCAACGTAGAAGGTGGCACCAAGCCCGGAAACTTAGCACGAAAAGTACTTGTAAGGCATGTAAATTCTGGAATAAAAAAGCGCAGATAAATATTGAGTTAAAACTTTCCCATGTAAGTTTACGTAAGACGGTAAGAGGATAGGGAAATTTATAAGTTTCACAAAAATAAGAAAATAGAAGGGTTTCAACTTGAGTTTGGAAACTTACGCTTTAGTTCTCCCATATATGTTAGATTTGTGCTGATTTCTGGGAAAGATATTTCGGTGTACCAGGATTCCGAAAAACAGCTCCACCGAATCAAGAATTGATCCAATGAATGAGTTTTTAAGAATGAGATCCGCTCTAGGTCTATTTGTGATTGAGCTGGATATATTAACCTGTCAACAATTCATGATGGTGTGGTCTGGTGTATTAATAAAAAATTGACTTTGTCTACATAGACAGTATATAGGTGTTTGGAGAAAGATCTGGCTGTCCTAACAACAAATGGCTTCGGAAAGCAAAAATTCCCTTAAAGATTAAAATATTCATGTGGCAATTGTTGCATAATGCTGTTTTGACAGGATACAGTATGCAAATAAGAAAATGGCCTGGAAATCCTCGTTGTTCCTTTTGTAAGCAAGTTGAACCCTGTAAATCCCAGCCGCCCTCTCATACAGCCATGGCAACCTTCTGTCAGTTCAAGCACCCAAATAGAGAAATCGACAGCATCACAAGTTCGACCCAAAATGAATTATTTATGGGTTTAGTGCACACATGTATATATAATATATTATGGGTTTTCAATACACATGTATATATAATATAGAAACAAATCCTAGTCACCATCATACTGCTTGTCAAATTTAACAGCTAAACAAGGTGCTGGTCAGAACCCAGAAATTTCAAGGATATGGGAGGAAACCAGAACACTGGGAACTGGGAAGAGTGTGTGTGGCGCTACTGATGATACTGTAATGATCAAGCGCTCAAGAGTGGACAAAACCGAAATGACTCGTCGAAGCTTCTGCAGTCTCGATCCCAGTTCAAGCAACTGCTATACATGAAAATGGACCGGCAAGAAATTAGACAAGAAGAAATTAGGCAAGTGTATCACGAAAGAATTCTTCTGTGGCTGTCATAATCTTCCATGCTGCATTCGTATTCAGATAAACCCACTTGCACTTCTAAACATGTACCGTATTACATCAAGGTGTACGGACAATACATGTTTCCTCAGTCGGAAGACAGCTTACAAAACAATTCACGTCAGATTCTACTGTCGGCCGACAGCACCGGAGCCAAATCGAAATGTTCCCCCAACATGGATAATACTTCTTGGAGTGAAGAAACCATGAAGTCCGGCTTAACGTCTTCAGGCAGAGAATCATGAGGGCCGTATCGCCCCGTTTCATCGAGTAGGCAAGTGAAAGCACCAGCTCTCTTTCCACAAACGATCTACACATGAGATTCCGAAGTAAATATTTAGCGAATAGGCACATGCATGTGCATATTGAAGCAGCTTTAAGATTCACAAAGCATGTGCATTTCGATTTGGGAATGCTACAGTTAAGGGGCATTTACAAAGCAGCAGGAGCACAATTAACTTTTTTTACAGAATGGTGGAAGGGAATTATAACTTACTGTGGAGACTCGGGTTAACTTTAAAAATATTAAACAATAATATGTATGTACTTTATAGGAATCCTGATTGGTATGTCTTGATAACCGAAACCATGCTCTGAAACATACTATATAGAAACCCTTTATATGGTAGAGTTCAGACTGAGATGAAGAATGCTCACATCATCCTTGAGGCTGTCGCCAATCATGATCACTTCGTTTGGTGGAAGTTTCCAGGTGGAGCAAATATGAAGCAGTGGAGCTGGATCTGGCTTATAGGGGCGGAATTCTCTGCTTAATGCAGGCACAAACGTCATCTGCACAAGTTCCATATATCCAAGATCAGCATATTGAAGATGATGATGGCATTATAACAAATTCTGGAGGTTATTTCCAACAAATCAAGTTGTGGTGAGCATAAAGTAAAACATTTACTATTACTGAACAACTATCATGCAGAGTTTACATCACCTCAAATTTTGGAAAAATTTGAACATCGAGCCATACTGTATGGGACAAGGATTGGTTAGACCCATGACATATTCAGAACCAGAGTGCAAGGGACCGGTTGAGTGTCCCAAAATATGTCACAGAAGTATACATAGGTAAGAGTAATGGACATCACCCGACAAGCATAACCACTAGAAGATCAGAATAATGATAGTCCAACAACTTACACCAAACCTTTGGTGAAACAAATCAACGGCTTCCTTCACATTGCGGGTGATTAAACCCCTCCTGCATAATGTCAATGCTACGAATCAGTAACCGCATAAATATCTCAAATCTCATAAGAGTAATTACATGCAGATGCCACTAACAACTGCAGTTATTTATGTACCACTAGTCTGGCATGTTTTCACAATTACACACGGCCTTAACAGCACAAGTCAAAGAAAGCAACAATGTGTGGTATACACAAGTACACACCAAACTAGCAAGGCACCTGGTACTAGGATAGGATGCTTCGTTCTGATCACTAGATTGGTGGCACTAGTAAGCCAGTCGCAGAATTCCAATTAGTGATCTAATTCAAAACCCAACCAATAAAAAAATGGCACGGTTTTGTTACATAATAGTTAAGGCTTCAGCTCGACAGTCACCTCAGTAATGTAAGAAAATTCCTCGAGAAAGATGGTTGCACCAGAAAGTTGACAGAGGACCTACTGATCATTCAGAAAACGAAGAAGTTTCTAAATGAGGTAGAACGTTATGCAAAACCTATGTCTGTTTAAAGGGATGATTTGCTCCCCTATGTCTGCTCTCATTTGGAAGTACCAGATCACTCCCTGTGGCAAATTCTTCAATGGGCTAGCTCTCCATGGGAGTGTCTTGCCGCGGACAATCTAGCTAAGAGGGGATGGCCCCACTCTCCGATTTGCCAGCTCTGCTTGTCGCTCCTGCAGCCGAAGCTTAGATAGAGATGGTGTGTCCTTCAAATACTCACCTCTTGGACTATCTGGAAAGATCGTAACAACAGAACCTCAACTCCATCGCTATTCTCAGAAGAAGCTACATTCAACTGTCCTCATCAGCGCTGAGCTAATTGCTTGGCGGCTAGCTGGCCTCAAGGCAACAAAGTGGTTCAATCTTCCTTGGCTTAGCCTAGCTGTTGGTGATGGCTAAGAATTAGTTGTATCACCCTGTACAGTTTTATTTTCTCTGCTTCCTTTTCTGCCTGTTTATCTGGGATCCTGTTTGCATTTGGATTTACTTCTCTTAATTAATCAAAGCAGCACTGCTGCATTTCTTCAAAAAAAAAAGCCTCTGTCGCAGCCGTCCAGAACAAGCTAGAGGTGCCAGTGGCAAGCATGGAATGGAATTGCGGACCAAATTTCCAGCTAGGATGCACTTCAACTATAATCTTAAAACCATTTGTCTAAATTTTTGAAATGTTGGTCCGTATATCAATCAAGTTCAGCATTCATACAGCAAACCCCAAAATCATAGCATCAACCAACTTCTAAGTAACAGCAAGGTACTAGCTGGTGCAGAAACTATTACACCTGCACTAAATCAATCCTAAAAACACAACGTGCAATTGAGCTCATCATAGTGGACTGTGAAACTAACTGAACTCAGCATCAGACGTTGCAAATTTAGCTACATTTCAGAGGAAACTGACGTTCACCTGATCTGCCTGGCGTCAAGAAACCCGCAGAGCTCCGAGGCCCCTGCAAATAGCAAGCACCGGCACACATCCCCAATAAGCAAACGCGAACAGAGGACAGCATCTCAGGTCCTTGAAATCAGAATCCAGTGCGGGGGGATGGGGAGGCGCTCACCGGGCATGATCTGGAGACGGTCGAGGCCGTCGCGCTCGAACCTGGCGATGGCCTCGTATGCGCGGCGCTGCTCGTCGGGGCCCCAGGACTCGATGCAGTGGAGGATGTCGACGGCGCCCCCGCCCGCCGCGCGCGCCGCGGCGTAGGCGGCCTCCCCGCCGAGGACCTCGCGGTACATGGCCGGGAAGTCGATGACGGGCACCGTCAGGGTCCCGTCCATGTCGAACACCACGCCGCGTAGAGGGGCCCTGCGGGTGGGGGCGGGGCGAGCTGCCGCTTCCGAAGAGGAGGAGGACATGGCGACGGCTCTGGCGGCCGGCCGGAGCGCGAGGCGGTTGCGGCGGGGGAGGAGGAGGGAGAGGGGGCCGCCGGCGAGGAGGCGGTGCGCGGGGAGCAGGCGGGGGAGGAACATATAAGTGGCGCGGTCTCCGCCGGCGGACGGCTCGCTCCGGCCTCCGGGAAGCGCAGCGGCTGGCTCGTGCGAGTGGGTGGGAGTGGGATGACGTGCGCGCGCGCGTGCGGCCGGCCGTGCGTGCGGTGGTGAGAGGCCGTGCGCCGGCTCGCTGGGCTAGACGACACGACCACACAATTTACGCTTTTGAACCGGGTTGACGGAAAACTGTTATTACACATGATTTTACGTCTTCAAACAAGGTTCACGTACAACAGTGTACCATACCAGTCACTGGCCCTCAAGGATAGCGAAGCAACCCTCACTTTCTTTTTGGTGTAGTGCATTAAACAATGGCTACGATCACAATCTACTTGCACTTACCTAATCACATGACTACGAATTATATGAAGCAAAAAACAGTGTTAAGAGCTTCTTGACGCTCAAGCAAACAGGTGGCCGCTTGATTGGCTCCAGACAAAAACAAGCTTAATTATAAATCCTATAAAAGTGACTCAAAACCTTCAATTCATGGAATAAATGGACACCATCATTCATATTCTCACATGAAATTGTTTGTTTCGCTCACGGAATTGCTGCACATATTAAATTTGTATCATACATGTCTCTACAGAGAGCACAATGTCTATTTTCGAGTTAATAATATTTTTATCCTGGTATTTATAACTCATTTTACCTCCTATTTTTTACTTGTGTTAGTTTATAACCCATGTTTGAATTGTGTGTCCAGATTACATGTTTGTCATGACACACCGATAAAGCAGACATCGTAGCCTTGTACACATGTACATGCCGTGCCACTACTTTGTGGGACTGATAGTAGGTCCAGAACATCACCATGAGGAAATCTTATTTTGGAGGGTAAAATCCATCACAACATACAAAATAGGGGGTAAAAAGTGGTTGGGGGGCTAATCCATGTCACAAATGTCAAAATAGGAGGTAATTACCATATAATTAAATCCTAGGGGTAATAGGTGCTAACTATCTTTTGCAACGAATGTTGAAAGAATATATATCAGAATATAGAGTTATGTTTTTACACATAAAAAACTCTAGCAGTCAATTAAAAAATAGATTATGATATTTAGTTGTGGAAAACTTCTACAGTTGTGGGGAATGTTTACATATTATCCATCTACAAATTACAATGTTTCACATACATTTTCATATAAATTCAATCCATGCGTTGCGAAACACGATTAAAAAAATCAATTTTATGGTAAGTGTGACTTGCAACATTTATTTTGCTACATTAATTTTTTCCTGGAATATTTTAATTTGTCTCGGTTTGAGCTGAGAGATGCATTTTGAATGTTGCTTCTGTATACTTCAATGGAATTTAATTGAAGGGAGGCGAGAACTATACATTGTATAAATGCTTGGGCAGATTATCGAGTGTTTCTGAATATCAAGGTTGCTTCTACTGAAGTTCAATACAAAGTTTTGGTAAATGCCACTACAGAAATAATATGGGGTGAAGCTCTTCTTCGTGAACTTGGGGTGTGTCTTCGTTAGAAGACTTGTCTATGGTGTGATAATCTGGGTGCTATTTTTCCGTCGTCAAATCCTGTTTTCATGCTCGTTCAAAGCATATTGAGATAGATTATCACTTTGTTCGTGAACGTGTTGCAAACAACCGTTTTGATATCAAGTTCATCTCTACCAAGGACCAAATTGCTGATGGGTTCACCAAGGCTCCTCCTGCCAAACGCTTAGAAGAGTTTAAGCGTAATCTAAATCTCTTCTGAACTTTAAATTAGGGGAATGTTAGCATATGTAATATGGTGTGTTTATGTGTACGGAGTAGTACTCCGACCATACACGTACAATCAATGTATTGCCATGTAGGTTTTTTTTTCTCCTCTATATAACACGCAACCAATGGCCCGAGCGGATACACATCATTCCACTAAAACAAACAATGTGGTGTTCGTTTAGCTATCCGGAGTATTTTCATCTTATCTATAAGCACGGTTTAAAGAAAACATACTATATCGCTGTAAATAGTTCTTAACACCTACTAATCTCAAACAGTTATTGCGAACAGCACCAGATCGAGGAATAGAGGCTAGACTAGGTTAATGCTATTCTGACTACAACTAGCATAATTAGAAATCTCAGCATGAACAGAACAGATGGGGTAATTCCAGATGACCATGGTTGATGGTTGTGATCATCAGATCAGGAGCTAGTTGAGGCCGGCCTGGATTCGTCTGGACCGGAAGTGGACGACGAGGACGTCCAGTCGGCAGCCGGGTAGCGGGAGTTGGGCTTGCGGCTCCTGGCGGGCCTCCTGCCAACTCCTTTGTCCCGACACGTTGCGATGCCGTCGATGGCAAGCCGGAGCAGCTTCTCCTCGGCGGCGATGTCGCCCATTAGACGCGTAAGCCTGGAGAGCCGATCCAGGGAGCGGTCGTCAGCTGTTTGATCGGCTTCCGCTGCCGCGCCGGCCTGCTCCTCCGCGGCCAAGCCCTGGGCGATGGTGGCAAGCAGGGCGCTCATAGCCTCGAGACGCCGCGTCGCCTCCTCCGCCGTCATGGCGAGCTTCTCCGTGCTTTCCGCGTCTGTCTGTCTACTCCTCGATCGAGAATTCGGGATTCGGGACGAGCCGCCGAGATGCCCAACACCAACATCGTATAGTTATAGTATATACAAACGGTGGCGTGTCTGGGCAGGATTCCGATCCGGGCCGGAAACAGTTTCACGAGCGGACAATCATGAGTTCATGGTAGCTAGCCGAGATTGCACGCTAAACATGAGT
The DNA here is from genome assembly GCA_910589765.1 of Avena atlantica. NCBI lineage: Eukaryota > Viridiplantae > Streptophyta > Magnoliopsida > Poales > Poaceae > Avena > Avena atlantica. The sequence goes on from OU342738.1 coordinate 302,940,386, forward strand.
TCATGAAATATTTCACGAGTATGCAATTAATAAAAACGGATTGACATTGATATCTATATAGAGTTCACGCCTTATGTTTAGCGTGCAATATAGTTCGTTGGATTGACATGGTCCGAGGGCCGATATTTCTTGGATCTACCCCTTAGGGTCTATTTATATTGGTACAGATATAGATGAAAAGGAGTATCATATCACAAATATCTTTACATTAAAAGAAGATTGTGCATCTATGCTAAGTGAATATAGATTTTAGCAATATGTGCATTGATTTTATCATACTAGTATATCTTTACATTAAAAGGGAGATTGTGCATTGATTTTTTTTTCATTAATGGCATACTTTATTCCTTGTCTTGGATGTGTCGATAGTTTCATAAAGAATGAGGACACCCCTAAGGTTGGTTCTAGTGAAAGTATCATACTACCTCCATTCCAGTTTATAAGGCAAATACGTATTTCGAAAAAATAATTTGACCGGAAATTTGGTCAACAAAATATAAACTATATTTAACAAAAATTATACCATTAGATTTATATTCAAAATACGCTTAAAATAGTACAATTTTTGTGATATATAATTCATATATTGTTAACCAAATTAAAGGTCAAACTATTTTCATGAAATACATATTAGCCCTATAATCCGGAATGGAGGGAGTAGCTAGTATCATGCATGCCATGTTGGCAAAAATCTGATGTGGCACAACAATTAATAAGGAAAGAGATGGTTAGAGTATCATAGGTAGATACCATATCATAGCACGTAAAACTAGAAAATCCTCATACAAATAAATCTTGTACTTCCTCCGTCCTGGTTTAAAGGACACAATTTGCAATTCTCTGGGCCCTGGGTATCCTCTAATTGATCCATTTTATAGCGTGAAGAACAACATACGTGAAGAGAAGAAGAGCCATCAAAACGTTCACATCTGTTCACACATGTGCATACAAACATTTTGTGTTCTTTTTACACTGGAGTAATTACAAATATTAAATGCTTTTGTGCCTAAATATTTAAGATTGCATGATTTGCATATTGTGTCTTTTAAACCGGGACGGAGGGAGTACACAATTTTGTATTGAGATTCTATAAATCATTAAATATTGTATTAGTATGATATTATGATGTCTACACACGCTTCTATTCTTGATGACAGTATTGAGTCTCCACGTGTAAGCCTCATCATCATCTGCTCATCATCTGCTCCACCCTATCGGGGCAACATTGTATACATCGAAAGACAGATAGTACTGAATTGATTGGTTTGGAGCACACAAACATACACCATTATTTAAGAACAAAAGCCTCGCGAAGCAATACTCCTACGGTTCAGTCTACTACACGCTCACGCGGCGACAGCCAGCGACCAATACTCCTGCCTGCCTGCCTGCCTGCCTGCCCGAAGTGTGCTCGTCCCAGGAATACCAACACTACATCTGGATCTGTCTTTCAGAAAGGAAAGCACAGCGAAAACGGAATTGCAGAAGCACTACGGGAATCAAACGCTAGCACTACAGGACTGAAAAGCTACGCCGACGGCCGGTCGCTACGCCGACGGCCAAACGTCGGTTCCGTCGGCGTAGCCATCGTTCAGGCTAGCCCCGCCAAGCAGCCGTCGGCGTAAAATTGCCCTCGGCATATTCTATGCTACGTCGACGGCTGCCCTCGGCGTAGCTATTTTTTATTTTATCTCATTAAACTTTGAAAAATCATAACTAAATCATTCTAATTCGGAAAAATACAAATAATATATCAAAATTTGCAGAAAAATAAGACCTATCTATCTACACTTAAATATTACACATTTATAAATAAAAATTAAGTAAAATATAAAACATTATATATAGTTTAAAACGGGCATAAAAATTCAAAAACGATCGAAACAATGCGAAACCTTCGCGTGGTGTTATATTATATGACATAGTTAGAAGGAAAAATATTAAACTTGGTATATTAATTATGTCTCAAAGAAACCTTCACAAAATGAACTATCTCATTCGAGGTTTCTTGGCTTTCGGGTCAAATGACCAATGTTATGGCTAGAATCAAGACATAGTTTGTGATAATGTGCCCATATTATGCATACACATGCATCATGGGATGGCGAACAATGTTGCAGGAGGAAGTTTTCCTTTTCGTCGCACCAAAAAAGCCATTTCCCATTTTCCGAGCATAAAAAACGGACGGTTTTGTGAAGCAACCACCAAATGGCTAATTCAAAATACTACCACCACATTTTACAAAAATACTATACCACCTTATTTGGACAATGTCCCAACAGGGGGACCCGAAACCTTTCCGTCCACCTTTGGTGAAAAAGACAAATTCCTGCCGAATCGGTAGGAAGTGGGTCAGATATGAACTACAGGTACATGATCCGATGCTCATGTTTTTTTACAAAAATCATTTTTAGGTTCACAATATGTTATTTTATCAAAGATCTAATGAAAGTTTAGCGAGGCTCGGCCCCGAGCTAAGAATCTTTATGTCCGTCGTTCGACAAAGTTTAACGATAGTTTAAAACGGGCATAAAAAAATGAAAAATGATCGAAACAATGCGAAACCTTTGCGTGGTGTCATATTATGTGACATATTTATAAGGAAAAATAGCAAACTTGATATATTGATTATGTCTTAAAAAACCCTTCACAAAATGACCTATCTCATTCGAGGTTTCTTGGCTTTCGGGTCAAATGACCAATGTTATGGCTAGAATCAAGGCATAGTTTGTGATAATGTGCCCATATTGTGCATACACATGCATCATGGGATGGATAACAATGTTGCAGGAGGAAGTTTTCCTTTTCGTCGCACCAAAAAGCCATTTCCCATTTTCCGAGCATAAAAAACAGACGGTTTTGTGAAGCAACCACCAAATGGCTAATTCAAAATACTACCACCATATTTTACAAAAATACTATACCACCTTATATGGACAATGTCCCAACAGGGGGACCCGAAACCTTTCCGTCCACCTTTGGTGAAAAAGACAAATTCCTGCCGAATCGGTAGGAGGTGGGTCAGATATGAACTACAGGTACATGATCCGATGCTCATGTTTTTTTACAAAAATCATTTTTAGGTTCACAATATGTTATTTTATCAAAGATCTAATGAAATTTTAGCGAGGCTCGGCCCCGAGCTAAGAATCTTTATGTCCGCCGTTCGACAAAGTTTAACGATAGTTTAAAACGGGCATAAAAAAATGAAAAATGATCGAAACAATGCGAAACCTTCGCGTGGTGTCATATTATGTGACATATTTATAAGGAAAAATAGCAAACTTGATATATTGATTATGTCTCAAAAAACCCTTCACAAAATGACCTATCTCATTCGAGGTTTCTTGGCTTTCGGGTCAAATGACCAATGTTATGGCTAGAATCAAGGTATAGTTTGTGATAATGTGCCCATATTATGCATACACATGCATCATGGGATGGCGAACAATGTTGCAGAAGGAAGTTTTCCTTTTCGTCGCACCAAAAGGCCATTTTCTATTTTCCGAGTATAAAAAACGGACGGTTTTGTGAAGCAACCACCAAATGGCTAATTCAAAATACTACCACCACATTTTACAAAAATACTATACCACCTTAAATGGACAATGTCCCAACAGGGGGATCCGAAACCTTTCCGTCCACCTTTGGTGAAAAAGACAAATTCCTGCCGAATCGGCAGGAAGTGGGTCAGATATGAACTACAGGTACATGATCCGATGCTCATGTTTTTTTACAAAAATCATTTTTAGGTTCACAATATGCTATTTTATCAAAGATCCGATGCAAGTTTTCCTTTTCATCGCACCAAAAAAGCATTTTTCATTATCCGAGCGCAAAAAGGGAATTTTCTAAAGCAACCACCAAATAGCTAATTCAAAAACGAAGGGTTTGTGATTAGTTGATATGGATATCATATTTGGATTACTCTCATTTTTCTGATCAATTTAAACATATTATTTGTTGAATTTTGATTTACAGATTTAAAGATATTAATTATTCTATATTAAATAGAAAAATACAAAAAAAATAAAATTATTATATTTTTATTTGAATTCAATAATATTTTTACTTATTCATTAATATTTACTTAAATAATTGTTTGTAATTTCAAAAAATACAAACATGTGACATGATGATATAAGAGTTAATAGGATTGATATCATAGTATTGACACCAATGTATGAATTACTTTGCGGAAACGGAGTCTGAAGGAACGAGGATGTTAAGCGTGCTGAAGCTGGAGTAGTATTAGGATGGGTGACCTGCTGGGAAGTCTGACTAAGACTGGAATTTAATCAAATACTAAGTATAATTAGTGTTAAAAATGTTCAAAGTAGGAGCAATTCAAAGAATAAAAAAATTGAGAAAAAAATAAAAAAATATTATTTTTCAAAAAAAAAATCAAAAAAAAAAAAAATTTTGCAACCATTCGACAGGCTATGCCGACGGCCGCTACGCCGACGGTAAAGCCCTCGGCGTAGCATACGCCGACGTCATTTTGATACGCCGACGGCTTGAGTGTGCTTCGCCGAGGGAGATCTTTGCCGAGGAGGCTACGCCGAGGGCAGCCCTCGGCGTACCATACGCCGAGGGCATTTTGGCCTACGCCGACGGCCTTTTGCCCTCGGCGTAGCGCGCGTGTCCCGTAGTGTAGGCCGAGGACAAATAACTGTCGGCTTAGCCAAACAAACCCTCGGCATACGCTACGCCGACGGTCGTCCTCGGCGTTGCTCCTCGGCGATGCTCTTCCTCGACGGAGATGCTACGGCCCTCGGCGTAGCTAAAAAGCCCTCGGGGTAGGCTAACCCGACGGCCCCACCTCGACCGTCGGCGTACAGACCGTCAGCGTCGCGTGTCCACGCCGTCACAGCGCGAGGCTAACGCCGACGGCCTTGCCCTCGGCCTAGATGGACACGCGTCCAGCCCCAGCGCCCCTCCAGCGAGCACCTACGCGGACGGTCTGGCCCTCGGCGTAGCGCTGACCATTTGGTCACACGCAGGCAGCTCGGCGTAGGCCTAGTCTAGTTTTTTTCAGCTAGGCTGTTTTGTTCGATTTTATTTCACAGCAATATTAGATCATCGAAAGCATAAACATTTCACACAGCAGTAATTATTAACATCATTCAAACATGCTCACATCGTTCATACATCATTCAAACATGCTCACATCGTTCATACATCATTCAAACATTATCACACAACCATAGACATCATTCATACATAACCATAGAAATTATCCCTACAACTATGGGGGAGACGGGGTGAACTCGAGATCTCCCATGGTGAGAGAAGGCATCCTACGGCGAGGTTGCCGTCTAGTAGAAGCAGCAGAAGAACCACCCGGCGAGGGATTTGTGGGAGAACCACCAGCAGAACGGCCAGGCGAAGGACCATCGGGGTGGGTGGGTGTGATCATCTAATGGCTACCCGGCGAGGCATGACCAAAGTGCTCGTTCTCGGAATATCCCGTCCCCTACAAGTTCCCTACATGTTAGCAACTAGCCGAGGCAAGGTAAAGCGGTAACCGGTGGTTTGGCAAAGAACTTACCGGTGACGCTGCATAGTATGTTCGACGAAAACTTTTCCTCGATGGCAGGAATGGCGCCGGCCCCGGCATGGGAGGTATGAGCCCTAGGTCATTAACACTCTGACCCGTTTGCATAGCCACAATCACCGCCTACAAGATAGATTAAATGCCAGGCCCTAAAGCACCAAACTAGAGGAAGTAGAATTTGTATGTTTTGTAAATGTGAAAGTACAAACTTACATTTATGTACTGCGTGTAGACCGTACTCGCCGCCTGATGCTGCTGAAAGGCCACCTCATATTCATTACTGACTAGAGGCTCCCCTTGGATATTATATTCGTATGCAAAGAGTATCCAAAAGGTGTACATTATATTCGTATGCGAAGAGTATCCGGAAGGTGGTTCTCATGAAATTCATGTCTCGTTTAGTTTTTGGAACATGCTAGTATTATATAATTATATATATGAGGTGAGGATTAGAAATGGACTTTAAAGACATCTTCACCGGGTCTATCCAAACGATTCGAGCATCTGTCCCTAAAGATCAGGAATGAACCTGTGGGACATAAGGGCACAACCTATCCGGATTAATTCAGCCAGACCGACAAAACCTGATGGTTGGATGGGTCTGTCCGGACAGACGCGGACACAACCTGGTCCAGCTGTAGCCACACAATGAGCCTTCTTCTCTTGGATCGGCCTGTCCGTTTGGGTCGCGCTGCTGGACGCGGCTGGCCGTATAGACCGACCATGACCCAAAAGTGTCGGTGACTCAACACTAAACAGACTAAAACGGACCATTTAAATTGTTCATTTGCGTCTCGCCGTGATTCAGCACATAACATCGGTCATTTGGACCGAAAGCCATGAAACCTCGAACATGATAGGTCATTTTGTGAAGGTTTTTTCGAGACATGATCAATATACCAAGTCTGGTATTTTTCCTTTCAACTATGTCACATAATATGACACTACGCGAAGGATTTTCATTGTTTGGATTTTTTTTGAATTTATTATGCCTGTTTTGAATTTTCTGAATTTCTAACTATGGTCGAACCGGCGTGCATGAAGATAGGAGACGATCATCGTTAGAACTTGCATTGGATCTCTGAAGAAACCACATATTGCGAGTCTAAAAATGATTTTTTTCAAAAAATCACGGGCGATAGATCATGTACCTGTATTACAAACCGGACCCACTTCCTACCGATTCGGCAGACATTTGTCCTTTTTACCCGGGATGGACGAAAAGGTTTGAGATATCCAGGTTGGGATATAGTCCATGTAAGATGGTCTAGTATTTTAGGAAAATGGGACTGTAGCATTCTAAAACGGCATTTTAGTGGTTACTTCACAAAACGACCCGTTTTTTGCGCTTGGAAAATGGAAAAGGGCTTTTCCGTGCGACAAAAAGGAAAACTTCCTCCTGCAACATTGTTCTCCATACCAATGTCCACACGCATGCATAATATGGGCACAACATCAGAAACTATGCCGTGATTCAGCACATAACATCGGTCATTTGGACCGAAAGCCATGAAACCTCGAACATGATAGGTCATTTTGTGAAGGTTTTTTCGAGACATGATCAATATACCAAGTCTGGTATTTTTCCTTTCAACTATGTCACATAATATGACACCAAGCGAAGGATTTTCATTGTTTGGCTTTTTTTAATTTATTATGCCTGTTTTGAATTTTCTGAATTTCTAACTATGGTCGAACCGGCGTGCATGAAGATAGGGGACGAGCATCGTTAGAACTTGGATTGGATCTCTGAAGAAACCACATATTGCGAGTCTAAAAATGATTTTTTTCAAAAAATCACGTGCGATAGATAATGTACCTGTAGTACAAACCGGACCCACTTCCTACCGATTCGGCAGACATTTTTATTTTTACCCGGGATGGACGAAAAGGTTTGATATGTCCAGGTTGGGAGATAGTCCATGTAAGGTGGTCTAGTATTATAGGAAAATGGGACGGTAGCATTATGAAACGGTATTTTGGTGGTAACTTCACAAAACGACCCGTTTTTTGCGCTCGGAAAATGGAAAAGGGATTTTCCGTGCGACAAAAGGAAAACTTCCTCCTGCAACATTGTTCTCCATACCAATGTCCACACGCATGCATAATATGGTCACAGCATCACAAACTATGCCGTGATTCAGCACATAACATCGTTCATTTGGACCGAAAGCCATGAAACCTCGAACATGATAGGTCATTTTGTGAAGGTTTTTTCGAGACATGATCAATATACCAAGTCTGGTATTTTCCTTTCAACTATGTCACATAATATGACACTACGCGAAGGATTTTCATTGTTTGGATTTTTTTTGTATTTATTATGCCCGTTTTGAATTTTCTGAATTTATAACTATGGTCGAACCTGCGTGCATGAAGATAGGGGACGAGCATCGTTAGAACTTGCATTGGATCTCTGAAGAAACCACATATTGCGAGTCTAAAAATGATTTTTTCAAAAACTCACGGGCGATAGATCATGTACCTGTAGTACAAACCGGACCCACTTCCTACCGATTCGGCAGACATTTGTCCTTTTTACCCGGGATGGACGAAAAGGTTTGAGATGTCCAGGTTGGGAGATAGTCCATGTAAGGTGGTCTAGTATTTTAGGAAAATGGGACGGTAGCATTCTGAAACGACATTTTGGTGGTTACTTCACAAAACGACTCGTTTTTTGCGCTCGGAAAATAGAAAAGGGTTTTCCGTGCGACAAAAAGGAAAACTTCCTCCTGCAACATTGTTCCCCATACCAATGTCCACACGCATGCATAATGTGGACACAGCATCACAAACTATGCCGTGATTCAGCACATAACATCGATCATTTGGACCGAAAGCCATGAAACCTCGAACATGATAGGTCATTTTGTGAAGGTTTTTTCGAGACATGATCAATATACCAAGTCTGGTATTTTTCCTTTCAACTATGTCACATAATATGACACTACGCGAAGGATTTTCATTGTTTGGATTTTTTTTGAATTTATTATGCCCGTTTTGAATTTTCTGAATTTCTAACTATGGTCGAACCGGCGTGCATGAAGATAGGGGACGAGCATCGTTAGAACTTGCATTGGATCTCTGAAGAAACCACATATTGCGAGTCTAAAAATGATTTTTTCAAAAAATCACGGGCGATATATCATGTACCTGTAGTACAAAGCGGACCCACTTCCTACCGATTCGGCAGACATTTGTCCTTTTTACCCGGGATGTTCGAAAAGGTTTGAGATGTCTAGGTTGGGAGATAGTCCATGTAAGGTGGTCTAGTATTTTAGGAAAATGGGACGGTAGCATTCTGAAACGGCATTTTGGTGGTTACTTCACAAAACGACCCGTTTTTTACGCTCAGAAAATGGAAAAGTGCTTTTCCGTGCGACAAAAAGGAAAACTTCCTCCTGCAACATTGTTCTCCATACCAATGTCCACACGCATGCATAATATGGGCACAACATCACAAACTATGCCGTGATTCAGCACATAACATCGTTCATTTGGACCGAAAGCCATGAAACCTCGAACATGATAGGTCATTTTGTGAAGGTTTTTTCGAGACATGATCATTATACCAAGTCTGGTATTTTTCCTTTCAACTATGTCACATAATATGACACTATACGAAGGATTTTCATTGTTTGGATTTTTGAAATTTATTATGCCCGTTTTGAATTTTCTGAATTTCTAACTATGGTCGAACCGACGTGCATGACGATAGGGGACGAGCATCGTTAGAACTTGCATTGGATCTCTGAAGAAACCACATATTGCGAGTCTAAAAATGATTTTTTCAAAAAATCACGGACGATAGATCATGTACCTGTAGTACAAACCGGATCCACTTCCTACCGATTCGGCAGACATTTGTCCTTTTTACCTGGGATGGACGAAAAGGTTTGAGATGTCCAGGTTGGGAGATAGTCCATGTAAGGTGATCTAGTATTTTAGGAAAATGGGATGGTAGCATTATGAAACAGCATTTTGGTGGTTACTTCACAAAACGACCCGTTTTTTGCGCTCGGAAAATGGAAAAGGGATTTTCCGTGCGACAAAAAAGAAAACTTCCTCCTACAACATTGTTCTCCATACGAATGTCCACACGCATGCATAATATGGGCACAGCATCACAAACTATGCCGTGATTCAGCATATAACATCATTCATTTGGACCGAAAACCATGAAACCTCGAACATGATAGGTCATTTTGTGAAGGTTTTTTCGAGACATGATCAATATACCAAGTCTGGTATTTTTCCTTTCAACTATGTCACATAATATGACACTACGCGAAGGATTTTCTTTGTTTGGATTTTTTTTGAATTTATTATGCCCGTTTTGAATTTTCTGAATTTCTAACTATGGTCGAACCGACGTGCATGAAGATAGGGGATGAGCATCGTTAGAACTTGCATTGGATCTCTGAAGAAACCACATATTGCGAGTCTAAAAATGATTTTTTCAAAAAATCACGTGCGATAGATCATGTACCTGTAGTACAAACCGGACCCACTTCCTACCGATTCGGCAGACATTTGTCCTTTTTACCCGGGATGGACGAAAAGGTTTGAGATGTCCAGGTTGGGTGATAGTCCATGTAAGGTGGTCTAGTATTTTAGGAAAATGGGACGGTAGCATTATGAAACGGCATTTTGGTGGTTAATTCACAAAACGACCCGTTTTTTGCGCTCGGAAAATGGAAAAGAGATTTTCCGTGCGACAAAAAGGAAAACTTCCTCCTGCAACGTTCTTCTCCATACCAATGTCCACACACATGCATAATATGGGCACAGCATCACAAACTATGCCGTGATTCAGCACATAACATCGTTCATTTGGACCGAAAGCCATGAAACCTCGAACATGATAGGTCATTTTGTGAAGGTTTTTTCGAGACATGATCAATATACTAAGTCTGGTATTTTTCCTTTCAACTATGTCACATAATATGACACCACGCGAAGGATTTTCATTGTTCGTATTTTATTTGAATTTATTATGCCCGTTTTGAATTTTCTGAATTTATAACTATGGTCGAACCTGCGTGCATGAAGATAGGGGACGAGCATCGTTAGAACTTGCATTGGATCTCTGAAGAAACCACATATTGCGAGTCTAAAAATGATTTTTTCAAAAACTCACGGGCGATAGATCATGTACCTGTAGTACAAACCGGACCCACTTCCTACCGATTCGGCAGACATTTGTCCTTTTTACCCGGGATGGACGAAAAGGTTTGAGATGTCCAGGTTGGGAGATAGTCCATGTAAGGTGGTCTAGTATTTTAGGAAAATGGGACGGTAGCATTCTGAAACGACATTTTGGTGGTTACTTCACAAAACGACTCGTTTTTTGCGCTCGGAAAATAGAAAAGGGTTTTCCGTGCGACAAAAAGGAAAACTTCCTCCTGCAACATTGTTCCCCATACCAATGTCCACACGCATGCATAATGTGGACACAGCATCACAAACTATGCCGTGATTCAGCACATAACATCGATCATTTGGACCGAAAGCCATGAAACCTCGAACATGATAGGTCATTTTGTGAAGGTTTTTTCGAGACATGATCAATATACCAAGTCTGGTATTTTTCCTTTCAACTCTGTCACATAATATGACACTACGCGAAGGATTTTCATTGTTTGGATTTTTTTGTATTTATTATTCCCGTTTTGAATTTTCTGAATTTCTAACTATGGTCGAACCGGCGTGCATGAAGATATGGGACGAGCATCGTTAGAACTTGCATTGGATCTCTGAAGAAACCACATATTGCGAGTCTAAAAATGATTTTTTTCAAAAAATCACGGGCGATAGATCATGTACCTGTAGTACAAACCGGACCCACTTCCTACCGATTCGGCAGACATTTGTCCTTTTTACCCGGGATGGACGAAAAGGTTTGAGATGTCCAGGTTGGGATATAGTCCATGTAAGATGGTCTAGTATTTTAGGAAAATGGGACTGTAGCATTCTAAAACGGCATTTTAGTGGTTACTTCACAAAACAACCCGTTTTTTGCGCTCGGAAAATGGAAAAGGGCTTTTCCGTGCGACAAAAAGGAAAACTTCCTCCTGCAACATTGTTCTCCATACCAATGTCCACACGCATGCATAATATAGGCACAACATCACAAACTATGCCGTGATTCAGCACATAACATCGGTCATTTGGACCGAAAGCCATGAAACCTCGAACATGATAGGTCATTTTGTGAAGGTTTTTTCGAGACATGCTCAATATACCAAGTCTGGTATTTTTCCTTTCAACTATGTCACATAATATGACACCAAGCGAAGGATTTTCATTGTTTGGATTTTTTGAATTTATTATGCCCGTTTTGAATTTTCTGAATTTCTAACTATGGTCGAACCGGCGTGCATGAAGATAGGGGACGAGCATCGTTAGAACTTGCATTGGATCTCTGAAGAAACCCCATATTGCGAGTCTAAAAATGATTTTTTCAAAAAATCATGGGCGTTAGATCATGTACATGTAGTACAAACCGGACCCACTTCCTACCGATTCGGCATACATTTGTCCTTTTTACCCGGGATGGACGAAAAGGTTTGAGATGTCCAGGTTGAGAGATAGTCCATGTAAGGTGGTCTAGTATTTTAGGAAAATGGGACGGTAGCATTCTGAAACGGAATTTTGGTGGTTACTTCACAAAACGATCCGTTTTTTGCGCTCGGAAAATGGAAAAAGGGCTTTTCCGTGCGAAAAAAGGAAAACTTCCTCCTGCAATATTTTTCTCCATACCAATGTCCACACGCATGCATAATATGGGTACAACATCACAAACTATGCCGTGATTCAGCACATAACATCGGTCATTTGGACCGAAAGCCTTGAAACCTCGAACATGATAGGTCATTTTGTGAAGGTTTTTTCGAGACATGATCAATATACCAAGTCTGGTATTTTTCCTTTCAACTATGTCACATAATATGACACGACGCGAAGGATTTTCATTGTTTGGATTTTTTTGAATTTATTATGCCCGTTTTGAATTTTCTGAATTTCTAACTATGGTCGAACCGGCGTGCATGAAGATAGGGGACGAGCATCGTTAGAACTTGCATTGGATCTCTGAAGAAACCACATATTGCGAGTCTAAAAATGATTTTTTCGAAAAATCACGGGCGATAGATCATGTACCTGTAGTACAAACCGGACCCACTTCCTATCATTTCGGCAGACCTTTGTCCTTTTTACCCGGGACGGACGAAAAGGTTTGAGATGTCCAGGTTGGGAGATAGTCCATGTAAGGTGGTCTAGTATTTTAGGAAAATGGGACGGTAGCATTCTGAAACGGCATTTTGGTGGTTACTTCACAAAACGACCCGTTTTTTGCGCTCGGAAAATGGAAAAGTGCTTTTCCCTGCGACAAAAAGGAAAACTTCCTCCTGCAACATTGTTCTCCATACCAATGTCTACACACATGCATAATATGGGCACAACATCACAAACTATGCCGCGATTCAGCACATAACATCAGTCATTTGGACCGAAAGCCATGAAACCTCGAACATGATAGGTCATTTTGTGAAGGTTTTTTCGAGACATGATCAATATACCAAGTCTGGTATTTTTTATTTCAACTATGTCACATAATATGACACCACGTGAAGGATTTTCATTGTTCGTATTTTTTTTTGAATTTATTATCCCCGTGTTGAATTTTCTGAATTTCTAACTATGGTCGAACCGGCGTGCATGAAGATAGGGGACGAGCATCGTTAGAACTTGCATTGGATCTCTGAAGAAACCACATATTGCGAGTCTAAAAATGATTTTTTCGAAAAATCACGGGCGATAGATCATGTACCTGTAGTACAAACCGGACCCACTTCCTACCGATTCGGCAGACATTTGTCCTTTTTACCCGGGATGGACGAAAAGGTTTGAGATGTCCAGGTTGGCAGATAGTCCATGTAAGCTGGTCTAGTATTTTAGGAAAATGGGACGGTAGCATTCAGAAACGGAACTTTGGTGGTTACTTCACAAAACGACCCGTTTTTTGCGCTCGGAAAATGGAAAAGGGCTTTTTCGTGCGACAAAAAGGAAAACTTCCTCCTGCAACATTGTTCTCCATACCAATGTCCACACGCATGCATAATATGGGCATAGCATCACAAACTATGCCGTGATTCAGCACATAACATCGGTCATTTGGACCGAAAGCCATGAAACCTCGAACATGATAGGTCATTTTGTGAAGGTTTTTTCGAGACATGATCAATATACCAAGTCTGGTATTTTTTCTTTCAACTATGTCACATAATATGACACCACGCGAAGTATTTTCATTGTTCGGATTTTCAATATACTAAAGGTTCATCTTTAGTCCCGGTTGGAGGGATTTCGGCAGGCTGGGCCAGGCAACACTAATGATAGGGGTGAGTGTCCACATTATGTCGTGCGGCGTGTACCTTGTCCCGGATGGTGTCACCAACCGGGACTAAAGATGAACCTTTAGTCCCGGTTGGAGACACCAACCGGGATAAAACACGAGTCAACACTAATAATAGGAGTGAGTGTCGACATTATTTCGTAAGTGTCGACACTATGCCGAGCTGCTTGTACTATAAATAGGCATCCTTGTGAGTCGACTCCTCCAGCCAGTTTGAGGCATCTCCAAGATGGTTTTCGAGAGCAGGGACACCACTACGGCCAGTTTCAGGGAGATGCCAACGGAGCCCAGTCCTCCGGCATCTCCGAGAAACTGGTCATAGAGGCACTCCCTAATATGTGAAATTAGTTAGCTCCCAGGCATATTGATCTAGTTAGAGAAGTTACAAGCTGCAAGATGGTTTTCGAGAGCAGGGACACCACTATGGCCAGTTTCAGGGAGATGCCGCCGGATCCCAGTCCTCCGACATCTCCGAGAAACTGGTCACAGAGGCACTCCCTAATATGTGAAATTAGTTAGCTCCCGGGTGTATTGATCTAGTTAGAGAAGTTACAAGCTGCAAGATGGTTTTCGAGAGCAGGGACACCACTACGACCAGTTTCAGGGAGATGCCGCCGGATCCTAGTCCTCCGGCATCTCCAAGAAACTGGTCATAGAGGCACTCCCTAATATGTGACCGCGCGCGTTTGGAGATCAGATCTTAATGGTAAGAACGAATCGGGACAACTTCTTCATAGTCCCGGTCCAGCCACAAAACGGGACTAACACTCAAGACATTTATTAATATTAAAAAATGAGACTACAAAACCGGGACTAAAGCCCCCCCCCCCTATTTATAGTCCCGGTCAAGCCACAAACCGCGAAAGATATCCTTCGGTGAAGCCACAAACCGCGAAAGACATGAACTAGAGTTACATAATATGAGCATGAACTTCTTGGCATATGTCCTTCCTTATGATCGCTTCAGACGTAACCATGGAGCATCTTATTTACTTAACAGAATGCTTGGGTCAGTTTTCACTGTGAAGGGCGGAATTTCATCAAACTTATTATAATCTTCTGACATGTCTGTCTTGTCCTCGATTCCCATGATGTTTCTTTTCCCTGAAAGAACTATGTGACGCTTTGGCTCATCATATGATGTATTCATTTGCATATTTTTTCTTTTTTTCGGTCTGGAGGACATGTCCTTCACATAGAAAACCTGAGACACATCATTGGCTAGGACGAATGGTTCATCTCTATAACCAAGATTGTTGAGATCCACTGTTGTCATTCCGTACAACTGGTCTATCTTTACCCCTTCCCCATTCATGTTGACCCATTTGCAGCGAAACAAAGGGACCTTAAAAGAGACTCCATAGTCTAGTTCCCATATCTCCTCTATGTAACCATATTATGTGTCCTTTTGTCCATTCTCGTCTATTGCATCAAAGCGGTCACCACTATTTTGGTTGGTGCTCTTTTTATTCTGGGCGATCGTGTAGAATGTATTCCCATTTATTTCGTACCCTTGGAAATTCAATACAGTAGAAGATGGTGACACGGCCAACAAGTATAGCTGATCTTCAACAGTGGTGTCATTCAAGAGATGTGTCCGCATCCAACCACCGAAAGACTTCATGTGTTCATATGTAATCAGTGATTCAGGCTTCCCCGGGTTTTTGGAGCGTAGAATATTCTTGTGTTCCTCGATATACGGAGCTGCCATGGTGAAATTATGTAGAACTGTGTAGAGTGATTTAGTGAAAGAATCCCCATCCCTACATATCATTGCTTTCCTTCCCAGCGTGCCTTTTCCACTTAGTCTTCCCTCATGCCGTGAGTCAGAAACACCAATCGGCTTAAGGTCAGGAATAAAGTCAACACAAAACTCAATGACCTCCTCTATTCCATATCCCTTGGAGATGCTTCCTTCTGGTCTAGCACGGTTATGAACATATTTCTTTAAGACTCCCATGAACCTCTCAAAGGGGAACATATTATGCAGAAATACCGGACCGAGAATGGCAATCTCTTCCACTAGGTGAACCAGGAGATGCGTCATAATATTGAAGAAGGATGGTGGGAACTGTTGGAATTATGCCCTAGATGCAATAATAAAGATGTTATTATTATAATTCTTGTTCATGATAAAGTTTATATTCCATGCTAGAATTGTATTAAGCGGAAACATTAATACTTGTGTGGTTTGTGAACAACACCGTGTCCCTGGTACGCCTCTAAGGACTAGCTCATTGATCAATGATGGTTAAGGTTTCCTAACCATAGACATGAGTTGTCAATTGATAATGAGATCATATCATTGGGAGAATGATATGATGGACATACCCAAACTAAGCGAAGCAATTAGATCGTTTCATCGTGTTCATCTTTGCGAAGCTTTTCCTATGTCAAATATTGTATTCCTTAGACCATGAGATAATGCAACTCCCTGGTACCGGAAGAAAGCTTTGAGGTCATCAAACGTCATCCTATGAGAGGGTGATCATAAAGGTGTCTCTCAGGTGATCGGAAAGTATCTGTTGGGTTGTATGTATCGAGATGGAATTTGTCCCTCCCAAGTCGGAGAGATATACTTTGGGCCCACTCGGTAATCGATATCAACACCGCTTGCAAGCATGTGGTTAAGGAGTTAATCACAAAGTGATATCGGATTACGGAACGAGTAAAGTACTTGCTGTGAATGAGATTGAACTAGGTATGACGGTACCGACGATCGAATCTCGAGCAAGTAAAATATCGCGAGACGAAGGGAATATATATATGGGATTGATTGAATCCTGGCATCGTGGTTCATCCGATATGATCATCGATGAATGTGTGGGAGTCAATATGGGTGCCCAGACCCTGCTGTTGATTATTGATAGAAGATCATGTCTCCATATTCTCGAACCCGCAGGGTCACACACTTAACGTGTCTTGACGCTAGGATAGATTGGATAATTGGTTTATGAATTTTTGTTCGGAGTCTCGGATGGGATCCGGGATATCACGAGAGGTTCCGGAATGGTCCGGAGAATAAGATTCATATAAGGCAGTGCAGTTTTTGGAGTTCGGAATTGTTCCGGGTTAATCGGTATTGTACCGGAAGCTTCTAGAACCTTCCGGAAGGGGACCAACGTGGCCCCACCTTCCGGGAGGGGGCATGGGCCTATGAGGGAGTGTGCTGGACGCATTAGGCCAGGGGCACAAGGCCCCATAGGGCCCAGCCGATTCTAGAGATATTTGACTCGATTAAATCTCGGGATAGAATTTCTAGATAAGGGAGAGTTTAAATCGTTTAAACTAGAGATAAGATTTCTAGATAAGGGAGAGTTTAAATTGTTTAAACTAGAGATAGGCTTGGAGGAGGGGAAAGGGCTGGCCGCCCCCCCTCTATATATAGAGGGGTGGTGCGCCCCCTCCCCCCTACACACCTTCCTCCAAGCCCTAGCTGCCTTGCTACCTTCCTCTCTCCCTCCCGACTGTTTGTAGGCGAAGCCCTGCAGCATAAATTCTCCACCATATACACCACGCCGTCGTGTTGTAGATCCAATCTATCTCTCCACCATACTCGCTGGTCCGAGGAAGGAGGAGACGTCGAGGTGCTGCACGTGTGCATCTCACGGAGGCACCGCCACTTGTGGTGCTAGATCGGATCGGATCGCGAGGAGGAGAAGCGAGTACGACTACATCACCCACGTTCCGACGAACGTTCCGCTGTGCGAATCTTCAAGGGTATGAAGATCTAATCCAATCTCTCTCGTTGTTTGCATCTCCTAGATTAGATCTTGGCTTTCCCTCTTTTCGCTCCGTAGAAAATTTTGATTTACTATGCCGCGAAACCCTTCAGTGGTATCAGAGCTAGATCTATGCGTAGATGTGTTTCACGAGTAGAACGCAACATGGTTGTTGCGGGCGTTGATGTTTTCTGTTGCAAGCCTCTTGTTTGTGTTCTTCTTATGACGCGGGATAGTGAGATTGAAGCGGTCCAGGCCAACCTTACGCGACGTCGTTCGCGAGACCGGCTCCGCACTTGACGTGTGGCTTGTTCCACACATGCGGCTGGTGGATGTCAGTTTCTCTCACTATAGTTGTCATGGGATTAACACCGGAGTTTGGCAACCATAATATCACCGTTGTGGCTTTCGTAGGTAAGAATCGTTCTTAGCATCTACTCCCATAAGCCACGTAAAACATGCAACAACAAAGTAGAGGCGTCTAACTTGTTTTTGCAGGGAGTGTTTTCTGTGATATGGTATGGCCCAAGATGTGATGTGTATATTGTATGCGATGATCATGTTTTGTAATGTTTCACGACTTGCATGTCGATGAGTACACAACCGGCAGGAGCCATATGGTTGTCTTTATAATTGTGTATGACCTGCGAGTCAACTTCTTATACGCCATGTAATAGCTTTACTTTATCGCTAAGTAGTTAGCAATAGTTGTAGTTGCTATTCGTGGTGGAGGCAATCATGGTGGAGTGATGGAGATCATGCCGGAACGCACAAGATGGAGATCATTGCGCGAGGATTGGCTATACCATGTCACATAAAGTTATATGCATGTGATGTTTATCCCTTTATGTATCTTATTATGCTTAGATCGCGACGGTAGCATTATAAGATGATTCCTCACTTAAAGATCAAGATAAAAACTGTGTTCTCCCCAAGTATGCACCGTTGCGAAAGTTCGTCGTGTCCAAGCATCACGTGATGATCGGGTGCTATAGACTCTACGCTCACATACAACGGGTGCAAGCCAGTTTTGCACACGCGGAAATACTTGGGTCTAACTTGACGAGCCTAGCATGTACAGACATGGCCTCGGAACACAATAACCGAAAGGTTAAGCATGAGTCATATGAATGATATGATCGACACTTTGTTGTCCACCATTGAAACCACATCTCTTCTCGTGATGATCAGATTAAGTGTGGTGAATTTGGATCGTGTTCACTAAACAACTTGAGGGATGTTGAATTTAGTGGGAGTTCATCTAGTAATTTGATTAAATTGAACTATTTATCATGAACATAGTCTAAATTGTACTTGCAAATACTGTAGATCACATGGCCAAGTCCAACTTCAACTTCAACGTTTTTGCTGAGAAGGAAAAGCTTAGAAACAATGGGTCTAACTTCACCAATTGGTTCCGCAATCTAAGAATCATTCTGTCTGGCGGACAAAAGGACTATGTCCTTGGGAAAGCGTTAGGTGACCCCCCTGCTGCAACTGCGCCGGCTGATGAGAAAGCTGTCTATCAGTCGCGCAAAGATGATTATGGTGTGATTAAGAGCACCATGTTGTTTGCTATGGAACCGGAGCTTCAAAATCGTTTTGAAGAGTATCCCGGGCCCTTTGAGATTCTCGAGGAGCTGAAAAACATGTTTCAGACTCAAGCCCGTTCTGAGAGATATGAGATCTCTAAGAAATTCTTTAACTACAAGATGGAGGAAGGGAGGTCCGTTAGTGAGCACGCCATTAAGATGTCGGGCTACACTCAACGCCTTGAGCAACTGGACTGCAAGATTCCAGAAGAGATCAAGATTGACACTCCTAGCTACAAAAGTTTTGTAGTTGACTCATAATCAGATTGGTTCCACTGATACGATCACCGAGCTCTTCGCAAAGCTGAAGGCTGCAAAGGTGGACATCAAGAAGGATAATCATGTGTTGATGGTCAACAAGCCCTCCTTTAAGAAAGGTAAGGGAGCAAAGAAACCGTTCAAGAAGGGCGGCGGCAAGCACAATGCCCCTGCTGAGAAGAAGCTCAAGTCTGGTCCTAAGCCCAACACTGAGTGCTTCTATTGCAAGGACAAGGGTCACTGGAAGCGCAACTGTCCGAAGTACTTAGCGGACAAGAAGGCTGGCACCATCAAAGGTATATTTGATATACATGTTATTGATGTTTTCCTTACTATCCCTCGTTGTAGTGCCTGGGTATTTGATATCGGTTCAGTTGCTAATATTTGTAACTCGAAACAGGAGCTACGGAATAGACGGCGGCTTGCGAGGGATGAGGTGACGATGCGCGTTGGCAACGGATCAAGAGTTGATGTGATGGCCGTCGGCACGCTCTCCTTAGTTTTACCTTCGGGATTAGTTTTAAACCTTAATAAATGTTATTATGTGCCTGCGTTGAGCATGAACATTATTTCCGGATCATGTTTATTGCAAGACGGTTATTCATTTAAATCGGAGAATAATGGTTGTTCTATTTATATGAGTAACATCTTTTATGGTCATGCACCTCTTGTGAATGGTTTATTTCTTCTAAATCTCGAAAGGGATGAAACACACATCCATAACATTGAGGCTAAGAGATGCAAAGTAGATAGTGATAATACTACTTATTTGTGGCACTGTCGTCTAGGTCATATTGGTGTAAAGCGCATGAAGAAACTCCATTCTGATGGACTTTTGGAGTCTCTTGATTTTGAATCATTTGACACATGCGAACCATGCCTCATGGGCAAGATGATCAAAACCCCGTTCTCCGGTATGATGGAGCGAGCAACGGACTTGTTGGAAATCATGCATACCGATGTATGCGGACCGATGAGTGTTTCGACGCGCGGTGGATATCGCTATTTCCTCACTTTTACCGATGACTTAAGTAGATATGGGTATATCTATTTAATGAAACATAAATCTGAAACGTTTGAAAAGTTAAAAGAATTTCAGAATGAAGTGGAGAACCATCGTAACAGAAAGATTAAGTTTCTACGATCCGATCGTGGAGGTGAATATTTGAGTTATGATTTTCTCACGCATCTTAAAGCAAGCGGAATTGTTTCACAACTCACGCCACCCGGAACACCACAGCGTAATGGTGTGTCTGAACGCCGGAATCGAACCCTATTAGATATGGTCCGATCAATGATGTCTCTTACTGATTTGCCGTTATCATTTTGGGGTTATGCATTAGAAACCGCTGCATTCACTTTAAATAGGGCACCATCTAAATCCGTTGAGACGACACCGTATGAACTATGGTTTGGTGCGAAACCTAAGTTGTCGTTTCTTAAAGTTTGGGGATGCGAAGCTTACGTCAAGAAGTTGATGCCGGAAAAGCTCGAACCCAAAGCGGAGAAATGCGTCTTCATAGGATACCCTAAGGAAACTATTGGGTATACCTTCTATCACAGAACCGAAGGCAAAGTGTTTGTCGCAAAGAACGGTTCCTTTCTTGAGAAGGAGTTTCTCTCGAAAGAAGTGAGTGGGAGGAAAGTAGAGCTTGACGAGGTTATTGAACCTTCTCTTGAATTGGAGAGTAGCGCAGCACCTGAAATTGTTCCAGTGCCGCCTGCACCAACAATAGAGGAAGCTAATGACAAGGATCATGAAGCTTCGGACGATGCTGCTACTGAACGTCGCAGGTCGACAAGGTCGCGTGCCCCTCCTGAGTGGTACGGCAACCCTGTCTTGACTGTCTTGTTGGTAGAAGACAGTGAACCTACGAACTATGAGGAAGCGATGATGAGCCCAGACTCTGAGAAATGGCTAGAAGCCATGAAATCCGAATTGGGATCCATGAGAGAAAACCAAGTATGGACTTTGGTGGATCCTCCTAGCGACCGAAAGGCCGTTGAGTGCAAATGGATATTCAAGAAGAAAACGGACGCGGATGGTAATGTTACCGTCTATAAAGCACGGCTTGTCGCAAAAGGTTTTCGACAAGTTCAAGGTGTTGACTACGATGAGACTTTCTCTCCCGTAGCGATGTTTAAGTCCATTCGGATTTTATTAGCAATTGCTGCATTTCATGATTATGAAATATGGCAGATGGATGTCAAGACTGCTTTCCTCAATGGCAACATTGATGAAGAGTTGTATATGATGCAACCCGAAGGTTTTGTCGATCCTAAGGATGCTAGTAAAGTATGCAAACTTCAGCGTTCCATTTATGGACTGAAGCAAGCATCTCGGAGTTGGAACCTTCGTTTTGATCAAGTGATCAAGAGCTTTGGATTTGTTCCAAATTGCTACGAAGCTTGTATCTACAAGAAAGTGAGTGGGAGCTCGGTGACGTTTCTGGTACTATATGTGGATGACATATTGATTATCGGAAATGACATCAACATGCTTAACGATGTGAAGAGTTATTTGAACAAGTGTTTTTCAATGAAAGACCTAGGTGAAGCTGCTTATATATTGGGCATCAAGATCTATAGAGATAGACAAAGACGCCTGATAGCTTTAAGCCAGAGTACATACCTAGACAAAGTTCTGAAAAGGTTCAGAATGGATAAGGCAAAGAAAGGTTCAGTGCCTATGTTGTCAGGTAAGATATTGAGCAAGGCTCAGTGTCCAGCTACGGTAAATGATAGGGAAGCTATGAGCAAAGTGCCTTATGCCTCGGCCATAGGTTCCATCATGTATGCCATGCTGTGTACTAGACCGGATGTGTCCAATGCTCTTAGTTTGACGAGCAGATATCAAAGTGATCCAGGAGTGGAACACTGGACAGCCGTGAAGAACATCCTAAAGTACCTAAATAGAACTAAAGAAATGTTCTTAGTCTATGGGGGTGATGAACAACTTGTCGTAAAAGGTTACGTCGACGCTAGTTTCGACACCGACAAGGATGATTCTAAATCTTAGACAGGATACGTGTATATTTTGAATGGAGGAGCTGTGAGCTGGAGAAGCTGCAAGCAAAGCGTGATCGCGGGATCTACAGTAGAAGCGGAATACATGGCTGTTGCAGAAGCGTCAAGTGAAGGAGTTTGGATCAGAAACTTCATCACTGAGCTTGGCGTGGTTCCAAGTGCATTGGACCCACTGGAGATATTGTGTGACAACACTGGCGCCATAGCACTCGTTAAGGAACCAAGATATCATCCAAAGACCAAGCATATCAACCGCAAGTTTCATATAATCCGAGATTATATAGCAGATGGAGATCTGAAGATTAGCAAAGTACATACGGATCTGAATGTCGCAGATCCATTGACTAAACCTCTTCCACGTGTAAAACATGATCAACACCTCAGTGCCATGGGTGTGAGATTGTTGCCAAATGTAAACTAGATTATTGACTCTAGTGCAAGTGGGAAACTGTTGGAATTATGCCCTAGAGGCAATAATAAAGATGTTATTATTATAATTCTTGTTCATGATAAAGTTTATATTCCATGCTAGAATTTTATTAAGCGAAAACATTAATACTTGTGTGGTTTGTGAACAACACCGTGTCCCTGGTACGCCTCTAAGGACTAGCTCATTGATCAATGATGGTTAAGGTTTCCTAACCATAGACATGAGTTGTCAATTGATAATGAGATCATATCATTGGGAGAATGATATGATGGACATACCCAAACTAAGCGAAGCAATTAGATCGTTTCATCGTGTTCATCTTTGCGAAGCTTTTCCTATGTCAAATATTGTATTCCTTAGACCATGAGATAATGCAACTCCCTGGTACCGGAAGAAAGCTTTGAGGTCATCAAACGTCATCCTATGAGAGGGTGATCATAAAGGTGTCTCTCAGGTGATCGGAAAGTATCTGTTGGGTTGTATGTATCGAGATGGAATTTGTCCCTCCCAAGTCGGAGAGATATACTTCGGGCCCACTCGGTAATCGATATCAACACCGCTTGCAAGCATGTGGTTAAGGAGTTAATCACAAAGTGATATCGGATTACGGAACGAGTAAAGTACTTGCTGTGAACGAGATTGAACTAGGTATGACGGTACCGACGATCGAATCTCGAGCAAGTAAAATATCGCGAGACGAAGGGAATATATATATATGGGATTGATTGAATCCTGGCATCGTGGTTCATCCGATATGATCATCGATGAATGTGTGGGAGTCAATATGGGTGCCCAGACCCCGCTGTTGATTATTGATAGAAGATCATGTCTGCATATTCTCGAACCCGCAGGGTCACACACTTAACGTGTCTTGACGCTAGGATAGATTGGATAATTGGTATATGAATTTTTGTTCGGAGTCTCGGATGGGATCCGGGATATCACGAGAGGTTCCGGAATGGTCCGTAGAATAAGATTCATATAAGGCAGTGCAGTTTTTGGAGTTCGGAATTGTTCCGGGTTAATCGGTATTGTACCGGAAGCTTCTAGAACCTTCCGGAAGGGGACCAACGTGGCCCCACCTTCCGGGAGGGGGCATGGGCCTATGAGGGAGTGTCCTGGCCGCATTGGGCCAGGGGCACAAGGCCCCATAGGGCCCAGCCGATTCTAGAGAGATTTGACTCGTTTAAATCTCGGGATAGAATTTCTAGATAAGGGAGAGTTTAAATCGTTTAAACTAGAGATAAGATTTCTAGATAAGGGAGAGTTTAAATTGTTTAAACTAGAGATAGGATTGGAGGAGGGGCAAGGGCTGGCCGCCCCCCTCTATATATAGAGGGGTGGTGCGCCCCTCCCCCCTACACACCTTCCTCCAAGCCCTAGCTGCCTTGCTACCTTCCTCTCTCCCCCCGACTGTTTGTAGGCGAAGCCCTGCAGCAGAAATTCTCCACCATATACACCACGCCGTTGTGTTGTAGATCCAATCTATCTCTCCACCATACTCGCTGGTCCGAGGAAGGAGGAGACGTCGAGGTGCTGCACGTGTGCATCTCACGGAGGCACCGCCACTTGTGGTGCTAGATCGGATCGGATCGCGAGGAGGAGAAGCGAGTACGACTACATCACCCACGCTCCGACGAACGTTCCGCTGTGCGAATCTTCAAGGGTATGAAGATCTAATCCAATCTCTCTCGTTGTTTGCATCTCCTAGATTAGATCTTGGCTTTCCCTCTGTTCGCTCCATAGAAAATTTTGATTTACTATGCCGCGAAACCCTTCAGGAACACCAATTGAAAACTAACAAGACATTGTGCCACATCCTTCCGTAACCTTGGCAGAATATCTAGATTGATTACCTTCTGAGATATTGCATTGAGGAATGCACACAGCTTCACAATGGGTACTCGAACATTTTCCGGTAGAAGCCCCCTCAATGCAATCGGAAGCAACTGCGTCATAATCACGTGACAGTCATGAGACTCCAGGTTTTGGAACTTTTTCTCTGCCATATTTATTATCCCCTTTATATTGGATGAGAAGCCCGACGACACCTTGATACTGTAAAGGACTTCAAAAAATATTTCCTTCTCTACTTTGGTAAGAGCATAGCTGGCACGACTTAAGTGACGCCCTTTATCCGTCTTGTTCTGTGTATGCATGTTCTTTGGGTCTTTCATAATTTGTTGGTCCTCCCGTGCTTCTGGTGTATCTTTTGTCTTCCCATACACGCCTAGGAATCCTAGCAGGTTCACGCAAAGATTCTTCGTCACGTGCATCACGTTGATTGAAGAGCAGACACACAGGACTTTCCAATATGGTAGCTCCCAAAATATAGATTTCTTCTTCCACATGGGTGCGTGTCCTGTAGCGACGTCGTTCGGAATTGATTGACCGCCGGGACCCTTTCCAAAGATTACTTCTATGTCATTGACCATACCAAATACATCATCACCAGCAGGGAGTTCAGGCTTCTTCCGGTGATCTGCCTCACCTTTGAAATGCTTGCCTTTCTTTCTTACAGGATGATTGGTCAGAAGAAATCGTCGATTCGCCAGGTACACAACCTTCTTGCATTTATGCAAATATGTACCTTCAGTCTTATCTAAACAGTGTGTGCATGCCTTATATCCCTTGTTTGTCTGTCCTGAAAGGTTACTAAGAGCAGGCTAATCATTGCTGGTTACGAATAACAACCCTCGTAGATCAAATGGCTCCTGTTTGTTCTCATCCCACGCACGTACATCTGGTTTGCCCCACAACTGTAAGAGTTCTTCAACTAATGGCCTAAGGTACACATCAATGTTGTTGCCCGGTTGCTTCGGGCCTTGGATGAGCACTGTCATCATAATGAACTTACGCTTCATGCACAACCAAGGAGGCAAGTTGTAGATACATAGAGTCACGGGCCAGGTGCTGTGACTGCAGCTCTGCTCCCCAAAAGGATTCATGCCATCCGTACTTAGACCAAACCATAAGTTCCTTGCGTCACCTGCAAAGTCTGGGAAGTCTCTCTCGATTTTTCTCCACTGTGACCCATCAGCAGGGTGTCTCAACTTCCCGTCTTTCTTACGGTCTTCTTTTTGCCATCGCAACAACCTGGCATGCTCTTTGTTTCTGAACATGCGTTTCAACCTTGGTATTATAGAAGCATACCACATAACCTTAGCAGGAACCCTCTTCCGGAGGGGCTCTCCCTCAACATCACCAGGGTCATCTCGTTTGATTTTATACCGCAATGCATTGCATACCGGGCATTTATCTAAATTCTCATACTCCTTACCGCGGTAGAGGATGCAGTCATTAATGCATGCATGTATCGTTTGCACATCTAATCCTAGAGGACAAAGAGTCTTCTTTGCTTCGTAGGCACTCTCGGGAAGTTCGTTATGTTTTAGAAACTTCGGCTTCATTATTTTCATCATCTTTTCAAATGAGGAGTCAGTTAGACCACACTCTGCCTTCCATCGTGACAATTCCAGTGTGGTACCGAGCTTTGTGCTGCCATCTTCACAATTTGGGTACAACAATTTCTTGTGATCTTCTAACATGCCCTGTAACTTCAACTTCTCATTTTCTGTTTCACAGTCTCGCTTTGCATCAGAAATGACCCTACCAAGTTCATCAGCCGGCTCATGTGATGCCCATTCTTCACCTCCTTCCTCTCCATCTCCATTGCAGTATCACTGTATTCAGGAAATATATGATGATAGTTGTTATCATCATGTTCTTCTTCACCATCTTCCATCATAACCCCTCTTTCCCCGTGCTTGGTCCAGCAATTATAATTGGGCATGAAACCTTTCATAATCAGGTGGCCGCGAATGATTTTCGAGGAAGAGTACTCCTTGTTGTTCCGACATTGAACACATGGACAACGTATAAAACCATTCTCTTTGTTTGCCGTAGCCACATCGATAAATTTATCCACGCCTTTCATATACCCGGCTACGCGCCGGTCATCGTACATCCATTCCCGACTGTTCATCTGCATCATATAAGTAAGTTTATCAAAAAATAGTACATCATAAATAGTGAAATGATCAATTCTCATCGACACATGCATTGTATCAATGATAGAGAAAAGATAAGATTTCTAACCTCGATCGAGGAAAATAAAGAGGAGAAAGCTCAAGTGCGTCTCGGACACGTTCTATATTTTTGTTCTATGAGAAATTGAACGGGATCATTCACTCAAACATTTCATCAAACACCTTGAATGCATGCATAGGGAAAAAAACTAGCACACCCCTCACACCTTTCACCAAGAAAAAACAGAGTGAAGGCAGAGGGCTGGGGCGTTGCATTTATAGAGGGCGAGAGCATACGTCCCGGTTTGTAACACAAACCGGGACTAAAGGTGTGTGACACGCCACGTGGCTAACGCCCAACCTTTAGTCCCAGTTTGTGTTACAAACCGGGACGTATGCCCCCTTACCAACCGGGATGCATGCCTCCGGGCCCCGTGCCCTCTCGAACCGGGACGCGTGCCAGCATTAGTCCCGGTTCGTGGCGCAACCGGGACTAATGCTCTGAGGGGGCGCGAACGGATGGCCTGTTTTCTACTAGTGCCTTCACGGATGACTTGAGTAAATATGGGTATATCTATTTCATGAAACATAAGTCCGAAACTTTCGAGAAGTTCAAGGAATTTCAAAGTGAGGTAGAGAATCAACGTAACAAGAAGCTTAAATTTCTATGATCTGATCGTGGAGGTGGATATCTAAGTTACGAGTTTAGCGAGCATTTGAAAAAATGCGGAATACTTTCACAATTGATACCACCGGGAACACCACAGCGTAATTGTGTGTTCGAACGTCGTAATCAAACTCTCTTAGATATGGTTCGTTCTATGATGTCACTTACAGATTTACCGCTATCATTTTGGGGTTATGCATTAGAAACAACCGCATTCACTTTAAATAGGGCACCATCTAAATCCGTTGAAACGACACCTTATGAATTATGGTTTGGGAAGAAACCTAAATTGTCGTTCCTTAAAGTTTGGGGTTGCGAAGCTTATGTAAAGAAGTTACAGCCCAACAAGCTTGAACCCAAAGCGGAAAAATGTGTCTTCATAGGATACCCGAAGGAAACTATTGGGTATACCTTCTATCATAGATCCGAAGGCAAAATCTTCGTTGCCAAGAATGGATCCTTTCTAGAGAAGGAATTTCTCTCAAAAGTAGTGACTGGAAGAAAAGTAGAACTCAACGAGGTTGTTGAACCTTCTCTCGAACTTGCGAGTAGCGCAGCATCGGAAGTAGTTCCTGTGGAGCCTACAACAATAAGAGAGGAAGCTAATGATGTTGATCATGAAACTTCGGTTGAAGTTACTATAGAACCTCGCAGGTCGACGAGAACTCGTACCACTCCTGATTGGTATGATCCCATTATGAGTGTCATGTTGGTGGACAACACCGATGACCCTGCGACATATGAGGAAGCAATGATGAGCCCAGATTCCAATAATGGCCAGAAGCCATAAAATCCGAGATTGGATCCATGTATGAAGACCAAGTATGGACTTTGGTGGACTTACCGGATAGCCGGAAGGCTGTCGAGACCAAATGGATTTTCAAGAAGAAAACAGATGCTGATGGTAATGTTACTGTCTATAAAGCTCGACTTGTCGCAAAAGGGTTTCGACAAATTCAAGGAGTTGACTACGATGAGACTTTCTCACCAGTAGCGAAGCTAAAGTCTGTGAGGATTATGTTAGCAATCGCTGCATATTATGATTATGAGATATGGCAGATGGATGTCAAAATAGCATTCCTCAATGGAGACATTCATGAAGAGTTGTATATGATGCAACCCAAAGGTTTTGTCGATCCTAAAGATGCTAACAAGGTATGTAAGCTTCAACGGTCCATTTATGGATTGAAGCAAGCATCCCAAAGTTGGAATCAACGTTTTGATAAGGTAATCAAAAGTTTTGGTTTTATACAAACTTATGGAGAAGCTTGTATTTACAAGAAAGTGAGTGGGAGCTCTGTAGCATTCATAATACTATATGTAGATGACATATTGTTGATTGGGAATGATGTAGAACTTCTTAATAGTGTCAAGGATTATTTGAATAATAGTTTTTCAATGAAAGATCTTGGCGAAGCATCTTACATATTAGGCATAAAGATTTATAGAGATAGATCGAGACGCCTAATATCATTATCCCAGAGTACATATTTGGACAAGGTTCTAAAGAGGTTTGGAATGGAAGATATCAAGAAAGGGTTCTTGCCCATGTTGCCCAATACGACCATGAGTAAAACTCAAAGTCCTGCAACGGCAGAAGATAGAGAAATGATGAGTAAGACTCCCTATTCCTCAGCCATAGGATCTCTTATGTATGCCATGCTATGTACTAGACCCGACATTGCATATGCTGTTAGTTTGACTAGCAGATATCAAAGTGATCCAGGAGTGGATCATTGGACAGCGGCCAAAAACATCCTTAAGTACTTGAGAAGAACTAAGGATATGGTTCTTTCTTATGGAGGTAATGAAAAACTCGTTGTTAATGGTTACATTGATGCTAGTTGGAACACCGATCCGGATGATTCTAAATCTCAATCTGGATACGTATTTACTTTGAATGGTGCAGCAGTTAGCTGGAGGAGTGCCAAGCAAAGCGTTGTGGCGAGATCTTCAACTGAATCAGAATACATAGCTGCTTCGGAGGCTTCACAGGAGGCGATATGGATGAAGGAGTTCATTACAGAGCTCGGTGTGGTTCCAAGTGCGCTGAACCCAATGTCTATCTATTGTGATAACATGGGTGCCATAGCCAATGCGCAAGAACCAAGGTCACACAAGAAGCTGAAGCACATCAAGCTACGTTTTCACGCTATTCGAGAGCATATCCAAGATGGTGACATAAAGATTTGCAAAGTACACAAAGATCTAAATGTGGCGGATCCGTTGACTAAACGTCTCCCGAGGACAAAACATGACCAACACCAAACGGCCATGGGTGTTCGGTATATTACCATGTAATCTAGATTAGTTGACTCTAGTGCAAGTGGGAGACTGTTGGAGATATGCCCTAGAGGCAATAATAGAAGTGGTTATTATTATATCTTCGTGTTTATCATAAATGTTTACATTCATGCTATAATAGTATTAACCGGAAACATTAATACTTGTGTGATTTGTAAACTAAATTAGAGTCCATAGTCAAGCCTCTTTATAATACTAGCTTGTTGGTTAATAGATGATCGTGGTTTCTCGATCATGAACATTGAGATGTTATTTAACAACAAGATCATATCATTAGGAGAATGGTGTGATGGACATACTCCTATAGATAAGCGTAGCATTAAGACCAAGTCATTTCAATAGTTTGTTTGCTATGAGCTTTCTGATACATAGTAACCTAATATCTTCGACCATGAGATCATGTTAATCACCATCACCGAAAGGATGCTTTCATGACATCAAACACCACACCGTAACTGGGTGGCTATAAAGGTGGCATTGAGTGTTTGGAAAGTATGGGTTGAGGCACATGGATCAAGAGTGGGATTTGTCCATCCATATGACGGATAGATATACTCTGGGCCCACTCGGTGGAATGTCATCCAATTAGCTTGCAAGCATGTGACTGGCTCACTAGGGATCACATATCATGGGAACGAGAAAAGAGTACTTATCAGTAACGAGGTTGAACTAGGTATGCAGAGATACCGACGATCAAAACCTCGGATGAGTAAACTATCGTGAGACAAAGGGAAATTGGTATCGTATGTAAGTGGTTCATTCGATCGCAAAGTAATCGTAGAAATATGTGGGATCCATATGAATTTACAGATTCCTCTATTGGTTATTGATTGGAGAAGTGTCTCGATCATGTCCGCATAATTCACGAACCGTTGGGAGACACACTTAAGGATTCAATGTTGTTTAGTAGATATGGAATGTTAATAGGGATACCGAATGTTGTTCGGAGTCTCGGATGGGATCTGGGATATCACGAGGACATCCGGAATGGTCCGGAGAATAAGATTCATATAAGGAAAGTCTGATTCCGGAGTTCGGGAAAGTTTCCGATGTATTCATCGGAGAGGTTCTAGAAGGGTCTAGAAGGTTCACCGGTCCAGAAGGGGAATGGTCCATGAATGTGTCATGGATATGTGGAATGATTGGATCATATCCAAGGTCAGTTGGTGTTGACATTTGCAAGAGAGAAATAAAGCTCTAAATTAAAAGTCAAACGGGAAGTTTGAAAAGTCAAACTGGAACAATGGTTTCCTAGTGGGAGAAGAAACAAGTCCTTCTCTCAATCCAACTTGGGTTTGGGTTTGTATTCAAACCCACCCCTCCCAAGGCTGTCCCTCCCTCTCATAAATAGAGGGGGGGGGGGGCTACCCCAACACCACAAGATCCAAGCCCTCCCCACACACCCGCCGCCGCCGCGCCCAAGCCACCACTGCCACCTCGCGCCGCCGCCGGTTCGTCGCCGCCGCCCTAGCCGCCGCCGACACCTCCTCCTCCTCCTGGTCATCTAAACCCTAGATCTTCGGGAAACCCTAATCCACCATAACTTGCATCCGGCTTAGGCGAAGCCCTGCGAGATCTTCCCTCTACTTCCGACACCACGCCGTCGTGCTGCCGGAATCACGAGGGGTGAACTACAACCTCCACTGCCTGCTGGAACAAGGGAGAGGAAGGTCTTCATCGAGTACCGAACGTGTGACCGACTGCGGAAGCGCTGCCGAAACGCAGCGCCGGAAGGATCGTCTATGCAATCTTGAGATCGGCAAGTGGACGACTACATCACCCACGAGAATCTGCTCTCGTTAACCGGTTTGGAATCTTCGAGGGTGAGTGCTTCTATCGACTCGTTGCTACAATCTAGTAGATAGATCTTGGCTTGTTTGTGTGCATGCGGTAGAATTTTTTTGTTTTCCATGCTACGAACCATCTACAATACGTGCTCACTATGAGAACTTGCACAACATCTTCTGTCCAGCCAGCCCGTGGCAGCGGGGCCTCTAGGGAACTACTGGCAATTAAGGTGCTCCTTTTAATAGAGCACCGAAGCAAAGCATTAACACTCTGTTAACACATGTGATCCTCACACCACAACCATCCCCTCCGGTTGTCCCAATTATTGTCACTTTGGGGCCTTTGGATCCGGACAATGATATGTGTACACAACTTGCAGATAAGATCACAAACAATACTATCATAATGATTCAATAATAAGCTTAGATCTGAGATCATGGCACTCGGGCCCTAGTGACAAGCATTAAGCATAACAAGTTGCAACAAAGTCAAATAGCACAAGAGATACTAGGCACTATGCCCTAACAATCTTATTCGATTACATGATAGAACTCATCCAATCCCTACCATCCCCAAGCCTGCAGCGGGGGATTACTCAATGGATGAGGGAAACATTGGTGGTTGATGGAGATGCGTTGGTGATGATGATGGCAATGATCCTCTCCAAATTCCCCATCCCGGTAGGGTGCCAGAACAGAGTTTCTGGATCCGAATCTTGGTTTCTGGTGGCAGTGGTGAAGCGGAACTCTTTCTGGAAAACTATCGACCCCCCCTAAGTTTTTAGGTCAGAAGGAAACTTATAGACGCGGAGGGAGGCCGAGGAGTTGCCTGGGGTGGCCCGACCTCTAGGCCCGCGCCTGGGGTGGGTCTGGGCCCCCAGGCCTCCTCTCTCTCTCTCCCCTTCTGGCTCCGTGGATCTTCTTCTGAGAAATAGTTTTTGGCATATTTTACGAAATTTTTCCTGATAGTTTATTTTCTACACAAAAACAAGACACCAAGGTAATTCTGCTGAAAACAGCGTCAGTCCATGTTAGTTGTATCCAAATCACACAAGTTTAGAGGAGAAACAATAGCAAAGTGTTCGAGAAAGTAGATACGTTTTGGACGTATCACAGGAGTAGGAGTGTTACCTCAGAGAGAGGGCCCCAAACCTGGGTACATCACTATGTTTGCAGTTCCTGGTATCCAACCTGTTCCGTTAGCCACCGATTGCATCCCTAGTGTCCCTCTCAAGCCATCCCCGATGGCACTGCCGTGTTCCACACCACGGCACACTCCCCCACCGGTGGTGCTAGTGGCGGCCCTCAATGACGGTGCAACCTTGTG
Source organism: Avena atlantica (assembly GCA_910589765.1). Lineage (NCBI taxonomy): Eukaryota > Viridiplantae > Streptophyta > Magnoliopsida > Poales > Poaceae > Avena > Avena atlantica. The sequence goes on from OU342738.1 coordinate 302,973,501, forward strand.
CTGCCCAGGCGGAGGCGATGGCTTCAGAGGTTGGGCAGCCACGAGATATGGATGTTTCGGCGACGGCACACTGTAGGGAGGCGGTGGCCCGGTGACCACCTGCTAGATGAAGGCACGAGACATTGGAGTTTCTCCCACAGCACAAGGATGCCTAAGGAAGTATCCCTAGGTATGATGGTGGAGGTGGCTTTCTTCTTTGCCAGAGGTGGTCGGCGAGAGGCTGGTTTGGTGGATCTCTGAATCCGTCATCTAGTCCCGGCAGCGAGGCGGGGAGACCTAGGGTCCGGTAAAAACCGAGCCGTTAGCGAGCGATGGAGGTGTTACTATGTCGTTACCTTGATGAAGGCATCGCCATTCAACTAGTTTTGACACCAATCATGCTGTTCCGGGGGAAATCCTAAGATCTTTGGGTCGGGCGATGGCGGTGCTGCGGTGTCACATTCTCACTTGGGAGCATCGTTTATGGAGCAGCGCTGGAGGGCAGAGGCAGTAGGTGGAGTGGCTTCGTCTTGAAGGGTATCTTCGGCGAAGATGTCAAGTCATGCCTAGCTGCCAATGGCTACGCTCAGTCATGCCTGGTTCGGTAGGTGCTATGCATGATAGATCTTCCGGAGGTCTCTAGTTGCATATGTTTACGGGACCCGGCGGCATGTCACCGAGAGGTCTCAGTGGCGATCACACATTCTTGGATGGATGTGTGCAAGACGGCGGCGCCGTCTGGCGTCATGGTGGTGTCGATGGCAGGCTTTGCAAGGTCAGTGCATTGATCTCTCCAGAAGTTGGGTATGCGGAAGAAGGTGGCGGCTAGGACTTTTCAGAGCGTCTATGCTGGTATGCTCTGTGGGTCTGTCGGATCGTTTGTGCCACTTGTTCGTCATTGGACGACTTGTTGAGGCCGTCGGTTTTAGATGATGCGCATTGGTGGGATGTCAGGGATATTGGCCTTGTTCATAGACACCCGCTTCATCAGGGTTGTAGGATTAGCGAATTGTCACTTGTCTTGGTGGACTTCGGTTTGATCTTTATAATCCCTCTAGTAAGGTTTTTGAGAATAATCTAATAAAACAGGCTATGTGCATATCTTGGATGCAAAGGCCAGGGCGATCTTATCCATTTCGAAAAAATGACAGGGTATATGTGTAAATAAGCAAACTTGTCGTCACACACATTTTTTTGAGGATTGGCCTTAAAATCTGTTAATGATGTTCACAAAGTTGTCAGAATCGTGATTCTACCATGCGATTCTACGACTTTACGACACAAATTGAGTGGATCGATTCTACTAAGTAGAATCTATGATTTCACAATTCTAAAAGTTATGATCGTATGATCTACGATTCTACCTTAGAGGTTTCAATTCGATTCAGAATCACGATTCTATAACTTTGGATGTGCATCTCTACTAACCATCCTCGTAATAAGGGATCCACCTTCAGTTTCACATCTGGGATCCACATAGGGCCTCGCTGATGGGTTTCTTAGTGCCCTAAAAAATGGGCCGACATCGAGAAATTTGTTTGCATAGTGCTAGGAACATGTATGTGTTCATTGCTCCATGTGGATAGCCGATTAGTATGGCGCTCCACAATTTCAAGAACTGGTTGGTGCACAGAGGTGCAATATTGTCGACCCTTAGATATTAGGTCGATTTTAGTGTATATAGTAGGAATACTGCTGCATCTGTGCCAACGTACATACATATAGATATATAGGATTACAAAGATATCTCATTTTCTGTAACAACATCGTTATATTACCTGGATTATATTTCTGAAAAAAAGATAGGAAATTTAAGATACAATCAAACATTACACAAGGTGATAAATATACTATAGTAGTACAATACGGATACATAATCCTGGAGTGTGACACACATACAATTTGAAAAGAAAAAGACAAGGGAAAATGTCTTAATAACTTTTGCTACAGCTAGTAGTACTGCTCATACTACACCAATGTAGAGCGTTATTTTGAGAAAGAGCTGGCCAGGAGAATGATGCAGGCTACGACAACAACTTCATCATGTCAAGATTAAACCTGTGTGAATGAAGAAAATATAATGCCATGATTTGTATGAAAGTGATTTATAGGTGTACAAGATAACTAAAAACAATAGGATTTATCAAGATGTTGTAGTTCGTACATTTTGTTAGATTAAAAATGTAACGTCATAGATACTATTTTCCCCAAACGCTAGGACATATACGATTCTTGATCAACAGTTAAACTTCTATATATAGCCAAACACATGACAACAATATGAAGCTCCATATAAAATGGTCAACTTACAGCTATTGGGTTGTAGAATGCCTGAATGTCAATTTGTCTATAATTCTCAACAGGCGTCACAATTTGAGGAAATTTGTACTTGATGATACCACGTGCCATGGCCAGTTTCCCTGTCCCGCCAACGATTGCCCACTCACCGGTCGCTTCAGGACCAATCATCCCCATCACTAGTAGTGTAGACATGTTATACCTATCAAAGTTTACAACATAAAGAACTATATAAACGTGTGGCATGTGGAATCAATATTTATCAGTAAGATTTGATAAATTTTAATTCTATAGATGGATGAAACAAAAGTATATGAACCAATGATACAAAAATAATTGTTTGGAATACATTTCAAATGAAATATCGTAGTTCTCATTTTTTCCAAAATAAAAAAAACGAAGTTACAATTTACAAAATTCTAGCAGCTAGGAATAGATAATAAACTGACTGCAAGTAAGCACAATGTAGTCTTGTATGCAAAACACATATAAATTAGTCAGGCCAGTCTAACAAATATTACCTCGAACCTGCTTCAAACACCATGCTGAAAGGAGAAAACCAACTAGAGCCGCCTTGTTGGCTCGCCTGGATATGCAAGCCTCTTGCGCGAGCAACGACAGTTGCACTTGATGTAGGAGCATCAAGTAGCGGCCAGTCGTTAACACCAGTTGCACCAAACCCTCTAGGGAAGGTTGAGATGACAATCTGTTCTTGGTTATGGTTTTCTCCATTAGAAATTTGGTGTAGGTACAAGGATAGATTGATCTCTTCCTCGCAACTATTCTTACACAAAAGGTAAGGTATCGACATGCCTAGGCTTAAGTGAGAGATCAAAAGGAAGACAAAGAGGTTGCGAGGATGGGCCATATTTGTGTGGCTGACTAACCCGAGTGTGTGCGGATTTGTGTAGTGTCTAGTGATCTCAGATGTGGAGATAGTTGTAAAAGATGGACTCTATTTATAGAGTAAAACGACTAATACCTTGTCTTCTTGAGTCCACCAACAAGGGCTATGGATAGTTAGTAAAATGAATTATATTGATTGTTTGGAGGTCTAAATCAAAAAAATGTAACTTTATTTGTAAAATCTTAGAAATAGTTGGTAGTAGGGGTATACAATTGTGATTATACAAGTTCTAAGTTGACTACCACTCATTCATTGCAGGTAATGACACTTAAGTCATTTACAGTTTTCAATTCAGTGTATGGACCTATGGATGATGCTTCACATGGAATTATAAAGTAAATAAACCACTCGGAGGATACGAATTCTTTTGCCAGGACATATATGTATAGCGCTCTGTTGCATTGTTTCATTCGGAAGTCCTACAAGTTTATTGATTCACCACTATAAATAAACATAATTGTACTGTTAAACAAGTTTACCGAAATACGATGTTACGTAGGTGCTACTGCTGATCTATTTGCATAATTAGGAACAAAATGTAAACAATTCATGTGTAGCCAAGACATTATTTTGAATTTCTAATTAAAGTCGCCGTATAGAAGAAATACACTTTATGCATGTGTATGCAGACGAGTTGAGCAACATTAATAGCTCAAGCTTGCTAATCAAATTTTCTCATGGATCTAAAAGATTTTTTTTGGGCTCGTTGAACATATAAACAAGACCTCCCAGGTACAGGTCAAGATAACTACGCAACAAAGCGATTGATTAGAGTGTTTCACATGCAGCACTCATCTCAATATATACCCAATCATGTTATGTCATGTGAAACAAAGTCAAAGAAGGGCTGTATAGATCAGATCAGATCTCATTACGAAGTCAATGAAGATTTTTACAAATTGATCCTAGACATACTCTTGAAATTATATTGCATGAGCTGGGGTGCTTCTTTCCATACTTGCACACGAACACTAATCGTCCACCATTTGCTAGCATGTTTATTTTTTGCAAAAACGCAAAAAGCTTTGAGTTTTGATTCATTGATAGAAAAAGAGAGTCACTGTACAGTATATACACATCAGCCGCAATGAGCTGCCACTCATACAACTCAACCCACTAGCCAAATGGCCTTGGAGAATGGGCATGCCACCATGAGGTGAGTCATGCACTCAGCCGATTGGTCACACAGCGGGCAGCACGGAGGGTGATCCAAACCCCTCCTCGCCAGGCGATCAGCTGTCCAGCATCGATCCTGGCAGGCCAGCCAAATGAAGAACTTAACTCTGGCTGGAGCCTAGGTCCTCCAGATGAGCTGCCAAGATCTCGAAGCAATCGATATCTGGAACATGAACTCGCGGCTTGATTTGGCTGAATACTAAGCATCCGACGTCCACCTCAAGAGTAGTGTGTCCGGCTCAGTAGTCAGCCCAAAGTCACGCACCCGGATCCAGAGTTGCAGATAATGCCATAAGACTAGGGGGCTAAGCGCTCCCTGAATATTAGCAATCCAACAACGCTCCAGAAGCGCCTCTCTCACCGTCCGGCGGTTTTCGCGCTGATCCGCGCTAGCATGTTTAGAAAAAAGAGAATGATCAACTAGTAATTTCAAGGTTAATTTATGGTACCATTTTCACATTGTGCTCATGTATATTAAGAAGTTTGATGAAGGGTTGAGGCATAGATAAAGGCTTCAGATGCACGTATATATTTTTTACAAATGAATATCTTACTGACTCAGTAAGTTGCACTGAGAGGGTACAACTAGCAGTAGTTCCTTAAATGACGGTGAAGATAAGACTTCCCATACTCTCAAAATATCAGTAAATTTAATAGATTTGAGATGCAATGACAATAATGCAGCGGATATAGTTGTTTTACAGGTGCCACACGCGCCAAGCCAAAACTAGGCCAAAAGAAGGAGAACAAGGAAGAGTAGAAGACAATCAGCTTATGTAGCTCGCCTATCTACTTAGTTTGCATCGAACTTCAGGATAGTTTGTTGGGCGTGGAGATCCTTTATCTCTTTCTTCATACCTTTGGCTTGCTATGCCTCTACTTCGCCATCATCACTACAGGAATGGATGGATACGCCGATGGCCGGGCGCCACGTCGACGACCAAACGTCGGGGCCGTCGGCATAGACCGTGACCAGGCCAACCTTCCCAAGCAGCCGTCGGCGTAGATCTACGCTACACCGACGGCTGCCCTCGGCATAGCTATTTTTCCTTTTACCTCATTAAACTTTGAAAAATCATAACTAAATCATTCTAATTCGGAAAAATACAAATAATATATCAAAATTTCTATCTATCTACACTCAAATATTACACATTTGTAAATAAAAATTAAGTGAAACATAAAACATTTTATATAGTATTCAGGGATAAGAAATTCAAAAATGATTTGCGCTCCAGAAGCTCTAGGGCATAAGAAATTCAAAAACGATCCAAACAATGTGAAACCTTCGCGTGGTGTCATATTATGTGACATAGTTAGAAGGAAAAATATCAAACTTGATATATTGATTATGTCTCAAAAAAACCTTCACAAAATGACCTATCTCATTTTGAGGTTTCCTCACTTTCGGGTCAAATGACCAATATTATGGCTAGAATCAAGGCATAGTTTATGATAATGTGTCCATATTGTGCATACATGTGCATCATGGGATGACGAACAATGTTGAGGAGGTAGTTTTCCTTTTTATCGCACCAAAAAGCCATTTTTCATTTTTCAAAATGCTATCACCACATTTTTCAAAAATATTATACCACCCTACATGGAAAATGTACTAACAGGGGATCTCAAACCTTTCCATCTATCCCAGGTGAAAATGACAAATTCCTGCCGAAATTCGACAGAAAGTTGGTCAGATATGAACTATAGGTACATGATATGATGCTTATGATTTTTTACAAAAATAATTTTTAGGTTCACTATATGCTATTTCATCAGAGATCCACTTCAAGTTTATCGAGGCTCAGCCCCGAGCTAAGAATATTCATGCCGTCGTTCAACAGTTTGACGATAGTTTACAACGGGCATAAAAAATTCAAAAAACAATCTATACAATACGAAACCTTTGCGTGTGTGTCATATTATGTGACACAGTGATACGTCGTAAACGTATCTATAATTTTTTATGTTCCATGCTTATTTAGTATCAACTTTATTATGTTTTGTCTACACTTTGAGGTATTCTTATACATTTTCTGGGACTAACCTATTAACAAGATGTCGCAGTGTCAGTTGCCTGTTTTTTGTTGTTTTTGGTTTCAGAAAATCTAGTAAGGAAATATTCTCGGAATTGGACAAGACAAAAGCCAAAGTCAATATTTTACAAGAGAGAACACATAGTCCAAAGGGCAGCCGAAGGGGGCCACGAGGTGGCCACACCCTAGGGCCGCGTGGCCCAGGGGGCGCGCCGCCACTAGGTTTGGGCCCCTCGGGTGCCCACCGACCTTGCCCCTTCACCTATAAAGTCGCCCCGATGCAGAAACCCTAAGCACCCGATCAAATCTCCACGAAAGAGTCCGTAGCCGCCGCCACCATCGTCCCTAGATCGGGGGGATCTGAAGCTCTTCCCGGCACCATGCCAGAGGGGAGAGATCATCACAGAGGCCTTCTTCATCACCATGCCAGCCTCTGGTATGATGCGTGAGTAGTTCGCCCTTGGACTATGGGTCATACAGTAGCTAGATGGTTGTTTCTCCTCCTTTTGCTATCATGTTTAGATTCTGTGAACTCCGTTCATGATCAAGATCATCTATTTGTAATCATACATGTTGTGTTTGCGGGTATCCGATTGATATTGAGATACTATGTCAGATTGATTATTGCTTCTGTCATGCATGTGTTATTTGTGATCTTGCATGCTCTCCGTTGCTAGTAGCTATCTTGGCCTAGTAGATGCTTGTGACTTCAAGAGGGAGTATTTATGCTCGATAGTAGGTTCATGCCTCTAGTAATCTGGGGAAGTGACAGAAATCTCTGAGATTGTAGATGTGTTGTTGCTACTAGGGAGAAAACAACAATATTTTTTATGGAACAATTGTATTGTTTACTTTATACACATTGCTTAATGCAATTATCTGTTGCTTGCAACTTAATACTCGAAGGGGTTCGGATGATAATCCGAAGGTGGATTATTAGTCATAGATGCAGTTGGATTACGGTCTATGTATATTATTGTAATGCCCAATCAAATCTCATAGGAGTCATGATGTCTAGTATATGCATTGTTATGCTTTCTCAATCTGTCAATTACCCCATTGTAATTTGTTCACCCAGCATGTTATCTATCTTAAGGAGAACACCTCTAGTGAACTATGGACCCCGGTCTAATATTTATCATTGATACATCATCTACTGTTACCTTTTACTTTCTACAAGCAACTACAATCTTTCACACTATATGTTTAATCCTTTGTTTTCCGCAAACTGCTGAGATTGACAACCCCATTGTACGTTGGGGCAAAGTTTTGAATTTTATTGTGCAGGTTCCAAGTTGTTAGCAACACCTTGGAGTTGTTTCCTTCCTCATATTGGTTCGATAACCTTGGTTTCACAACTGAAGGAAAACTTACTGATGTGCTCTTCACACCTTCCTCTTGGGGTATCTCAACGAAGCCCTACAGTGAACTCAGCCGCATCACACTGTTAGAAGGAAAAATATTAAACTTGCTATATGGATTATGACTAAAAAACCTTTACAAAATGACCTAAATCATTCGAGGTTTCTTGACTTTCGAGTCAAATGACCAATGTGATGGCTAGAATTGAGGTATTATTATACATTTCCTGGGACTAACCTATTAACAAGATGTCGCGGTGCTAGTTGCCTGTTTTCTGTTGTTTTTGGTTTCGGAAAAGCTAGTAAGGAAATATTCTCGGAATTGTACGGGACAAAATCCAAAGTCAGTATTTTACCGGAGAGAACACAGAGTCCGAAGGGCAGCCGAAGGGGGACCACGAGGTGGCCACACCGTAGGGCCGCATGGCCTAGTGGGCGCCGCCACCAGGTGTGGGCCCCTCGGGAGCCCACCGACCTTGCCCCTTTGCCTATAAAGTCACCCCAATGCAGAAACCATAAGCACCCGATCAAATCTCCACGAAACAGTCCGTAGCCTCCTCCACCATCGTCCCTAGATCGGGGGCATCTCAAGCTTTTCCTGGCACCCTGCCGAATGGGAGAGATCATCCCGGAGGCCTTCTTCATCACCATGCCAGCCTCCGGTATGATGCGTGAGTAGTTTACCCTTGGACTATGGGTCCATACAGCAGCTTGATGGTTGTTTCTCCTCCTTTGTGCTATCATGTTTAGATCTTGTGAGCTCTGTTCATGATCAAGATCATCTATTTATAATCATACATGTTGTGTTTGCAGGGATCCGATGGATACTGAGATACTATGTCAGATTGATTATTGTTTCTATCATGTCTGTGTTATTTGTGATCTTGCATGCTCTCCGTTTCTTGTAACCATCTTGGCCAAGTAGATGCTTATGACTCCAAGAGGGATTATTTATGCTTGATAGTAGGTTCATGCCTCTAGTAATCTATGGAAGTGACAGAAATCTCTAAGATTGTAGATGTGCTGTTGCTACTAGGGGGAAAACAACAATCTTTTGTTCATGGAACAATTGTATTGTTTAATTTACACATATTGCTTAATGCAATTATTCTATTGCTTGAAACTTAATACTGGAAGCGGTTCGGATGATAATCTGAAGGTGAATTATTAGTCATAGATGCAGTTGGATTACGATCTATGTATATTGTTGTAATGACCAATCAAATCTCATAGGAGTCATGATGTCTACTATATGCATTGTTATGCTTTATCAATCTGTCAATTTCTCCACTGTAATATGTTCACCCAGCATGTTATCTATCTTAAGAAGAACACCTCTAGTGAATTGTGGACCCCGGTCCAATATTTATCATTTATAGAGCATCTACTGTTACTGTTTACTTTCTACAAGCAACTACAATCTTCCACACTATACGTTTAATCCTTTGTTTTCAGCAAATCGGTGAGATTGACAACCTCACTATACGTTGGGGCAAAGTTTTGAGTTTCTGTTGTGCAGGTTCTAAGTTGTTAGCAACACCTTGGAGTTGTTTACTTCCTCCTACTAGTTCGATAACCTTGGTTTCATAACCGAGGGAAAACTTACTGTTGTGATCTTCACACCTTCCTCTTGGGGTATCCCAACGAAGCTCTACAGTGAACTGAGCCGCATCAAGACGTTTTCTGGCGCCGTTGTTGGGGAGTTAAGGACAGCTTCCATCTCTTCCTCCTCGCCGGTCACCTTTCAAGGAGAAAGAAGATTCTCGCAACGGGAGTCTCTCACAACCAATCTCTTTACTTTGTTTTTGTTTTGCTTAGTTTATTTTTCTTTGGTTTGCTTGTTTCTTTTTATCAAAAATACAAAAAAAATTAGTTTTGTTTGCCTTGCTTTGTCATGCTTTCTATCAATGGTTGGTTTCTTTGAAACTAGTTCTTATTGGCAATGTGGGTTCACGAAAGAACAAAAGTATTATTATAAGGAACATCGCTTTTCACAAAAAGGGAAACACTTATGGGAACAAATTGATAAATTGAATACCATTGCTAGAAACGTGTGCTCTACTTATAATGTTACTTATTGCTTTGATAAATCCTGTTGCTATAGGAGGTACAAACACCTTCCTTTTCAATGTGAGTATAATAATAATGTTACCATATCTTCTTATGTTAAGGAAAATTATGACTTTTATGATATGGAACAAATTGAAGAACTTATTGCTTGCAAGGGTGCATTTTAACTAGCTAGTTTTCTTGAAAATACTGATAATTCACCTTATAAATATGAGGTGTATGATATACTTAAATTTTTCTTTGATAATTACAAGGAAGAAAATGGCTATATTCTTGAATATATTAATAGATGCTTTTCACAAACGGAAGAGACTAATGCCTTGCATGAGCTTATGGAAGAAGAAATTGCTGAAACTGGAAGCTCATTAGATGAAAAAGAGGAGGAGAGTGATGAACAAAAGGAGGAAGAGTGGATTAGCTACCCATGCCTACCTTCTACTAAGAGTAACTCTTTATCCCATACATTATTTAATTGTCCCCCATGCTTACCAAAGGAGGATGAATGTTATGTTCCTGTGGATCCTTTTGAAATATCTACTTTGGGTAAAACCTGTGACAATAATTGTGCTCATGTTATCTATAATAATCCTTTATTTGCTCCTAATTTCGAAATGCATGGTACTAAAGAATTTTGCATAGAAAATGTTTATGATAAAGCTCTAGATGATGGTCCTATATTGGTTGATAATATTAATAGTACTACTATTAAAAATGAGATTGGAGAGGTCTTGACTTTATCTTGAAACCCCATACCTCTTAATAATGATCAGTCATCTTGTTATAAAATTGTTAAAAGTGGGTTTGAAGGTTTAATTCCCACTATTTTTGAGATTGATAAAAATTATGTGTTTGTAGATCTTGAAAAGCATACTTTATGTGATATTTGTATTGTTGAGTTTATTCATGAGGATACTGAAAATTATTACGAGAGAGGAATATATGATTGTAGAAGTTTTCATGGTACTGAAACACCTCTTTATGTGCTGAAAGTTTGAAGTTACTCTTGTTTTATCTTCCTATGATTGTCACTTTGTTCTTTGTGAATTTATTTGCGTACAAGATTCCTATGCATAGTAAGTGGGTTAGACTCAAATGTGTTTTGAATTTGCTTCTTGATGCTCTCTTTTACTATAATTCATATTTCTTATGTGAGCACATTCTCAAACTATCAAGCCTAACTTAAAGGCGTTAATAAAAAGTACTTCTTGGGAGATAACCCAATAGTTTTACTTGAGTGTTGGAAGTTATTAATTATGTAATAACCTCTCCTTATCCTTTTTTTTGTGGTTCTTGTGCCAAGAATAACCTCTAATGGGAGAGAAGTAATATTTGGGGAAGTTGTTGTCTCGTAACAGAATTTTGTGCTTCACTGTAAAAAATCGTGAAATATCTCTATATGTCGGAGTGAGCTGTAATTTTCTGAGGTTATGAACCAGGTTGTTATCTAACTTTATTTAGTTCAACATGTTTCGATTTGAACAACATAAAGTCTTCGAAAAAATCGGTTTTTACCTGCTGGTCTGTTTTGACAGATTTCTGCCATTATTTTCATTTGCCTCTTAATCAGTTTCTTTTTGAGTTCTTCTTGATCACTTGAGATTTTTTAAAGGAATTGCTATATTAGATTGTGTTTTAATGGAAGTTTTACTTGTGTTGAAACTAAACCCAAAGGCTTATTATCTTGAATACACTAATGTTGCTAATGAAGATTGTGTGAAGTTTTGTATGAAGGAAATTTCAAGTGTAGGGGAAGAATGATGTGATGAGATGAATAATGGACAAAATTTCAAGATTGTGGATGCCACCCCGTGTCACCCCAAGGAATATTCAATAGGTACAAGCGTCAAAACTTGGGGATGCCCAAGGCATCCCCTTCTTCCTCAATAAAAATCTCAGGTCTCTTTCTAGACACTTCGTTTTATTGTTTCATGCACTGTTGTGTTGTTCTTGGAGCGTCTTAGTTTTCGTTTTTGGTTTTTGTTTGTTTGGTTTGCTTGAATAAATAAGTTGGACCCCCGCATTCACTCTTTTGTTTCAAATAATTTGATTGGTGTTGGAAAAGAGTAGAAAGTTTCATGCTTTTAGTGGTACAAAAAGGAGCATTGTTTTGACTGTGGATTAGACTTTATCATGTCATGCTAGATGTTTCTTTGACCCTATGCTTAGTGATTATTGCTGTAGCATGACTAGTTCCAAAAAATTGAGATTGCTTAATGTGCCTCGAAAGAATCATGTGTTGTTTTAGCATACAAAAGAATAATATTGTGGTATTCTCCTTTGATGCTTTGTTTGGGTTGACTTGGCGCATGCTCACACCATGTTATGACTATGAACCAGTCACCTTAGCCTCTATGATCATTTAGCTTTTTACTTGTGATACCATTTTATGCTTTGATTGATAATGTTTTGTCTCTCTACATGATTATGGCCATTATTGCTCTTTTAGTTGGTCGCTCCCAGTATTTTGCTAGCCTCCACTTGTACTGAGTAAGCTTTACTCATGCATCCAACTCCCAACAAACCAAGTTATTCCAAATATTCCACTATAAATTCCTATGCATGGTGTGTTACACCATTCCAAGTATATTTATGTTTTATCTATCTTCAAAATTAAACTTGTTATGTGAAAATTAGTGATTAAAGCTCTCACAAACTTGATGGCACACTTTATTTCTTGCACCTAATAAACTTGAACCATTGTGTCATCTATGTTGTATATGTTTGCACTTATAAGTTGGGAATTAGCAGAACCATGCTGTCATGGGAAACGCTTTCAACACCTATACATATTACCCAGTTCATATCATGAACTTTTGTTTATGGATGCCGGCGGTGTGAAATAAAAGAGGATATTGTAAGTCCATGGAATATTATATATGTGGTAGAGAAACGCCTGGCGGCTAGCCTAAGCCATACCTAATCATGGTGGAAACTTGCAACATCACCATAGTGAGCAATCCATGAAGCATCCTCAGAAAAAAATAGAAAAAAAAGATAAGAAAAAAATATATGCACCATGCTCATGGTAGATAAAAGGATCGATGAGATGCTCACTGTCTATTTCCTTGTCATTTTTATATGGGATAGCTCATGTGTCATGGGGCAAGGGGTACCCCGTTGGCAGTTCTATATGATACACATATACTTACAATGACAAGAACTTGCTTGTGACTAAAGTTGAGTAGCATGAGGAACGACCCTCGTACTCAAGGGACATGAGATTTCCAACTTATGATTTGTCAAGCATAAACTCCATACTTGTTCCACTTTAACCTTAATCACTTCAAGATTCTTATGATAGGGGCTATGAGAGCTGAAAGCTAATAAGTACCATAATTTTTGGAAGCTCTTTATGAAATTTGAAATCCCTGCTTCCCTTAATAAAGGGCCTTTCTTCTTACTTTTATATTGAGTCCCCACCTTCTATCTTTATGCACCAACTAGGAGGGCATAGTTGTCATTCTTAGTTTAATGAACTATTTGTATCTAGTCGCCCTTGTGAACTTTGTAGGTGTCCTATGCATTTATGTTTTGATACTCCATGAAGGACAAGCTGAATAGCACTCTTGCTATGTTTTTTATATGTGAAACAAACAAACGTCATTGAATGCATTGTTATTCATGATCTTTGTTTGTATCTTTTCATGTTACAACATAGTTACTATGTCTTATTGCTAGAACTACATATTTCATGCTCATGTTTAGAGTACTTTGATCCCAGCTATCAATGATTTGCAAATGGTTTTATCAATATTGTGATGGTGCATGTCACCTCAAAAATTATTCTTTTTATCACTTACCTACTCGAGGACGAGCAGGAGTTAAGCTTGGGGATGCTTGATACATCGTAAACGTATCTATAATATTTGATGTTCCATGCTTGTTTTGTATCAACTTTGTTATGCTTTGTCTACACTTTGAGGTATTCTTATACATTTTCTGGGACTAACCTATTAACAACATGCTGCGGTGCCAGTTGCCTGTTTTCTGTTGATTTTGGTTTCAGAAAAACTAGTAAGGAAATATTCTCGGAATTGGACGGGACGAAATCCAAAGTCAATATTTTACCGGAGAGAACATATAGTCCAAAGGGCAGCCGAAGGGGGGCCACGAGGTGGCCACACCCTAGGGACGCGTGGCCTAGGGGGCGCTGCCACCAGGTGTGGGCCCCTCGGGAGCCCACCGACCTTGCCCCTTCACCTATAAAGTCACCCCAATGCAGAAACCATAAGCACCCAATCAAATCTCCATGAAACTGTCCGTAGCCTCCGCCACCATCGTCCCTTGATCGGGGGGATCTGAAGCTTTTCCTGGCACCCTGTCGAAGAGGAGAGATCATCCTGGAGGCCTTCTTCATCACCATGCCAGCCTCCGGTATGATGCGTGATTAGTTTACCCTTGGACTATGGGTCCATACAGTAGCTAGATGGTTGTTTCTCCTCCTTTGTGCTATCATGTTTAGATTTTGTGATCTCCGTTCATGATCAAGATCATCTATTTGTAATCATACATGTTGTGTTTGCGGGTATCCGATGGATATTGAGATACTATGTCATATTGATTATTGATTCTGTCATGCATGTGTTATTTGTGATCTTGCATGCTCTCCGTTGCTAGTAGCTATCTTGGCCTAGTAGATGCTTGTGACTCCAAAAGGGAGTATTTATGCTCGATAGTAGGTTCATGCCTCTAGTAATCTGGGGAAGTGACAGAAATCTCTGAGATTGTAGATGTGTTGTTGCTACTAGGGAGAAAACAACAATACATTTTTATGGAACAATTGTATTGTTTACTTTATACACATTGCTTAATGCAATTATCTATTGCTTGCAACTTAATTCTGGAAGGGGTTCGGATGATAATCCGAAGGTGGATTATTAGTCATAGATGCAGTTGGATTACGGTCTATGTATACTGTTGTAATGCCCAATCAAATCTCATAGGAGTCATGATGTCTAGTATATGCATTATTATGCTTTCTCAATATGTCAATTACCCCGCTGTAATTTGTTCACCCAGCATGTTATCTATCTTAAGGAGAACACCTCTAGTGAACTATGGACCCCGGTCCAATCTTTATCATTGATACATCATCTACTGTTACTGTTTACTTTCTACAAGCAACTACTATCTTTCACACTATATGTTTAATCCTTTGTTTTCAGCAAACTGGTGAGATTGACAACCCCATTGTACGTTGGGACAAAGTTTTGAGTTTCTATTGTGCAGGTTCCAAGTTGTTAGTAACACCTTGGAGTTGTTTCCTTCCTCCTATTGGTTCGATAACCTTAGTTTCACAACTGAGGGAAAACTTACTGATGTGCTCTTCACACCTTCCTCTTGGGGTATCTCAACGAAGCTCTACAGTGAAGTGAGCCGCATCACACAGTTCGAAGGAAAATATCAAACTTGGTATATTGATTATGTCTCAAAAAAACCTTCACAAAATGACCTATCTCATTCGAGGTTTCCTGGCTTTCGGGTCAAATAACCAATGTTATGGCTAGAATCAAGGCATACTTTGTGATAATGTGTCCATATTGTGCATACATGTGCATCATGGGATGGCGAGCAATGTTTCAGGAGGAAGTTTTCCTTTTCGTCGCACCAAAAAGACATTTTCCGAGTACAAAAACTGACGGTTTTGTGAAGCAACCACCAAATGGCTAATTCAAAATGGTATCACCATATTTTTCCAAAATACTATACCACCTTACATGGAAAATGTCCTAACAGGGGGATATCAAACCTTTCCGTCTATTGCTGGTGAAAAAGACAAATTCCTACCGAATCGGCAAGAAGTGGGTCTGATATGAACTATAGGTACATGATATGATGCTTATGATTTTTTACAAAAATCAGTTTTAGGTTCAAAATATGCTATTTCATCAGAGATCTACTTCAAGTTTATCGAGGCTCAACCTCGAGCTAAGAATTTTCATGCCCGTCGTTCGTCAGAGTTTGACGATAGTTTAAAACGGGCATGAGAAATTCAAAAATGATCCAAACAATGTGAAACCTTCGCATGGTGTTTTATTATGTGACATAGTTACAAGAAAAAATATTAAACTTGGTATATTGATTATGTCTCAAAAAACCCTTCACAAAATGACTTATCTCATTCGAGGTTTCCTGACTTTCGGGTCAAATGACCAATGTTATGGCTAAAATAGGCATTGTTTGTGATAATGTGTTCATATTGTGCATACATGTGCATCATGGGATGGCGAACAATGTTGCAGGAGGAAGTTTTCATTTTCGTCACACCGAAAAGCCATTTTCCATTTTCCGAGTGCAAAAACAGGCGGTTTTGTGAAGCAACCACCAAATGGCTGATTCAAAATGCCACCACCACATTTTTCCAAAATACTATACCACCTTACATGGACAATTTCCTAACAGGGGGATCTCAAACCTTTCCGTCTATCCCTGGTGAAAAAGACAAATTCATGTCGAATCGGTAGGAAGTTTGTCAGATAATAACTATAGGTACATGATCTGATGCTCATGATTTTTTACAAAAATCAGTTTTAGGTTCAAAATATGCTATTTCATCAGAGATCCACTTCAAGTTTATCCAGGCTCAGTCCCGAGCTAAGAATCTTCGTGCCCGCCGTTCGACAGAGTTTGACGATAGTTTAAAACGGGCATAAGAAATTCAAAAACGATCCAAACAATGTGAAACCTTCACGTGGTGTCATATTATGTGACATAGTTACAAGGAAAAATATCAATCTTGGTATATTGATAATGTCTGAAAAAAAACTTCACAAAATGACCTATCCCATTCGAGGTTTTCTAGCTTTCGGGTCAAATGACCAATGTTATGGCTAGAATCAACGCATATGTTGTGATAATGTGTTCATATTGTGCATACATATGCATCATGTGATCGTCAATAATGTTGCAGGAGGAAGTTTTCCTTTTCGCCGCACCAAAAAGCTATTTTCCATTTTCTGAGTGCAAAAAACGGCGGTTTTGTGAAGCAACCACCAAATAGCTAATTCAAAATGCTACCACCATATTTTTCTAAAATACTATACCACCTTACATGGACAATGTCATAACAGGGGGATCTCAAACCTTTCCGTCTATTCCTGGTGAGAAAGACAAATTCCTGCCGAATCGGTAGGAAGTGGGTCAGATATGAACTATAGGTACATGATCTGATGCTCATGATTTTTTACAAAAATCATTTTTAGGTTCAAAATATGCTATTTCATCAGAGATCCACTTCAAGTTTATCGAGGCTCAGCCCCGAGCTAAGAATCTTCATGCCTGCCGTTCGACAAAGTTTGACGATAGTTTAAAACAGGCATAAGAAATGCAAGAAGATCCAAACAATGTGAAACCTTCGTGTGGTGTCATATTATATGACATAGTTACACGTAAAAACATTAAACTTGGTATATTTATTATGTCTTAAAAAAACCTTCACAAAATGACATATCTCATTCGAGGTTCCCAAAAAGCCATTTTCCATTTTAAACAAGCAAATAAAATTATGGCTAGAATCACGTTATAGTTTGTGATAAGTTGGTATTGATATCATATTTGGATCCTCTCATTTTCTGATCAATTTAGACATATTATTTGTGAATTCCGATTTACGGATTTAAAGATATTAATTATTCCATATTATATAGAAAAATACAAAAATAAATCATTATATTTTTATTTGAATTCAATAATATTTTTAATTATTCATTATTGTTTACTTAAATAATTGTTTGTAATTTCAAAAAATACATACATGTGACATGATGATATAAGAGTTAATATGATTGATATCATAGTATTGACAACAATGTATAAATTGCTTTGCGGAAATAGATTCAGAAGGAACGAGGAAGTTAAGCGTGCTAGAGCTAGAGTGGTGAGGATGGGTGACCGGCCGAAAAGTTTGACCAAGCATGCAATTTGATCAAAGGTTAAGTGTAATTAGTGTTAAAAATGTTCAAAGTGAGAGATTAACGAGTCAAACAATTTAAATATTCAAAAAATTGAAAAACAAAATTGTAAACAATAAAAAAAAATGTTAAATATTTTTGCAACCGGCTGGTGGGCTATGCTGACGGTCTCTATGTCAAGGGCAGCCGATGGCATTTCGATACGTCGATGGCCTCCGTGTGCTCCGCCGAAAGAGATCTTTGCCGAGGAGCCTACACCGAGGGCGGCCGTCGACATAGCATACGCCGAGGGCTTTTTGGCCTACGCCGACGGATTTTAGCCCTCGGCATACCGTGTGCATCCTGTAGTACATCATCATTGCTTTCATGGTGTAATATCTATCGAGGCAAGGATTGCTGGTCTATTTCATGTCTTTAAGGCGCTGCACTACAGAAGTGAAGGTATCGTCTTGTAGTAGGCCGCGCTCGATATTCACCTTCAACATGTCATCCTTAAGTTCCATAATGAGGGTGTTCGCACTAGTGGAAACAGGGCAATGTGTCCTAGTTTATAAGGGATTTAGTCCCGGTTGCCGAACCCGGACGGGACAGTCGGGACTAAAGCCCCCACCCTTTAGTCCCGAATCGGCCACGAACCGGGACAAAAAGTACTCCACATGGCCGCTGCTCCGCGTGAGTGGGGGAGGATCATCCGTCCTTGTTCGTAACACGAACCGGGATAGATTATTCTCTGCCGCGGCAGAGAATTTATTTTGGCCACCTTTTTTTGCCGTGGCAGCATTTTGGCCACTTTTTGTGCCACGACAGAGAATTATTTTTTATTGTTTTCCTTTTTATTTTGTGTTTTGCAATCATCAATGAAGGAACCATTATATTACAGAACATCATCATGACTATAGAGATCGAAGTATCAAACATATTATATTCGATACACGGGTTTCATGCATATATACATACAAAATAATCTCTTTGTATAGTCCCTATTGTCTTATACACCCAAGTCCACATGGTATTCTCCTTTTGGGTTTATGACCTCTGTATCCAAGAATCTCACCAATTCCTCCTGAATTGCTCGTAGGCGATCCTTTGGCAGAAGACCGTCCCACAGCCGTTCGATCTGATTTAAAGAAGGATTCAACCTATATGAATGAAACTAAACACAATTTTATGGTAATAAAAAACTATGAAAATTGTTTACGTACGTTAAGTTGCTCTAAATTTCTGCCCTTCTCATAACATGTATGGTGGATGAACTCGCAAATATAGTACTCCCTCCGATCCATAATAAGTGTCGCCCACTTAGTACAAAGTTTGTACTAGCTTAGTACAAAATGGGCGACACTTATTATGGATCAGAGGGAGTATCATAAATTATTCACTGGTCCCTGCATCACGTACTTTATGAGAACAAAGTTCAATTAAAATAATAATTAAGCATGATAACGGTATCAAAACTAGAATCAAAGAGATGTGTGGATCTAGATAGTGGTACTTACATCTAGTGGTTTAAATGTAAACTCCTATTTCCAAACACCCCTAGCCTTCTTGGTGAACCGTTTCCAAGCGCTGCCCGACGAAGAAAACGAATAAAAGGAGTTATTAATTACTTGATATCATGAAATTCACGAACATTGCCAATATAGTGTCATAATGATTAGAATTACCGCTGGAGCATCATCTGCATATCCGCCCACATCTCAAAGGGTTTATGTTTCGAGTCCATGACTAGTACCCGCCCTTTGTCAGGTTGAATGATTAACAGAATATAGTGGAAGTTGCGCATGCATAACTCATCAATTATACACTTAACATCGAGTAAGCTAAATAGAAAGTGTATACAAGACAATAACACTCACTCTAAGTTGTAAGGAAATAGTATTTTCCTTCTGGTTTCTTGAAACCTTAACGCGTGTACAATATTATCCTCTATATCCTGGGGTCTTTTTTTGAGATGAGCTTGATGAACAAAATATGGGTCAATGAACCTAATGTCATATATTTGTCCTCTGCTGCATTCGAGAATCTTCATTCTGCATAATATAGTATGATTATATACATGCAATAAACGAGGTGAGATAGCTAGAGACTTAATTACAAAATTAGTACTTACAGACAATAGGCACTGATCATTGATTTGTCCAAGGCGTCTTGATTGAATAATTGAAATAGTTCAACAAATTCAATCATTACCATGTCATATTCTTTCCCGTAATGCTTTTTTGTAACCCTCAACATTATCCAGTTAGCCCCGACCTTTGTGGCATTCATGTACCAGTTATGCAATCTTCACATTTTTGTTGGTAGATTCTTTACCTCCTCAGGTTTGACGAGAGGATTCCCGTACTGGTATTTGTATGCTACTTGAGTCTTGGGGAAGTACTCTAATTGGGATAAGTAGTTAGCAATACTCATACCTTGAGCAGCGGCCGCTTCTCCGTATACTGCAACTACCTCTGGATCATACTACCCTTCGGCCGCATATTTGCTCGACCCCACATTGGTATGGGAAATCACCTTAAGAGGGGTGCAAGATTGTTTTTTTGTTCTCCGAGCCGAGGAATTGATTTCCTGCTTGCACTAGTGCTCTTCGATAGATTATGTGCCGCATGTGACTTGAAATTAGAGCGCGCATAGTCTGATGATAGTTTTGGCTCGGGTTGCTGAAGGCCCTTTAGCATTTTGAATACTCGGGCTTTATCTTCTTCGGTGCCGAGGAACTCTGTTGTTTCCGCCTCGATGATCGCCACAGTCTCCCCTTGAGTATAGTTGTAAGCTCTCTTGGGAGGAACCTTGGTACTTTTGGAAGAGGATCATGTTTATGTGTCAGCGATCGCTTACCACTCCTTAGAGTAGTGGTGGTACGCTTACGCTTTTTTTCCTGAGGAGCCGGCAATGGTTGGTGTGGCGGCGATGGCTAGAGCGGCGACTGTTGCGCTGGAGACGGGTGAGGCGACGGAGACGACTGTTGTGCTGGCGGATATGGGTGAGTCGGCGGCGAAGATGGCCTTGGCATATGATTTAGAAGAACGATATATTCCTTTGGCCATAGAATGGTGACGTTTGTTGCTTCTCCCAGTTCAGTCACATCCCCTTCACTTGCAGGGTAGTCAAGCTTCAACCGGTGAAATCCGTGCATGACTTCATCCACCCTGACAACAGCGTAGCTCTGTGGAACCAGACGACAATGGTAAGTTGGTTCAGGTCCAATTGGTAAGGCATAGCTGACCGCCACCTTCATTGTTATGTTCACGACTTTGACATGTAGCTCACAATGTGTCGTCTACATGATATCATCCACTGGGTAGCCAACATGATCCATCTTCGGTGCAACATCATCATCGTCATCACCCGAGACCTTGGTGAAAGCCACACTGCTTTTCCGTTTATTTGATAGGCCGGTAGCATCGAATGAAGGTTCAACCACCATGTTCTGCTGAGATGGGCCGGTAGTATCTTGTTGGCTAAGTGCGTCAATTTGATATTGTTGGCGCTTTATTTGTTGTTCAATTTTATGCAACCGGTCTGCCTGAATATTTGCTTCAATTTCCTTCTTGTTCTTTCTCCTCTGATGGCTTCTATCAGGATATTTCTTCCTGCCTGCGAGAAACCCTATGCTCCATGCATGGTTGGGAGCCTATTGTGCCTCGTGTTCATCCTTCGTGTTCCTTATTCCCAAGGGCGAGTGTGATCTCGTCATTATCTCTATCAGGAATGAACTCCCCCTATTCAACAACCTTTACTGCATTTCTTATGTCATGGGCAACGGGTTTTCTTTATGTCTTATGTTATATATACACTTCCCTTTTTTGTCCAACGTGCCCCCATTCCCGTAAAACCAATTCTTTGCACGTTCGATCCAATTGTCTGTCTCTGGGATGACCTCTTTAGCATGTAGTTCATCCTCAAGTTTCTTCCACTTAGGAATGCCAGCCCAGTAGCCACCTTGCCCCATAGTATGGCGATCCTTCTTGTTAGCAGCATTTATCTTATTCATTTCAGACATTTTCTTAGCTACCGCTGATGTCTTGTAATCCACAAACTCATCCCAGAATGGTTTTAACTTCTATACTGAACCTTCTTGAAATCCGGAGTTTCTCTTTCACGACATAGTCAAGGTGCAATCTTTTCTTCCACTTGGTGAATTGTTGGGCCATCTTATTAAGATCCCACTCCTTGACCTTCTTCTGGGTGGCAGCGGCCTGTTGCTTGGCCTCCTCAACTGGATTCTCCGCATTTGGATCCAGCTCTACCATCGGTAGGGTGAAATTAAGCATGGCCTCGTCCACAGTAAATCTTTGGCTTTGTTCGAGACCTATAAAGATGTTTCGTCTTCCGAATTAGCAGGCCTATTCCAATTTCGAATGATGATCGGGATGAAGTCCCTAACGATTACTCCACATTGTGCCACAAATTTGTTTGTGAAAAGAACGGGAGCCATCGGTTTGCCGTCGTCAGCGACTTCTTAGATCCCGTACCTCTCATGGTCTTCCAACTTTTTGGTTGGGCCTCGTTTGCTCTTTGTAGTAGATTTGCTCGATTCAGAGGGCTAAAAGAAGAAAGATCGTTAATATATGGATATAGACAGCAGAGGATTAATTAATTAATATTACATGCACCTCACCGGAATTTGTAATATTGAATGTTCCTACAGAGCGATCATCTTCTCCATCATAGAAGGCATTGCCTTCTCCCTCACGGAAGGCATCACCTTGTCCCTCTACTAAGCCTACGCCTTATCCCTCAAAGAAGTCGTCTCTTCTAGCAAAAGAGGATCACCCTCACCGGAGTTGTTCAAAAACGTCGATACATCCATATTTTCTTCCCCGCCGATCACACCATGGATCAACTCTTCCTTTTCTTTGTCTCCCCCATGTGGTTCCATATTTTCTGCATAGGTGGAGAAACGGATAAGTCAAAGAGGCTAAGGGAGAAGGTTAGATAGGGTGTTGAGAGATATAAACCCTAATTCGGAAAACCCTAATATATACAATGAGTATCTCAGCAATCTTTCATTTCGCATCGTTGACATCCGCAAACAAAAGATCAAAGTATCAACTAGATATAAATATATCTAAAAGGTGTTGAAAGCGTTCCTAGTGACAGCACAGTTCTGCTGACTCCCAGCATATAATTTGCAAGCATATAACTTTCATGGACTAGTCACAATGGTTCGGGATTATTAAGTGCACAGAATAAAGTGTGACATCAAATTCGTGAGAGCTTTACTAACTAACTTTCTCAACACAGAAAAACATTTTATTTTGGAAGAAAACACGGCATATAGAATATGTACTAAAGTAGCAAATGATGCTAATACTCCCTCCGTTCCTTGATATAAGGTGTATAGTTTTCTGTAAAAAATTCCAGAATATAAGGTATATGGTGGGATTGTAGGATTTTTTTTACATAATTTAGGAGTCAAACTGATTTGGAGAGATGAGATACTGAGATTTCCATATTTTCCTGTATTCTCACATCGGTCACCTACATGTATTAACATCTAAAAGTATCGATTTTTTCCTTTTAGCCTATGCGCTAATATTCGTGCAAGAAAACTATACACCTTATATCAAGGAACAGAGGGAGTAGGTAGGTATGGTGGAAACAACTGGCAATATTGGTTTTAGGGAGTTGGAAGCACAGGTAGAGCACATACTCAGTGCAAGTGAAGGCTAGCAATAGAGAGGGAGCGACAAACGAGAGAGCAATAGCTGTCATTGTCGTGGTATTGCACGGCAGATGCTACTGGGGGTAGCTTACGTAGAGGGAGCAAGGCGACGTAGGAGAATCCGGGAGCGAGATTGGCACACGATGTACCCAGGTTCACGTCCCCTCGATGGAGGATCGCTACGTCCTGCTATCAATCCCGTATATGATCATAGATTGGATTACATGGGAGCCGTCGTAGGCGGAGGGAGAGACTAGATCTAATATGACGTACCCATGGGGGTGCCCCTGGTGGCTTTATATATGCAGCCAGCTAGGGTTTACAAGTATTTGGTGGGCTTTGTATTGAACTCGCCGTCTTGGGCCTCCAGTCGGCGCCACTCGTCTAGGTCCAGCATGCGCCAGTCGCCGTATTG
The DNA here is from genome assembly GCA_910589765.1 of Avena atlantica. Lineage (NCBI taxonomy): Eukaryota > Viridiplantae > Streptophyta > Magnoliopsida > Poales > Poaceae > Avena > Avena atlantica. Next base: position 302,997,321 of record OU342738.1, read on the forward strand.
GACAAGTCGACCCGCTCTGGGCTTGGCTTCAGTCGGCTCGATCCAGCTGGCGAATCCGCTTCATGGGTATACCCCGATTGGTATTCCCCCATCAGTAGTCCCCGAGCGCGTTGTTGATCCGATGCGGGATTGAGGCAGTGCGCGGAGAGTCTTGACGATGGGACATAGCGAATTGGCGACGAGCTCCTGAACAGAGAAAAGAACCGTGAAGCGGGAGGCGGTCGGCGTGATCTAGTCGGTGATGGCCAATTGGCGAAAGACACGGGGTTTCGGAGTAGCCGCCAGTGCCGGCGAGTCCCCGAACGTGGAGCGTGCCGAGTCCCCCGAACGTGGAGCATGCCGAGTCCCCCGAGCGCGCCGAGTGGCAAGGTTGGGCGACCGGCGAGTGGAGAGGTTGGGCGACCGGCGAGTGGCGCTGTCTGTAGCACCGAGTCCCCGAGCGTGTTGAGTACGCGAGGGCGAGTCCGTGGTGGCGAGTACCCGAGCGCGTTGAGTACGCGAGGGCGAGTCCACGGTGGTGAATTCCCGAGCGTGTTGAGTACGCGAGGGCGAGTCCGTGGTGGCGAGTACCCGAGCGCGTTGAGTACGCGAGGGCGAGTCTGCAGTGGCGAGTCCCCGAGGGCGTTGAGTACGGGAGGGCGAGTCCCCAAGCGCGTTGAGTACGCGAGGGCGAGTCAGTGGTGGCGAGTCCCCGAGCGTGTTGAGTACGCGAGGGCGAGTTGTAACACCCTCAGAATCGGCCCTATGCAAGTTTTAGCGCTTCCCGCCAAACCCGCATAGAAACGATTCAAAGGTGCCCACCAGGCACTTTCGTGCGGGTGGAAAACGAAGTAATATCATTACACAATATTCCTCGATGGAACCCACAAAACATATATATATACAACAGCGACTCAAAGAGTCAAGAATACAGATATACAATACAAAGATCCAAATCACCTTTAAAACGATATAGCGTCCGAGTACGGACAAGATGAAAATTGAGCTAAGAGCCCTGAAGAATAACCACTGGCGTCCATAACCCTGCCCAGGCCAAGCCGGAAGGGTAACCCTGCTAACGACGTCGAAACCTGCTAAAACAAAAGGGGTGCCGACAAAGGGCAAAGGAAAAAGAGGAGCGTCAGTACTGAGGCCAGTACACGGCGAGGCTAGAATTCGGCGGTCCTCGCCTACATAGGAATGGTGGACTGAAGCGGCAGCGCAGCTTGCACTAAACAACCTATAGAGACTCGATACAACTAGCGGCTATCAAAGGGGGTAAGAGAGACCTATTCGGAACCAACCTGATACTACCACCAAACATACCCATCCTGGTGTTTCCCCCTCGAGACCAAACGAGGAAGTCATCCGAGGAACTCACACAGTTGGCAGTTTTTTTTTCATTCCGTTATAGTTGCGGCAATTACTAGTCAAATATAGATAGCATGAGTCATCCTGATATAATAAGCAGTGGGCAGTTTTAGTTAACCATTCAGTTGTAGTTGCAACACTTACTAGTCAGATACGATTAGCATGAGATATCCCCAAACCCAGCAGTTGTTGATACTTTTATTTAGCCATTCCGTTGCAGTGAAGCTGATTACTAGTCATATCGGATACAAGTCAAATTATAACAGTAAACTTTAGTTATAGTTGTCTATGATCGAGACCTGTGCTCCAAGTCGTCCATAACCGCGGACACGGCTTCTCGAAAAGATTTAACCCTGCAGGGGTGCACCAAAGTTTCCACACGCACCTACACCCTTGTTGTCGGATCAGGTAGGTACAAGATCACAAAACATACACCCAACGGTATGTTGACGGGGTTTCGGACACGACGTTTCCCAGACCCAAAGCAAGCACGGGGGGCCACCCCACTAAGCTACCCGCAACAAAGTCGGCCGGTCTCCGAGACGGACTCAGGGTTTGCGTCAATGGCTGTAAACGACTGGGAACCCGAAACTCTCGGGCTTGTCGATACCGCGAAAACACTCCGCTTACCTAAACAGTACAGGTGCAGTACTTCGCATAATTTAAATAAAGCATTAAAGCATGGCATAAGTACAGGATAGTAATAAAGCCCCAAACTACTTGTGGCCCCCAGTACAGTACTTGGAATCAGGTACTAAATCGATGGGGGTGCCCATACACCCCACCTGTGGTTAGCGCGCTCGATCTCGGAACAGGTGTCAAGAACTCGGGGTCCTACGGGACACAAGTGGACGTTTAACAACCCAATGACATCTATTGCCCACCTGTGCCTCTGCATTACCTACTTTCAATTTTAATTATTAAACAATAATTAAAGCCATGATCATCTCCAACATTAAACATGCGGCAATACTCCAACAACTGTGGTACTTGACGACACGCAACAGCACTTGAGCAAGCGACTACGACGCGCAAGTCCAACTATCTACCAAACAACAGGTAATAGGATGTGTCCACGGCAATATAAGGCTGCAAGGGATATCACGGGTACGGAAACTAGAGCATCGCAACACAGATAGCAATAGATCAACAGGAGGAAATAAAGACTATAAAAGTAAGATAGGTAGAAAGGGGGAGGTGCTCGCCTGAAAACATTATCGAGGGTTCATCCGAAGATCGGGTCGACACTCGTATCAACTCAACGGCCTTATCCGCGAAGAACCAAAACACTAGAATAAACACCGGATGCACTATTTAATACTACGGCAAAAGATTGGGCATGATGCATGTATGATGTATGACATGGCAAATGTGCGATGCAACTAGGCCACATTAAGCGGAACCAGGGTCCCGACATTTAATTAGACGGTTCATGTTATTTATCTACCCCGCAAATTAAATGTTGGATTAGCAAGACAAAACATGGCTTCGGTTCACTATGCCAATTTAAATGGAGTCCGGAATAGACAAAGATATCCCGCATATAGACTCCATATATAATTATGAGATGAATTGGCATAATGCCCCCAAACCACATGGTATGAATGCAATCATGAACAATTTAATATGCAGCAATTAATACCATTTATAAAATAGGGCTCGAGAAAAGGGGTCACACATTAGGGGTCGACGATCTTGGTTCCGGGGGTTCGGGGTTCGACAGGGGCTCAGGGTTCGACGGGATCGGCGAGATTCAGATACAAGAGGAGAACTTGGTTTCCAACGGTCGATCTTGCCGCTGGCGACGAACTTGAGTGGGTCGGGTACCGGGGGTCTTGGGATCCGTGGAGTAGATCTTGTCGCACGGTGTCCGCGAAGCAGTTCTTGTTGTTCTGTGCGAATCTTGTCGTCACGAAGATCTTGTCGGGTCCTTGAATCAGATCGGTCTTGGCGTTCAGGATGGAGATCTTGGCGTTCCGCGGCGAAGTGCTTGTCGCACCGGGATGAAGACCTTGGGGTGCCATCTCGATCATCGGTCAACTCGTTGGAAGTAGAACTTGGCATCCGACTTCCGGGCATCGGCGCGGGAAGGCGGTCTTGTCGATGGCGACATGCTAAGAAGTAGAACTCGGGGGCGACACGGTCCTCTTTGTCCAACAGCTCCAATAGTATCACAGCAACAAGTTTTACACCAAAACTCACAGACACAAAACCGGGACAGAGAGGAGAGGCGGGGGCGCGGGATAGAGCGAGGCCGACGACGGCGGCAGGCGGCGCGGGAAAAACGAGGCGCGCAAGATGGCAGGGCTCGCGGAGCTCGTGGACTCGCGGGTGGAGAGGGCACGCGGAGGAGGAGGAGGCAGGGGCAGCCGGGCGTCGCCGGAGACAGGAGGCCCGGAGAGAGGGCGCAGCGGCGGCGGGTGACGGCCGGGCGGGAGGGTGCCGACGAAGACCGGCGATGGCGCGGGCGTCGGCAGAGGATGGTCGCGGGGGCGCCGAGGACGGAAGCCGGCTTTGGCAGCGCTCCGGGGGACGCGTTCGACGGAGGAGGAGGGAGGGGCCTGGTAGGGAGGTGAGGGCGCCCCTGGTGGCGGTGGAGGAACCAGAGAAGCAGGGGATGACGGGGTCGCGGGAGGAGAGGTGTCGAGCGAGGGAGCCTGCGCGAGGAGAGGCAGGTGGTGGGGCCGGTGCGAGGCGGGGTGCGGGTCGCGTGGAGATCCGATCGGGGGGGTTGGGCCTGGCGTGCGTGGCGTGTGTGGGGCGGCAGGGGGGAGTGGGGAGTGGGGGTGAGAGAGGAGGTGGGCCAGGTGGCGGGCTGGGATAGGATAGGGGGAAGGGAGTGATGAGGTGGCGGCAGGCTATTGGGTGGGGTGAGGTGGAGGCAGAGTGGGTAGAATAGGACTGGGTAGTTTAGGATTAGATATTTTTGACTAGGGTTTTCTTTTATTTTAAAATAAATTTTGTAAATAGTTTTAGATGAATAAAAGATCCGGCTGGACCGACGGTTTGGTTTGATCAAAGGGGGAGGATATTAATATAGGAAACAAAGTAGGTCTTTTAGCAAAATAGTTTTAATCAATTAGATGCATGCTGATGTCATGAGGATGCAATGCACAAAATCAACGCGATTTTCTAGTAGTGGTTTTGCGGGACGCCACAATTCGACACCACTAACAATGGATCTCGCCCTCGAGATCCGCCTCATGGTACCGGAAGGAAGGTCGGCGATCTGCGTCTTCTCGCTTCGTGTAGATCCTCACGACACCACTAACAAGAGGTCATTGCCCGTGATCGTCGAGGGAACACTCCGGGAACAAAATGTCGAAGGTAGAGGTATGAACAAATAAAGCCACCTCTAGCTTCGATGGAAAGAGGGAACCGATGCATTCTCATCCACTTCAATGTACAAAAGCGAATAGAAGGGGTAGTCGGCATGGGGGCCAATCCATCACGCACCCAAACTATTACTCCGCACAATCAGTAGGAAAGCGTGCAACCATTCTCGGAATCAGACTGAAGATCTCGACAATCGAGGTTCAGGAACAAAGGAGTGATGCAGACTCTGCATCGGATCTGGCGTAGATGACGTCGTCGCGTCGGAAAACACCGGAAGGCACAAACAAGGAACAAAGAATGGTACCACAGTAGACGGATTCCTCAGATAGCATGAACACCGGATGGTAGAACACCGTTATCAAAGGAGGAAGCGAAACCCTGAAGGTACGACGGAACCCAACCATGAGAAATCCTGGACTCGAAGAGAGAGAAGAGAGCGGATTCAAAACACGCAGAGGTGAGAGGAGAGCAGCCGAGGGGTAAGGAGTAAAATCAGACCTAATCAGAACTATCCAACCGATTTTTCAAAAATAGTTTTGACACTCTACTTCGGCCGTTAGATAGGTTATCCTACAGGCTGGACTTGTGGGGTATCGCAACTGCTGAGCTCTGATACCACTCTGTAACACCCTCAGAATCGGCCCTATGCAAGTTTTATCGCTTCCCGCCAAACCCGCATAGAAACGATTCAAAGGTGCCCACCAGGCACTTTCGTGCGGGTGGAAAACGAAGTAATATCATTACACAATAGTCCTCGATGGAACCCACAAAACATATATATACAACAGCGACTCAAAGAGTCAAGAATACAGATATACAATACAAAGATCCAAATCACCTTTAAAACGATATAGCGTCCGAGTACGGACAAGATGCAAATTGAGCTAAGAGCCCTGAAGAATAACCACTGGCGTCCATAACCCTGCCCAGGCCAAGCCGGAAGGGTAACCCTGCTAACGACGTCGAAACTTGCTAAAACAAAAGGGGTGCCGACAAAGGGCAAAGGAAAAAGAGGAGCGTCAGTACTGAGGCCAGTACACGGCGAGGCTAGAATTCGGTGGTCCTCGCCTACATAGGAATGGTGGACTGAAGCGGCAGCGCAACTTGCACTAAACAACCTATAGAGACTCGATACAACTAGCGGCTGTCAGAGGGGGTAAGAGAGACCTATTCGGAACCAACCTGATACTACCACCAAACATACCCATCATGGTGTTTCCCCCTCGAGACCAAACGAGGAAGTCATCCGAGGAACTCACACAGTTGGCAGTTTTTTTTTCATTCCGTTATAGTTGCGTCAATTACTAGTCAAATATAGATAGCATGAGTCATCCTGATATAATAAGCAGTGGGCAGTTTTAGTTAACCATTCAGTTGTAGTTGCAACACTTACTAGTCAGATACGATTAGCATGAGATATCCCCAAACCCAGCAGTTGTTGGTACTTTTATTTAGCCATTCCGTTGCAGTGAAGCTGATTACTAGTCATATCGGATACAAGTCAAATTATAACAGTAAACTTTAGTTATAGTTGTCTATGATCGAGACCTGTGCTCCAAGTCGTCCATAATCGCGGACACGGCTTCTCGAAAAGATTTAACCCTGCAGGGGTGCACCAAAGTTTCCACACGCACCTACACCCTTGTTGTCGGATCAGGTAGGTACAAGATCACAAAACATACACCCAACGGTATGTCGACGGGGTTTCGGACACGACGTTTCCCAGACCCAAAGCAAGCACGGGGGGCCACCCCACTAAGCTACCCACAACGAAGTCGGCCGGTCTCCGAGACGGACTCAGGGTTTGCGTCAATGGCTGTAAACGACTGGGAACCCGAAACTCTCGGGCTTGTCGATACCGCGAAAACACTCCGCTTACCTAAACAGTACAGGTGCAGTACTTCGCACAATTTAAATAAAGCAGTAAAGCATGGCATAAGTACAGGATAGTAATAAAGCCCCAAACTACTTGTGGCCCCCAGTACAGTACTTGGAATCAGGTACTAAATCGATGGGGGTGCCCATACACCCCACCTGTGGTTAGCGCGCTCGATCTCGGAACAGGTGTCAAGAACTCGGGGTCCTACGGGACACAAGTGGACGTTTAACAACCAAATGACATCTATTGACCACCTGTGCCTCTGCATTACCTACTTTCAATTTTAGTTATTAAACAATAATTAAAGCCATGATCATCTCCAACATTAAACATGCGGCAATACTCCAACAACTGTGGTACTTGACGACACGCAACAGCACTTGAGCAAGCGACTACGACGCGCAAGTCCAACTATCTACCAAACAATAGGTAATAGGATGTGTCCACGGCAATATAAGGCTGCAAGGGATATCACGGGTACGGAAACTAGAGCATCGCAACACAGATAGCAATAGATCAACAGGAGGAAATAAAGACTATAAAAGTAAGATAGGTAGAAAGGGGGAGGTGCTCGCCTGAAAACATGGCCGAGGGTTCATCCGAAGATCGGGTCGACACTCGCATCAACTCAACGGCCTTATCCACGAAGAACCAAAACACTAGAATAAACACCGGATGCACTATTTAATACTACGGCAAAAGATCGGGCATGATGCATGTATGATGTATGACATGGCAAATGTGCGATGCAACTAGGCCACATTAAGCAGAACCAGGGTCCCGACATTTAATTAGACGGTTCATGTTATTTATCTACCCCGCAAATTAAATGTTGGATTAGCAAGACAAAACATGGCTTCGGTTCGCTATGCCAATTTAAATGGAGTCCGGAATAGACAAAGATATCCCGCATATGGACTCCATATTTAATTATGAGATGAATTGGCATAATGCCCCCAAACCACATGGTATGAATGCAATCATGAACAATTTAATATGCAGCAATTAATACCATTTATAAAATAGGGCTCGAGAAAAGGGGTCACACATTAGGGGTCGACGATCTTGGTTCCGGGGGTTCGGGGTTCGACAGGGGCTCAGGGTTCGACGGGATCGGCGAGATTCAGATACAAGAGGAGAACTTGGTTTCCAACGGTCGATCTTGCCGCTGGCGACGAACTTGAGTGGGTCGGGTACCGGGGGTCTTGGGATCCGTGGAGTAGATCTTGTCGCACGGTGTCCGCGAAGCAGTTCTTGTTGTTCTGTGCGAATCTTGTCGTCACGAAGATCTTGTCGGGTCCTTGAATCAGATCGGTCTTGGCGTTCAGGATGGAGATCTTGGCGTTCCGCGGCGAAGTGCTTGTCGCACCGGGATGAAGACCTTGGGGTGCCATCTCGATCATCGGTCAACTCGTTGGAAGTAGAACTTGGCATCCGACTTCCGGGCATCGGCGCGGGAAGGCGGTCTTGTCGATGGCGACATGCTAAGAAGTAGAACTCGGGGGCGACACGGTCCTCTTTGTCCAACAGCTCCAATAGTATCACAGCAAAAAGTTTTACACCAAAACTCACAGACACAAAACCGGGACAGAGAGGAGAGGCGGGGGCGCGGGATAGAGCGAGGCCGACGACGGCGGCAGGCGGCGCGGGAAAAACGAGGCGCGCAAGATGGCAGGGCTCGCGGAGCTCGTGGACTCGCGGGTGGAGAGGGCACGCGGAGGAGGAGGAGGCAGGGGCAGCCGGGCGTCGCCGGAGACAGGAGGCCCGGAGAGAGGGCGCAGCGGCGGCGGGTGACGGCCGGGCAGGAGGGTGCCGACGAAGACCGGCGATGGCGCGGGCGTCGGCAGAGGATGGTCGCGGGGGCGCCGAGGACGGAAGCCGGCTTTGGCAGCGCTCCGGGGGACGCGTTCGACGGAGGAGGAGGGAGGGGCCTGGTAGGGAGGTGAGGGCGCCCCTGGTGGCGGTGGAGGAACCAGAGAAGCAGGGGATGACGGGGTCGCGGGAGGAGAGGTGTCGAGCGAGGGAGCCTGCGCGAGGAGAGGCAGGTGGTGGGGCCGGTGCGAGGCGGGGTGCGGGTCGCGTGGGGATCCGATCGGGGGGGTTGGGCCTGGCGTGCGTGGCGTGTGTGGGGCGGCAGGGGGAGTGGGGAGTGGGGGTGAGAGAGGAGGTGGGCCAGGTGGCGGGCTGGGATAGGATAGGGGGAAGGGAGTGATGAGGTGGCGGCAGGCTATTGGGTGGGGTGAGGTGGAGGCAGAGTGGGTAGAATAGGACTGGGTAGTTTAGGATTAGATATTTTTGACTAGGGTTTTCTTTTATTTTAAAATAAATTTTGTAAATAGTTTTAGATGAATAAAAGAACCGGCTGGACCGACGGTTTGGTTTGAACAAAGGGGGAGGATATTAATATAGGAAACAAAGTAGGTCTTTTAGCAAAATAGTTTTAATCAATTAGATGCATGCTGATGTCATGAGGATGCAATGCACAAAATCAACGCGATTTTCTAGTAGTGGTTTTGCGGGGCGCCACACGAGTCCGCGGTGGCGAGTCCTCGAACGCGTTGAGTACGCTAGTGGAGAGTCCACAGTGGTGAGTACCCGAGCGCGTTGAGTACGCGAGGGCGAGTCCGCGGTGGCGAGTCGACGAGGACGGGCCGCGTTCGTGGAACCACGCGTACACGCAGTATGCCTAGGAGTAGTCCCCGAGGCTCGAGTTGGCTTGTAGAGGCGACTCGAGGCTCTTTAGAGATGCATATTCTGAAAATAGTAATGGTTACTCCCGAGCAAGGTGAGTGGTGAGGTCGAGCGACCGACGAGCGTCGAGCCCCCGAGAGCGGTGAGTGGCGAGGTCGAGCGACCAACGAACGTCGAGTCCCCGTGTGCGGCGAGTGGCGAGGTCGAGCGGCCGGCGAGCGCCGAGTCCCCGAGCATGGCGAGTGGCCAGGTCGAGCGACCGACGAGCGCCGAGGCCCCGAGCGCGGCGAGTCCGCGATGATTGCGAGTCCGCGAGGGGAGAGTCCCCGAGCATGGAGAGTTCGTGATGATTGCGAGTCCGTGAGGGGGAGAGTCCCCGAGTGTGGCGAGCCCGCGAGGGGAGAGTCCCCGAGCGTGGAGAGTTCGCGATGATTGCGAGTCCGCGAGGGGGAGAGTCCCCGAGTGTGGCGAGTCCGCGATGATTGCGAGTCCGCGAGGGGAGAGTCCCCGAGCGTGGAGAGTTCGCGATGATTGCGAGTCCGCGAGGCGGAGAGTCCCCGAGTGTGGCGAGTCTGCGATGATTGCGAGTCCGCGAGGGGAGAGTCCCCAAGTGTGGCGAGTCCGCGATGATTGCGAGTCCGCGAGGGGAGAGTCCCCGAGTGTGGCGAGTCCGCGATGATTGCGAGTCCGCGAGGGGAGAGTCCCCGAGTGTCGCGAGTCCGCGATGATGTTGATTGCGCTGTTTTTGTTAGCGAGTCTCTCGTCTTGGCCGGCGGGGCCAGTCGCATGGCGACTCCAAAGATGGCTCTCGACTTGGCGTTCTTCCTGGGCTATCCGAGGCTCCGTTTGCGAGTCCTCGTCCGAAGTACTTGGCCATGCGAGTCGCGCTATCTAAGGTTGAGGAGGAGATGGTGCTGTTTGTGTAGCACTGCCATTTGTCTTGGCCCGGAAGGCCAGTCGAGCAAGGAGACTCCAATGATGGCTCTCGGTTAGCGTTTTTCATGGACGATCCGAGGCTCGGTTTGCGAGTCCTCGTCCGCACTACTTGGCCATTGTGAGTCGCTCTTTCAAAGGTTGACAAAGGCGAATTGATTTTTCCCGAGGGGAAGAGAAGCCCAGTGGTGAGTCCATACAGCGTGGCATGTGACCCTCTCTGGCGACTCGGACGATGAAGGTCCCTTAGTAGGCACGGCGTATGCATTCGACGTAGCCGGAAAGGGTCGACGCGACGGACACAGGGTTGACGCGGTGGACGGAGGTCGCGCTATGGCGAAGTCGACGCGGTGGACACGGGGTCGACGTGGCGGACAGAGGTCGCGCTATGGCGAAGTCGACACGGCGGACACGGAGTCAACACGGCGGACAGAGGTCGTTATGGCGAAGTTGACGCGGCGGACGGAGATCGCGCTATGGCGATGTAGACGCGGCAGGCGAGTCTGCAACGGACAAGTCCCCGAGCCTAGCGAGTCCGCGTTTAAGGGTGTCCGCGTTTAGGCGAGGTCCGGAGCATGTCGAGTCCGCGATGGACGAGTCGCCGGACGTGGCGAGTACGTGGCGGGTAGGCGTGCCGCACGCATCCGGGCCGCGGGAGTGAAATTTGCCTCTTCTCCGCACATATGCATCAACACACATTTAGTAAAAAGATTATTAGTATACAAATAAAATATTTAAAATAAGATCAACTGGGAGAAAATTATTCGGCCATAGCCAAGTCGTCGATGGCGGAATTGTAGGCAGCTACGACGGTGAAGCAGCTCGCGGTAGCTGAGCACGGCGAATATAAGAAGGCGAATCACCGACGTGGCGAGCCGTTGATGACGAGTTCGTGGCGGACGAGTCTCCGAGCATGGCGAATATGCGGCGGGTGAGTCGCCGAGCCTGACGAATCGCGAGGAGCGAGTCCGTGGCAGATGTAAACCAGCATGTCAACTCGTCTCCATAGATTGATTCTCCGCAGTATGTACATGAAAAACCATGTAGGAAAGATTAGTCTAATCTTAATTAAATAATAAATCAATGGAATAACCAGTGACAGGTGTTTAGATTAAATATAGACACTCGCGGATACATGGCCATATGTGTCTTGTTCTCTGATGGTATCGCTTCATCTCCCTGCTGATATGATGACATCCGTCTCCGCTTTAGCTATTTTATTCCAAACTAGTTAGATTGCCTCTGGACTGGATCAATGAAACTTGGCTGCCTGATGAGGCCGACTAGTACGGCACGAGTTGTTTTCAACTGACGTGTGTAGCAAAATCCTCGGCGATTGCTCTTGTCATGCAGTATACGGAGATCATTAGTTAATGTATAATAATCAATAAGCAATGGTAATAAGAGAGAGAGAGAAGTTGTTGGGCGCTTCGATAACTCAGGTCGCCGCCATGAAGATCCCGTCTGATGCAGACAGCCTTGACAGATGCGATCTGGTCGCCGGCGATGAAGAGGGATCCCGCCTAGATTATCACCCTCCAAGCATCACTTTCCCCACGGTGGGCGCCAACTGTCATGGTATTGCACGGCAGATGCTACTGGGGGTAGCTTACGTAGAGGGAGCAAGGCGACGTAGGAGAATCCGGAAGCGAGATTGGCACACGATGTACCCAGGTTCACGTCCCCTCGATAGAGGATCGCTACGTCCTGCTATCAATCCAGTATATGATCATAGATTGGATTACATGGGAGCCGTCGTAGACGGAGGAAGAGACTAGATATAATATGACGTACCCATGGGGGTGCCCCTGGTGGCTTTATATATGCAGCCAGCTAGGGTTTACAAGTATTTGGTGGGCTTTGTATTGAACTCGCCGTCTTGGGCCTCCAGTCGGCGCCACTCGTCTAGGTCCAGCATGCGCCAGTCGCCGTATTGGGCGAGTCGACCCGCTCTGGGCTTGGCTTTAGTCGGCTCGATCCAGCTGGCGAATCCGCTTCATGGGTATACCCGGATTGGTATTCCCCCATCAGTCATAATCATGCTTGTAACAAAACATGACTAATTATGGCATGAAAGTGATACAAGAACTCTGAGGCAAAATAAATCATCGAGGCTTACTGACTACTGATTAGTCATATGCATGCATGAGCATGTGCCAAGTCGATTCACATGAACAGTCAGAGGAGGATACCACAATATCATACCAAAGTATGAATAAAACAATTCAATCAAACATTCATATGACATGCTACAAACTATTAGAAAGCTGGAGCTAATCATAGTCAAGCAAGAACTACTAAGCATCCATAATGACATACACCTTACACAAACATGCTAAGCATGCTCACAATGATGAGTATTTTTACAAAAATGAAATAAATAGAGTTCGTTACCAGCCTCTTACCACTCCTCGAATTGTCTTAATCTTCATCATTGCTCTTCACTTGTGTGACTTGAATGATAACATGAAACCAAATCCACTGAGAGCGGCTGAACCCTGCAAAGAACTCACAAAGCCAAAGAAGAACAACAAATATTTTTGGAGTTTTCGATTTTTTAGAAACAAGAAAACAAAGAAAAACCAAGCAAACAAGAAGCAAACAAAACAAAGCAAACAAAGCAAAATCTTTTTGGATTTTTCTTTTAAGGCAAACCAAAGCAAAAAAACAACAAAAATATTTTTGGTATTTTTGTGTTTTTGAGAAAGAAGCAACAAGAAACAAAAAAAAAGCAAACACAATGGATATACAAAGAACCGACCGAACATGATATATATATGAGTGTGATGACGGTATACCTCCCCACAAGCTTAGGCTTTTGGCCTAAGTGGAGTTCAATAGCGCCGGTAGTAACCCCAAGCTGGTAGGTCATCATAGGAATGATCATAGTCAGGCACCTGCGATGAAGAAGATGACGCGCCCCAATCAAATGAGGGCTGCTGGTATGCCGACTCTCCCAAGTTGGAGGGCTGAACCGAATTGTCTTCGGCATCCACTTCAACATTCTCTTCTTGCTGGGAGAGTTCCCCCACATATGTGTCAAGCTCCTCCTCCATAAGTGACCATCCTTGCCTGTTATCAAAGTTAAACAAAATAGGTGCAGGCAAATAAACTATTTTCTGATTCCTACCCTTTCTCCGGCCTTGCTGGGCAAAAGATATTTCATATTGTAAACTTACCACATTAGACCCCAAGGAAACAAAACCATGCTGAATCATAGATTCAATATCAAGCCTCTCTATGGGGAACTGAAAATCTGAATAATGAAGCTCTAAACCATGAAAAGCTAGCAACCTAGAAGCAATGAGACCTCCAAAAAATACACCCTTCTCACGGTTGGTGGTGATAAGGTGAGCTATCAAAGCACCCAAACTATAAGAAGTATTCCTATTCGGAGCAGCTGCAATAAAATCTAGATTAAAAGAAGACAACTTTCTAGCAGTCTTTCTAGCAAGCACATACTTGGTAATGAAATAGGCAAAGTATCTAATAGCTGGGAGCTGGATGTTCCGAATTTACCACTTTCCTCTGAGAAGTCGAAACCTTGGCAAATCTCAGTATACAAGTCCACAAGTGACTTATGCCTCTCCTTGATCTTCTCACAAGACCCCCACTGAGGTACTCTAATTGCTGCACAGAAATCAGCAAAAGGCAGGTCGACAGGTATGTTATATATTTTGTAATGGACCATGGGATTAGAAGTATACCAAGTGAACCGGAAGTCCTGCACAAAAGCCATGGTTAGCTTAACATATTGGATTGGTTCACCTTCAACGAAGTGCTCCAACCCTGCATTTGTAACCAAAGTTTGGAAATCTTGGAGGATCCCCGCAACTCTCATAAATTCATGGCATGGATATATGGAAGGAAAAAATTTCCTCCTCTCGATGAACCTTCATTGGCTCATGCACCATCAAGTCATTGATTCAATGGATAAGCATTCATCTTCTTTGCTGAAATTTTAGACAACCATCAAACCAAATGATTTCTAAGTTGCTAAATGAAGAGCAACAACTATAGGAACTTGCTAGAGGACTACACATTCATCAAAAAAAGTTTATAAGAATAGAACAAGCATGCAATCTTAAACAACCTGACACCTACAGTAGAAAAATACTCAAGATACAATCTACCAATCACAAATCTAATTGGACAAGTGGAGGAGGCACATACCAAGGAACAATCCCTCCAAAAATCAGCACTTGAGATGGGCTGAACAAGGAGATCGAAAATCGCGAGCAAGAATACCAAGAAATCGAGCTTGAGCAAGTTTTCTAGTGTTTTTCGAGAGAGAGAGAAAGAAGGTGGCTTTGAGGAGGCAGCCTGGAGGGGCCGAGGTGGGCTAGACCCCCCCTAGGCGCCACCACTAGGTAGGACGCGCCTACCATGGGTGTGGGACCTAGGGGTGGCCCCCTGGGTCATCTCAGGTACCACTCTGCCCCTTTTTTCGAGGAAAAAAATATTTTGAATATTTTGTGACTTTTGGGGAAACTTTATTTTTGGCCAATTTTCAGGGTATGAAAATTGATTTCTCGCAGAAATAGTTTTTCAGAAGAAGCAAAAGCAAACCAAAAGCCAAACTATAGGAGCTCTAAGAAACTCAAACAAGCAAAAAACTAACAAAACTAAAACTAAAGCAAATACTAGGAAGGAGAAAGGAAAAAGAAAGCAAGTATAACCACAGTGGAAACATTATTTTGTTCATTAAAATCCTTTTGTTAACAAGGTTGATCAAGTCTTGTTACCAAAACAATCTTAGATGAGACAAAACTTTGTATTCCACCAAGTGATTATGTTACCTCATACTTGATAGCAATGGTCCCAATCATGATAGTTTCAAAATTTTCTTGTGGAATGGGACAATATATTTCTCCAACCTTGATGCCTTCAATATTTTCAATAGAATTCAGGCAATAGCTTTTGGCAACCTTCTTGGGGAAATAGACAGTGTCCTCTTTGTCATTAATATTGAATGTTACTTTTCCTTGATTACAATTGATGACAGCACCTGCAGTATTAAGAAAAGGTCTCCCAAGAATAATAGACATATTATCATCTTCAGGCATTTCAAGCACAAAAAAATCAGGAAAGACCATGCAATTATGAGCAACTTGAACAGGAACATCCTCACATATACCAATAGGAACAGTAGTTGACTTATCAGCCATTTGCAAAGATATATCAGTTGGTATCAACTTTTCTAGCTGGAGCCTCTTGTAGAGAGAAAAAGGCATAACACTAACTCCAACTCCCAAATCACATAAAGCAGTTCTAACATAATTATTCTTAATGGAGCAAGGAATAGTTGGTATACCTGGATCATCAAGTTTCTTTGGAACCTTACCATTGAAGGAGTAATTAGCAAGCAAAGTAGAAATCTCCTCATTAGTAATCTTCCTTTTATTAGAGACAATATCCTTCATATACTTTGAATAAGGAGGCAACTTAATAGCATCAGACAAAGGAATTTGCAAGAATAAAGGTTTCATCCACTCACAAAACTTGTTGTAGTGTTCTTCCTCCTTTGACTTGTGTTTCTTACCTGGAAAACGCATAGGTTTCTGCACCCAAGGTTCTCTCTCTTTACCATGTTTATTAGCAATAAAATCTTCCTTTGTGTACCTAGTGTTCTTAGTGTGTTTCTCAGGTTCTTCCTCAACTTCCTCCTTATCAGGAGCATCATTTTTATCATTACCACTCTCAGTTTCAGCATCAAAGACAGATATACTATTAGGATATATAGCAGGTTCAAGTGGTTCCTCAACTTTCTTATGTTTCTTGTTCTTTCTCTTACGAGGACTACCACTATCATCACCTTGTTGGGAATCCTGCTCTATTCTTTTTGGGTGTCCTTCAGGATATAAAGGATCTTGAGTAGCTGTACCACTCCTAGTTCTAATTCCATAAGCATGTTTATTTCCTGAAGCATTAACTAGCATATCCTTTTCCACCTTAGCAAGTTGATCAAGTTGGGTTTGAACCATTTGAAAGGGTTTACAAAGCATTTTAATATCATTAGAAGTTTTTTCCACAATATCTTTCAACTCATGGATAGCTCTAGAGTTTTCCAATAAATGATTCTGAATTTGATTATTAAAATAACCATGTTTAACAATAAAAATGTCAAGTTCCTCTAAGCATTGATCAGGAGGCTTACCATAAGGAATATCACCTTCATCAAAGTGTTGGAGAGAGTGTACCTCAATAGTAGATGAGTGGGGAATTGGCTTACATAATTCTTCTATAGGAGGTAGATTCTTCACATCTTCAGCTCTAATACCTTTCTCCTTTAGACACTTTTTAGCTTCCTTCATCACTTCAGCATTTAATGCAATAACTCCCCTCTTCTTTGTTGTTGGTGTTGGAACTGGTTCAGGAACAACTGGTTCAGGAGTAATAGGCTCAGGTGTATTCAGCTCAGTTGAAGTCCAATCATCATAATTCTTGCTTATCTTGTTCATTAATTCTTCAGCATCTGTAGTTCTTTTCCTGAAAACACAATCAGCAAAGCTATCTAGGTATGTCCTAGAATCATTAGTTAGTCCATTATAATAAATATCAAGAAGCTCATTATGAGGTAATGGACATCCAGGATATGCATGAATCAAGGAACATAATCTTTTCCAAGACTCAGGCAATTTCTCTTCTTCTCCCTGTTTAAAATCAAAAAGTCTTTGCAAAGCAACATGTCTAGCACTAGGAGGAAAATATTTATGGAAGAAAGAAGCAATCAAGAAATCAGGGCTATCAATGGAACCATGAGGTAATCTATTAAACCAAGCTCTAGCTTCTCCTTTTAGTGAAAAAGGGAAGATCTAAGCAACAAAATACTTGCGCATCTTAAAATCATCAGAGAACAAAGAACTCATAGTAAAAATCTCATTCATATGAGCCACACACTCTCATTTTCAGTACCACAAAAAGGTTTTTTCTCAACAATATCTAAATAAGACAACTCAAGAGAGAAATCATAATCTTTATCTTTGATATCTATGGGAGAGGTGGCAAACTTAGGATCATAGGACTTCTTAGGTATAATAGTATGTCTAGCAAGGAGACTCTTAATAGCACTAGCACCATGTGTGTTTCGACACTCTTCAACAAATTCATTAGTGAGCTCTATGTAACCATCATTAATATCAAAACTCTCACTAGACTCAGCTGAGCTGACATGTGTAACAGTGTATTCACTAGGAGTTTCGGTATTTCCTAGACTAGCCATAGTAGCATCTAGAAAAGGACCTAATGAACCACTCGCATCAAGCACAGTAGAAGTAACATCATGAGTATCAAAAGCAGTTTCAGATTCAGCAGTAGTACAGTGTGTGTAGCAGGAGCATGTGGTGGTGGTGTAACAAGCTTACTTATAACAGACGATGAATCAAGAGCAGCCGAGGTGTTTAGGACTGTACCTCTTCTTGTAGTGGATTGTAAAATAGGTAACTTCCCATCATGAGACTTCCCCATTATGAAAAGAGTAGTAGTGAACAATAATAGATCCAAGTGAACTTACAAATAAAGCTATGCCCCCTGGCAACGGCGCCAGAAAATAGTCTTATGACCCACAAGTGTAGGGGATCGCAACAGTCTTCGCGGGTAGTATTACCCAATTTATCGATTCGACACAAGGGGAGCAAAGAATACTTGCAAGCCTTAACAACTGAGTTGTAAGTTCAGCTGCACCTAGAAATAGTTCTTGCTCACAGAAGTTTATCAGTAGCAACAACAGCAGTAACAGCAACAGTGAACAGTAGGATTTGAGTGCGGTAGGCATAGGGATGGATGGACGGGCGTTGCATGGACGAGTCTAAACATGTAACTTCAAGATCTAGGGCATTGCAGATAAATAATAACAAGCATCCAAGATCCTAGGCATGTGCTCCAAACATAGTCATACGTGCTCGCAATGAGAACTCGCACAACATTTTCTGTCCAGCCAGCCCGTGGCAGCGGGGCCTCTAGGGAACTACTGGCAATTAAGGTGTTCCTTTTAATAGAGCACTGGAGCAAAGCATTAACACTCTGTGAACACATGTGATCCTCATACCACAGCCATCCCCTCCGGTTGTCCCAATTATTGTCACTTTGGGGCCTTTGGATCCGGACAATGATATGTGTAGACAACTTGCAGATAAGATCATAAACAATACTATCATAATGATTCAGTAATAAGTTTAGATCTGAGATCATGACACTCGGGCCCTAGTGACAATCATTAAGCATAACAAGTTGCAACAAAGTCAAATAGCACAATAGATACTAGGCACTATGCCCTAACAATCTTATTCAATTACATGATAGAACTCATCCAATCCCTACCATCCCCAAGCCTACAGCGGGGGATTACTCACTCATGGATGAGGGAAACATCGGTGGTTGATGGAGATGCGTTGGTGATGATGATGGCAATGATCCTCCTCAAATTCCCCTTCCCGGCAGGGTGCCAGAACAGAGTTTCTGGATCCGAATCTTGGTTTCTGGTGGCAGTGGTGGAGCGGAACTCTTTTTGGAAAACTATCAAACCCCCCCTGAGTTTTTAGGTCAGAAGGCAACTTAAAGACGCGTAGGGAGGCCAAGGAGTTGCCTAGGGTGGCCAGACCTCTGGGCCCATGCCTGGGGTGGGTCTGGGCCCCCAGGCCTCCTCCCTCTCTCCCCTTCTGGCTCCGTGGATCTTCTGGTGAGAAATAGTTTTTGGCATATTTTCCGGGATTTTTCCTGATAGTTCATTTTGTACACAAAAACAAGACATCAAGGTAATTCTGCTAAAAACAGCTTCAGTCCATGTTAGTTGTATCCAAATCACACAAGTTTAGAGGACAAACAATAGCAAAGTGTTCGAGAAAGTAGATACGTTTTGGACGTATCACAGGAGTAGGAGTGTTACCTTAGAGAGAGGGCCCCGAACCTGGGAACGTCACTATGTTTGCAGTTCCTGGTATCCAACATGTTGCGTTAGCCACCGATTGCATCCCTAGTGTCCCTCTCAAGCCATCCCCGATGGCACTGCCGTGTTCCACACCACGCCACACTCCCCCACTGGTGGTGCTAGTCGAGGCCCTCAATGACGGTGCGACCTTGTGCTGCCCAGGCGGAGGCGACAGCTTCAGAGGCTGGGCAGCCACGAGATCTAGATGTTTCGGCGACGGCACATTGTAGGGAGGCGGTGGCCCGGTGACCACCTGCTAGATGAAGGCACGAGACATTGGAGTTTCTCCCACAGCACAAGGATTCCTAAGGAAGTATCCCTAGGTATGATGGTGGAGGTGGCTTTCTCCTTTGCCAGAGGTGGTCGGCGAGTGGCTGGTTTGGCGGATATCTGAATCCATCATCTAGTCCCGGCAGCGAGGCGGGGAGACCTAGGGGCCGGTAAAAACCGATCCATTGGCGAGCGATGGAGGTGTTACTATGTCGTTACCTTGATGAAGGCATCGCCGTTCAACTAGTTTTGACATCAATCATGCTGCTCCGGGGGAAATCCTAAGATCTTCGGGTTGGGCGATGGCGGTGCTGCGGTGTCACATTCTCACTTGGGAGCATCGTTTATGGAGCAGCGCTGGAGGGCAGAGGCAGTAGGTGGAGCGCCTTCGTCTTGAACGGTATCTTCGGCGTAGATGTCAAGTCATGCCTAGCTGCCAAGTGCTATTCTCAGTCATGCCTGGTTCGGTAGGTGCTATGCACGATAGATCTTCCGGAGGTCTCTAGTTGCATATGTTTACGGGACCCGGCGGCATGCCACCGAGAGGTCTCAGTGGCGATCACACATTCTTGGATGGATGTGCGCAAGACGGTGGCGCCGTCTGGCGTCATGGTGGCGTCGATGGCAGGCTTTGCAAGGTCAGTGCATTGATCTCTCCAGAAGTTGGGTATGCAGAAGAATGTGGAGGCTAGGACTTTTCAGAGCGTGTATACTGGTATGCTCTATGGGTCTGCCGGATCGTTTGTGCCACTTGTTCGTCATTGGACGACTTGTCGAGGCCGTCGGTTTTAGATGATGTGCATTGGTGGGATGTCAGGGATATTGGCCTTGTTCATAGACACCCGCTTCATCAGGGTTGTAGGATTAGTGAATTGTCACTTGTCTTGGTGGACTTCGGTTTGATCTTTATAATCCCTCTAGTAAGGTTTTTGAGAATAATCTAATAAAACAGGCTATGTGCATATCTTGGATGCAGAGCCCAGGGCGATCTTCTCCATTTCGAAAAAATGACAGGGTATATGTGTAAATAAGCAAACTTGTCGTCACACACATTTTTTTGAGGATTGGCCTTAAAATCTGTTAATGATGTTCACAAAGTTGTCAGAATCGTGATTCTACCATGCGATTCTACGACTTTACGACACAAATTGAGTGGATCTATTCTACTAAGTAGAATCTATGATTTCACGATTCTAAAAGTTATGATCGTATGATCTACGATTCTACCATAGAGGTTTCAATTCGATTCAAAATCACGATTCTGATAACTTTGGATGTGCATCTCTACTAACCATCCTCGTAATAAGGGATCCACCTTCAGTTTCACATTTGGGATCCACATAGGGCCTCGCTGATGGGTTTCTTAGTGCCCTAAAAAATGGGCCGACATCGAGAAATTTGTTTGCATAGTGCCAGGAACATGTATGTGTTCATTGCTCCATGTGGATAGCCGATTAGTATGGCGCTCCACAATTTCAAGAACTGGTTGGTGCACAGAGGTGCAATATTGTCGACCCTTAGATATTAGGTCGATTTTAGTGTATATAGTAGGAATACTGCTGCATCTGTGCCAACGTACATACATATAGATATATAGGATTATAAAGATCGATATCTCATTTTCTGTAACAACATCGTTATATTACCTGGATTATATTTCTGAAAAAAAGATAGGAAATTTAAGATACAATCAAACATTACACAAGGTGATAAATATACTTTAGTAGTACAATACGGATACATAATCCTGGAGTGTGACACACATACAATTCGAAAAGAAAAAGACAAGGGAAAATGTCTTAATAACTTTTGCTACAGCTAGTAGTACTGCTCATACTACACCAATGTAGAGCGTTATTTTGAGAAAGAGCTGGCCAGGAGAATGATGCAGGCTACGACAACAACTTCATCATGTCAAGATTAAACCTGTGTGAATGAAGAAAACATAATGCCATGATTAGTATGAAAGTGATTTATAGGTGTACAAGATAACTAAAAACAATAGGATTTATCAAGATGTTGTAGTTCGTACATTTTGTTAGATTAAAAATGTAACGTCATAGATACTATTTTCCCCAAACGCTAGGACATATACGATTCTTGATCAACAGTTAAACTTCTATATATAGCCAAACACATGACAACAATATGAAGCTCCATATAAAATGGTCAACTTACAGCTATTGGGTTGTAGAATGCCTGAATGTCAATTTGTCTATAATTCTCAACAGGCGTCACAATTTGAGGAAATTTGTACTTGATGATACCACGTGCCATGGCCAGTTTCCCTGTCCCGCCAACGATCGCCCACTCACCGGTCGCTTCAGGACCAATCATCCCCATCACTAGTAGTGTAGACATGTTATACCTATCAAAGTTTACAACATAAAGAACTATATAAACGTGTGGCATGTGGAATCAATATTTATCAGTAAGATTTGATAAATTTTAATTCTATAGATGGATGAAACAAAAGTATATGAACCAATGATACAAAAATAATTGTTTGGAATACATTTCAAATGAAATATCGTAGTTCTCATTTTTTCCAAAATAAAAAAAACGAAGTTACAATTTACAAAATTCTAGCAGCTAGGAATAGATAATAAACTGACTGCAAGTAAGCACAATGTAGTCTTGTATGCAAAACACATATAAATTAGTCAGGCCAGTCTAACAAATATTACCTCGAACCTGCTTCAAACACCATGCTGAAAGGAGAAAACCAACTAGAGCCGCCTTGTTGGCTCGCCTGGATATGCAAGCCTCTTGCGCGAGCAACGACAGTTGCACTTGATGTAGGAGCATCAAGTAGCGGCCAGTCGTTAACACCAGTTGCACCAAACCCTCTAGGGAAGGTTGAGATGACAATCTGTTCTTGGTTATGGTTTTCTCCATTAGAAATTTGGTGTAGGTACAAGGATAGATTGATCTCTTCCTCGCAACTATTCTTACACAAAAGGTAAGGTATCGACATGCCTAGGCTTAAGTGAGAGATCAAAAGGAAGACAAAGAGGTTGCGAGGATGGGCCATATTTGTGTGGCTGACTAACCCGAGTGTGTGCGGATTTGTGTAGTGTCTAGTGATCTCAGATGTGGAGATAGTTGTAAAAGATGGACTCTATTTATAGAGTAAAACGACTAATACCTTGTCTTCTTGAGTCCACCAACAAGGGCTATGGATAGTTAGTAAAATGAATTATGTTGATTGTTTGGAGGTCTAAATCAAAAAAATGTAACTTTATTTGTAAAATCTTAGAAATAGTTGGTAGTAGGGGTATACAATTGTGATTATACAAGTTCTAAGTTGACTACCACTCATTCATTGCAGGTAATGACACTTAAGTCATTTACAGTTTTCAATTCAGTGTATGGACCTATGGATGATGCTTCACATGGAATTATAAAGTAAATAAACCACTCGGAGGATACAAATTCTTTTGCCAGGACATATATGTATAGCGCTCTGTTGCATTGTTTCATTCGGAAGTCCTACAAGTTTATTGATTCACCACTATAAATAAACATAATTGTACTGTTAAACAAGTTTACCGAAATACGATGTTACGTAGGTGCTACTGCTGATCTATTTGCATAATTAGGAACAAAATGTAAATAATTCATGTGTAGCCAAGACATTATTTTGAATTTCTAATTAAAGTCGCCGTATAGAAGAAATACACTTTATGCATGTGTATGCAGACGAGTTGAGCAACATTAATAGCTCAAGCTTGCTAATCAAATTTTCTCATGGATCTAAAAGATTTTTTTTGGGCTCGTTGAACATATAAACAAGACCTCCCAGGTACAGGTCAAGATAACTACGCAACAAAGCGATTGATTAGAGTGTTTCACATGCAGCACTCATCTCAATATATACCCAATCATGTTATGTCATGTGAAACAAAGTCAAAGAAGGGCTGTATAGATCAGATCAGATCTCATTACGAAGTCAATGAAGATTTTTACAAATTGATCCTAGACATACTCTTGAAATTATATTGCATGAGCTGGGGTGCTTCTTTCCATACTTGCACACCAACACTAATCGTCCACCATTTGCTAGCATGTTTATTTTTTGCAAAAACGCAAAAAGCTTTGAGTTTTGATTCATTGATAGAAAAAGAGAGTCACTGTACAGTATATACACATCAGCCGCAATGGGCTGCCACTCATACAACTCAACCCACTAGCCAAATGGCCTTGGAGAATGGGCATGCCACCATGAGGTGAGTCATGCACTCAGCCGATTGGTCACACAGCGGGCAGCACGGAGGATGATCCAAACCCCTCCTCGCCAGGCGATCAGCTGTCCAGCATCGATCCTGGCAGGTCAGCCAAATGAAGAACTTAACTCTGGCTGGAGCCTAGGTCCTCCAGATGAGCTGCCAAGATCTCGAAGCAGTCGATCTCTCGAACATGAACTCGTGGCTTGATTTGGCTGAATACTAAGCATCCGACGTCCACCTCAAGAGTAGTGTGTCCGGCTCAGTAGTCAGCCCAAAGTCACGCACCCGGATCCAGAGTTGCAGATAATGCCATAAGGCTAGCGGGCTAAGCGCTCCTTGAATAATAGCAATCCAACAACGCTCCAGAAGCGCCTCTCTCACCGTCCGGCGGTTTTCGCGCTGATCCGCGCTAGCATGTTTAGAAAAAAGAGAATGATCAACTAGTAATTTCAAGGTTAATTTATGGTACCATTTTCACATTGTGCTCATGTATATTAAGAAGTTTGATGAAGGGTTGAGGCATAGATAAAGGCTTCAGATGCACGTATATATTTTTTACAAATGAATATCTTACTGACTCAGTAAGTTGCACTGAGAGGGTACAACTAGCAGTAGTTCCTTAAATGACGGTGAAGATAAGACTTCCCATACTCTCAAAATATCAGTAAATTTAATAGATTTGAGATGCAATGACAATAATGCAGCGGATATAGTTGTTTTACAGGTGCCACACGCGACAACGCCAAAACTAGGCCAAAAGAAGGAGAACAAGGAAGAGTAGAAGACAATCAGCTTATGTAGCTCGCCTATCTACTTAGTTTGCATCGAACTTCATGATAGTTTGTTGGGCGTGGAGATCCTTTATCTCTTTCTTCATACCTTTGGCTTGCTATGCCTCTACTTCGCCATCATCACTACAGGAATGGATGGATACGCCGATGGCCGGGCGCCACGTCGACGGCCAAACGTCGGGGCCGTCGGCATAGACCGTGACCAGGCCAACCTTCCCAAGCAGCCGTCTGCGTAGATCTACGCTACACCGACGGCTGCCCTCGGCATAGCTATTTTTCCTTTTACCTCACTAAACTTTGAAAAATCATAACTAAATCATTCTAATTCGGAAAAATACAAATAATATATCAAAATTTCTATCTATCTACACTCAAATATTACACATTTATAAATAAAAATTAAGTGAAACATAAAACATTTTATATAGTATTCAGGGATAAGAAATTCAAAAACGATTTGCGCTCCAGAAGCTCTAGGGCATAAGAAATTCAAAAATGATCCAAACAATGTGAAACCTTCGCGTGGTGTCATATTATGTGACATAGTTAGAAGGAAAAATATCAAACTTGATATATTGATTATGTCTCAAAAAAACCTTCACAAAATGACCTATCTCATTTTGAGGTTTCCTCACTTTCGGGTCAAATGACCAATATTATGGCTAGAATCAAGGCATAGTTTATGATAATGTGTCCATATTGTGCATACATGTGCATCATGGGATGACGAACAATGTTGAGGAGGTAGTTTTCCTTTTTATCGCACCAAAAAGCCATTTTTCATTTTTCAAAATGCTATCACCACATTTTTCAAAAATATTATACCACCCTACATGGACAATGTACTAACAGGGGATCTCAAACCTTTCCATCTATCCCAGGTGAAAAAGACAAATTCCTGCCAAAATTCGACAGAAAGTTGGTCAGATATGAACTATAGGTACATGATATGATGCTTATGATTTTTTACAAAAATAATTTTTAGGTTCACTATATGCTATTTCATCAGAGATCCACTTCAAGTTTATCGAGGCTCAGCCCCGAGCTAAGAATCTTCATGCCGTCGTTCAACAGTTTGACGATAGTTTACAACGGGCATAAAAAATTCAAAAAACGATCTATACAATACGAAACCTTTGCGTGTGTGTCATATTATGTGACACAGTGATACGTCGTAAACGTATCTATAATTTTTTATGTTCCATGCTTATTTAGTATCAACTTTATTATGTTTTGTCTACACTTTGAGGTATTCTTATACATTTTCTGGGACTAACCTATTAACAAGATGTCGCAGTGTCAGTTGCCTGTTTTTTGTTGTTTTTGGTTTCAGAAAAGCTAGTAAGGAAATATTCTCGGAATTAGACGAGACAAAAGCCAAAGTCAATATTTTACAAGAGAGAACACATAGTCCAAAGGGCAGCCGAAGGGGGGCCACGAGGTGGCCACACCCTAGGGCCGCGTGGCCCAGGGGCGCGCCGCCACTAGGTTTGGGCCCCTCGGGTGCCCACCGACCTTGACCCTTCACCTATAAAGTCACCCCGATGCAGAAACCCTAAGCACCCGATCAAATCTCCACGAAACAGTCCGTAGCCGCCGCCACCATCGTCCCTAGATCGGGGGGATCTGAAGCTCTTTCCGGCACCATGCCAGAGGGGAGAGATCATCACAGAGGCCTTCTTCATCACCATGCCAGCCTCTGGTATGATGCGTGAGTAGTTCGCCCTTGGACTATGGGTCATACAGGAGCTAGATGGTTGTTTCTCCTCCTTTTGCTATCATGTTTAGATTCTGTGAACTCCGTTCATGATCAAGATCATCTATTTGTAATCATACATGTTGTGTTTGCGGGTATCCGATGGATATTGAGATACTATGTCAAATTGATTATTGCTTCTGTCATGCATGTGTTATTTGTGATCTTGCATGCTCTCCGTTGCTAGTAGCTATCTTGGCCTAGTAGATGCTTGTGACTCCAAGAGGGAGTATTTATGCTCGATAGTAGGTTCATGCCTCTAGTAATATGGGGAAGTGACAGAAATATCTGAGATTGTAGATGTGTTGTTGCTACTAGGGAGAAAACAACAATATTTTTTATGGAACAATTGTATTGTTTACTTTATACACATTGCTTAATGCAATTATCTGTTGCTTGCAACTTAATACTCGAAGGGGTTCGGATGATAATCCGAAGGTGGATTATTAGTCATATATGCAGTTGGATTACGGTCTATGTATATTATTGTAATGCCCAATCAAATCTCATAGGAGTCATGATGTCTAGTATATGCATTGTTATGCTTTCTCAATCTGTCAATTACCCCGTTGTAATTTGTTCACCCAGCATGTTATCTATCTTATGGAGAACACCTCTAGTGAACTATGGACCCCGGTCTAATATTTATCATTGATACATCATCTACTGTTACCTTTTACTTTCTACAAGCAACTACAATCTTTCACACTATACGTTTAATCCTTTGTTTTCAGCAAACCGCTGAGATTGACAATCTCATTGTACGTTGGGGCAAAGTTTTGAATTTCTATTGTGCAGGTTCCAAGTTGTTAGCAACACCTTGGAGTTGTTTCCTTCCTCATATTGGTTTGATAACCTTGGTTTCACAACTGAAGGAAAACTTACTGATGTGCTCTTCACACCTTCCTCTTGGGGTATCTCAACGAAGCCCTACAGTGAACTCAGCCGCATCACACAGTTAGAAGGAAAAATATTAAACTTGCTATATGGATTATGACTAAAAAACCTTTACAAAATGACCTAAATCATTCGAGGTTTCTTGACTTTCGAGTCAAATGACCAATGTGATGGCTAGAATTGAGGTATTATTATACATTTCCTGGGACTAACCTATTAACAAGATGTCGCGGTGCTAGTTGCCTGTTTTCTGTTGTTTTTTATTTCGGAAAAGCTAGTAAGGAAATATTCTCGGAATTGTACGGGACAAAATCCAAAGTCAGTATTTTACCGGAGAGAACACATAGTCCGAAGGGCAGCCGAAGGGGGACCACGAGGTGGCCACACCCTAGGGCCGCATGGCCTAGGGGGCGCCGCCACCAGGTGTGGGCCCCTCGGGAGCCCACCGACCTTGCCCCTTTGCCTATAAAGTCACCCCAATGCAGAAACCATAAGCACCCGATCAAATCTCCACGAAACAGTCCGTAGCCTCCTCCACCATCGTCCCTAGATCGGGGGGATCTGAAGCTTTTCCTGGCACCCTGCCGAATGGGAGAGATCATCCCGGAGGCCTTCTTCATCACCATGCCAGCCTCCGGTATGATGCGTGAGTAGTTTACCCTTGGACTATGGGTCCATACAGTAGCTTGATGGTTGTTTCTCCTCCTTTGTGCTATCATGTTTAGATCTTGTGAGCTCTGTTCATGATCAAGATCATCTATTTATAATCATACATGTTGTGTTTGCAGGGATCCGATGGATACTGAGATACTATGTCAGATTGATTATTGATTCTATCATGTATGTGTTATTTGTGATCTTGCATTCTCTCCGTTGCTTGTAACCATCTTGGCCAAGTAGATGCTTATGACTCCAAGAGGTATTATTTATGCTTGATAGTAGGTTAATGCCTCTAGTAATCTAGGGAAGTGACAAAAATCTCTAAGATTGTAGATGTGCTGTTGCTACTAGGGGGAAAACAACAATCTTTTGTTCATGGAACAATTGTATTGTTTAATTTACACATATTGCTTAATGCAATTATCTATTGCTTGAAACTTAATACTGGAAGCGGTTCGGATGATAATCTGAAGGTGAATTATTAGTCATAGATGCAGTTGGATTACGGTCTATGTATATTGTTGTAATGACCAATAAAATATCATAGGAGTCATGATGTCTACTATATGCATTGTTATGCTTTCTCAATCTGTCAATTTCTCCACTGTAATATGTTCACCTAGCATGTTATCTATCTTAAAAAGAACACCTCTAGTGAATTGTGGACCCCGGTCCAATATTTATCATTTATAGAGCATCTAATGTTACCGTTTACTTTCTACAAGCAACTACAATCTTCCACACTATACGTTTAATCCTTTGTTTTCAGCAAATCGGTGAGATTGACAACCTCACTATACGTTGGGGCAAAGTTTTGAGTTTCTGTTGTGCAGGTTCTAAGTTGTTAGCAAAACCTTGGAGTTGTTTCCTTCCTCCTACTAGTTCGATAACCTTGGTTTCATAACCGAGGGAAAACTTACTGTTGCGATCTTCACACCTTCCTCTTGGGGTATCCCAACGAAGCTCTATAGTGAACTTAGCCGCATCAAGACGTTTTTTGGCGCCGTTGTTGGGGAGTTAAGGACAGCTTCCATCTCTTCCTCCTCGCCAGTCACCTTTCAAGGAGAAAGAATATTCTCGCAACGGGAGTCTCTCACAACCAATCTCTTTACTTTGTTTTTGTTTTGCTTAGTTTATTTTTCTTTGGTTTGCTTGTTTCTTTTTATCAAAAATACAAAAAAAATTAGTTTTCTTTGCTTTGCTTTGTCATGCTTTCTATCAATGGTTGGTTTCTTTGAAACTAGTTCTTATTGGCAAGGCAGGTTCACGAAAGAACAAAAGTATTATTATAAGGAACATCGCTTTTCACAAAAAGGGAAACACTTATGGGAACAAATTGATAAATTGAATACCATTGCTAGAAACGTGTGCTCTACTTATAATGTTACTTATTACTTTGATAAATCTTGTTGCTATAGGAGGTATAAACACCTTCCTTTTCAATATGAGTATAATAATAATGTTACCATATCTTCTTATGTTAAGGGAAATTATGACTTTTATGATGTGGAATAAATTGAAGAATTTATTTCTTGGAAGGGTGCATCTGAACTTGCTAGTTTTCTTGAAAATACTGATGATTCACCTTATAAATATGAGGTGTATGATATACTTAAATTTTTCTTTGATAATTACAAGGAATAAAATGGCTATATTCTTGAATATATTAATAGATGCTTTTCACAAACGGAAGAGACTAATGCCTTGCATGAGCTTATGGAAGAAGAAATTGCTGAAACTGGAAGCTCATTAGATGAAAAAGAGGAGGAGAGTGATGAACAAAAGGAGGAAGAGTGGATTAGCTACCCATGCCTACTTTCTACTGAGAGTAACTCTTTATCCCATACATTATTTAATTGTCCCCCATGCTTACCAAAGGAGGATGAATGTTATGTTCCTGTGGATCCTTTTGAAATATCTACTTTGGGTAAAACCTGTGACAATAATTGTGCTAAAGTTATCTATAATAATACTTTATTTGCTCCTTATTTCGAAATGCATGGTACTAAAGAATTTTGCATAGAAAATGTTTATGATAAAGCTCTAGATGATAGTCCTATATTGATTGATAATATTAATAGTAGTACTATTGAAAATGAGATTGGAGACGTCTTGACTTTATGTTGGAACCCCATACCTCTTAATAATGATCAATCATCTTGTTATAAAATTGTTAAAAGTGGGTTTGAAGGTTTAATTCCCACTATTTTTGAGATTGATAAAAATTATGTGTTTGTAGATCATGAAAAGCATACTTTATGTGATATTTGTATTGTTGAGTTTATTCATGAGGATACTGAAAATTATTACGAGAGAGGAATATATGATTGTAGAAGTTTTCATGGTACTGAAACACCTCTTTATGTGCTGAAAGTTTGAAGTTACTCTTGTTTTATCTTCCTATGATTGTCACTTTGTTCTTTGTGAATTTATTTGCGTACAAGATTCCTATGCATAGGAAGTGGGTTAGACTCAAATGTGTTTTGAATTTGCTTCTTGATGCTCTCTTTTACTATAATTCATATTTCTTATGTGAGCACATTCTCAAACTATCAAGCCTAACTTAAAGGCGTTAATAAAAAGTACTTCTTGGGAGATAACCCAATAGTTTTATTTGAGTGTTGGAAGTTATTAATTATGTAATAACCTCTCCTTATCCTTTTTTGTGTGGTTCTTGTGCCAAGAATAACCTCTAATGGGAGAGAAGTAATATTTGGGGAAGTTGTTGTCTCGTAACAGATTTTTGTGCTTCACTGTAAAAAATCGTGAAATATCTCTATATGTCGGAGTGAGCTGTAATTTTCTGAGGTTATGAACCAGATTGTTATCTAACTTTCTTTAGTTCAACATGTTTCGATTTGAACAACAGAAAGTCTTCGAAAAAATCGGTTTTTACCTGCTGGTCTGTTTTGACAGATTTCTACCATTATTTTCATTTGCCTCTTAATCAGTTTCTTTTTTAGTTCTTATTGATCACTTGAGCGTTTTAAAGGAATTGCTACAGTAGAATGTGTTTTAATGGAAGTTTTACTTGTGTTGAAACTAACCCAAAGGCTTATTATCTTGAATACACTAATGTTGCTAATGAAGATTGTGTGAAGTTTTGTATGAAGGACATTTCAAGTATAGGGGAAGAATGATGTGATGAGACGAATAATGGACAAAAGTTCAAGCTTGGGGATGCCACACCGTGTCACCCCAAGAAATATTCAAGAGGTACAAGCATCAAAACTGGGGGATGCCCAAGGCATCCCCTTCTTCCTCAATAAAAATCTCAGATCTCTTTCTAGACACTTCGTTTTTATTGTTTCATGCATTGTTGTGTTGTTCTTGGAGCGTCTTAGTTTTCGTTTTTGGTTTTCATTTGTTTGGTTTGCTTGAATAAAGTAGTTAGACCCCCGCATTCACTCTTTTGTTTCAAATAATTTGATTGGTGTTGGAAAAGAGTAGAAAGTTTCATGCTTTTAGTGGTACAAAAAGGAGCATTGTTTTGACTGTGGATTAGACTTTATCATGTCATGCTAGATGTTTCTTTGACCCTATGCTTAGTGATTATTGCTGTAGCATGACTAGTTCCAAAAAATTGAGATTGCTTAATGTGCCTCGAAAGAATCATGTGTTGTTTTAGCATACAAAAGAATAATATTGTGGTATTCTCCTTTGATGCTTTGTTTGGGTTGACTTGGCGCATGCTCACACCATGTTATGACTATGAACCAGTCACCTTAGCCTCTATGATCATTTAGCTTTTTACTTGTGATACCATTTTATGCTTTGATTGATAATGTTTTGTCTCTCTACATGATTATGGCCATTATTGCTCTTTTAGTTGGTCGCTCCCAGTATTTTGCTAGCCTCCACTTGTACTGAGTAAGCTTTACTCATGCATCCAACTCCCAACAAACCAAGTTATTCCAAATATTCCACTATAAATTCCTATGCATGGTGTGTTACACCATTCCAAGTATATTTATGTTTTATCTATCTTCAAAATTAAACTTGTTATGTGAAAATTAGTGATTAAAGCTCTCACAAACTTGATGGCACACTTTATTTCTTGCACCTAATAAACTTGAACCATTGTGTCATCTATGTTGTATATGTTTGCACTTATAAGTTGGGAATTAGCAGAACCATGCTGTCATGGGAAACGCTTTCAACACCTATACATATTACCCAGTTCATATCATGAACTTTTGTTTATGGATGCCGGCGGTGTGAAATAAAAGAGGATATTGTAAGTCCATGGAATATTATATATGTGGTAGAGAAACGCTTGGCGGCTAGCCTAAGCCATACCTAATCATGGTGGAAACTTGCAACATCACCATAGTGAGCAATCCATGAAGCATCCTCAGAAAAAAATAGAAAAAAAAGATAAGAAAAAAATATATGCACCATGCTCATGGTAGATAAAAGGATCGATGAGATGCTCACTGTCTATTTCCTTGTCATTTTTATATGGGATAGCTCATGTGTCATGGGGCAAGGGGTACCCCGTTGGCAGTTCTATATGATACACATATACTTACAATGACAAGAACTTGCTTGTGACTAAAGTTGAGTAGCATGAGGAACGACCCTCGTACTCAAGGGACATGAGATTTCCAACTTATGATTTGTCAAGCATAAACTCCATACTTGTTCCACTTTAACCTTAATCACTTCAAGATTCTTATGATAGGGGCTATGAGAGCTGAAAGCTAATAAGTACAATAATTTTTGGAAGCTCTTTATGAAATTTGAAATCCCTGCTTCCCTTTATGAAGGGACTTTCTTCTTACTTTAATATTGAGTCCCCACCTTCTATCTTTATGCACCAACTAGGAGGGCATAGTTGTCATTCTTAGTTTAATGAACTATTTGTATCTAGTCACGCTTGTGAACTTTGAAGGTGTCCTATGCATTTATGTTTTGATACTCCATGAAGGACAAGCTGAATACCACTCTTGCTATGTTTTCTATATGTGAAACAAACAAACGTCTTTGAATGCATTGTTATTCATGATCTTTGTTTGTATCTTTTCATGTTACAACATAGTTACTATGTCTTATTGCTAGAATTACACATTTCATGCTCATGTTTAGAGTACTTTGATCCCAGCTATCAATGCTTTGCAAATGGTTTTATCAATATTGTGATAGTGCATGTCACCTCGAAAATTATTCTTTTTATCACTTGCCTACTCGAGGACGAGCAGGAGTTAAGCTTGGGGATGCTTGATACATCATAAACGTATCTATAATTTTTGATATTCCATGCTTGTTTTGTATCAACTTTGTTATGTTTTGTCAACACTTTGAGGTATTCTTGTACATTTTCTGGGACTAACCTGTTAACAAGATGCCACGGTGCCAGTTGCCTGTTTTCTGTTGTTTTTGGTTTTGGAAAAGCTAGTAAGGAAATATTTTCAGAATTGTATGGAACAAAATCCAAATTCAATATTTTACCTGAGAGAACACAGAGTCCGAAGGGAAACCTAAGGGGGGCCACGAGGTGGCCACACCCTAGGGCCGTGTGGCCTAGGGGGCACCGCCACCAGGTGTGGGCCCCTCGGGAGCCCACCGACCTTGCCCCTTCGCCTATAAAGTCACCCCAATGCAGAAACCATAAGCACCCGATCAAATCTCCACAAAACAGTCTGTAGCCTCCGCCACCATCCTCCCTAGATCGGGGGGATCTGAAGCTTTTCCTGGCACCTTGCCGAAGGGGAGAGATCATCCCGAAGGCCTTCTTCATCACCATGCCAGCCTCCGGTATGATGCGTGAGTAGTTTATCCTTGGACTATTGTTCCATACAGTAGCTAGATGGTTGTTTCTCCTCCTTTGTGATATCATGTTTAGATTATGTGAGCTCCGTTCATGATCAAGATCATCAATTTGTAATCATACATGTTGTCTTTGCGGGTGTCGTGGGAATGACC
Source organism: Avena atlantica (assembly GCA_910589765.1). Lineage (NCBI taxonomy): Eukaryota > Viridiplantae > Streptophyta > Magnoliopsida > Poales > Poaceae > Avena > Avena atlantica. The sequence continues at coordinate 303,030,964 of OU342738.1, forward strand.
ACGGCAGATGTTGCAATCGGCAACGAGTAGTAGAACATGGGGCAAGGGCGGCCAGCCATCTGCGGTGCGAGATGAGGGCTGAGACACAAGGGTTTACCCATGTTCGGCCCCTGGAGGGTAAAGACCTACTCCTTCTAGATTGTATTATGGTGAGAGTACAATGGGGCGAGCTTGGCGGCTAGGCGGCGAGTCGCTTGGGTGTATGATGGGACGTATCCTCTATGCATCCTCTAGGGAGGTTTATATAGACTCACCCCCTAGGGTTTATAGATCTCAACCGAATCAGTTAAGGATTCAGCGGCTCTACGACCTAGTCCGATTGGGCCTATCTACACTTCTGGGCCTTCAGCTTCCAGTCGCTCGAGTCCACGCCAGATCTTGATCCAGTCGCCGTCCTGCAGGCCCACTCGCTAGCGCCTGGGCCAGTGGGAAACGTCCTGCTGGGTATACCCGGTAGGCATATCCCCATCAGTATTCCCCGAGGCCATCGTTGATTGGTCGCAGGCGTTCGCTAGCAGTCGGAGTATGCGGGTCCAATGCAGACGTCCAGTCGAATCAGCGGCGGACTCCTGAATAAAGGAAAAACTAGTTATTCCAGTCGCAATAACGACGACCAATCGTGTCGCAGCTCGGCGAACGGGTCGGCGAGTACTCAATCACTGTTATAGTGATCGGGTCGACGAATCATCGAGTCACATAGAGTGACGAGTCGAATGGATGAAGTTGGACCATCAATTGGGTCAAACTAGCCATTGGGGTAATCCAACGGTAACTTCGGCGTAATTACCGCGTATTAACGGCTCCCGAAATTGGCGGGTAGCAACCGCTATATAAGGAGAATGACAGGCGAACGGGGAAACACTCCTTCGTTCTTCCTCCGATCTCGCCCATATCCGTTTCCCACTCCGCATCGCGAGCCAACCAATCCAGAGAGCCCTGACCTCCGCGATCTTCCAACCAATGGCCCCCTCCACCGAACCATGGGGCAGATCCAAGTGTACCAGGGCGCTACTGGCGTCCTTCGAGGAGGCCGGGATCCTGTGCGCCGGCAGATGGCGCATCCCCGCGGCCGGAGAAGTGACTCCGGACCCGCGCGAGGGAGAATTCATCTGCTTCACCAGCCACCTGAAGCGAGGGCTGGGGTTTCCCACTTCCCTCTTCTTCCGGCTTTTCTGCGCCTACTACGAGATCCAGCCGTCGGACCTAGTTCCGCATAGTATCGAGCAGCTCGTCATCTTCGTGGCGTTCTGCGAGTGCTATCTGGCCTGCAGGCCCTACTTCCCCCTGTGGCAAGATCTGTTCCATGGGAGGATTAGCCGCGAAGAGTCAGGCGGCCCGATGCTGGCTACGGGTGGCCTGACATTCCAGCTGAAGTCGAAGGCGTCGTTGTTCGACCTGATGCTACCCGCCAAGGCGGCAAACGAATGGAAGAAGTCCTGGTTCTACGTCACCGAGTCGACTCCAGATGGCGAGGTGGCGCTTCCAAGGTACTCCGTAGACCGGCCCGAACCGCGTCGGCTCCAGGTCGGCAAGCTCCCGCTGGATCAGCGGATGGTTGTCGACGAAATGTTGCAAACTATCCACGGTCTAAAGAAGAAGGGTCTCCAGACCATCAACCTCTACAACTGCTGGTTCGGGTGGCGATTCGTGCCCTTGGCCCGCCGCGACCATTACATGTACGAGTATACAGGTAAGTACGATCCGACGAAGTCCTCCTTCGCCGAATGGCATCTTGACGACTACACCCTAGCCCTGAAGAAAATTACCCAGGCGGTGTATCTGGACGCAAAGGCCGGGGTCGCCCCCCTATACTGCAAGGCGCCCAGCTCTGACGGTAAGTCATCATTTCGCCACCACTTGCAGTCGCAGATGATGCATTCGCGGTTGTGCTAACGTTGTCTCATGCTTATTGTAGTTTTTCCAAGTGGTGGAAGGATGGCTCCCACCCGCATACGACGAGAACTCGAGCTCGTCCGTCCAGGACGGGAGCGAGTCGCCACCCGCCAAAGGCGATGTCGGGAGCGACGAGGGTGAAGACGACAACGACGACGACGAGGACGAGCCCGTGGAAGACGCTGCCCCAACAGTTCGCAATACTCGCGGGCAACACCAGCGCGAGCTCGAGGCGAGTAGAAGCCTCGAACCTCACGATGATGATGACGACGAGCTTCCCGAGCACACCTCACATCGTGAGGTCACGCCGTCGAAGAAGAAGAAGAAGAAGCAGAAGAAAGAGGCAAAGGCTCCACCGAGGAAGAAGACGAAGCCGTCAAAGCCAACGTCTCCGCCCCAATCTGCGACCAGTTCTGACGCCACCAGCTCGGCTAAGGGCGAGGCGGCGCGCGCGACCGTGGCACCGGACGCTGCCGCCCCCTTGGATGTGGTGCCTCTGGCATCGCTACCACCTCCATTCGCCCCGGTCTCTGGGTTGGGAGCTACTCTAGCCGCAGCAGCTTCGCCTCCCAGGAGAGCTCCCGCAGCTGTCATCACGGAGGCTCCTGCTGCGGCCTCGTCTTCAAAGAAGCCCTCTGTGTCTTGGGCACACGGTGTGTTCGAGACGGGCCTCAGTCGGAAGTTGGGGCCCGATCTGGAAAGCCGGCCAGCATCTGCACCGGTCTGCGGTTCATACCAGTCGCCAAGTAAGTGTTGTTCATCTGCTCATCTTTCGTTGTAGTCGGACAATCTTATTCATATCGTCGTTTCGCAGGACTGGTGTTAAAAAGATCGGCCATCCTTCCATGACCAAGGTTCCGCCAGTCGTAACCGAGGAGGACCCCTCACGGAAGAGGAAAACCGACGGAGTCGCTTCTCCCACCGAAGGTGCCAAGAGGGCGAAAGGCGACGACGTTGTCACAGTTTCTGATGACACGGCGGTTGCTCCGAGCGAACCTCCGACTGCGGCGGAAGTGGCCTCGAAGACCAAGGAGGCTGTTGCCTCGCCCGACATGGCCGAGCCGGCTCCTAGTGGCACCGCGGCATCTGCAGTGACTTTCCCTCGCTTCATGGCCAAGGCAGCCGCAGCGAGTGGCATAGCGCCAACAAGCCGGATGCCTGGGGTCGCCGAGACAGAGGTCGAGCAGTGTCGCAGCCACACTCCGGCCGAGCTTGCGTCTGTGGACGCGCTGGAGCTTCACGGCATGCTGGGCGCTGCCATCCAGGTATGTCCAGTCCCCGAGGATCGGGCCACTGAATTTCAGTGGTCGGATTCTTAATGTTTTTGTATCGTCTAGTCCCCGAGTGCCTAGTCGCTGAACTTCAGTGAGTGGGCACTTAGGATTTCAATGTCCAGTCCCCGAGTGCCTAGTCGCTAAATTTCAGCGGGTGGGCACTTAGGATTTCCAATGTTGTTAACGGTTTAGTTTGTGCGCAGGGCCTGCAGCGCGAATCGACCGATCGGCTTGCAGCAAAGTGTCGCATGGAGAAGGAACTCGTTGCCTTCCAGGAGACGAACAAGGGACTCCAAGCAATTGCAGCCGAGGCGGAGGACGTCCGCCGGGGCCTTGTCCCGGCGGGTGACCTGATGGCAGCTCAATCTGCTTTGAGTACGGCCGAGAAGAGAATCGCTGATCTGGAGCATGAGCTCAAGGAGGCGAAGGCGGAGGCGAGCTTGGCGGAGGGGCGAGCGGAAGCTGCTGTTACGGCTGCCGCTGAAGAGCGGAAGTGTCTGACGCACTCGCTGTTGGGCTGCAGAACGACTTCTCCTCGCTTCAAAGCTTCATCACGGGCCTCTGCCGTCCGCTAATTGGTAAACCTTTCTTCCTCTTTCCTCTGCCTGCAACAGCTGCGTTGTGGAGTCGTTGGTGTACTCACTGTCGGCCTCTGTCCACAGGCCGGGTTATTGATAGCTCGGAGGAGGCACAGTCATGCGACGCGCGGCAGTGTGTGACCACTCTGGTCGACTCGGCCGTGTTGTCCACGACTTGTATTCGAGCATTTCTTCAGGAGATATCGCCCATGGAAGTGATTCCCAGCGACCTCGTTGAGGTATGGCGCAACCTGGAAAAAGGCTCCGTCAGTCGTCGAATTCATGACGCGGTCGGCCTTCCGGCGTGGGGCGGCGACGACGCTCAGTCTTGGGCTTGCCCATTTCCCGGAGGACTTCGACCTTGATGATGTGACGAGTGGCTACCCCTCGTCCACGGGCTCTGTGGAGATTGCCGAAGTGCTGAAGCTGACGGACCGAGCCGCGGTGTATTCCGATCGCGTTTGGGCGATGGGCGACCTCCTCCCCTATCAGGAGACGATTGTCGCCCCCAACGATCCCGAACCGAAGCATCGAGACTTCAAGGTCGAGCAGCCGTTCCGTGTGGCGATGGCGGGTGAGTTGACGACGTACCTGTCGAACCCGTACGTTCCCTTCATCCGTAACCGCAGGGGTGGCGGCGAGTCGGCGTCAAAACCTGCGGAGTAGAAGCGTTAAGCCCTTGGGCGTTAGTACGAAATAGCTATTGAGCTTTCCTTGTACTTTGGAACAACTTTGTGCTGCTATAAAGGAAATTCGTGTTGTTTTGTCATTTGCTGTGTGATTTTGGATTTTGATTGAACCTTGACGTTTGTTATGTGTTTACGAACTTTTGATGGTTTGAGGTTGACTCGCCAGAGCTCGGAGAGCCAGTCGCTGGGCGACTCCCGTGGGTGCTCTTTACTTGACCGTTTTCCCGTGCGCAAACGAGGTCGGTTAGCCGAGTCCCCGAGCGTGGTACTTGGTGGTTCTAGTCGCAACTCCAAGGTAGGTGAGGACTAAGCGTGTTAGAGTAAGCGCGTCACTCCTGCCTGACCCGAAGGATCAGTCGCATGGCGAGTCCTGGGCACGCTCTCGTACTGGGCGTTTTTTCCTAGACACTCATATTTGACTGGACGTCAGTCCCCGAGCGTTGTATTTGGCCGTTCGAGTCGCTGTGCCAAGGATGCGGAGGACTTTGGTCGCTGTGAGGAGCGAGGGCAGTTGTCTTGGCTCGGTAAGCCAGTCAGGCTAGGCGACTCCAATGGGGCTCCGGGTTGGCGTTTTTCGTGGACGTTACAAGGCCTGGGTCTCCCAGGCCCTTGTACCGCACTACTTGGCCATGTCGGTCGCTTGACCAGAGGTTGACTTCTGCGAGTAGCTTAACGCTGTTATTACGAGTGCGAGTGGCACAAGACACGGAGAGTAGACGCAATTTGCGGTAACCGATCTGTTTTATTGCATAGCAGGTGGAGAGTACATGTATGGAGTTCTAGGAGTAGAACTTCCGTAGGAAGTTTACATTCCACGGCCGCTTAACGTCGAGTTTCCCGTCTCCTCGGACGTCGGTGAGGTAGTAGGCATCGTTGCCTAGGACTCACCCAATGGCGAATGGTCCCTCCCAAGGGGGGGAAATCTTGTGCATGCCCTTCTTGTCCTAGATGAGGCGTAGTACTAGGTCGCCTTCCTGGAAAGTGCGAGTCCTTACTCGCCGGCTATGGTAGCCGCGGAGCCCTTGCTGGTAGATGGCGGTGCGGGAGCGAGCTAGGTCGTGTGCCTTGTCGAGCTGGTCGACTATGTCTTGTCGTGCGAGTTCGTTTGCATCCTCCGTGTAGTTGACCACCCTTGGTGATTCGTGCTCGAGGTCGGTGGGCATGACTGCCTCGGCGCCGTATACCATGAAGAAGGGTGTAAATCCTATCGATCTGTTGACGGAGGTGTGAATGCCCCAGATGACGGAGGGTAGCTCCTCGACCCAGCACCCGTGGTGTGCTTGAGTGGTACTTGGAGCCGTGGCTTCAGGCCATGGAGGATGCTCTGGTTGGCGCGTTCCGCCTGGTCGTTGGACTCCGGGTGGGCGACTAAGGCGAGGTCGAGTCGGATATGGTGTTCCTCGCAGAACTTGGCCATGGCTCCTTTGGCGAAGTTGGTGCCGTTGTCGGTGATGATGCTGTTTGGGAACCCGTAGTGATAGATGAGCTCGCGTAGGAACTTGGTGGTGGTCTTCCCGTCGCATTTGCGGACTGGCTTGGAGTCCACCCATTTTGTGAATTTGTCGACTGCAACCAAGATGTGGGTGAAGACGGAGGGGGCCTTCTTGAAAGGGCCTACAATGTCCATGCCCCACACGGCGAACGGCCAGGTGATGGGGATTGTCTTGAGCGCCGAGCTCGGCACGTGGGTCTAGTTGGCGTATTTCTGGCATCCGACGCACCGCTGGACAATGTCGACAGCGTCTGCGTGTGCGGTGGGCCAGTAGAAGCCATGTCGCATAGCCTTTGCGACCAGAGAGCGGGCGCCGGTATCGTGGCCGCAGTCACCGGAGTGAATGTCTTGGAGGATTTTGCGTCCTTCAGCGGGTCGAACGCAGCGTTGGAACACGCCAGTCACGCTGCGCTTGTGGAGCTCGCCGTTGATGATGACAAAGGATTTGCAGCGGCGTGCTATCATCCGGGCGTTCGTTTCGTCCGTTGGCAGGGTTCCTCCCTCCAAGTAGGCAATGTACGGCGCAGTCCAGTCGTCTGGCTTGGCGATAAGTGCGACCAGGGCTGCCTCTGGTTGCAGCGGGATTCTGATGTCGATCTCCCTTGGGGGAGAGACGGAAGGCTTGGTGATGATGTCGAGGAAGACGCCGGCGGGTGGTGCGAGTCGAGCCGAGCCGATGCGAGAGAGTGCGTCCGCCTCCTCGTTCTTCCGCCTTTCAATCCACTCGACGGAGTAGCCTGCGAAGTGTCCACCCAGCTTGTCCACTGCATGGCGGTATGCCGCCATGGTGGGGGAGATGGCGTCGCAGGTGCCAGCGACTTGCCCGGCGACAAGATCGGAGTCTCCGTAGCAGCGCAGGCGGTTGATGTTCATCTCCTTGGCAGCTCGCATGCCGTGGAGTAGCGCCTCGTACTAGGCCATGTTGTTGGTGCAGGGGGTGAAGTCGAGGCAGAGGACGTAGCGGAGCTTGTCGCCCTTCGGAGAAGTTAGCACGATCCCTGCTCCTGCACCGTCCGTGTTCTTGGAGCCGTCAAAGTGTAAGCTCCAGTAATGGAGGTATGGCAGCTTTTCTGGCTGCTGGGCCTCCTCCCAGTCGGCGATGAAGTCTGCGAGAGCCTGTGACTTAATGGCCTTGCGCGGCTCGTACTTGATGTTGTGGACGTCGATCTCGACGGCCCACTTGGCGACTCGCCCGGTCGCCTCACGGTTGCGGATGATGTCCTGCAATGGTGCTGAGGAGACGACCGTTATCGGGTGCTCCTAGAAGTAGTGTGGCACTCGCCGATGTGCTCTGAAGACCGTGTATACCAGTTTCTGGTATTGCGGGTAGCGCTGGCGCGATTCAGTGAGGACTTCGCTGATGTAGTACACTGGTCGCTGCACCGGGCGCTCCTTTCCATCCTCCGGTCGTTCGACAACCATGACGGCGCTGACGACGCGCTCGGAAGCCGCGACGTAGACCAGCATGGGTTCCTTGTCGGCGGGGGCGGCGAGTAGCAGTGCTGCGAGTAGCACCTTCTTGAGGTCGCGGAGCGCATCATCGGACTCCTTGTCCCACTGGAAGGTGGGGTTCTTGCGCATCAGGCGGTAGAGGGGCATCGCCTTTTCGCCCAACCGGGGGATCAAGCGACTGAGAGCCGTGACTCGCCCGGCCAGCTTCTGGACGTCGCGCAGGCACTCGGGTTTGCCGAGTCGAGCGATCGTGTCGATCTTGGTGGGGTTCGCCTCGATCGTGTCGATCTTGTAGCTTCCCAACTGGTACATCGAAGGTGCATTTGCCTGGGTTTAGCTTTATCTTGTATTTCCGCAGGTTGGCGAATGTTTCCGCCAGGTCAGCGAGTAGGTCGCTCTGGAGAGCGGACTTCACCACCACGTCGTCGATGTACGTGGATATTGCGGCCAATTTGGCTCGCAAGGCACTCCTGCATGCACCGTTGGTAGGTCGCCCCGGCGTTCTTGAGGCCGAAGGTCATGGCAGTGTAGCAGAAGGCTCCGAATGGCGTGATGAACGCCGTCTTCTCTTCGTCCTCAACGGCCATTTTGATCTGGTTGTACCCAGAGTAGGCGTCGAGGAAGCATAGAGACTCCGATCCCGCGGTGGAATTGATGATTTGGTCGATCCGCGGGAGGACGAATTGCTCCTTCGGGCAGGCGCTGTTTAAGTTTGTGTAATCGATACACATCCTCCAGGTCTCGTTTTTCTTATCGACCAGGACTGGGTTTGCCAGCCACTTGGAGTACTTAATTGGCCGGATGAGGCCTGCAGCGAGTAGACGCTGCACCTCCTCGACGATGGCTCGGCGGCGCTCTTCATTGAAGGGCCGCAGCGACTGCTTGACAGGTCGCACTTTGGGGTCGGCGTTGAGTTTGTGCTCAGCGAGTTCCCTAGGGACACCGGGCATGTCAGAGGGCTTCCATGCGAAGATTTCCCTGTTCTCACGAAGGAACTCGATGAGCGTGCCTTCCTATGCTGGGCTCATGCCCATCTCGATCGTCACCGTCTGGCTGGAGTCGCCTGGGACCAGCTCGACGGTGCGGGTATGCGTCATTGCCTCGAAAGCTGTGGGGTTGCCGCCCTCCGAGTTGGGCTTCTTGAGTATTGTGGGGTCGTCGTTGTTGACCCCGCTCGCGTACTTGGCGAGCTCGTCGGCGTGGTTGGCCTCTGCCGCGATGACGGCGTCGGCGAGTTCGGCTCCTTTGGCCTCGCACTCGGCGGCCATGTCGGGGTCGCCGTGGATGGTGATGACGCCGCACGGCCCGGGTAGCTTCATCGCGTTGTACGCGTAGTGGGGCGCTGCCATGAACTTGGCGAACGCCTGGCGCCCCAGGACGCAGTGGTAGGGGCTGTCAAAGGGCACCAGCTCGAAGACGATCCGCTCGGTGCGGAAGTTTGCCGGTGTGCCGAAGGTGACTGGCAGCGTCACCTTGCTAATCGGGTACGCCTTCCGACCGGGGACGATGCCGTGGAACGTGGTGTAGGTCGTCTCGATCATCGACTGCGGGAGCCGCAGTCGCCTGAAGGTGTCCAGGTACAGGATGTTGATGGAGCTGTCGCCGTCCATCAATGTCTTGGGGATCCAGTAGTCCCACCTTGGGCTTGACCACCAGGGCGACTCGGCCTGGGTACTCAATCCATGGCGAGTGGTCCTGGCGGCTCCGAGTGATTGGTTGCTCAGACCAGTTGTGGAACTGGGGTATGTCCACCTGGGCCACGGCGTTGACGGCGATGGCGCGGGCGATGACCTTCTTCTCACGCTTCATGTTGAAGTCTGTGAAGGTGTGGAGCAAGCCGGCGACGCTGCCGAATTTTCTGTCGTTTGGCAGGTTGTTGTCGGGGTCTTCCCGCACGCGCCGTGCCTTCTCGATCTCCTTGAGAGAGTGGAAGTCGGTGGTCGTGTGTGTGGCGGGATTTTCTTCCCTACTGTGAAATACAGAAGGTTGGTTAAGAAGGGCCGCGGGGTCGAACCTCGGCTTCGCCTTGTAGTTGCCACCGTCGCGGCGTTGTCCCCCGTCGCGGCGGAAGCTCTTAGGCTCGCGCTGCGCATATCCAGCGTTGGCGACGAAGTCGACTCGCCCGTCGCTGCGGCGCTTGCCGGTGAGGCGAGTGTTGATGGAGAGGACTTTGTGGATGCCACCATCCATACCATTCACCAGGCAATGCATAGGATGGCCGGTATGTACCAAGATGAGTTACGCAACACACAGTTCCGTTACTTTTCCTACCAAGATGAGGGAGTTGCGCTCCGTCAGAACATGAGGTACCAGAATGAGGATGATCCCACACTCACTCGCATGGCATCACTCAACTTCGGGCTAGAGAATCGCTTGGTTGCAGTCACCGGTATGCTGGAGGATGCACGCCATCTTATCTATCACTATCAGGATCGAGCACAGACTTTGGAGGAGAGATTGGTGGAAGCTAACACAACCTTAGCTGTCGTCAATGCTGCAGTTGAAGCTGCTGAAGCTACTTCTGAAGATTCCATCGCCATGTTGCATATGGCCGAGGTTGCTATGGAGACCGCGCTGGCAATCAATGGTGGCGGCGAAGGACAGGGACTGGAGCTACTACAACTTGCACTCGATGCACAGCGTCGCATGAAATTTTATGACAATGCGTGCGGCATCCGGTACCATGCGCGTGTACGGGTCACAAGGAAGAATAAGTGTCAGCGTGCAGCGAAGCATCATATTTCTCTCCAGGCCATTGCACCGATGCTCGCACTTCCGGCGCCACCACCAGTACAGCAAGAGCATGTTGATCAGTCTTAGGGAGAAGAAAAAGAGCCTAAGGAAAGGATTCCGGCAAGCTCGGATGAAGCGGAGTCTAGCTTCGCACCTGATCAGCCGAATGCAGGATCGCATGGGTACCTGGACGAGTAGACTACACCAAGCCATGAGAGTGACTTTATTTAATAATATGTGAGACGTTAGTTATTTTAAATAATTGCATGTGTGTCGAGTAGACTATACCGATCTATATGTGGTATAGCTACTACTCTATCTTGAACCTTTTTGTGTGTGACATTTTAAGACAAATTTGGTTCTCATTTGGATTTCTTTGATGTTCCAATTGTTTGTCCGTGCAAGTTTGGTTTTGGGGTAGTTTATTTCCCTCTTGTCTATTCTAATCTTGAGAGACAACATGATGAACGCCAACCGAGGTCGTGGTCGCGGTGGACGCGAACACGGACATGGACGTGGTCGCGGACCGATGTTCAAGGAGAACTTCGTTGAGGGTGAAGTCCATGACACTGATACCGATACTGAGGATGAGGGACAGCAGCCGCCACCACCACCGTCGCCACTCAACATGGAACAAATAATGTTGATGCAAACACAGTTACTGCAGCAGGATGGCCGCCAACATGGCGAATCAAAACCAAAACCCGAATCAGAATCAAGGTCATCATCTTCCACCACAGTCCAAGATAGCAGAGTCCATGAGGACAGAGCCACCTACTTTCGCAGGATCAGCGGACCCTATTGAAGCTGATGATTGGCTGAAGGACATTCACAGGAAGCTCAATTTGGTCAATGTTGATGCACAAGACCGTGTGAAGTTTGCGGCGCACCAACTCCAAGGTGTAGCTACAGATTGGTGGGAGAGTTTTTATGATGCACATGATGATGCTGAGGCAATCACCTGGAATGAATTTTCAAAAGATTTTCGCACTACACACATTCCTGCTGGTCTCATGGAGCTGAAGAGGGATGAATTTTGAGCTCTTGTCCAAGGAAAGATGTCAGTCTCTGAGTATTGGAACTGGTTTACTCAGTTATCACGCTATGGGAAAGCAGATATTCCTACTGAGGTAGACAAGACTGCTAGATTCCTGAGGGGTTTAAACCCAGGTTTAAAGGATATATTGGTATCCCATGATTTTCTAAATTTCTAGAGTCTGGTAAACAAGGCTATTCTGCAAGAGAAATCAAAAAGAGAGTTAGAGGAACACCGCAAGCGGAAAGCACCACAGGATCATCATGGAGCAGGAAGCTCATGCCATAAGAATAATAACCACTCTGGTTATCGTGGAGCAGCTGCCAAGTCAGCAAAGCCTAGTCATAACTTTCAGCACAATGCCTACCATACTCCGAGAGCCGAAGTCGGAGGAAACCATGCCAACACTATTGGAAAGGCATGCTACAACTGTGGCATAGAGGGACAGTTTTCTGCTGCATGCCCGAACAAGAAGAACACGGGGCTGACACCAGTGAAGTTCAATTTGGGGTCTGGTGCCAAGACACCAACAGTGGGACGTGGGCGAGGCATACTGCCTACACCAGGAGGCGCATATAATGCCTCAGGATAGCCGGGTCGTGGTCAAGTCAACCATGTCACAGCCGAACAAGCTAATGAAGCCTCAGATGTTGTTCTTGGTATGTTCCCAATCAACTCATGCTATGGTTCAGTACTTTTTGATTTTGGATCTTCTCATTCATTTGTTTCCAAGCAATTTGCTGAAAAACACCACTTAAAAATTGAGGGTATGGGTCAGTCAATGGCAGTACAATCACCTGGGGAATCCTTATGTCGGGTTTGAAATGCCCTAAAGTGATCATAACAATCGAGGGAGTAGAGTTTCTAGTAAACCTCATAGTGTTAGACTCTAAAGGGTTAGATGTTATTCTTGGCATGAACTGGTTAGGGAAACACAAAGCTACGATAGATTGTGGACTTAGAGCCGTATCATTAACCAGTACTGAAGGAATTGTGGTGAATTACAAGCCTGAGGTAACATCAGAAACCGCGGTAACCAGTTTGTTGAATAGCTTGAAGGAGATGGTTGTGTCAGATGTTAGGGTGGTTAAGGAATACCCGGATGTGTTCCCAGAGGAGTTACCAGGTCTTCCACCAGATCGTGAGATAGAGTTTGCCATTGTGTTAGTGCCAAGCATTGCCCCTATTGCAAAGAGACCATATAGAATGCCAGCAAATGAGCTAGCTGAGATGAAGAAGCAGATCCAGGAACTTATAGAGAAGGGATAAATTAGACCGAGAACCTCGCCTTGGGGAGCACCGGTGTTGTTTGTAAAGAAGAAGGATGGTTCCATGCGCATGTGCGTGGACTACCGTGCTCTGAATGAAGTAACCATCAAAAACAGATACCCTTTGCCGAGGATCGATGATTTGTTTGATCAGTTGAAAGGAGCTTTTGTTTTCTCAAAGATAGATCTTAGGTCAAGATACCATCAGTTAAAGATTCGACCTGAAGATATACCCAAAACAGCTTTTGTCACTCGTTATGGCCTGTATGAGTTTCTAGTGATGTCATTTGGACTCACGAATGCACTAGCTTACTTCATGGATCTCATGAATAAAGTTTGCATGGATTGCTTGGATAAATTTGTCGTGGTATTCATTGATGATGTGATGATCTACTCCTGTAATGCAGAAGAGCACGAGAAACACCTAGGGATTGTTCTAGAAAGGCTTAGAGAACATCAACTCTGTGCCAAGTTTAGTAAGTGCATGTTTTGGTTGAAGCAAGTTGATTTTCTTGGTGATGTTATTTCAGCCGAAGGAGTAGTAGTGGATCCATCTAAAGTGGAGTCAGTACTTAGCTGGAAGCAACCGAAGAATGAGTCAGAGATACACAACTTCCTCGGACTTACGGGATATTACCGCCGCTTTATAGAAGATTTCTCAAGAATCGCAAGACCGATGACACAGTTGATCAAGAAGGAGAACAAATTTGAGTGGACACCAGCCTGTGAGACCAGTTTCCAAGAACTCAAGAGGAGACTAACTTCTGCTCCAGTGCTAATTTTTCTAGATATTCGGAAGGATTTTGAAGTTTATTGTGATGCTTCCAAACAGGGTTTGGGTTGTGTTCTCATGCAACAAGGCAAGGTCGTAGCTTATGCATCGAGCCAACTACGTCCACATGAAGTAAATTATCCCACACATGATTTGGAATTGGTTGTCGTAGTACATTCTTTGAAGATCTGGAGACACTACCTTATTGGTAATTGATGTGAGATATATACAGATCATAAGAGCCTGAAGTATATTTTAACCCAACCAGATTTGAATCATAGACAGACGAGATGGCTGGAATTAATCAAGGACTACAACATTGCCGTAAATTATCACCCCGGTAAAGCCAATGTCGTAGTTGATGTGTTGAGCAGAAAATTTTACTGCAATAATCTTATGATTCAGGAATCTCAACCCGAACTGCATGAGGAATTCAGAAAATTAAACTTAAACATGAGTCTTGCTGAGAAGGAAGATATGTGAGAAGTCAAGTTTACTCTAGAGGATCAAGTAAGAGAAGCTCAGAAGAACGACAAGGGAATCGAAGAGATTCGATCAAAGATCAAGTTAGGAGAAGCACCTGACTATAAGGAGGATGTAAAGGGAAATTTTGGTTCCGAGATCGATTATTGGTGCCAGACCAAAAAGAACTCAAGGATTTAATTATGAAGGAGGCACATGAGTCATCATACTCCATACACCCGGGAAGTACGAAGATGTATCATGATCTTCGAGATAGTTTCTGGTGGTCTAGCATGAAACATGAAATTGCAGATTATGTATCTCGATGTGATGTATGTCAAAGAGTCAAGGCCGAGCATCAAAAGCCTGCAAGACTACTTCAACCACTTAAACTTCCTGAGTGGAAATGGGGAGAAATCGGGATGGATTACATCACAGGGCTTCCGAGGACGTCATCAGGATATAACTCTATTTAGGTTATCGAAGATCGATGGACTAAGTCAGCTCATTTTATTCTGGTGAAGACTTCATATAATGGAGAGAAATTGGCTGAGTTATATATGGCCAGAATTGTTTATCTACATGGAGTTCCAAAGAAGATTATGTCTGATCGAGGTACTCAATTCACGTCAAGGTTCTGGAAGAAAATCCATGAAGTCTTAGGCACAGGGTTGAATTTTAGTACCGCTTACCATCCACAGACTGATGGACAGACTGAGCGAGTGAACCAAATATTGGAAGACATGCTTCGGGCATGTGCTTTGACATGCAAGCGCACTTGGGACAAGAGTCTTCCATTCGCAGAGTTCTCTTACAACAATAGCTTTCAGGCAAGCTTACAAATGTCTCCATTTGAATTCTTGTATGGATGAAAGTGCCGCACCCCACTAAATTGGCATGAAGTGGGAGAAAATCAAGTTTTTGGACCCGACACTCTTGAGGAGGCAGATAAGCAAGTAAAGATGATTCAGGAAAGGTTGTGGGCCGCCCAATCTAGACATAAAGTCTATGCCGATAGACGTCGTCAGGATTTAGCATTTAAGAAGGGAGATGATGTGTACATGAAGGTATCCCCACTTCGTGGGATGCGACGTTTTGGATTGAAAGGGAAGTTGGCACCCCGATATATTGGACCCTTTACAATCACCGCCAGGCGTGGAGAAGTTGCTTATGAGTTGGCATTACCTGAGAAATTGTCCAAGGTGCATAACGTGTTCCACGTGTCTCAACTGAAGAAGTGTTTTGAAAAACCAGAAGAAGAGGCTCGAAAAACTTCTTTGGATGCTATAGAAGTTCAAGATGATTTGGCTTATGAGGAATATCCAGTTAAAGTTCTCGATGAGCAGTTAAGGACCACTAGAAGAAACGTGATCAAATTCTGCAAGGTAAAATGGAGTAACCATAGTGAGGAGGAAGCGACATGGGAACGAGAGGATGCCCTTCCCGCAGAGTTTCCAAATCTTTTCTCTTAGGCCAAATCTCAGGGTCGAGATTCCTTATAAGGTGGGTAGAACTGTAACATCCTGATTTTTTTTACTAGTCAATTTTTTTATAAGGAATGTTACAACGCGGTCAATTAAAAAAAACTTTTTGTTTGGTTCTGTTTAAATCAATTTCTAATATTTTGAAAATTCATTTGACATATAAAAGAAGGAGATTAATTTCTCAAAGTTACTTCTATCAATCTTCTTTTAAATTGCAAATTTTATTCTTATTTGGTTCTTTACAAAATAACGTGGATTTGGTTCTTTGTGTTAACACATGCACGTGCATGCATCCATGCATGGGTGCACCAACATGTCGTACCTTTATTCCTATATTTTTTTTTCTTGTACATGCTCATAGTATTCTCTGTCATCTCATTATATTTTTGCTGAACTAGCTAGCATAGGTAGCCAAGCTGAGCTAGGCCTGCCAATCGAATCACATGCACGCGCGCGCACGGAACAGTATCAACACCACACGCACACCTGGGATAGACCGAACGACACATTTCTTTCCAGCTGCTAGCAAAATCGCCCAAACTCCTTCGTCTCCCCATACCCACGTACAGCAGAACCATACCATTCTTCCTATTCCCGCATGAACAACGCGTCAGCGGCCAGACTAAAAACGCCCAGCAATGAAGGCCTTGATTAATAGAAACAGCTGCCATTATATCACCGTATTTCAAGTCCCATACATCTCCTGGTGTCTCTCTCCTCCATTCCACCCCACCACCGGAGCATTGGCCGGCTCCTATCCTAGTTCATTTCGGAGAGCTCACTGGTCGCCGCACCAAGGAGAGGGCGAGAGTGGGACAAGCTGCTGCACCACCGAAAGCACGAGGACGTGGAGAGCCGACTCGTAGACTAGAAGGACGAGACACGGATCACTTCGCCACCATTCATCTCAGTTCATCATTTTATCTGACAATCGTGTCGCACTCGGTGAGTTTCGGCACAAATCCTTTCACGCACATCCTATCGGCACATATGTCTACCTTCTAGACATGTTTTCCCGCCGTAGTTTTGTAGTTTATGGCGGTGCCGGTGAACCGAATGCCGATCGATGGCATGGGTGTGCAGACCACTTTTTACACCTCCGATTTGATGAAGCTTCACACAGAAAACGTGCCGGTTAATTCTAGGAACCCACTGGTGTTTGTAGATATGATTATTTCCTATGTTTATCAAACTGTTTTGAGGATAGATTTTTAATTTGGTTCATTGCTGTGAGCATATAATCATGTCGCTGTAGTTGCATGCAGGTTTCTAGTTGATTTGTTTTTAGAATCATTGATTTTAGAACATCACGTACACCATGCACATGGTCAGATCCGTGTAGTTATAGATTGCCTAGAGTATTCCTGCTAGCTAGCTAGCTAGTTATATAATCTGATAGTTACTTTTACAAATAGACTACACATATTCAGTTACAAATTGATTTTGCCAGTTTAGATGATAATTTATCTGAATTATCTTGCACTGTTTACACATGCCTAGCTATAGCAGTATATGCCTAACTATTAATTTGATTACTGCCGTACGATTTGTCATATTGTGTTAATTAGCTGGTTCGAGTATTAGCAGTATAGCATGTTAGCTTGTTTGTATCCTTAAACTATATTATTGCTCATCATGCTTGTAGACTAGTCGTGATAGGATTTAGTTTCATACATGTTGCTTCTCATGCTGGTTATTAATTTAACGAAGATTTCTTTGGTTAGCATAAACCTGCTAATTATTTTATAGTGCGTTGCTACTGCCGTTGAATTTTAGAAGTGATCATTATTGCATATATAGAATATTATAGCACTATAGTATTTATGTATGCATATCGGTAACTAGCAGCATGTAAATTGTTTGTGTATTGCGTATCAAGGCTATGCAATCTATATACTTTGGCTACAAATGTTTTTCTAAAATATTTTACTAGATAAAACGGAATGATCGCCATGTTATATATCTTAGTAACCAAAACCCCGTTCGTGTAACCCTGATCTCTTTTCTTTTATGCTATATTTGTCGAACAACTACTTGTACACTTCTTATTTGGGTCTTTTTATTGGGTCTTTATATTTGGATATTATTTGTGGTTATTTTGAAATGTGTATTTATCGGTGGTTCATTGTTATGACGTGTAGGGAGTGACGGGTTCGAGCAGGATCAAGATTTTGGGGAAGAACACTTTCACGACAACGAAGGCATGCCCCTTACCATGTCTTATCACAGATTTATAAAGTGCATTATATTTTATTATTTTACAAATATATGCTATTTTGGTTACACACATACCTTGATACACCTGTCGTCATACAATACCCTGAGTAGATACTATATAGTAGTCTTATTAGAGTAGAATTGCTTAGTCATGCTCAATAATAAGTAGGATCCTTGATCACCCCTCTTCGGAGGAATTGGATGACCCTCGGGTCACATATACCCTTTTGAAACATGATGAACTCGTTGAGCTAGCTGTTGTTGCTTCCTCTACTCTATTCTACTCTGGGTGAAACTTACCGTCTAAACACTGGCGTGGGCGACAGCTGGATCAAAGGAAGGAGCGATTGGCTGCCCTTCACTAGTTGGAGGGGGAATCCGTTGTCTGTGCCGCATGAGGTCCTAATAAGTCTTCGATTTGAATATTGTGACCAATCGTACAACCACATGCTATATGGGCACTGGCTTGGTCAAGTAAGTTAGTCATCCTTAGGTGTCGATATCGCCGTACCGCTGATGAGGTGTCTGCCTGTGGGGGATCCTTCGGCACAGATGAGGGGACCGGTTTGCGGACGTACTCTTAGTTCCGTGCGCCATACCCGGTGGGCATGTCACAACTTTGCGGGATCTAACTAAAATACCTTGTCACAATCCATCTGCCGGTACACCAATTGGTGTGTATTAAAATAGCAACGGTTGGTGGGCGTCAAGACGAGATTGTGTCGTGTGGGAAAAGTGTACAACCTCTGCAGAGTTTAAACTATTCGAATAGCCGTGTCCACAGTCATGGATGACACATGAATCTTTCTTGACATACGGGAACCTGTCTTGCTACTTCCCTCTTTGACCCTATTCTTATCCCGGAATCTATGAACTGTGTGAGTTGTCATGGACAATCACACTATTGAAAAATACCACATTGATGATAAACATGTTTTTGTCTAAAATTGCTTTCATCGAATAAGATTGTTAGGACATGGTGCCTAACAATCTGGAAGTTAAGTTTCGGTCCTCACATAGACTATGGGGATGGTAGGGTTTGGATGAGTTCTATCATGTAATCGAATAAGATTGTTAGGGCATGGTGCCTAGTATCTCTATTAGTGCTATTTGACTTTGTTGCAACTTGTTGTGCGTAATGCTTGTCACTAGGGCCCAAGTGCCATGATCTCAGATCTGGACTTATTATTGAATCATTATGAGAGTAGTGTTTGTGATCTTATCTGCAAGTTGTGTACACATATCATTGTCCGGAACCAAAGGCCCCAAAGTGACAGAAATTGGGACAACCGGAGGGGATGGATGTGGTGTGAGGACCACATGTGTTCACAGAGTGTTAATGCTTTGCTCCGGTGCTCTATAAAAGGAGCACCTTAATAGCCATTAGTTCCCTAGAGGTCCCGCTGCAACGGGCTAGCTGGACAGAAGATGTTGTGCAAGTTCTCATTGCGAGCACGTATGACAATATATGGAGCACATGCCTAGGATTACTTAGTACTTGGATGCTTATTCTTATTTATCTACAATTGCCCTAGATCTTGAAGTTACATGTTTAGACTCGCCCATGCAACGCCCGTCCATCCATCCCTGTGCCTACCGGACTCGAATCTTACCGTTACCGTTACTGTTACTATTGCTCTTGTTTTACTTGTTGTTACTTTTCTTTTGCTACTACAAAAATTTTGCTACTGATAAACTTCTTTGAGCAAGAACTATTTCCAGGTGCAGCTAAATTGACAACTCAGTTGTTAAGGCTTGCAAGTATTCTTTGGCTCCCCTTGTGTCTTGAATCAATAAATTGGGTAATACTACCCGCAAAGACAGTTGTGATCCCCTATACTTGTGGGTCATCGAGACTATTTTCTGGCGCCATTACCGGGGAGCATAGCTTTATTTGTAAGTTCACTTGGATCTATTATTGTTTGTTGTTACTCCTTTCATCATGGGGAAGTCTCGTGATGGAAAGTTTCCTATTTTACCATCCACTACAAGAAGAGGTACAGTCCTAAACACCTCTACTGCTCTTGATTCACCGTCTATTATAAGTAAGCTTGTTACTCCACCACGACATACACATGCTACACACACTGCTACTACTGCTGAGTCTGAAACTTCTTTTGATACTCATGATGTTACTTCTACTGTGCTTGATGCAAGTGGTTCATTAGGTCCTTTCCTAGATGCTACTATGGCTAGTCTAGAAAATACTGAAACTCCTAGTGAAGACACTGTTACACCTGTTAGCTCACCTGAGTCTAGAGAGAGATATGATATTAATGATGGTTACATTGAGTTTACTGATGAATTTATTGAAGAGTGCCAAAACACACATGGTACTAGTGCTATTAAGGGCCTCCTAGCGAGACGCACCATTATTCCTAAGTTGTCCTCTGATCCTAAGTTTGCCACCTCTCCCATAGATATTAAAGATAAAGATTATGATTTGTCTCTTGATTTATCCTATCTAGACATTGTTGAGAAATAACCTTTTTGTGGGACAGAAAATGAGAGTGTTGTGGATCATATGAATGAGCTTTCTACTATGAGTGCTTTATTCTCTGATGATTTTAATATGCGTAAGTACTTTATTACAAAGATCTTCCCTTTTTTCACTAAAAGGAGAAGCTAGGGCTTGGTTTAATAGATTACCTCCTGGTTCCATTGATAGTTCTAATTGTTTGATTACTTCTTTATTCCAGAAATATTTTCCTCCTAGTGCAAGACATGTTGCTTTGTAGAGACTTTTTGATTTTAAACAGGGAGAAGAATAGAAATTTCCCGAGTCATGGACAAGATTCTGTGCCTTGATTCATGCACATCCTAGATGTCCATTACCTAAGAATGAGCTTCTTGATATTTATTATAATGGACTAACTGATGATTCTAGGACATACCTAGATAGCTTTGCTGATTGTGTTTTCAGGAAAAGAACTCCTATAGATGCTGAAGAATTAATGGCTAAAATAAGCAAGAATTATGATGATTGGACTTCAACTGAGCTAAATACACCTGAGCCTATTACTCCTGAACCAGATGTGCCTGAACTAGTTCCAACACCAACACCAAAGAAGAGATGAGTTATTGCATTAAATGATGAAGTGATGAAGGAAGCTAAGAAGTGTCTTAAGGAGAAAGGTATTAGAGCTGAAGATGTGAAGAATCTACCTCCTATAGAAGAATTATGTAAGCCAATTACCCACTCATCTATTATTGAGGTACACTCTCTCAAACACTTTGATGAAGGTGATATTCCCTATGGTAAGCCTCCTGATCAATGTTTAGAGGAACTTGACTTTTTTATTATTAAACAAGGTAATTTTAATAAACAAATTAAAAACCATTTATTGGAAAACTCTAGAGCTATTAAAGAGTTAAAAGATATTGTGGAAAGAACTTCTAATGACATTAAAATGCTTTATAAACACTTTCAAATGGTTCAAACTCAAATTGATCAACTTGCTAAGGTGCAAAAGGATATGCTAGTTAATGCCTCAGGAGATAAACATGATTATGGAATTAGAACTAGGAGTGGTATAGCTACTCAAGATCCTTTATATCCTGAAGGACACCCTAAAAGAATTGAGTAGGATTCTCAACAAGGTGAAAGTAGTGGTAGTCCTCGTAAGAGAAAGAAAAAGAAACATAGAATAGTTGAGCAACCACTTGAACCTATTGTAGATCCTAATAGTATATCTGTCTCTGATGCTGAAATTGAGAGTGGTAATGATAAAAATGATGCTCCTGATAAGGAGGAAGTTGAGGAAGAACCTGAGAAGCACACTAAGAACACTAGGTACACTAAGGAAGATTTTATTGCTAATAAACATGGTAAAGAGAGAGAACCTTGGGTATAGAAACCCATGCCTTTTCCAGGTAAGAAACACAAGTCAAAGGAGGAAGAACACTACGACAAGTTTTGTGAGTGGATGAAACCTTTATTTTTGTAAATTCATTTGACTGATGCTATTAAGTTGCCTCCTTATTCAAAGTATATGAAGGATATTGTCTCTAATAAAAGTAAGATTCCTAATGAGGAAATTTCTACCTTGCTTGCCAATATTCCTTCAATGGTAAGGTTCCAAAGAAACTTGGTGATCCAGATATACCAACTATTCCTTGCTCTATTAAGAATAATTATGTTAGAACTGCTTTATGTGATTTGGGAGCTGGAGTTAGTGTTATGCCTTTTTCTCTCTACAAGAGACTCCAACTAGAAAATTTGATACCAACTGATATATCTTTGCAAATGGCTGATAAGTTAACTACTATTCTTGTTGGTATTTGTGAGGATGTTTCTGTTCAAGTTGCTCATAATTGCTTGGTTTTAACTGATTTTGTTGTGCTTGAAATGACTGAAGATGATAATATGTCTATTATTCTTGGGAGACATTTTCTTAATACTGCAGGTGCTGTCATCAATTGTAATCAGGGGAAAGTAACTTTCAATATTAATGACAAATACCATACTGTCTATTTCCCCAACAAGGTTGCTAAAAGCTATTGCCTGAACTCCATTGAAAATATGGAGAGCATAAAGGTTGGAGAAATACATTGTCCCATTCCACAAGAAAATTTAAAACTATTATGATTGAGACCATTGCTATCAAGCTTGAGGTAACATAATCACTCGGTGGAATACAAAGTTTTGTATCATATAATATTGTTTTGGTAACAAGACTTGATAAACCTTGTTAACAAAAGGATTTTAATGAACAAAACAATGTTTTCACTATGGTTATATTTGCTCACTTCAATTTTCTCCTTCCTAGTCTTTGCTCTTTTTCTTGTTAGCTTTAGTTTTGTTAGTTGGTTGCTTGTTAGAGTGTCTTAGAACTTTTGTAGTTTTTGTTTTGGTTTGCTTTGCTTCTTCTAAAAAAATCTTTTCTGCGAGAAAATCAATTTTCATTCCCTGAAAATTGGCCAAAAATAAAGTTTCCTGAAAAATCCTAGAAAAATCAAAATAATTGTTTCCTCGAAAAAAGGGGCAGAGGGACACCTGGAGTGACCCAGGGGCCACCCCAGTCCAGCACACCCCCTAGTGGCGCGGCCAGCCCCAGGGGCGCGCCTGGCTAGGTTGTGGACCACCAGTGTCCCTCCAAGGTGCCTCCTCCCAGCCATCTTATTTCTCTCTTCCGAAAAACACCGGAAAACTTTCTCAAGCTCGAGTTCTTGCTGTTCTTTCTCCCGATTTTCGATCTCCTTGCTTAGCCCATCGTTGCTGCTGATTTTTGGAGGGATTGATCCTTGGTATGTGCCTCCTCCACTTGTCCAATTAGATTTGTGATTGGTAGATTGTATCTTGAGTATTTTGCTGCTATAGGTGTCAGGTTGTGTAAGCTTGCATGCTTGTTCTATGCTTAGAAACTTCATTTTGATGCATGTGTAGCCCTCTAGCAAGTTCCTATAGTGGTTTTTCATCATTTATCAATTTGGAAATCACTTGGTTTGATGTTTGTCTAAAAATTTTAGCAAAAGAAAGTGTTCATGGACAACCACACCTTTGGTGAAATATTTGAGAGTGATGCACCTAGGAGGGTAAGGCCTTCAAGATCATCCTCCCGAGCCAGGCCTTCATACAATGAGAATCTCATTACACCGCGATTTGGCGACGAGGGAGATGAGGGGGATGCACACCCTTCTACATTTCCTTGTCCTACCTTTTTGCGGGCTGCTGGAGTTCTCAATGATTTCCTAACCTTGGTTCAGAGGGTTGGTCTAACAAGTTATATGCAAGATGAAAGTGTGCAATATGCCACGCTTACTAAAACCTTTGTGGAGAGATTTTCTTTTTCTAACAGCGTTTTCAAGCCAGATGTGTCTTTCAAAATTTATGGCAGGCCTTACACCCTGACTTTGAAGAAATTTTGTGAGGTCCTGGGTCTTGGTACAGCTGGGACGGCGAAGAAGATTCGCGCTCAACCCGCTGATTTGATGGAGCTCTACCACGGGATAACTAATGATTATGACCGTAGAGCCCAACGGGGAAAGATGAGAAATATTCAACTCCCAGCTATCAGGTACTTTGCTTATTATCTTACCACTAGCATTCTTGGTAGGGAGAACACTAGTAATATTTCCAACTATCATTTGGCCTTCATAGCTGCTGCACTCAACAATGAAATTAGGTGCAATCTTGGTTCTCTCATTGCTCGTTGCTTAGCTTCTAAGGTGCCCATTTATGGGAGAATTATTGATGCACGTGTTGTTACTGCCTTGGGCCTTGTCGTTGATCCAAATGATACAGTTTTGGCTCCTCAGATGCTTGGTCTTGCTTCTATGAAAGTGCATCACTTTGTCACTGCTGGCTCTACCCTTGAGAGTCTGGTTTATAGAATGATGTTTACTGACGGGGAAGAGAGAGAGAGAGATCCCTCTACCCCAGACCACTTTGTTCAGTATTTCCCAGGGACCTTTGTCACGCTCCAAGGAGGATATGGATGAGAAGCTGCGCATTCTTGGCTTCCATGGACACTATCAGGGGGACGCGCCCCCATACGACCCCTTTGTGCACTACACGGGGGAGTCCTCGAGCTCTTACCAGGACAAAGGGGTCTCCTCGGCGTACTATGGAGGTGCACCAACTTGGTCACCATGGAGTTGAGCCCCACTTAGGCCAAAATCTTAAGCTTGGGGGGACCGACATCACACTCATCTATATATCATGTTCCATCGGTTCTTTGTATATCCATTGTTTCGCTTTCATTTTGGTTTTTGTTTCTGCTTTCTTAAAACACAAAAATACCAAAAATATTTTCGTTGTTTCTCTTGGTTTGTTTCTTTGCCTTTTAGCTTTGGTTTGCCTTAAAGAAAAATCCAAAAAGATTTTGCTTTGTTTTTCTTTGTCTGGTTTTGCTTTGTTTGATTTGCTTTAAAAATCGAAAATACCAAAAATATTTGTTGTTCTTCTTTGGTTTTGTGAGTTCTTCACAGGGTTCAGCCATCCTCAGTGGAGTTTGGTTTCATGTTATTATTCAAGTCACACAAGTGAAGGGCAATAATGAATATTAAGAAAACTTGAGGTGTGGTAAGAGGCTGGTAACGAACTCTATTTGTTTTCATTTTTGTACATATACTCATCATTGTGAGCATGCTTAGCATGTTCATGAGAGGTGTATGTTGTTATGGATGCTTAGTAGTTCTTGCTTTCTTGTGATTAGCTCCAGCTTGCTAATAGTTTGTAGCTTGTCATATGAATGTTTGCTTGAATTGTTCTATTCATATTTTGGCATGATATTGTGCTATCCTCCTATGAATTTTTCATGTGAATCGACTTGGCACATGCTCACGCATGCATATGACTAAACAATAGTCAGTAAGCCTCGATGATTTATTTTGCTCGGAGTTCTTGTATCACTTTCATGCCATAATTAGTCCTAATTTATTGCAAGCATGGTTATGACGGTTATTGCTCTCTCGTTTGTCGCTCCCTCTCTATTGCTAGCCTTCACTTGCACTGAGTATGAGCTCTACTCTTGCATCCAACTCCCCAAAACCAGTATTGCCAACAGTGTCCACCATACCTACCTATTAGCATCATTTGTTATTCCTTGATTCATTATGCCTTGTTTTCTTCCAAATAAATGTTTGTCCGTTTTGAGAAAGTTAGTTAGTAAAGCTCTCACGAACTTGATGGCACGCTTTACTCTTGCACTTAATAATCCTGAACCATTGTGACCTGTACATGAAAGTTATATGCTTGCAAATTATATGCTGGGAGTTAGCAGAACCGTGCTGTCATGGGGAATGCTTTCAAGACCTTTTGGATATTTATCTAGTTGATATCATGCTCTTTTGCTTGCGGATGTCGTCAATGTGAAAAAAAGGGAGCTTGTAAATCCATGGAGTTATATACATTGTGTTAGAGAAACGCCTGCGCCGCTAGCCTAAGCCATGCCTAATCATGGTGGAAACTTGCAGCATCACCATAATGAGAAATCTGTGAAGCATCCTCAATAAAAATCTATGCAAATAGTAAATAAAAAGATCGTTTAGATGCTCATTGTGTGCTTGCCTTGTCATTTTGATTATGTGATAGCTCCTGTATTATGTGCAAGGGGTACCCCGTTGGTGATTCTCTATGATATGCATGTATTTACGATGACAAGAACTTACTGGTAACCATAGTTGAGTAGCATGCGGAGCGTCCCTCGTACTCAAGGGACATGAGATTTCCAGTTTATGGCATGTCAAGCATATAACTCAGTTTGGACCTCACTTTCACCTTAATCATAGAAAGATGTCTATGATAGGGGCAATGAGATCTCAAAGATAATGAGTACCTTACTTTCTTCATTTGGAAGCTTTTCAAACTTTTCAAAACCTTTTCACTTGCTTGTTGAGTCACCACTTATTCCATGAGCACCTTCTTGAGAGCATAGTTCTCATTCTTGTGTTTGTTCCAAAACTTGGTTAATTATGTCATGACTTTGATGCTTGTATCTCTGATACCTTTATCTCTAGTCTTTACTTGAACTTCAGAGGTGCCTTGGCATTTATTGTTGTAGCATCCCAGTTGTCTAACATCTGTAATGCTACTTGATCTAGTAATAAAAGGGCCACTTCCTACATATAATTGTTGCATCATCATGTCATGTTCATGTCATCATGCCACCTTGCATTTGAGCATCATACAAAAACCCTTTTGTTTTGGTTCTTATCTCATATGCATTAATATTTGTATTTGCCTCTTGATATTGTATTTGGTTCTTGATATATTGTTAAATGCCCAAGTTGAGTTGGGGGCATATCTCTTATTGACTCCACCACCTTTTCTTCACCACCTTATAATTCCACCATCCAATTAATATGAGCTGGCCTTTATTTGAGTTTACCTAGCTCATGTGGGTTGGGTGGATCCAATGCTTGTCCCTTTTTGCTTGGCCTTATTCCACCTTTTGGGAATGCATGGAATAATGCCATATGATTTTATGTTGTTTTCACAATATGAATACATGGCATTTATTATTTGCATGGGCCATGCAGAACCACCACATCTAGGTCATTCGGATTTTATTTGAAATTCTTAGAGTGGGTCATACTCTCTCTCTCTCTCCTTCTTTTGCTTGATCTAGCTAGAGCCATGCAAGCACCACCTATTTACTTGTCATTTGAAATTTATTTGTTTTGCTTGCATGGATCATCTCTTTTCCTTTGCTTGATCTTGCTTTGTCTTTGTCCAACACTCAACTTCACCCCTCCTCTCTCTATCTTTCTTGCTAACTCTAAAACCTACCCCTAAACTCCTACCCCATCTAAACCTTTATCACCACCCCCTCTTAGCTAAACCCTACCCCTCTCTCATAACCTCCTCCCTAAACCTACCTCTAATCACCTTACCCCATCTAACCCGAGCCATCACCTCTCTAGATAAACCCTAATCACCCCATCTATACTAGTCCTAATTACTTTCTCCCTCTCATCTCATCCTCTCTTCTAACCCTAAACCCCACCTCCCTCTCTAAACCATCCCCACCCATGTGTGTTGTTGTTTGCATGCTTAAGCCTAACCCCCTCTCTCTCGGCCTCCCTCTCCCTCCTAGCTGGCCCCCACCATACCCCCTAGCTACCTCTCTCCCTTCCAACCCTAGCCCCACCCGAGTACCTCCTCTCTTCTCCCCCTCTCCTTTCTTGCTCTCCCTCTGCCTGCCCTGCCCCACCACGAGCTCCTTACCCCCCTGGCCCAGCTGGCAGTCTCCCTCTCCCCTCCCCCTGCCTTGCCGATCACGTGGAGGAGAGGACAAAGGTGGCCGAGGCCACCTTTATCACCATCCCCTCCCCCACGCCAACCACCTCACTTTCCCCCGTTCTTATCCTCCCCCACGGCCTACCCTGCACCCCCAGATCCGCCCGAGGCCCTGCCTCAACCCTCCTCCCTCTCCACCACCGACACCATCTCCCTCTTCCTTCTCCATCTACCACCGTCGGCCTACACCGCTCCTCGCCGAACCAGCCGGTGGCGTGACGTCTGAGGTTGGCGAGGAAGACCACGAGGACTCCTGCACCGCCCCTGGACCCGCAGACGCGGAGGAGAAGGACCAGGCGCCCAGGAACACCGACGCCCCGACGCAAACCCTAGCTCGCCCGGCCCCTGCCTCGTCGCCGATCCGACGCGCCCCGCCCCGATCAGAACCCACCGTCGAGCCCGCGGTGAGCCCCTAACCCTCCTAGACATGCTCCGTCGCGCTGTCGTCGACTAGGTCCATTTTTCGTTTCATCGAACACGCGGCGTGCGCCGGCGGCGCTGTCGTCTGCTCGCCGCTGCGCCTCGCAAACACCTCACCTACGCCGCACATATCTCCCAGACACCAACCCTTAGCCACCGCAGTGGTTCCGCCCGCCGCGCGCGAGCCTTAGATCCCCGGTTCGAGCCCTGCTGCGCCGCGTCGCCGTTCTCTGTCAATTTTCGTCAGGGTTCAGAGAAGAGAAACAGTACCGCGTGGTACTTTACCCCAACCCCCCCCCCCACACACACACTTTTTTTTTGCCTACGCAACCGCGGTCCTGTCTACCCCGCATGTCAGCCGCCTAGCGTTTTGCAGATAGGACCCTCTGTTCCCTCGGGCCTTAACCCGTGCTCCCTTTCCAAGCCACGTGGCTGACCCGCCCTTCCTCTGCCCCGTGGGACCCCGTGGTCGTTGGCCCCACACGTCGGTCTCGGTGGCTAGCTCAGGCCGCGGTGAGAAAAGCTTTCACCACGCCAGCTGTCCAGTCAGCATCTGGCCCACCGTCAGCGACTGGGTCTGGATCTGCCTAAGTATAAAAAGTTTCTGTTTATATTTGGTTTAATTTAAACCTTTTCCAATTAATTCAAATTCAAATATAAATCTGTTTTCAAATAACTTTTAAATTATAAATCCAAATAATACAAATAATATATGAATTTGAATCAGAAAAATGTGAGGATTTCAGATATGCCATTCAAAATACTATTTGGACACTTTAAATTTCAAGTTGAATTAAATTACAACAAAATGCCCCTGGACCTTAATAAATTAATAACTTTTGTTTTATAACTCCGAATTGGACAAATGATATGTCTAAAATGATCAGCTCAACGAGACCTTTCTGTTTATGCTATCCACGACTTCAATTGCAGCATGAATCATATAAAAATATAGTGTACAGCAACTATCATGACAATAAAATGTGATCAAAACCCAATAAAAATGTTATTTCTTGTATCCCACACCTCACCTATGCCATGCTACTTTATTGCCATGCAACTTGTGCATCATTCATCATGGCATGATTGTTTACTTGACGCATTTTATTCCTTTGCTTGTGCACTTTATTTATTTTGGCCCTTGTCTGTTTGGTTCTTCTTCGAATAGACGCTGAGCAGGGGATATATCAAGAGAACCAGGAGCACTACCCAGATCCGTCTCTCGCTTCAACCGAGTTGCCAGGCAAGCACTACCACATGCTTGCATACATACAGTACCTATTGCCTCTATCTTATTCTTGCATCATTGAGTCGCGATTGCATTAAACTGAATCCCAAGTATTGCATAACCTTTACTTTTCAACCCCACCGAAGCTTGTTCCTCCATCCCATGAGCCATTACGACAGGAGTTGTTTGAGCCCTGCGAGTCGTAGAACAGCATGTGTAGGGTATGTGAGAGTCTGATGGATAACGAGGTACCTAAACAACTTAATCTGAGTAGTAATGGGATAACTAATAAAAGTGGCACCGGTGAGCAATATCTGCTATTTGGTTTTTCCTGCTCACTTGTGTCCCGTAAGACCCCGAGTACTTGATTCATGTTCCAAGAATATTCGCGCTATCCACATCCGGAAGGCTTATGGGACCCCCCTGAGCCAGAGCTTGATTCGGTCTTATTTCTTGGGGCCACAAACTAGTTTGAGGTTTTATTTACTATCCTGTACTTATGCCATGCTTTACCGCTTTATTACGATTGTGCGAGGAGCACCTGTACTGTTTAGGATCGTGGCACGATTCCGCGGTATCGACAAGCCCAGTTTTGGGTTCCCGGTCGTTTACAGCCGTCCCCACAACCTTGAGTCCGTCTCGGAGCCGGCCGGTTTCGTTGCGGGTCTACTTTAAGGGGTGGCCCCCTGAAATAATTCTGAATCCTGTGATTGCTTTGTCATGAAGGCCTCGTTGGGTTTTGATTTGGTTTTTCCGAGGTTGATCGAGTGTGTGTTGCTATTTGTGCACCCCTGCAGGGTAAAACTTTCTGAAAGCCGTGTCCGCGGTTATGGACGACTTGGAGCACAGTTTCTCGATCATAGACAAGCATAACTAAAGTGCCGCTTTAATCTGACTAAGTAATTGACTAGTAAATAGTGCAACACTCATGGAATGGTTACTAAAATTGCCAACGGATGGGGGGTTGTTCGTCCGCTTCCTCGTTGGTAAGTGAGGAGGAGGATGGATCTGTGGATATTACTGTTATAACTGTTGTCATTAATTTCACGGACATCCGTCTATCTTTGGTTAGGCGGATGGTTGGTGTTTATCTATAGAACTGTTAGGGTTTATCTTTCGCTGCAATTGCGTCACCCCAGGTTGTGTCCCCTTTAGAGGCATAAAGACTTGCTGAGTACCCTTAGGGTCTCACACGATAAATTACTGGTTCAGATGAACAGGTACACTCGCAGGACGGATACTGGGTGGAAGAGGCTGATGATGTGGGCAACGATCGTTCGGTGTAGAGATTCCGGGAACGGGGATCCGTGAGATCTGTGGGCGGGGTGTGCTTATTGCTGTGGCATCTTATGCCGATTTGCTTCTTATCCGTACTCGGACTTTGTTCTGCCGCTTCCGCTTGATACTCTGATGTGTGGTGTATGAGGAAATATCCTAAAATATTATATCTATCTAGGTCATTTGAATCTTGCCGTATGGCGTTGCTATATTTTCTTTCTTTCTAGATGGAATGGCTCTCATGTACTTTTGTATGGTGGCTTGCATACATACTCATTTGTGTATGTAGTTGATCCCTTCGCCTGCCGATTACGCCGCCCGTACAGGTCCCGATGAATTGGAAGTGGTTGGGACGGCCGAAAGGTCTACCCGTGAGCGGCTTTTGGGGCCCCACCGTACTATTTCAACCACTTCCGCTCATCCAGGCTTGTATCTAGGAGCGTAATTCACCGAGGTAGTTACAATTGTGCTCTACAAACAAAGGCAAGCGAGATACCACTCTATCATACCTTCTTATGAGCATTGCAATGCTGCTTATGTTTATGTTTTATGCTACTTATTATTATTGAGTTGTGATCTCTTCATATTTTGCAATGACTATTGAGTAGACTTAGTTGCATACTCCTTATTATGAATGGTTTAAGCATATACTCCTGTGCTGGAAATATATACATCATATGAAGAAAATGTGTTCGTGAAAGTTCTTTTATCGCACTCAGTTTTTAACTGAATTGCTTGAGGACAAGCAATAAGCTAATCTTGGGGGAGTTGATACGTCCAAAACCTATCTACTTTCTCGAACACTTTTTTTATTGTTTCTCCTCTAAACTTGTGTGATTTGGATACAACTAAAACGGACTGACGCTATTTTCAGCAGAATTACCTTGGTGTCTAGTTTTTGTGAAACGTATCTACTTTCCTGAACACTTTTGTTATTGTTTATCCTCTAAACTTGTTTGATTTGGATACAACTAACACGGACTGACGCTATTTTCAGCAGAATTACCTTGGTGTCTAGTTTTTGTGCAGAAAATCAACTATCAGGAAAAATCCTGGAAACTATGCCAAAAATCCTATTTCACCAGAAGACACACAGAGCTAGAGTACGAGACGGAGTGGAGGCCTGAGGGGCCCACACACCTGCCAGGCAAATACTTACAATGACAAGAACTTGTCTGGAACCAAAGTTGAGTAGTATGCGGAGTAGCCCTCGCACTCAAAGGACTTGAGATTTTTAGTATATGGTCTGTCAAGCATATAATTCAGAGTGGACCTCACTTTCACCTTAACCACATAAAGATGCTTATGATAGGGGCAATGAGAGCTCAAAGCTAATGAGTACCTTCCTTTCAGCAGTTGGAAGCCTTTCAAACCTTTCAAAAAACCCGTTTTCACAACCTTGTTGAGTCATCACTTATTCTATGATCACCTTCTTGAGAGCATAGTTGTCATTCTTATGTTTGTCTCAAAACTTGGTTAATTATGTCATTACTTTGATGCTTGTATCTCTGATATCTTTATCTCTAGTCTTCATGTGAACTTCAGAGGTGCCTTGGCATTTATTGTGTTCTTCAAACAAAGGCAAGCGAGATAGGTATCTATTATACCTTATTATGAGCATTGCAATGTTGCTTATGTTTATGTTTCATGCTACTTATTATTATTTGAGTTGGTTTCTCTTCATAGCTTGCAATGACTATTGAGTAGACTTAGTTGCATACTCTTTATTATGAATTGTCTAAGCATCTACTCCTGTGCTGAGAATATTTACATCATATGAAGCAATGTGTTCGTGAAAGTTCTTTTATCGCACTCAGTTTTCAACTGAATTGCTTTAGGACAAGCAATAATCTAAGCTTGGGGGGATTTGATACGTCCAAAACGTATCTACTTTCTCGAACACTTTGCTATTGTTTTTTCTCTAAACTTGTGTCATTTGGATGCAACTAACAGGGACTGACGCTGTTTTCAGCAGAATTACTTTGGTGTCTTATTTTTGTGCAGAAAATGAACTATCAGGAAAAATCCCGGAAAATATGCCAAAAACTATTTCTCACCAGAAGATTCACGGAGCCGGAAGGGGAGACAGAGAGAGGAGGCCTGGGGGCCTAGACCCACCCTAGGCGCGGGCCCAGAGGTCTGGCCACCCCAGGCAACTCCTTGGCCTCCCTCCGCGTCTTTAAGTTGCCTTCTGACCTAAAAACTCAGGGGGGGTTCGATAGTTTTCCAGAAAGAGTTCCGCTCCGCCACTACCACCAGAAACCAAGATTCGGATCCAGAAACTCTATTCCGGCACCCTGCCAAGACGGGGAATTTGGAGAGGATCATCGCCATCATCATCACCAACGCATCTCCATCAATCACCGATGTTTCCCTCATCCATGAGTAAGTAATCCCCCGCTGTAGGCTTGGGGATGGTAGGGATTGGATGAGTTCTATCATGTAATTGAATAAGATTGTTAGGGCATAGTGCCTAGTATCTCTTGTGCTATTTGACTTTGTTCCAACTTGTTGTGCTTAATGCTTGTCACTAGGGCCCGAGTGCCATGATCTCAGATCTAAACTTATTATTGAATCATTATGATAGTATTGTTTGGATCTTATCTGCAAGTTGTGTACACATATCATTGTCCGGATCCAAAGGCCCCAAAGTGACAATAATTGGGACAACCGGAGAGGATGGCTGTGGTGTGGGGATCACATGTGTTCACGGAGTGTTAATGCTTTGCTCTGGTGCTCTATTAAACGGAGCACCTTAATTTCCAGTAGTTCCCTAGAGGCCCCGCTGCCACGGGCTGGCTGGACAGAAGATATTGTGCAAGTTCTCATTGCGAGCACGTATGACAATATTTGGAGCACATGCCTAGAATTTTTTAGTACTTGGATGGTTGTTATTATTTATCTGCAATGC
Organism: Avena atlantica; assembly: GCA_910589765.1. NCBI lineage: Eukaryota > Viridiplantae > Streptophyta > Magnoliopsida > Poales > Poaceae > Avena > Avena atlantica. The sequence goes on from OU342738.1 coordinate 303,063,893, forward strand.
CCTAGATCTTGAAGTACATGTTTAGACTCATCCATGCAACGCCCGTCCATCCGTCCCTCTGCCTACCACACTCGAATCCTACTGTTACCATTACTGTTACTATTGATCTTGTTTCACTGTTGCTGTTACTGCTGTTATTGTTTTGCTGTTGCTACTACCAAACTGTTTCTACTGATAAACTTCTGTGAGTAAGAACTATTTTCAGGTGCAGCTGAACTGACAACTCAGTTGTTAAGGCTTGCAAATATTCTTTGTCTCTTCTTGTGTTGAATCAATAAATTGGATAATACTACCCGCGAAGACTTTTGCGATCCCCTACACTTGTGGGTCATCAGTTATGCAAAGCTTCCATAGATTCCTCGACACCTCTTTCACTAGTAGAAAATGATCCATTGGTCCCGGTTGGTAAGGGGCATTAGTCCCGGTTGCCCAACCGGGACGGGGCAATCGGGACTAAAACCCGAACCTTTAGTCCCGGTTGCCCCACCAACCGGGACAAAAGGGTGCACACGTGGCTGCTGCTCCGTGCGAGGGGGGCAGGACCTTTAGTCCCGGTTCGTAAATACGAACCGGGACTAAAGGTTTATTTTTATTTTTTTTCAAAAAAAAATTTGATTTTTTTTTTCAATTTTTTCTTTAACCTTTGAATTATTTGACTTGTTAATCTCCCACATCTCTCATTTTAAACAATAATTATACTTAATCTTAGTTCAAATCATACTTACGGTCAAACTTCCCATCCGGTCACCCATCCTAGCACTACTCCACCCTCAGCACGCTTAACTTCTTCATTCCATCTCTCTCACCTGCGCAAAGGACCGTTATATCTTGTTGTCAAGACTAGTATATCAATCCTATTAACTCATATCGATATGTGAGACGTTTTTATTTTTTGAAATTAAGAACAACTATTTATAGTAAACAACAATAAATAATTAATAATAATATTTTATTATAATGAAAGTAAAAAACTAATTAAATTAATATTTTCTTCATTTTTGCCATTTATTCATTTAATATGAGATAAACAATATCTTCAAATCTGTAAATCGAAATTTAACAAATAATATATCCATTATTATCACAAAAACGCGAGGAATTCAAATATGACATAAAAAATACTAATAATTTAATTTCTGAAATAATTTTTTTTTTGAATTTTAAGAATCCAAAACGGCCTAAGTATGTTGAAATCAAAGAGCTAATTTTTTCTGCACGTTTTGATAGGTTGTATTTTTTTTACATGGTATACAAAAGTTATGGCCATTTGAATTTTTATAACATTTTTTGTAAATTATGTCGAAATTTATATTTGTTAATTTTTATAACAACTAAATCACTAAATCTTGTTAATTTTTGTAACAACTAAAAAATCGCGGCGTGGAAATATGACCGTGCAATAAATGGGCTGCATGCGCGCGCTAAGTAAGCTGAACTGGGGCGTGGTTTACGCAAAAAGTGGTGCATCATCAACTCATGAATATTCTGCGGTGCTTGCATCCTATACGTACCCTAGATAAAAACCCTGCAGGCTAGCCGCGATGACCGCTCCAGCTGCCCATGATCGATCCGGCGTATCAAGTTGATGATGCCGCTCTCGATCGGCGAGCGTGCGTTCCCATCCATGACAGCGAGCTCCAACCCATCACCCGTTCCCAATACCTTTAGTCCCGGTTGGTAATACGAACCAGGACTAAAGGTCACACCTTTAGTCCCGGTTCGTATTACCAACCCGGACTAAAGGTATTGGCACTGAGGCACCCCTTTTAGTCCCGGTTGGTGATACGAACCGGAACTAAAGGTCCCGTTTGACCCGGGACTAAAGATGTATGGCGTTCTAGCCGTTGTAACCGGGACTAATGTTCACATTAGTCCCGGGTTCAACTATAACCGGGACTAATGCTTCGAACTGGGGCGGACGTATGACTCTTTTTCTACTAGTGTTTATCAGCTTTGTGTTTCTTTATTTTTCTCAGATTGTTTTAAATGGTAATCAAAATTTTCAAGCAGAGTACTAAAATTTCCTATCTCAGCTATCTTACTCTAGAGATGCACTTTCGTGCCATGGAAAAAAGAAAAAAATGTGTGATGGATGTTGTCCAATAATTGAGATATATATAAGAATATATGCAGTGCGATAATAAGTTCGCTTCTACAACTTTATTTAGTGTGAAGTTTATTTATATGTATTGATTTTTAGAAATAACTCATGCTTTCATAGGACAGATGGACCACTGTAGGAGGATCATAAGAAGGAATTATAATCCTAAAAAAAAGGATGACATGCATTCATACACCAACAACGATGAGGCAAAGCTGGGTATGCAGATCAGGGGAACGCTCATCATGGTTCTCTACTGCATGGGGCTTCGTCTAGCGTGCTCGACACGGCAGAAGCACGGGCTAGGCATGATAAGCAACTACATGGCTGTTGACGGGAGCAACTACAAATACACTACCTCAGGGTAATGCTACTCCAGGTACTATTTTTTTATTATAGACTACTCTATGTATCGTACTGACGTTCGTTTCCTAGATTGATCAACTTTTTAGATTCGTGGATTTAGAAATTTTGTGTTCATATCGGTGCTAGCTCTAATTAACCCTAGATGATAAAACGATATTGGGAAAACATGACCGTCTAGCAAATATTAATTATGCTTATCTTTAACAAATATTATGTTGCTATTTTCACTAAATTTCCATATGTAGTATATCTACCATGCAAGGAAAAACATGATGAAACCGAGACAACACACGGCCATTATGAAAATTTGGGTTGCACCGTTGTTTTTCCTATAGGAAGCGTGCTCCGTCAGTGAGTACTAAAGGACGCGGCAGCCTAAAACTGAAAATGTCGCCCCTCCCAACAGTACATCATCAAAATCTTCCCATCGGACTTTACGATTATACTGATGCGGAATCTGCAGCGATATCAAAGGCCAAAGTGGCGACGCATTTTGAGAAGAAGAAACCCAAGCCCGCTCCGGTATACACCGAGAAGCAAAAGGAATATGCACTTGATTTTCTGAACACACCATCGTAATATGAGTTGCACCATAAGCAGATGACTATCTAAGCACACTTTAGAAAGAAGTGACGAAGAGAAAATCAAGCAAATCAAGTGCAAGCGGTACAAAATCAGCAGGCACAGGTGGAAGCGGGACCAAAAATGCAATCAGTAAAAAATCAGAGGTTCCCATTCTCGAACAACAGGCCAAACAAACGATCGCACCCCTCAAGGTGGTTTCACAAAATGTTCCACTCCTCGCACAACAGCCAGTAGATATGTCAACAACTGTGGAGTTGGCGGCCAGCATGGAAATTAATCTTGATGAACTGTTAGGCACCCAACTCGACCATCTACCCAAGAGGCCACTAGCCCCTAAATATGTCGCAGGTGAGGATTTGGTCAGCAAAGAGAGGCTGGAAGAACTGCCAACACAAATGCGGAATGTCTATCAATGCTACTCGGCGGTCATGAAGCAGGGGAGAATAATGATCGTAGCCAAAGTCCCACGTGAGTACTACTTCACACCCGAAGAGGTACATATTGAGTTTCCAGAACTGTTCCAGTTATACCATCTCGACGCCCTAGACAAATCCATCCTCAGCTGCTATTGTCTGTAAGTTGTTGAATTCATTGTCTACATGTTCAGTTTTCAGTTGTTCAGTTCGGAACATGTGATTATCCTTATTATGCAGAATGAAGATCCTGAAATATAAAAGAAAAAGAATCTACAATATTGGGTTCATTCACCCAGATAAAGTGCATATAGCCACGCTAACGGATAACCCCGAGGAGACGGAGGAAAACCTTCTAAGGTTTCTAATGGAACAAAATTTCTCTGGCCACATACTGTTTCCTTACAATTTCAGGTGAGGGTCTTACTCTGTTGTACACATTCACTTTTGATTAGTCGATGCTAATAAGTGTAACTGATGTATATATAAATGTTTGCAGCTTCCACTGGGTTCTGCTAGACACTCAACTTGATAAGGGAAGAGTTGATGTCATGGACCCATCAAATAGAAACCTAGAAGATTTCCGCAGCATACAGGACATGCTCCAGAAGTAAGTTTCGCGCTATATCGGTATCTTTCGTTGATTTTCTAAGATATCAGGTAATGAATAACTCATTCATTCATTTTCTTCGTCGGGCAGGGTTTGGATCCGGTTCAAGCGCGAGGTTACGGGTGTATTTAGTGAGAAGCTGACGTTTAAGGCGGTCTCGGTAAGTAGCACGTGATATGTTCGCGCATCTCTTTACTTCTAGTTTCAATACAATCATGATGCTCTATATTATTATTTTGATTGAATTCAATTCTTGTAAAGTGCGCGAGGCAGCCACGGGGGTCGAATCTATGTGGATTCTACGTTTGCGAGTTCATTCGCACGTTTACCACCGAACACAACGATTATAGAGTCGACATAAGCAATGCATTCACACCATCATTTTATTGCCGTCACCTTTTGTTATCATGATTGATACATATTGATCTCCTTTTTCTTATATATAGTTCGAGAGAATGCGGGATCAACTACTAACAGAGCAACGCGTACTAGCAATTGCGGAGAAGCTGACAGGATTTATTTTCAAAGAGATCGTAGACGATGCCGGAGAATTTAGTGTGAATAGGCGCTACCGATCTCTATGTAATCGAACTATTTTGTGCTCTAATCCTGGTATTCTGTGATCTCCATGTAACTATGTAAATTGTATATATTTGTATGCTCGATTTTGTAATACAAGTTATCTTATATATATGCAAGAACGTGTACGATATGTGGTGGCATACAAATATTTAAAACCCAATTTTAAATGAAAAATAAATAAATAAAACAATACAAAATGAATTCTCTGCTGCGGCAGAGAAAGGGCACAAAATGCTGTCGAGGCAGAGAAATCACTAGTCCAAGGTAATGCTCTGCCACGGTAGAGAAAAGACGCAAAATGCTGCCGCGACAGAGACCCACTAGTCCCGGTCGGTGGCACCAACCAGGACTAGTGGGAGTGCACCCTGAGCGCGCAGGGGCAGCCACGTGGGCACCCACTAGTTCCGGCTGGTAACTGGACCGGGACTACTGTTGGGCCTATAGTCCCGCTTGATTAGTCCCGGTTCAAAAACCGGGACTAGAGGCCCTGTCTCCACTAGTGCTATAAAAGTGTTTTTTTTCTCCCGGTGCAACGTACAGGTTTGCTTTCCATATATATATATGGACGCGGATTTTATGTCTACGGTGCTACGTGCGCACGTGTTTACTATCGTTGGATGTAGCCTCGTGATTCGTGTTTCCGTTTGGCTCAAGTCACGAACGTTTACCGTGAGCCGTATTTTGTTTTGTACTATTATCCTACCGCAACAAAATAACGGTTCTCTTTCAAAAAAAAACTAGAAACGTTGTCTTATTTTTACTAGGCCATCTACCGGAAACCATTTTTTTTTAATTAGCTATGGACACAGCTATTCTTCCTTAATGTATTTGTGTATATTTTTTTTTGGGATTGAACAGATAATGCATGAAACTAAACAACCGTTTCTCTTTTTTTCTAGATAAAGAACCCCAAAGTTCTTTTTTGGTTAATTAGAGACGGACCATGCTACATTTCGTTGATGGATTTATATATTTTTGCTTGATAGTGAACAAATTGTGCAAGAAACTGAATAACCATTGCTCTTTTTTGTTGATAAGGAATGGTACAACTGTTTTTTTTTTGTTATTTAAGGACGGACAATCTTACTTTTTATTTATAGAAATGGTTACGCTAAGGCCGTTAACTAAAATATACGGTTAGAAATACTCTATAGAAAGATCAATGGCTAAACTGGGGTGCACACCTATCCCTCGTGGCATGGTATATATATATATATATATATATATATATATATATATATATATATATATATATATATAGTGCCCGTGCGTTGCTGCGAAACAACTGAAGTGCACTCTGTTATCGGATATAGCACGTTGTAACGTGGTTACATTATGTAGCTAACACATTATCACATAATAGTGCCTCTTTGATTCAGGGAAATTCAAAATACTAACATAAGTAGATAATATGGTCGCATCTTCGGACTGAACAAATTTTCTAACATACATGATATATGGTTTTTTCCTTATTAGAAAAGTCGACTGACACATCGATCCATTTGTCCATAAATATTCTTCCAGGAGGTAACCCTTCATAGACATAGGCAATTAGACACCTAACTCTAGATAGGTCCCTGGCTCAATAGGTTGTGACAAATTGTTAGAAATAACTTATCATTCTCATTTCTTTCTGCTATCAAGCGGATCCTCTCTGCTCATAGAGCAAACACAACCAATCAAAATTAATCTCTCGATCATCCCTGTTCTCTCATGCATGTGTAGCAAGCACAACCAAGAAAAAGAAATCGATGAGATCAATCTCTTTGCCCTCAAGCTGCAGCATGCAGACAAAGCTGAATAGAATCTCTCTACTCTCAAGCGTTGGTCTCCCAGCAGCACACAAGCAAAGTAGCATCAGCTCTCTATATCTCTGCTCGTGATATCCCTCTGAAACAAGCAGGAGTACAGTACCGACTTCTCTCCGTGCTCAATTATAGATTCTTGCGCAACAGCATCAACTTTGTCAGACGGATGCAGGATAAAGCGACCGAAGAAACCACAAATGGTTAGACGGATAGAAAATAGAACAATCAAGCAACATTCTATATAACTGAACCTGTAAAAAACCTACTGAATCGACAAACATATTTTGTGCCTACGGTGATATATGGACGCGGATTTTGTGCCTACGGTGATACGTGCGCACGCGTTTACTATCGTTGGATGTAGCCTCGTGATTCGTGTTTCCGTTTGGCTCAAGTCACGGCCGTTTACCGTGAGTCATATTTTGTTTTGCAAAAACTCACTTCCCACAAACTATTATCCTACCGCATACAAAATAACGGTTCTCTTTAAAATAAAAACTAGAAACGCTGTCTTATTGTTACTAGGCCACCTACAGAAAACCATTTTTTTTTGTTAATTAGCCATGGACACAGCTATTCTTCCTTGATGTATTTGTGTATATTTTTTTGGGAGCGAACGGATAATGCATGAAACTAAACAAGAGATTGCCAGGCCAGCTCCTCCACCTCCCGAACCCTCCTCCTCCCGCACCCACGCGGCGGGGCCGTGTCGCGCCGCGCCGGGCGGCCTCCCCTCCCTGCCGAGCTCTCCCTCCCGTGTTTTCTCGTCCCCGCCGTCGCCGTCCGGATCGTCGCCAGGCAAAGACCTGGGGGCGTGACGGCGGCGGCGTCCCTGATCGCGATCTGGCGGGAAGGTGGCGGCGTCCGTCCTGGCTGGTTTGGCGGTGGTGTTGCGGCGAGCGGCGTCCGGTGATCCTCGGCCCAGATGGCGACAGGCGGCGGCGGGGATCTGGGCCTAGCCGCGATCTGTCCCGTATATTGGCCTCGACGCCGGTGCTCGTGCGACCCGGGCCTTGTCCGTGACACTAAGGCGCTTGGGGCATCTTCCCCCGGCACGGTGGTGGTGGCCTCCTTCTTCGTCGGAATGGTCGGCCGGTGACATGGATATGCCCTACGGGTATCCGGTGTTAGTATACCTAGTCCAGCCCGATGGAAGGCCCACTCGACGATCTGCCAGGGTCCATGACGCTTATGACGGTTCGGCTGATATGAAGCCCATGTGAACACGGACTCTCAAGCGTACAAGACAATGAAATCTCAATACTAGAGTTTAAATACAACTTGTAACCTACTCGTATCGGTACCTGAGACCTAGCCTCCCCATATATAAGGCTAGGAGGGTCCAACGAGGAGGGCACGACCTACAGACACCATAACCCCCCAATAGATAGATCTACGATCTCCACCTCCATGATAGATCTACAGATCTAGAGCTCTCTCTCTCATACTTCCGCATACACACCTTCACGCCAGATTGCATCTGCGCACCCCTTGTAATCACCGGTTCCGCCGTAATCAAGAGCAGACAAGCAGGAGTAGGGTTTTCCCTCCGGGGGCCTGAACCTGGGTAAACCTCGTGTCCCCGTGTTGCTTGTTTGCTAACCGTTCCGCGATCTCCAGCATCCCCATCTTCTCCAAAACCCAAGTCCATAACAATGGGCATTGACAAGAGCAAACCTCGTCAATTGGCGCCGTCTGTGGGAACTGAGGGCACTGATTGTGCGATCGTGGCGGTCCCATTATCAACAATCTACAATTCGTGAGCATCTGAGGGACAGATCTGCTTAGGCTCCTTCACCTTCATCGTCCTCGTCGACCGGATGTTTTCGGCGAGCTACGCTCGAATATGGTACGGCCGACATGTTTTCTACGACATCCTCCATCCGCCTCTGGACTAAGCAGGCGGAAAACAACAACGCCTGGCCGAATTCATCTACACCAACGCGGACACTCGGCGTCAGCTCCGTCCATCTACTCAATTAATCGGATCTGCAAGACCCAAGTTTCTGCGTTCAGTCAGACTATCCTACGCGGGAAGGCAGAATCCAATGAAAATTGGAGCCGCAAGATCGCCGATCTGCCTCAAAAGTTACTCTGCACGTGCGCGCAAGGATCCGCAGCAGACAACAACTCAAGCAACAAAGGAAAAAAGATCATTATTGAAAGCTTTCACGGCAGATCACAGTGTATATCTTGATCAGTCCCCAATTGATTAGGATTAATTACTTCATGGGCGAGAGGCCTATTATTTTATGAGCAAGAGAATCGAGTTACGGAGGCAAAATCAAAACCGGCTTGGAATCTAAATAGGACATGTTCTTGTGTGCTACGTGACGGACATTGATAGGCTCGCGAGCTTATTTGCCATACACGGCAACAAAATATGCAAACATGTAAGGACAAGACAATTTTTGATCAATCCAGTCTACGTGTCGTCAGAGTTTCATTGCAAGAGGTTGGTGTGCCAGTAGTCCAAGGAGAAAAAAGCGATCTAGAGAAACGATTTGGAGCATCAAATATTCAAGGTTTCAACGTGTGACTACTTCATCACTGCGGCGCCAAACTGCCACATAAACTACAAGTCTGCCGCACGACCATGTCCATCGCGTTGGGTACGTGTCCGCGATATCGACTCCGACCAACAAATATTCGATGATTCTACTTCCGAGGGCTGCGCCTACCTGCTGCTGCTTCGATTCCATCCGCCGCGTAACCCGCTATGGTTTTCGACTCCAACGACCAGCTACAATCTTCGGATGCAGCAACTTGATGTGGTCTTCGACGGCTGTCGCCCGTTACAGTCTCCGAATGCGGCAACTCTTCATCACCACACGACTCCGACTCTGCTGCGTCGATTACGTCCGCCGCGTGACTCGTCGCCATGTAAACTACATGTCCGCTACATAACTCTCGACCGCCACGTTGACTACTCTTCTGGCGTCGATCTCGCGACCTGCTGCAATTTTCGACTCCGGCGATCCTCTACGATATTCGGCTCCAACGACTCGGGGGCTCCTTCCGCTTCGGCGACTAGCCATGGCCTTCGGCTCTAGCAACCCGCTGCGGTCCTCGGCATCGGCGACCCGCTGCGGCCTTCAGCTGCCGTGACCCGCTGCATCTTTCGGATGCGGCGACCCGACGTGATCTTCGATTGCCGCAACTGGCCGCATCGGCTTCAGCGACCACGACTCGGGGCCTCCCTCGACATAGGCGACCCAGTGCGGCTTTCGGCTGCGATGACCCGCTGTGTATTTCGGATGCGGCGACCCGGTGTGGTCTTCGATTGCGACAATCTTCGGATGCAGAACTCGTTGCCGCTGTCGACCCTAGAAACCCGTCGCTACTATGGCTGCAGTCCGCTGCGTCGACTACGTCCGCCGCGTGACCCGCTACCGTGTCAACTTCGCCATGACAACCAACAAAGCTAAGTTCTCTACTCGGAGTTAATTTCTTTCTTACTTTAATCGCACTCTAAACAATCGGAGGCTGCGCCCTCTTCGAGTAACCTAATGTGTCATCGGCTCCATGCACTCGAGTACCTCATACGTGACAGCCCGAGTAGCTGATTCTGCCTGATCGTCGAATCCTTGAACTCCGAGTGCCTCGGCAAGGTACTGAGACTAAGGGTAATCAGGCTAACGAAAAGGCCTAGCATACAGTGCAACAGTGTCGACCCGATCGGCACCAGAATCTTGCTATACAAGCCGAATGGCAAATATTCCTTACAAGATACAAGTACTTTACAATTCTTTATGTTTTTTGCAGCTTATAAGGATGTCAAATGCGCTGAGCTATTCTATCGGGTCCTCCAACGGAGTCGACCAGCGCCAGTCACGTCAACAGACGCCAAGACCCGAGTCGAAGCATTCCTCGGATGATCATATCAATCATCGACAAAAGCGGCGCTGGTCGCGCACCCGACAGAAGAAACGGCGTCGACTTCATCCGCAATGTCGAGTCCTTCCGGCTAAACGCTGCACGACTCCTCATCGTCGATTCCCTACTCCTTATGTGTGAGACGCTGACTCGAAGTACTTTCGGGCCAGTGGTTTCTCCTCGCATGAGTCTTCACTCGAGTCTGCGACTCGACTAGACACTCGGGGGTTACTCCTATCAGGAGCGCTGGTCGCGCACCCGATGTACTTCCGGGTCAGCGATACGCCCACGAGATTTTCGGCTACAACTACATGATACAAGACTCGAGTCTCTACCCGAGTCTACGACTCCGCCAGACACTCGGGGGCTACTCCTATTAGGAGCGCTGGTCGCGCACCCGAAGCATGAATAGCGTACTACGCCAATGACCTATTTTCTTCGAGTCCTACGTCGAGTCTGCGACTCCATTAGGGACTCGGGGGATACTCCCATAGGGAGGATTGATTCAAGCATCCGCAAAAATTGTGTCTTTCGGACCTGAAGCAAGCAACAGCTGAACTAAAGTCTCCGCTCGCGTCTACGACTCGAACAGACACTCGGGGGCTACTCCCATAGGGAGCGCTGGTCACGCACCCTATGAATTCTTCGACTGTGATCCTTCGGATCAGTATGCAAAAACTTTTCGGCAACTCTGCCCCAATTAACGCTAAGTAAGCAACATCCTCCTTGGCCACCCGAAACACCTCCGTGGTGATAAACATTCGGATGTTGCGTCTGCGACACAAAGATAAGACCTACAGATAACATCTGATGGCCTGGTAACGCACACGACTGCGCTCTGCTAATAAAAATCCGTGCCAGCAGGCACGACGAAAAATCCCGACGGACGCGTTGGGTACATCATTTAAAATTTACTGGAATTCCACTCCTGTAAGTCCTCCGCGGCCTGAGTCGAATTACGCCAGCATATGTTCCGAATTCGAGTCGAGGAACTTGAATCTGAAAAAGATCGTGTTGTTTTGTCCTAACACAGTTAACTAACCCTGATCCGTCGGGAGAGTCAGGCACACGCATCAACAATCCCTACACACCCTAAAATCATTATCTGACGAACAGAAAATAGTTGCACCCGAAAGATTGAAGAGTCCTCAGCCGAATCTACGATTCGACTGAACACTCGGGGGCTACTGACATGGATATGCCCTACGGGTACCCGGTGTTAGTATACCTAGTCCAGCCCGACGGAAGGCCCACTCGACGATCTGCCAGGGTCCATGACGCCTATGACGGTTCGGCTGATATGAAGCCCATGTGGACACGGACTCTCAAGCGTACAAGACAATGAAATCTCAATACTAGAGTTTGAATACAACTTGTAACCTACTCGTATCGGTACCTGAGACCTAGCCTCCCCATATATAAAGGCTAGGAGGGTCCAACGAGGAGGGCACGACCTATAGACGCTATAACCCCCCAATAGATAGATCTACGATCTCCACCTCCATGATAGATCTACAGATCTAGAGCTCTCTCTCTCATACTTCCGCATACACACCTCCACGCCAGATTGCATCTGCGCACCCCTGTAATCACCGGTTCCGCCGTAATCAAGAGAAGACAAGCAGGAGTAGGGTTTTCCCTCTGGGGGCCTGAACCTGGGTAAACCTCGTGTCCCCGTGTTGCTTGTTTGCTAACCGTTCTGCGATATCCAGCATCCCCATCTTCTCCAAACCCCAAGTCCATAACAATGGGCATTGACTAGAGCAAACCTCGTCAGCCGGGTGGTCTTGCTGTCTTGCGGCGGATCCTGCTAGTTTCCGGCCGGTGGCGTGGGGTTGTTGGCTCGGTTTCAATAAAGGTGGTGGTCCTGGATCCCTCTGAAGCCAAGACGATGATCTGCCGGATGTTGGTCTTCATTGATCTGGTTTCTATGTCGTGTTCCGGAAGGCTCCGCCGATGATCTCTATAAGTGCTATCACGCCTCGAGTTTGCTGGAAGGATTGAATTCGGCCGTACGCACCCATGTTTTATCCTGACCGTTTGGTTTCAGAGGATGTGCTTCGAAGCTTTGTTGGCTGTTATTATCATGGGGCATGTTCTCGTTCCATGGTGCTGCCGGAGAAACTCACGGAGACCGAGATCTGTGGACAGACAATGGTGGTTCGAGTCTGGGTGATGATGAGGAATTGGCTAGGTGACTTATGAATTGGAGCAGTGACATGCAAGTGGGGGCGAATGCACAGGAGAGGTTCATGGTCCTACCTCTCAGGGTGAAAACCCAGGGTCTGGCCTTAATTGGTTGTGCCTGGCAATGGCCTTGTTGAAGGTATTGTTTTGAGTGCGCGGACTTTCTTCAGGGTGAAAACCTAGATCTTTGATCGGGCGATGACGGTGTTTGTGCACTGTTTCTTGAGTTCTTTCAACTCATCAACTGACATCTTGTAAGGTCTCTTTGCTATTGGTCCTGATCCTGGAAGCAAGTCAATCAGAAACTCAACCTCCTGATCTGGTGGCATTCCTTGTAATTCCTCCGGAAACACATCCGGATATTCTCTCACAATTAGCACATTGTCTATGCTAACCCCCTTAAGAGAATTTAGCTTACTCCCTTTTGATTCAAAGTTAGACTTGAATCTAATTCGTTTCTTATCCGGGGTTGTGAGTGTGACAGTACGATTGGCAAAATCTAGTACTCCTTCATACTTAGTCATCCAATCCATTCCTAAAATGGCATCCAGTCCTTGGGAATCAAGGATTATCAAACTAACGGGAAACTTATACCTCCCAAATTCTATCACTAGATCATGACATCCCGAGTTCACTATCATTTCTCCACCAGGAGAACTTACTTTTATAGGACACCCAATAGTTTCAACTGGAAGTCCATTTCTATCAACAAATGCTCTTGATATGAATGAATGTGATGCACTAGTATCAAAAAGAACAAGTGCTGGAAGAGAATTGAGTTTAAACTTACCAGCCACAACATCAGATTCTTCATAGATTTCTTCCACATTGATGTGGTTCACTTGCCCCTTTTGGAAGGGATTGGGCTTGTTGGCACCTTCAACTTTCTTTTATGGTCACTCATTAGCATAGTGCCCCATCTTCTTACACTTGAAACATTCAACCTGACTGATATCTTTCTTTACAGGCTAACTCCCACTTCCACTTCCACTTCCACCTCCACTGTGGTGGCTCTTGTGTCCACTCTTATGGTTCTTATACTTGTCATTATCATGACTGCGGTGATGCTTGTTGTCATGATGGCGGTTGTGGCTGTGGTGGTTGTTGTACTTTCCATGTTTGTGGATCCAGAACTCCCACTATCATCATGATAGGAACGCTTGTGAGACGATCCCGAGTTGTGCTTATCAAAGCTATGCTTCCTCTTTCTGCTCTCAACCTGTTTCATCTTGTTTTCCAAGATGGTAGCCTTCTCACAAAGTGATTGGTAGGTTGGAACATAGGCAACAGACAGTTGCAGGTTCAACTCATCATTAAGTCCTTCGAGGAATTTTTCCTTCCTCTTGGCATCTGTATCAACTTCATCCGGTGCATAACGCGCCGGATTGTTGAATTCCTCAATTTACTCAGCCACACTGCGGTGACGCTGTTTCATATTGTGGAACTCCTTTTTCTTCAAATTCATCACTCCTAATGAGATGTGAGTTGTACGGAATCCATCCTCAAAGATAGCCCAAGTCACATCCTCAATGGGAGTGGTGATCTGAAAGTTGTCCCACCAGGTTGCTACTGGCCCTTCAAGCAGATGTACTGCGAACCTGACATTTTCTTTGTCGGTGCAGCCCACAGCCACTAAGTCCTTGTTCACTGAATGTAACCAGTTATTGGCTACCATTGGACCAGTGATTCCCGAGAACTTTGCAGGCCTTAGTCTAAGAAATCTGGTGAGCATGTCAAATCCTGGCGGATTATTCTGGTTGTTGTTGTTGTTGTTTTTGTTGTTGTTGTTGTTATTCTGGTTCTAGTTCTAGTTCTGCATGAATGTTGTCATCATCTCCATCAGTTGAGCTTTTGCTGTCATCAACTGTTGCATCTCGGGAGTGACGTTGTTGTTTTGGTTGGGGTTGGCACGTCGAGGAGGCATCTGTGGTTTTAATAAGGATAAGAATGAGATACCCATAGGTGCTTAACATGCACAATACATCACATAGAACAAAAACAATAACCAAGCATCAAAATAACATAGAGTTTGAACGACATAAACAACAAGTTTTTAAAAAAGCAAACACACCATAGCAAGCCATCCACATGTTGGATGGTCATTGCGACTCAATAATGAAAGTACGGTAGATGAAATATAATCGAGTAGTCTACACTACTCCTCCGCATCAATCTCCACATCAACAAGGGTAAGACCTTCATTCTCCATGGCGGACTTATACTCATCAACACTAGTGGTCAAGGCCTCGATCTTGGCCCTAAGAGCCCTCTTCTGTGAGCGAAGCCTCTCAATCACTCCCTGCTGGTGCTCAAGATCGAAGTCTTTGGCCTCTAACTCTTCCTTCATCTCCCATATCTTCTTGTTCCTATCTTGGACTCTTTTCTCCTGGCTCTTGAACTTCTTGTCCTGGCTTTCAAATTTGGCCTCCATTTCCTTGACGATCTCGTCTTGATCCGCGAAGAGCTTGTCCTTCTCTCGTAGCTGAACCTGGAGCTCATCATTGCTAAGCATGACATTGGTCCTATCAGTATCAAGGTGTCTAATAAGACCCTCTAGGTCCTGAAGGTACAGACGAATCGGTTCCATCGTCTCTCTAGTAGCATCATCATACTCTATAGCCTCACCCTCCTTGTTGCGTCTCCTGAAGGGGTGAAAGTAAAGACCTCTAAGCTCGGTGGAGTGTCTCCCTACCAGGCATCCAAGTAACTCCTGCATGACTACATCTAAGCCTCTCTCCTTGTCGCCATGCATCAGCTTGAAAGTGAAAGCCTCCGTGGGTGGCTCTGCCTGGCGTCTCGGCTGTGTGACTCTGAAGCCCCATAGACCCTTCCTCTCAAACTTGGTGAGCTAAAGTGTCGTGATGCTAGGAAGTGGAAGGTTGAGCACACTAGTGAGCTCAATGAGACGAGTACCAAAACGAGTTCCCTTGAACTCCACGGCCATGCTGATAACAACATTAGGCATCTATTTTTATAAGATAGAGAAAAGTTAGAACCAACACAAGTAGAGAAAATTCACAAGACAAAATATAACAAGCACATCTTTTAGCAACAAACACACAAGTCGTGGCATACACAAAACCATTACAAACATCAAAGGTTCAACATAACTAAAACAAAATTTTGGAAGTAAATACGATAAGTGTGGTGGTCCAACTAACGAAGTACGTTACAATTCGCATTCACTAGACAAAATAGCTATCAGGGCATCCTTAGTGGTCATCTGTCTATCTTGTTCACAAGACTCCCATATTAAGTATATTATGTCTCCCCTTAGTTGTTGGTTGGTAGCCTCTAGTTCTTGGGTATGCTTCTTTTCTTCTCTAAGGTCATTTTGGGTGGAGCATTCTGCACTTGAGTCTATCACCAAGCTCCTTGATAGCATTCCAAGCTGCATTTCTTGTAGAGTCAAAGAATGTTGTGTGCATTTCGGAGTTGGTGACCATGCAAAATCCTGACTCCTTGTGGTTGTCTTCCTTGTTTTTGTAGAACTGAAGTTGCACCCACCAATACTCTTCTCCTTCATCCATCATAGGGAATCCCTTGTACACAGTTGTACTGTGTATCCCCATGGTAACCATAAGGTTCTTGAGTGCCTTGGGAAATTCAGTCTCACACTCCAAAGTCATGGTCATGAATGGTCCCTTCCCCATGGCTTCGTTGATAGAGTTCATCTACAAATAGAGATGAGAAAGAAGATTAGAAAAGCTTACGAGAAGAAAAAGACAAGTGTGGAAATTTTTCAAAGTGTTGAATTTTTTTCCTTAGTGGTTTCTTAGCCTAATCCAACCTAGGGTCATAATCCTACAGGCAACACGGTGCTCTTATACCATCTGTAAGACCCCACCTTTATAAAGGTAAAGGTCCCTATGATTGCAATGCTAGTCCCTGGATCAAATGCTAGCATCCATAGTTTAAGATGAAGTACACAGAAACAAAGGTCATTATTACATCGTCATTCCAGAGATAACATAGTCTTTTACAACTCCATAGCCATAGGATAGTACAAGAGTTTAACTTAACAATATAAATAAAAGTCTTCATCTTCATGTGCCACAGGCAAGCATGTTGAGTGTAGACTCACAACCCTAATCCTCATTAGAGTAACCTGCAACATCACAAGTTACAACCACAGTGGGTCAATACATATTGGCAAGTGATACCTTAGTAGAATATTAGTTTCTAGCTTCTACATGAATTTGGCTAAGTGTAGCTTAGGCTTGCTTTGCTCAAAATAGGTTTTACCTATCAGTTGAAAACACTAAGTTTTTGTTTGACAAAAACTCCCAAGGAACCACCAATAGAAATTGGTGAACCTTTACCCTTGTTCAACCACAAGTTTTTAACTTAGAAATTGGGATGATGAGATTCTTGATAGCTTCCATGTCTTGATGCTCAAATTGTCCATTGCCGGGGACACGGCTAAGTACTTAGATTCTTCCTTCTCGAGAGGTGGTGCACTTTCCCCACAAGACTCGACATGCATCGAGACATGACCTTTCAGAAGCCTTCCCTTAGACCAAAATGGACGCGTTCCCAAACCTATCACCCCTACCACCAAATGTCCATTTGGCTAAGTTATTGCAACCTATATGATCCAGGTAGAGCCCATAATGCCATGTGTCTACACTAGGAGCTTCTTAACATATGGCATCTCAAATCCCTTTGTTCCTAGGTGGCTTTCCACAAGTGTGATACACAAGGTAGACCATAGATATGGGCCTTGTGTAACCACTCAACATAACCCAAACATACCATTCCACCTAGGTGATTCATTCACTTAGTTGTTTTATTAAGCAAAAACACAAGTCAAAAGACTTAGCAATATTTCCATAGCATGTATATCACCCTTGGTTACTAATAGCTAGGCTAAGCATGGCAATAGCAAGTATCTTAACTTAGAGAAAATTCTAACAATTCTACTACTACTAGGATTTCCCAAGCATAGCATATAGATACTTAGCAAAAATTATCATGCAATCCCTATACAAAATACCACTAATGCATAGTAAAAATATTGGGACAATAATATGAAGCACCACTTGCCTTGGTAGTTGGGGGAGTAACAACAATCCTCACAGTCACAATCACCACTAGCACCAAAATCTACACATAAAATGATAGCACCAAATTCATATTTCAAATAATCAATCAAAAATATATGAATGCATGCAAATGCCATGTGATGATTTTTCTAAACTAAACAAGACAAGTAAAACAGTACTGAACAATAAAATAAACATTTATACACCAAATAAATTTAATTTGGCTTTTAAAACATTTTCCAAATAATTTTTATACACAAAATAGGCCTACAAATGTCTCTGCATAAATTTCAATTTTAGTAGAAGCAAATCACAAAACAAAGCCTACAGATGTGTAGGATTTATTTTTGTGATTCCAATGATATATTATTTGTATTTTTTGGATAAACAGAACAAAAGTTATTGAATTTACAAGTTTAAATAACTAATAGATTCAAAAACAGATTTTAATTTAAAAACCCAGACACGTGGGTGTGTCTGATTGGCCCGTTCGGCTGGATCGATCAACGAGAGCCGCGGGATTTAAATAAAATCGCACGGGCCAGATCTAACCGTACCCCTTCGTTAAGTGATCTAATCTGGCGTGCATGATCTAGATCTAACGGCCTACGCTGGCTTGGCCAAGAACTGGCGGCGCGCGTGGTTGCAGCGGCGGCGCTACTGGCGGCGACGGTCCGGCGAGTACAGGAGGGCCTGGGGGTTGTGGTGTAGCTTACCTGACTCGCAAGAACACGAGGAAGCTCAACGTGCTACTGGCGTGAACAGGGGCGGCTTGTAGTAGAGGCTAACGCTCGTCGGAGTTGCGGGCAGCGCCGGGTTCGTGCGGACGGCGACATTGGTGATGTTCTGGACAACTCTAGCACAAACCAAGGGCATCAGTGTGTGCGCAAAGATCAGGCGAACATGATAGGGTCAGGGAGAAGGCAAGGGGCGCTCGGGCTTTACCTAGATTGCTCGACGGAGTTGAGCGGCGGCTCGGTCGTTTGCAGAGGTGGACGGGAATGGCGACCTAGGTCACGTGCAGGAAAACCAGAGGCGTTAGAAGATGCACAAGTACACGAGGATCACGCTCGTTTGAACCAGAAGGAAAGGGGCCGTCGGAGCTCACCGTAATCGCTTGCCGGAGCTCGTCGGGTAGCGGCGATGCGGTGCAAAATACTGGCAGCCTGGTGGCAGAGCGAGTGAGTTGAGTGAGGGGAAATGACCGTGGGGTGTAGGGGTTTAAGTAGGCGGTAGCACGGCAGGAAACGCATGTGGAATCAAGGCTAATTACGTCGCGCCATTATCGGCAGCAACGGCAGCAGCGACGTGGTCTGCGGGTGCGAGATTTTGGGGACGATGATGACGGGGCACGTGGGACCGGGGCGTCAGTGAGAGGGGGAGTGCGCGCGCGTGAGAAACAGAGAGGAGAGGGGAACCCGGGTGGGCTGGCTTTTGGGCCGCATCTGCTGTTGGGCGGAATTGGTGGCGCCGGCCTTTTCTTATTCCTTTTCTATTTCTGATTTGATTTTCTGAAATCATTTTAAAATGCTATTCAAATGAGTTTGAATTCAAATTTCCTATGGATTTTTGTAAAGTACTCCAAGCATATATTTGTGTATAAAACCTTACTGTTTGATCACAAACTCTTTGGTCCGATTAAAATAGAATTAAAAAAATGCCTTAATTAAATATTTATAATAGGCATATAAATGGTTTTAAATTTAGAGTTTTGTTTTGAAACTTTGAACAAGCTTTGGGATCAACATTCAAACCTTTTCTAGTTGAAACAAAGTATTCTCATGATTTAAAAATGGAAATTAAGCCTTTGCCTTTCTTACATAAAATAATAGGCAACAATTGGCTTCTGTTTTGCAATCTTGTTTGAAATAAATTTTAAAATGCATGAGGATGCATGAATGATGTGCAACTTTATAAATCATGATTTTTGGGATGTTACATGATGGAAGAAAAATAATTAGGAAACACTTGGAGGAAATGAAACAAGAGCTAGATGTGATAGCAAGAAGAGAAGAGAAGAGAGGCCGAAAATGAAGCGGTTACTATGCCATCGTCTAGTGCTACTAACGACGCAAGCATGACACCTTCGACAATTGCCCCACCAAACAGGGCACAGTCAACAAGAAACTATGCAGCACTTCAAACAACAAGCACATCGGGATCTCACATGTCATCAACAAAGCACATACAAAACCCAGGTAACAAAAGGGCGACCACGACAAATAGCAAACAAAAATCCACTAGACCTTGCTACAAAGAAATCAAAGAAATGCAGCCACTATGGTGCAGAAGGTCACACCATCTGCAAATTCCAGGAAAAGTTGAAGCTCCTATGATATCAAATCTATAATGTTTATGTAACACATAATGAAAATGATATATTTGTTGTTTCTATGTATGATAGTTCATGTTATACATTATGTGGTTTCAAGTTATCCATGCATATGAGTACAAGTTATCCATCAGATAACACAGAAGTTATCCATGCATATGAGTACAAGTTATCCATCACCTAACACAGCATTATCCATGCATACAAAATAAAGGTTATCCACTAGTTAATCTATAGTTATCAATGCGTATATGTAAAAGTTACCCAATGAAAATATTAATATACTATTTAAAACAGAAGTTGTCCAGACATATGACTAGAAGTTATCAACCAACAAAAACAATAGTTATCCATGCATACAAGTAGAAGTTATCTGGTAGATAAAAACTATAGTTATCCATACTTATATGTTGAAATTATCCCTCAAAATCATCAATAGAAAAATTATAAAACAGAATTGACAGTAGAAAGAAAGCATAAAAAACACTCTTATATACGAAAACACGTATAAGGTGGGTAACTTATATAACACAGTGTCGATAACTTACAGAAATATGACTGGATAACTAACATTGATAAAAACATGTAAGAGTATGGATAACTTGGGAAAAATACCTCAGAACTTATTTTCTTCCAAAAGTGACCTCCAATTCAAAAGAACGTTACCAGGATGGTTCAACCAAAAAGAAGTCATCTTTTTCTTAATTACCGGCATCATATCTTGAGAAATACAAGGCACGACGCTTCCATTCCACAATTCAAGGTTCTTGAGAATGAAGAACACATAATTAGTGCTGAAAAACAAAAAAACAGAGAATAAACAATATAATATCAATGATTATACAAAACCAAAATATAATTACATGCATACAAAACAAACTAATATAAGAACAGAAAACAAATGATGCCACGGTATACGTAAAACTAACCTGTCAACTTGACTCGGAACATGGACATGCATCAACTCAAAATCTTCAATATGTCCTCTAGAATTAGAATAATTGACGATGTATACTTTCTTTATTTCTTCCATTAGTTTGGTCGCATGTTCAATCATTTCTACATTAGCTTCACCATGAAGCGAGTCAAGAATCTCAAACCTTTTGGTAGGCATGTTAACAGAAAGCATGTACCAATGGCACATAGGGTCCTTTTTAGTCCCTAGCTCCTGAAGGACAACAAAGCTATAGAAAAAATGAACATAAGATAAGTAGAGGCACGTGTAGAAAAAACAGTGGTTACCCAGGCAGAAATGAAAGAGTTATCAACACAAAATAAGCAATGGTTATCATACATTATGCATGAACTTATCAACTGCATACAATAGAATAAAAACAATAAATAATCAAATTAGACCGCATACCATATATTTGTGGCTGAGTTTATAGTTGTCATCTCTCCTGAACGACCTACGAACTAGTAGTGAATCTTCCCGCCAACAGATATTTAGTAACGATATAAGGAAAAATTATCTTGTTGGATGGACAATTATCTTGCATTGCAGAAATAGCAAGATCACATATATTATTAGAAAGCTCGCCATATGACATCACACTTTCAGCAAAATCACTAGTTGTCACCCACATTGGTTCGATGTTACAATTTGATGTGCTACAAAAAAAATTAATGATTAGAATACAAGTTATCCACTATGAAAACCATAAGTTATCAGCAACAAACAGTACAAGTGATCCACCTATAGTAACACAACTTATCAAACCGGTACAAAAAAAGTTCAAGTTATCCACTGTAAAAACTAAAGAGTTGTCCACTAAAACTAGTACAACTGACCAACCAGTATTAGTACAACTTATCATCCAGATAAAAATAAAAGGTCAAATTATCAACCATAAACATTAAAAATTATCCACCATAAAAACCATAAAGTTATCAACAACTAGAAGTACAAGTGATACACAAGTAGTAATACAGGTTAGCAAACAAGTAACAAAAAAAGGTTCAAGTTATCCATTGTAAAAAACTAAGAGTTATCCACTAAAAATACTACAAGTGACCCACTAGGATTACTACAACTTATCAACCAGATACCATAAAAAGTCAAGTTATCGAGCATAAAACATTAAAAGTGACCAATGGTAGCACTTCAAAGTTACCAACAAAGAATACTAAAAATAATAGAAGATTATAAAAAAAGAACATGCACATACTTTTTAATCTTCGGCTTATTCGCATTACGCGTGTATATGATAATCTTCTTATACAATGCATCTTCTTCTGCAGTTGTCCTAGTATAGAAGAACGGAGGAAGAAGAGACTTGGAAGGATGAATAAGTCTAACAGTGTGAAGCCGCGTCGCAGGTGTAACACTACCAACGATAGCAACTGGAAGAGCACAACTAATACCAGGAGTTGAATAATCAGGAACAACTACAACAAACAAAAAAATTAATGCAGCACATAAAAAATATCCATTCAAATACATCAAGAATAACTAAAATTTTTTGTTTCAATACCTGGAATGGAACAACTAGTTTGGTTCAACTATTTGGTATATTTTGTAAAACTCCGAACAACTTGATAACCAATCTTTTCACCCAACAGATCATCAAGAGAAATAACTACATTTTCATTATTTACCGGCGTTTTGCACTTAGAATCAACTTTTTGTTGATACACTACAAAAATATTAAATAAAGGACAAACACTACAAGAAATGTGTTAACTTATGACCTTCTCATAGTTACGGGCAATGAAATCGTCATAGATCTATGATGATTTCGCACAAGATGGTCATATGTTGTCTGGAGGGGTTAAAACCTTATAGAATTATGACGTTTTGTGTATGAATAATCGTAATTTCATCATATTAAATCATCATAACCTACACGGTACAACTTATAGCCTTATTTATACCCCATTATGACCAATTATGCCTACGTGGCATGTCGTACATTGAATAACGTACGTACATTGAATTGACTAGTTGGCCACATCAGCAATTATGCCTACGTGGCATGTGTTGGAATTATGCCCTAGAGGCAATAATAAAGATGTTATTATTATAATTCTTGTTCATGATAAAGTTTATATTCCATGCTAGAATTGTATTAAGCGGAAACTTTAATACTTGTGTGGTTTGTGAACAACACCGTGTCCCTAGTACGCCTTTATGGACTAGCTCATTGATCAATGATGGTTAAGGTTTCCTAACCATAGACATGAGTTGTCAATAGATAATGAGATCATATCATTGGAGAATGATATGATGGACAGACCTAAACTAAGCGAAGCAATTAGATCGTATCATCATGTTCATCTTTGCGAAGCTTTTCCTATGTCAAATATTGTATTCCTTAGACCATGAGATAATACAACTCCCTGGTATCGGAAGAAAGCTTTGAGGTCATCAAACGTCATCCTATGAGAGGGTGATCATAAAGGTGTCTCTCAGGTGATCGGAAAGTATCTGTTGGGTTGTATGTATCGAGATGGGATTTGTCCCTCCCAAGTCGGAGAGATATACTTCGGGCCCACTCGGTAATCGATATCAACACCGCTTGAAAGCATGTGGTTAAGGAGTTAATCACAAAGTGATATTGGATTATGGAACGAGTAAAGTACTTGCTGTGAACGAGATTGAACTAGGTATGACGGTACCGACGATCGAATCTCGGGCAAGTAAAATATCGCGAGACTAAGGGAATATATATATGGGATTGATTGAATCCTGGCATCGTGGTTCATCCAATATGATCATCGATGAATGTGTGGGAGTCAATATGGGTGCCCAGACCCCGCTGTTGATTATTGATAGAAGATCATGTCTGCATATTCTCGAACCCGCAGGGTCACACACTTAACGTGTCTCGACGCTAGGATAGATTGGATAATTGGTTTATGAGTTTTTGTTCGGAGTCTCGAATGGGATCCGGGACATCACGAGAGGTTCCGGAGTGGTCCGGAGAATAAGATTCATATAAGGCAGTGCAGTTTTTGGAGTTCGGAATTGTTCCGGGTTAATCGGTATTGTACCGGAAGCTTCTAGAACCTTCCGGAAGGGGACCAACGTGGCCCCACCTTCCGGGAGGGGGCATGGGCCTATGAGGGAGTGTCCTGGCCGCATTGTGCCAGGGGCACAAGGCCCCATAGGGCCCAGCCGCCCCGGGAGGGTTTAAACTGGAGATAGGGTTTCTAGAAGGGGGAGAGTCCTCACCCCCCACTCCTCCCTCCCTTGGCCGCCGGCCCAAGGCTTGGATGAGGGGCAAGGGTTGGCCGCCCCCCCCCCCTCTATATAAAGAGGGCTGGGGCGCCCCCTCCCCCCTACACCTTGCCTCCAAACCCTAGTTGCCCTGCTTCCCTTCCTCTCTCCCTCCCGACTGTTTGTAGGCGAAGCCCTGCTGCAGAAATTCTCCACCATATACACCACGCCGTCGTGTTGTAGATCCAATCTATCTCTCCACCATACTTGCTGGTCCGAGGAAGGAGGAGACGTCGAGGTGCTGCACGTGTGCATCTCACGGAGGCACCGTCACTTGTGGTGCTAAATCGGATCGGATCGCGAGGAGGAGAAGCGAGTACGACTACATCACCCACGTTCCGACGAACGTTCCGCTGTGTGAATCTTCAAGGGTATGAAGATCTAATCCAATCTCTCTCTCGTTGATTGCATCTCCTAGATTAGATCTTGGCTTTCCCTCTGTTCGCATCCGTAGAAAATTTTGATTTACTATGCCACGAAACCCTTCAGCATGTCTATGTGTCTGTTTTTGACTATGTGTCGTATTCATGTGTAAATATCAGCGTATGTGGCAGTAATTGAATCTACTACCTCGAACTGACATGCGAGACCAGTTTAAGTTTTTAAAAAACATGTTTATTCTGCAAAAAGGAGTCTAGCGGGGGTTTGAACCCGTGACCTCGTATACAGCAAAGGGCATCTAACCACTAGGCCACCCGATTGTTTTTATACTACAACTATAACCGCCTCCCTCGTTTAGAAATAATGAACAAAAAATACTCGCACTGGGGGGTCGAACCCGCAACCCCTCAGACTCCTTGGCCTACGACAACCACCAGGCCATCATTACTTTCTTGTCTTGAAACAGCGCGCTTCATATATTAATGGTACTCTCGTCTGTTGGGTCTTGGCCATGGAACTCGATTAGGTCAGGCCCGTGAAGTACATAATATTTTCTTGGGCCGGTTTTACTTGCCACGCGGTATATTAAAACCGGGCCAGCTCGGCTGGTCCGGCTATGTTTTTTTCTCTTGTTTTTTCTTTTTCAGTTTTATTAATTCTTTTGTATTTTTTTTATATGAAGTCCAAATGAATTGATTTTTGTCTCTCTATTTTTATAAAATTCACTAGATCATCTTAGAATGTTAATTAGGAATATTTTTATAATTTAACAATAGTGGAATTACTAATTTCACATTAGTCTATAGTAGAGACACTAGAATAATTCAAAATATGATCTTGAAATTAGGGTTTTTAATTCAAAATTTTAGGTGAGCGCAACTGATATTTGAAATTTGATATTTTCCTTGCAACTATGTTAAATAAAATGATGTGATGCGAAGGATTTGCATTGATCGGACCGTTTTTGAATTTTTTATGCTTGTTTCAAACTATGGTCAAAACGGCGGGCATGAAGGTTCTTAGCTAGGGGCTGAGCCTCCTAAACTTGTATTGGACCTCTGAAGAAATAGCATATTGTGAGTCTAAAAATAATTTTCAAAAAAAATCATGGGCATCAAATAATTTACATGTAGTTCAAATCGGACCCACTTCCTACCGATTCAGCAGGAATTTATCTTTTCGTTAGGAGTGGAAAGAAAGGTTTGAGATACCCCGATTGAGACATTTTTCCATGTAATGTGGCCCATTATTTTTTAAAAATGATATGGTAGCATTTTGAAACTTTCATTTGGTGGTTGCTTCACAAAACGGCCCAGTTTTTGCGCTCGGAAAATGGAAAATGGTTTTTCCGTGCGACGAAAAGGAAAACTTCCTCCTGGAACATTGTTGTCCATCCCATGAAACATATGTGTGCAAAGTATGGGAACATTATCACAAACTATGTCGCGATTCTAGCCATAACATTGGTCGTTTGGTCTGAAAGACATGAAACCTCAGACATGATAGGTCATTTCTGAGAAGATTTTTTTGAGACACTTGCAGTTTACCAAGTTTGGTATTTTTCATTGAAACTATGTCACATAATAAGACACCACGCGAAAGATTTGTATTGATCGGACCGTTTTTGAATTTTTTTATGCCTGTTTCAAACTATGGTCAAAACGGCGGGCATGAAGGTTCTTAGCTAGGGGCCGAGCCTCGCTAAACTTGTATTGGATCTTAGAAGAAATAGCATATTGTGAGTCCAAAGATAATTTTGTCAAAAAATCATGGGCATCAGATAATGTACCTGTAATTCAAATCGGACCCACTTCGTGCCGATTCGGCAGGAATTTGTCTTTATCAACAGGGGTGGACGGAAAGGTTTGAGATATCTCGGTTGGGACATTTGTCTATGTAATATGTCCCATTATTTTTGAAAATGGTATGGTAGCATTTTGAAACTTTCATTTGGTGGTTGCTTTACAAAATGGCCCGTTTTTGCGCTCGAAAAATGAAAAATGGTTTTTTCGTGCGACGAAAAGGAAAACTTCCTCCTGGAACATTGTTCTCCATCGCATGATACATATGTGTGCACAGTATGGGAATATTATCACAATCTATGCTGCGATTCTAGCCATAACATTGGTCGTTTGGTCCGAAAGCCATGAAACCTCAGACATGATAGGTCATTTCTGAGAAGGTTTTTTCGAGACACTTGCAATTTACCAAGTTTGGTATTTTCCATTGAAACTATGTCACACAATAAGACACCACGCGACGGATTTGCATTGATTGGGCCGTTTTTGAATTTTTTATGCCTGTTTCAAACTATGGTCAAAACGGCGGGCATGAAGGTTCTTAGCTAGGGGCCGAGCCTCGCTAAACTTGTATTGGATCTCTGAAGAAATATCATATTGTGAGTCTAAAAATAATTTTTCCAATAAATCATGGGCATCAGATAATGTACCTGTAGTTCAAATCGGACCCACTTCCAACTGATTCGACAGGAATTTGTCTTTTTCGCCAGGGATGGACGGAAAGGTTTGAGATACCTCGGTTGGGACATTTGTACATGTAATGTGGCCTATTATTTTTTTAAAAATAGGATGGTAGCATTTTGAAATTTTCATTTGGGGGATGCTTCACAAAACGGCCCGTTTTTTGTGCTCGGAAAATGGAAAATGTTTTTTCCGTACGACAAAAAGGAAAACTTTCTAATGGAACATTGTCCCCCATCCCATGATACATATGTGTGCACAGTATGGGAACAATATCACAAACTATGTCGCGATTCTAGCCATAACATTGGTCGTTTGGTCCGAAAGCCATGAAACCTCAGACATGATAGGTCCTTTCTGATAAGGTTTTTTCGAGACACTTGCGGTTTACCAAGTTTGGTATTTTCCATTGAAACTATGTCACATAATAAGACACCACGCGAAGGATTTGCATTGATCGGACCGTTTTTGAATTTTTTTATGCCCGTTTTAAACTATGGTCAAAACGGCGGGCATAAAGGTTCTTAGCTAGGGGCCGAGCCTCGCTAAACTTGTATTGGATCTCTGAAGAAACAGCATATTGTGAGTCTAAAAATAATTTTTTTAAAAAATCATGGGCATCAGATAATGTACATGTAGTTCAAATCAGACCCACTTCCTACCGATTCGGCAGAAATTTGTCTTTTTCGCCAGAGGTGGACGGAAAGGTTTGAGATACCCCGGTTGGCACATTTGTCCATGTAAGATGGTCTAATATTTTTGAAAAAAATAGGATGGTAGCATTTTGAAATTTTCATTTGGGGGATGCTTCACAAAACGGCCCGTTTTTTGCGCTCGGAAAATGGAAAATGTTTTTTCCGTACGACAAAAAGGAAAACTTTCTAATGGAACATTGTTCCCCATCCCATGATACATATGTGTACACAGTATGGGAACATTATCACAAACTATGCCGCGATTCTAGCCATAACATTGGTCGTTTGGTCCGAAAGCCATGAAACCTCAGACATGATAGGTCATTTCTGATAAGGTTTTTTTGAGACACTTGCGGTTTACCAAGTTTGGTATTTTCCATTGAAACTATGTCACATAATAAGACACCACGCAAAGGATTTGTATTGATCGGACCGTTTTTGAATTTTTTATGCCCGTTTCAAACTATGGTCAAAACGGCGGGCATGAAGGTTCTTAACTAGCGGTCGAGCCTC
This sequence comes from Avena atlantica, assembly GCA_910589765.1. NCBI lineage: Eukaryota > Viridiplantae > Streptophyta > Magnoliopsida > Poales > Poaceae > Avena > Avena atlantica. Next base: position 303,092,086 of record OU342738.1, read on the forward strand.
GCTAAACTTGTATTGGATCTCTAAAGAAACAACATATTGTGAGTCTAAAAATAATTTTTTCAAAAAATCATGGGCATCAGATAATGTACATGTAGTTCAAATCAGACCCACTTCCTACCGATTCGGCAGGAATTTGTCTTTTTCGCCAGAGGTGGACGGAAAGGTTTGAGATACCCCGGTTGGAACATTTGTCCATGTAAGGTGGTCTAATATTTTAGAAAAATCGGTTTGTACCATTTTGAAACTTTTATTTGGTGGTTGCTTCATTTTCTGAGTGCAAAAAAGAGTGTTTTATGAACGGACCAATCAAAACACAGCAAACCGACTTCCACGGCTCGTCAACTCACCCGAAGAAGCACACCGCCGTACTCCCCCAGTCTCCACCGCACCAACGACCCCAACCCTAACCTCACCTACTGCAGATTGCCTCCCCTCGCGCCACCGGTTCCCCCCTCTCAATCTCATCGATCAATCCTCTCCCTCCCTCGTCTCTCCGCCGCCACTCCTATCACTCCCGCTCGCCATAGCCCCCATCGCCGATCTACACTTGCCCCCATCGCCGATCTATGCTCGCCCACCATCACCGATCTCTGCTAGATCAACGCGTACACACCGCCAGAAGGCCTTCAGGTAAGGATTTCCAAGGGATCTCGCGTGCACGCTGCTCTACGCGCGTGACAGCGAGCTCGAGGGTGGGGTTGGTTGGACAGTGCCAGCAAGATGATGATCCGTCTGCCCTAGTTCCGCATCCACAGAAGCCACCCAAGTTCATCGTCCGCTCACATCGTCCGGACCCCCATGATCTGCCTGAGCTACCTCATCGTCATCCTCAAGTACCTCGCTGCTGAGGTAAACCCCATCTCATATCCCCTCATTTCGTTCTCCCCGCCGCTGTCTCATGGTCATGTAGCGGTACTACCCAGTATCCACACCATGTTGTTCCCCAAGAAGGATGACCAGGGCAAGGGGCACCATATCCGCTTCCCAGGAGTCCATAGCCGTCTCACCAGAGATTAGCTCTCAACAATAACTCAAAATTTATGCAGTGATACCATGTTTTGTCTTATTGTGTCATTGAATCGTTGTGCTAATCAACAGAAAATTTTATAGGCTACTTAGATATGAGAAGCTCCTTGCCCTTATGATTGCCTGACACTCAGTTTGCTTGTGATTCATCACTTTGTTCCTGGAAAATCTTTATAGCTTACATAACATTTTCACCGAACATAAAAGGATCTGTATATAGCATGTTTATTAGTAGCGTATGCCATGAATCTCATGATTGCTTCTTTCTCATTTCCTTTGCCATGGAATTGCTTATGACTTCTCCACATTATCATTTGGGAGCAGCTTAGCTAGATGTTTCCGCGTTAGATTATCACCTATAAATGGCCTTATCAAGTATAATCAATGTCTATTCAAATTCATGTTAATATAAGTTGCACCTGGTTAGGCGAACCCCCGTTGTACTTGCCGAGATCTGTTCTAGAACTATAGTATCTTCGTTTCTGCTGTGAAGTAACTGAGCATCGACTTTTACTTATGTAGATACGCCAGAATCGTATGATGTGTTTTCACTTCTTTCATAGGATTCAGTTTCTAGTAGTGGAGAGAGGATCTGGGTTGTTAGCGAGAAGACCTGCCACCCCTTTCGTGTTCAGAAATTCAAGGCTTGATCATATATGTTGTGACTAGGTTTCCATCATTTTTTTTCCTTCGAGTGGACCTTATGCAAATTCTACAGCACTTATGAACTCTTCGAGTGGACATAGAAGCCGCAGTATGTAACTGATGAACTCTTCGACCTTCTAGCCCAACTGGGCTTTATCGTATCCTTTACTTTCTATTGTACTTTTGGTTCTTGCTGAATCTGTTCAGGTATTGGGCTGGTCTCTCTTAGAGTTTTCTTTTCTAGCTTCAGCACATAACCTCTAGGTTGTTAGATTATTCATTGCTGAATGTTTTGGAATGGGGATCGATGATGAAACAGGTAGAAACAGGTAGTGATCTGGTAGTTAGTTAGTTAGAGAAATAAGCGATGTCATAGAGGAGAAGCATTGGAGAGAAACAGGTAGTGATCTTGTACTTCTAGCTTTAGCTAAGATTTGATACTACTGATTATTTGATATCCTGATGCATGTATGTAGATGAACAAATACTGCTATCTTGTACAAATACTGCTATCTTGATAATTTGTACCATAATTTGTATGCAGATTAGTACCATAATTTGTACCATATCCTAATTAGTACCATAATTTGTATCTAGATAAACAAATACTACTATCTTGATAATTTTGTGTATATCCTGATGCATGTATGCAGATGAACAAATACTTCATAGCATCTACATTGCATGCATGTACATTGCTTTTTCCCGTACCAACAAATATGTCTTTTGTTTATTTACATTACTGTATGGTAGTAACAATTAGAAGTTTGTCCTCTTTGAACTGAAGGCCTAGTTAGTACTTAACTGAATTTTATGTCATTTCCAGGATATCCTCTCTTTTACAAGAGCTACAGGTACATGCTGAATAAGATAGAGGAAGAGGAAGCAAGAAGAAGTTCCAGATCATCAAAGAATAGCTAGATACCTGATGTGAAATCTGATATGTGCATGATTGTATATATTGGTAGCTGGATATGTGATGTGAAATGTGCAAGATTGTAATGAGTCAATGTTATTTGAAATATTATTCATGAATTTACTCTGTTTGAATAAAAATAATTGCATGTATTCTCTCTAAGTGAAGAAATTATTGATTGTTTAATTAATGTCAATGTGGCAAAATGAAAAATGACTAGTGGGACCTGGTCTAGAACCCATGTCAGCCCAAATAGAAAGCTCAAAATGAAAAGGCCAAAAATGAAATAAATGCTTCGTAGAAAGGCCAGGCCCAGAAAATAAGAAGTCCAGAATATTGTTCTTAGCCCATGTAGTTGACCAGATTTCAGAGGTAAAATAATATAAAAGGGCAGATTTGTTTGGTTGAGCCCATGTAGACTATAGAAATGGACCGGGCTGAATTTATATTACGACGATCTCATTTCATCATAGTTTTGCCATATCGGATTGGCCACGTAGGATCTGACCTGTCCTGGCTAGATGACCCGTGACGATATTGGATCGTCATAATGGTTATAACGATCCAATATCGTCATAGATGATTATGACGATTTCAAGAAAAATATCGTTGTGTGCAATTACTGACGCTCAGTTTTTGATGATCTGTTTTCATCATAAGATCATCATATATTATAGACAATGACGATTCTATGACGAAAATGGAGGGTCATGTATCAGCAGATTCCTTGTAGTGAAAGGAAATGTCCAGAAAAAGGATAGAAATGGCGGACCCCGTGTGGAAAAAGAGAACCACATGTTTATCACCATAAAGAAAAAATTGAAAAACATAACATATATTAAAAAATAAAGGTAGTTTAATTACATCACACAAACATAGAGTCATATAAATTACATCAAAAATTGTTCCATGAACGACATATCACAAAAGAAAAGTTCCCATAAATTGAAACCTAATTTTAACTATAGCTACCATAAAACAAAACCTCCATCAAAAGATAGCACGACCGCCATGAAACCCAAGCCTCAAACAGCAATCGCAACGATGATCTTCAAGTTTGTCATCCAAGGAACAATTAACTAGATCCATCCGCACCCTCATATTTATCACCACCCCTTTTCGGTAAGTTCAATAAGTTAACAGCTGCATAGAGTATGTCCCAAAAAGAAAGACAAGAAGAAAAAGGGACAAAACAAAACAAAATTGTTAATGTCATATAATCTGTTACATGCTTCCTACAAAGAAAACATGTTAATACGTATTTCATGCCAACTAAACATATGATTATAATTATATATCTAGCATGGAGGTTTTTCCGATAAGATTGCATGAAGTTACCAATGAATATATGTATATTAATCCACCACTTGAGCTACAGTTACCAAATTATATAAAAACGAGTTATCCAACAACTATCGTAGCATTTTTAGAAGCATATATTTATGAAACTTACAAAAACAACACATTTGAAAACAAAACAGTGTAGGTTACCAACATAAATAAACAAAAGTTATCAGCATTGATATATAAAAGTGATCAAGGACATATATATATATAAAGTTATCAACACAAACAAAAAATGCACAATCATGATAAAAACACATGATCCACTATGAAATAAAACATCATTAAAATAATATAGTTGTACATTGCAAAAAAGCATATAAGACAAGCATATCATCAAGTTGCAAGAATTTAAGACATTTAGAAAACAAAAACAGTGTAGGTTACCAACATAAATAAGTTAAAGTTATCAGCACTAATATATAAAAGTGATCCAGGACATATATATTAAGTTATCAGGCTGAAGGTGTGTACCAGTGCTAGCAGAAGGTGCCCAAGACAAAGGAAGAACATCTTCTGCTTCAAAAACATGGAATAAATCACCCGGATCAGCAGAAATGTGACGAGAGAAAGGCATAGCATTAGGATAACCTTGTGCAACGATACGAAGATCAGGCTGAGCAGGAGCAGTAGGAGCAGGCTGCGCAGGGGCACTAGCAGTATGAGAAGGTTGCACAAAGGCACCAATAGTAGGAGAAGGTTGTGCACGGGCACCAGCAGTAGGAGCAATAGGAGGATCCGCATCAGGCAAAGATAACGACACAACATCCCTATAAACATTTAATGGTATCTCAGCAGCAAGAATCAACTTTCCATCATGAGCAACCAATTTATCTTTCTTGGTAACGGTGACTTCAGCTTCAGAACTTCCATATCCACCATCTACACTAACAAGTGGTGAATGACCAGCAAATGTATCGGGCACACTGGACTGTCTGCTAATAGGGTGGACCAAAAGAGCAGATAAAATAGGTTGTACATCTTCTTGGGTACTATCATTCAAGATATAAGGCTCATTTTCACTCTCACCCTGAGTTGATGGATCTCCAAGTGAGCAGATAGCAGGACTTGCGGCCACATCAACAGAAGTAGCAGATGTTGCGAGGTTGGTAAACAGTGATGACGCAGGAATAAGAACAACACCATAAGAACAAACATAACCACCTACATGAACATTGGCATCAACCTGGGGGCATCTCTGGTGGCAGCAGCAACTTCCATGATGTTTTTCGTCTCGTTTTCCGTGGCATTTACCACGCTGCTGCTAACAGGGTGATCACTGGTTTGCTTAATCAGTGGAGCTCCCGAGTCTGGTTGAGCTACATTCATTGTCACATCAACAGATAATCCTACTACATATGTAGTAGGTGCGCTCGTCACAGCAAGATCTTCAATAGCAACACCTTTGGCACATGTTTCTCCACCAGATATAACCGCTTCAAGATTCACAGCAGGCGCATCCATGACATCAGGATTTGCAACAATATTAGAATGTCCTTCAACACGAGTAGGTGAAGGAATAGGAGAGCATCCATCAATATCTATAACAGATGTGCCTCCATCTGCGGAACGTTGTTTTCCAACCGTGGTGAAGACCTTGTAGCTAGCATAGATGTCTTCTTCAATGATTTTTTGTTATAAAAAATAATTACCAACAAAAAACAAAAAATCAGAACATAATAACAAAAAACAAACAAGTTATCAACATGAACATAAATAAGTTATCAGATGAAATATGCTATAGTTATCCAGTGATTAACAAAAAAAAGAAAATGACTGAGATAAATAAACATACATAAGTTATCATGTGAGAAATGCTACAGTTATCAATATAAACATAAAGAAGTTATTAGGTGAGAAAGGCTACAGTTATCCACACTCAGGAAGTAAAAAAATTATCAAGTATTAAAAAGTGCAGTGACCCACACCAACATACAAAACGTTATCCAGGTATAAGTACACAACTAATCAAGAATAATTAATAAAAGTTATCCATGCACAAAAAAGACTACAATTATAGATATAGCAATGTATATGATACCATTTTTCTTGAAATAAATAATTACAAACTAAAGAAACAAGATTAGAACATAATAAACATAAAACAGAAAGGTTACCCACATAAACATAAATAAGTTATTAGATGAAATATGATACAGTTATCAACACTAAGGTAATAAAGTTATCCAGTAATTAACAAAAAATACATAAATGACTGAGATAAATAATTATGCCCGCTCATACCTCCTAGAAATAGTAGACAGTATCATGGTAGGAGTAAGGACAATCTCTTTCCAGACAAGAGACTTGATCTCATTATCAACCTCATCAACAGTACGTGACTTGATATCACTATCAACATCCTCAACAGTATGTGACTTCTTCTTCCTAGACCTTTCATACACACACAGAGGGGTTTGTTGTTGTCTACCCACAATAGTAGCAACAGGAGTATCAGTCACCCGGTTAACTAGTGAGACGGGATCTACAACAGGTGACCTAGCTTCCAGTGGTGACATATGACGATCATCAGGTGATCTTGCTCCTGGACTGTTATTCTGGTCTTCATTGGAATCTGGGAAAGTCAAAGATAGCTGGACATTGGAAGCACCACCCGCACGACCAACGACCACACCCTTACCCTTCATGTCAGCACGGACATACCGTTCAGCATCGTCGTCTCCACTGCTGTTAGAACTGGTGATGTCTGAATCCCGCAGAAATGTATCATCAGTAGGAAGAATAGGAGATAAAACTACATTAGAGTGTGGAACATTCTTTCCACGAGTGACAGAACGAGTAAGCCTAGCACCACAAGCGCCACTTGAGCTAGCACCACGAGCACCACTTGATCTAGCTCCACCCATGAAGATTCCTCCCATGGGTTGTGTTGCAAGTTGACCACCAAACTGGGCAGTAAATTGTTTCGCCATTTCAGCACTAGCATTACCTTGCACCGTCATCAAGCCTTGCACAAGGATACTCATTAACCCAAAAATACCAGATGCAAAACTGCCAACAAGATTTGCTATCTCTGACTTTTGCTGCACAAATAAAAAGAAAAGAAATAACAAGAACATTAACAAAACAAAAAGCAAACAAAAGTAATAGGACAAAAAAAGATAAGTACAATATCAACATCCTAAAAATCACACCTCATTTGAACAACTACGGTTTGCACAAGTATCAAACCATTTGTTGAACCCTTGGGCACCACAAAAAAGTTCAAAGCTTATGCCATACTGAGGCTTCAACTGCACAAAGAAACAAATACATAATAAGCGAATGTGATCAACCATTTTTCTACATATTACCCACCTTACATTATAACCTACATGTTACCACCCAATAAACACATAAGTTACCCACTGTTTATACTGAATGTAATCAAACAGTCATATAACATGTTACCAACACTTAAACCTAAAATTTATCCACAACATAGAAACACATATGCTACAAAAACGTATTACATACCTCCAACTTTCCATATGCATTTCCATCATTTTGCAGATCAGCATCCAACACTTCATCAATGAACTCTCTTGACCATATGTTCACAGCATACCGCCCTTCCGGAATCAATATCCAACCCACTAACATCAAGTGAGTCAACATAAAGCAGCTGCAAAAAAATTAAAAACCAGAAAAATAATACAATCAATACACTAACTAAAACATAAAACAAATTTCAATATAGAAAGTAATATTCAAACAATATAAAAACAGCAATGTGTACCTGCAAGAGAAAAAGGCAAGCCTGTGTATGACTACCACTAGAAAGCTCCTCGTACAGCCGGTCAGCGACAAACTTGCACCACTTGAACTTGAACACATTTCCAATGTTGTGCTGAAATTAGATAATGCAAAAGAAGCTATCAACATAACATCAAAACTTGCACACATATTACACACCACCACAAAACCTAAAACAAAAAATGTTACCAACCCTATAACACAAGAGTTATTATCACACCAAACATAAAGTTATCAACACAAAAACATATAAGTTACCAGCCAAGACAGATATTGAAAATGAATAGACATGACAAGCGAAACTTACCATGATAGGGTAGCACTTATGGCAAACACGGTTCCGAGTGATGGGTGATAGAAGTGTAGACACAATGTACATCACATATACTTGCCTGAACTCATCTCCATATGAAGTCATATTCTTCAAGATTTCAAACACTCGAGTTCTCAAAGGTGTGCCACAATCATAAGGAAAAAAGAACAGGGGCAAGGGCACCCTGAATTTCTGTATCAGCATAATATGGAACCGGCTCTTCACCAAGCGGCAACCCCAAACATCTGAATACACTATCCTCATTGAGGGGTATCCTTCCTCGACCTGGCACAATAAATTCATGTGTATGCTTGTCATATAAACTAGTAAACCAAGTCATAACAGCGTCGTGCAGTGATGAACACTTGATATCTAGCAAACTGTCAAACTCCATTGCTTCAATTGCTGCCTTCTGATCATCTGATAAAAAATCCAGTAAACTGGTCACAGTAGAAGGAGATGCCCTGTTACGTTTACGGGCAGGTAGTTTTTCACCCTCAACAACATTATCAGCAGCCTTCCGTTTTCTCGGCATCGTGGCAACTACAAACAGTTTAAAATGAAAATATAAATACAAAACTCAACCATAATGGTACACAAGAACTCAAAGAAAAAAAGGAAAACAATACCAACAGTACATAAGTTACCCATGATCATAAACTAATGTTATCATGCCAACAGAACACAAGTTACCCATGATAATAAGTTAAAGTTATCATACCAACAGAACATAAGTTGTCCATGTCAGTGCACACATATTATTATGAATTTTGCTCAAAAGTTACCAACAGAATCTAGTAGTTAGTACTTTTGTAATCAATGAATTTTATCCAATGTTACCCAAGGTTAGAGCTATAGATATCAAGGAATCATATACAATCATACAAAATTCATAATCAAAAGTTAACACATAAAACCATACAAAATAAAGAAACACACAAGGATATAATATGATTTTAGCCACACATCAGTACATAAGTTACCCATGATCATAAACTAATATTATTATACCAACAGAAAACAAGTTACCCATGATAATAAGCTAATGTTATCATACCAACATAACATTAGTTATCCATGTCAGTGCACACAAATTATCATGCATTTTACTTAAAATTTACCAACAAATCATAAACATTTTAACAAAAACATTATCCAGTAGTTAGTACTATTGTAATCAATGAATTTTATCCAGTGTTACCCAAGGTTAGTGCTATAGTTATCAAGGAATCTTATACAATCATACCCAATTCATAATCAAAACTTAGCACATAACATGTTAGTATTGTTGTTATCAATAGATCCTGTCCAATGTTATCCATGCATAGATCTGTGGTTATCAAGGAATCATATCCCAATGTTACCCATAGATAGATCAGTTGTTATCAAGGAATCTTATGCAATGTTATCCATGGATAGATCTGTTGTTATCAAGCGATCCTGTTCAATCTAACCCACCTCAAAATATAATGTATCGCACATCAAATCCCAGGAGGCAGCACAAGGATGTAAGTGATTAGACCATGGGGGAAACAGCTCACATGGATACATCATTAGAACATCAAAACTACATCACACGTAGTATATCTGATTAGGGGACAGTACTCAAAACACCAAAGGGGATCAGGGGGCAGCACTCAAACCATTTCAAAAACGGGGGTTCAAGGATGAAGGAGCCAGGCGAAATTAGGGGGAAAATCACACACATTACTACTTCCAAGCAACCCTAAACTATAGGACCTACCGGAATCAATGCCAAGGATAAAACCGACGAAATGGAACCGCCGAAAACAGAGTAGGAGAGAGGAGAAGGGTCGGACCGGCGGTGGAGAGAAATTGGAGGAGGACCGAACCTGCGAGCGCACCTGGAGGGAGTCGACGTGTCGGCGGAGGCAAGGGCAAACATAATCGATGCGAATCGGACGGTAACTACCGTATCACCCTAGAAATCGCCGAAGAAGAAGGGGAGAGAAAGAGCAGCGGGATTCTCGAAACGGTCGAGAGAAGTGGGAGGGGTGGGAGACGATGACGAGTGGGGCCCCAGGTGAAGGGGGTGTCCGGATCAGGTGAGCGGCATTAAACCGCCAATAACCGCACGCGTTTGTCTGCCTCCATTCGATGCAAATCGAACGACGCATGTGAGCCCGCCGAGTTTGGCCATGTAGCGACCGGTCTAAACGTAGAATTCCCGATAAAAAAACGTCCTAAAGAGACAATCTAGTAGAGGTGCTCGGAAGGCCTTAAAACAAAATCGACAGTTGTGCTCCTTTTGTCACATGTTGCATCCGATTTCATATAATTTCCCGCTCCAAAAAGTTTGTATTATGTAATTCCTAAAACAGCGCATGCACTCTCCTATTTTAATTACCATGTGTTCTGAATTTAATCAAAGTATGCATTTAATATTATAGTTGTTGACATTCTTTCCTAGCTTCAGAAAATTCGATTTTGACTAAATCTAGAATCACATGGTAATTAAAAACAGATGGAATGTTAGTAATGCGCCGCTAACTAAGCAAACTGTTGTAAATAGTACTTTCTCCGTTCCAAATTAGATGTCATAGATTTATATGTATTTAGACACTAATAGATATATATGTGAATCGAGTACATGAGTGGTCCTAACCAGCACTAATACTGCCACTCTGTATCGGTGCAACGATTAATTCCGTTTTATTAGCGCCAGAAGCAAGCGCCCAATAAAATTAGCTTTCATACGTCAAGACTAAGAAACATCACCCTCATCAGCTCCCATGCTACCATGCATATCGAATGCATGATCCTGGCTAGCTACTCGATCGTACCTAGGGAACGATATATATATCTCGTACGTGACAGTGACTCCCTATCGACCTCATCATCGTCTGCGTCTGCTCCACCCTATCGGGGCAACCTCGTATACATCAAAAGACAGATACACTAAATTGATTGGTTTGGAGCACACAAACATACACCATTATTTAACAACAAAAGCCTCGTAAAGCAATACTCTCCTACGGTTTTAGTCTACAGGCGGCGACACACTCCTGGCTGCCTACCCCAAGTGAGCTCCCTTTCACATAAAAACACTACACTTGGATCTGTCTTTCAGAAAGGAAAATACACCGAAAAACGGATCGGAGCATATGGTTCTGCAAGGGACTGACCCTTAAAAAGGGGGTTAGCCCACGTTGCAGAAGTAAATCTGTACTTGGAATGTACAGGTGCAGCTGGTCCAGCTGTGAGTTATCATCTCACTAGTGCCCAGCAGACAGCAGAGGTAAGTGGTAACTATACAGTGGGCAGTCAGTAACCGAGGCAGCAAGCAGCGTTCATGCGTCGATTTACCTTCCAGGACGCAGCAAGCAGGAGGACACCACCAAGGTCGAAATTCCTGTACTTCACCCCTGCTGCTGCTGTGCTTCGACCCATCTGGGTGAATCTGGTTTTGCTTTCTAAACATCTAGTAGATCGAACGTGTCTGCAGGGGAACACCAGAATTCAATGGCCTCCATAAGAAGGTGAATCTCATCGACCGATCCGTTCAGTGGCCGCCTGTTATTAACTTTATCATTTGCGCCTGTGCGCTGCCAGGTCACTCGTAATGGTAGAGTACTTCTCTGTCTCCTCCATCCATGGAGCCCCCGGCCCCCCACCCTGTAAAAACAAACAATAGCATGGGGACGCCTGCTTGATCCCACACAGCAGCTTGCTAGTAGAAGATTCATCCATCTATCTGAACTGTTTGTACTAGTAGCGTGGTAGATTTCACCAGAGGTTAGGTTGCCTGCATTTCACTGCATGCAGCCTAGAGTACGTACCTGAATTCTGATGGAATAAATGCAGCGCGGTTGAAGGCTGCAAATTTGGTGGCCTGGGTCCAGAGCTAAACCCCCCTACGGCTAGCTAACGCGCGTACGGCTGGCTTTGTCGACACAGATCCGGGTTCTACTAGTGGATTCTCCGCACTGAATCGAGCTTCCAGAACCATAAACCCTAGCTAGCTAGCCGACCTTCCTCTTCGGAAAAAGGCGGGAAAAAAAGCTAGTGGCGACAGGCAATTTTATGACGAGGCGGTCGAATAGTCTTCCGCTCGATCCCTCGATTGATCGATCGGGGGGTGGTACCTGCCGTCGGTTGATCTCCATTTATGGCGCTCGCGCTGCACGGTGTGATTTGGCACTCGAGGACGACGATCGAGGAGTAAAGAGTAGTAGAAATCTTGAGATGGATATGGGCCAGACGCGCGTGGTACAGGTCAGGGTTACTGATTACTGAACCGGCGCAGATGCACAACAGCTTCTCTCTATTATTACTGAACCCAACAGATGAATAGTTGTCGCTACTATATCTGGCAACTGATTCGAAGATTTCTGACACAACATTTGTGAATCGCTGCTAATCCGAGACCAGGGGTTGTAAGAACCGCAGCGGCCGTGGCGGTCTAGCTAGCTAGTAGTAGAAGCCAAGCCAGACGCGCGCATGTGGGTTTGGTGTTCATGGAAACTGCTCATTCAGATCTTTAATTACGTCTCATTGGCAAGGTTATAGCTACTACTACTACTGCTACCACATACAGCTCATCTAAATTAAGGCATCATCATCACCGGGTAGATGATGGATCCAACTGCCCTCTTGAATAACATGTTGCCTTCGCCCAGAAGAAACTTCTTCAGTCACTCCACTGTACCAATCGTCTGAGATTCTTCAGGAACGCCCTTTGATCTCTTTGCCTTACCATTTGAGTTGGTGATGAGTACGTACTAGGTGTACACTTGTACCAGGATCTACACATATCTTCAGTTGGATCCATATATTCAGATGCCAAATTTAGTTCACCCCTCCAGTACGTGTATACCCAAGTCCTTCCACACGCTTCACACTAGCTAGAACACCGTTGTAGGCGGTCTACTAACATATACCAACCCCAGTACTATACTTAACATTCAAATATCCTCCACCTAATTAACCAAACGTTAGTACTAATTTTGGTAAGCATGTATGTTCAGCCTCATGGAGAAGCCTCGAGAAGATGCTAATACGACGTTAATCTCACCATATTTTGTTGACGCTTCGAATTGATGAGGAATGTACTGGTTGTACCCAGATCCATGTCTCGTACAGATCTCGATTTAGATGCCAAATTTAGTTCACCCCTGCGGTACCTACTGAAGTCGTTCCAGACCCTTCACACTTGTACACAGCTGCATGTGTTTTTACTTGCGTACCACTACCCCGGCCGGTACTGCCGCACATTCAAATATCCTCCTTCCCCTGTTATTATTATTACCTAAAAGAAAGAAAAGTCCTCCTCCCAGTAAACCAAATGTTGATACTCTTACTAATTAGGTCTTGCGAAGAAGGGTAGTATATTTTTCTAGATCGGTCAGAGCTCATCGATCATTCATGTGACGGATCGACTGACAGAGACTGCAGGTGGAGTGAGCGAGAGACTGCAAACATGCAACACACATCTGAACTGCCTATCGGAACCAAAGCTCAAAATAAAGGGGCAAATAAGAACTATACAGTGAAATTTCTGAACTGCAGAAGAGAGGATCGCCAGAGAATTAAAGACCCATGCGCAAGGACCGTGTGTGTGTGTGTGTGTGTGTGTGTGTGTGTGTGTGTGTGTGTGTGTGTGTGACTGTGACGAGCCTGCAGTGCAGTGCAGTGCAGCGCACCAACCCACACATCCTACGGGCCACAGTGGAGTAAATTCCGGCGACGACGACGTGATCTAGCCGAGAGATATGGCCGCTATAAATGGCGTCTGCACGCGACCTTGCAAAGCATCCATCAGTCACATCTCCTCAGTATCTCACTCGGTACATCTGACAGGTGTTCGATACTAGTTTAATCCGCTAGCTGGCCATGGCTTCCAGTTCGTCCTGTCTCGGGTCTCTTCTGCTGCTGGTGTGCGTCCTGCTGATGGCGCAGGCGGTGCCGGCGGCGCGCGCCGCCCGGGCCTTCTTCGTCTTCGGCGACTCGCTGGTGGACAACGGCAACAACAACTACCTCTTCACCACGGCGCGCGCCGACTCCTGGCCCTACGGCATCGACACCCCGGACCACCGCGCCACGGGACGATTCTCCAACGGCAAGAACGTGCCCGACCTCATCAGTTGAGTCACGCCGCCATTTTTCACTAGCTAGATCCTCTGCATGCATGCATGCACAAGTTGAGGCAGAGGCTAACTGAGACTGAGAATGTGTGTCCGTTGCGTGCAGGCGAGCACCTTGGTTCCGAGCATGTGCTGCCGTACCTGAGCCCGGAGCTGGACGGCGACAAGCTGCTCGTCGGCGCCAACTTCGCCTCCGCCGGCATCGGAATCCTCAACGACACCGGCATCCAATTCGTAAGCAGTCACGGCAATGATTTCCCTAAAATGAAGAACGCAAATGTATAGTATTCTCTAATCAACGACCGTGCATGCGTGCTTGCGCAGGACAACATCATCCGTATCGAGAAGCAGCTGAAGTACTTCGAGCAGTACCAGCACCGGCTGGCCACCCTGATCGGCCCCGACCAGGCGGCGCGCGTCGTGGGCAGCTCGCTGACGCTCATCACCCTCGGCGGCAACGACTTCGTCAACAACTACTACCTCATCCCCTACTCCGTGCGCTCCCGCGAGTTCTCCCTCCCGGACTACATCAAGTACATCCTCTCCGAGTACAAGCAGGTGCTCCGCCACATCCACGCCCTCGGCGCGCGCCGCGTCCTCGTCACCGGCGTCGGCCCCATCGGCTGCGTGCCCGCCGAGCTCGCCCTCCACAGCCTCGACGGCCGCTGCGACCCGGAGCTGCAGCGCGCCTCCGAGGCATACAACCCGCAGCTCGAGACCATGCTCGCCGAGCTCAACGCCGAGGTCGGCAACGGCGCCGGCGGGAACGGGCCCGTGTTCGTGGGCGTCAACACGCGCCGCATGCACGCAGACTTCATCGACGACCCCAGGGCGCACGGCTTCGCCACCGCCAAAGTCGCCTGCTGCGGGCAGGGCCCATTCAACGGGATCGGGATCTGCACCATGGTGTCCAGCCTCTGCGCCGACCGCGACCAGTACGTCTTCTGGGATGCATTCCACCCCACCGAGCGCGCTAACAGGCTCATCGCGCAGCAGTACGTCTCTGGCAACACAGACTACATATCACCCATGAACCTATCAACCATCATGCTCCTCGACCGCCACCTCCACGACTGATCGGCGAATCGTTAGCCAGCTCTACACGTTTAATCGTATTTGCTTGATGCTTTTCATTCCATATATAGCCTTGATTTTGCACAAGAAATTTTAAGTGTTTATTATCCAGGAACACGTATGTACTATTGCTGAGTAGTCCTAGTACTGTTTTTAGTTTCAGCTTAAGGTCCTACAGTAGCTAGCTAGTTTGTGAGTGATCAGGCTAGCAGATACTACTACTCTACTATTGTTGTGAGGTTTGTGATGTTCAATTCTTCATGTACGTGTCGTGTGTATGTATGTACGGGTGGGTCATAATCGAATCATCATGCATGATACATGCATGCGTGAATACGAGTTCAGATTCAGACATTCTCGATCGACATCGTCTTCACTCATTCAGTGTACCGTGTACCTACTCTTGATCTGAGTAAATTGTAGAAAACTATGACAACTAGGGCTAGGGCTTCAAAAAACTAAGACAATTCATGATTGCTTAAAAAAACTACGAACTTTGGGGCTGAAGACTACAAATAACTATGAACTTTGGGTAATTGGGCAGTTAGCTAGTTTAATCGCAATTCTGACAGGGCAGGCCCACCTCAGATTATGAGGTCGCAGTCTGGGACAGATCGTCTCCCCGACAGCCGTTAACGGCCGTT
Organism: Avena atlantica; assembly: GCA_910589765.1. Taxonomy (NCBI): domain Eukaryota; kingdom Viridiplantae; phylum Streptophyta; class Magnoliopsida; order Poales; family Poaceae; genus Avena; species Avena atlantica. The sequence continues at coordinate 303,107,908 of OU342738.1, forward strand.
ACCTCCATCTGGGTCGTCTTCTTCCTTTAGCCGTTCACAGAGAGACATGGGCGCAGCCGGCGAGCTGGGACGAGCCCCCGAGGCGGAGGTCCAGGGCGACCGCGCATGATCACGGAGGTGCGGGAGGAGGAGCTCGAGCTCGCGCAGCCAGACGCGGAGGAGGGCCCTCGCGGTGGTAAGACACGGGCGGGGACATGGGGGGTGGAGGTGCTCCAGCGCGGAGGCGTCACGGCCATGGGCAACCCCTTACGCCGTGGCACGGAACTACTCGAGCAGGCGCGAGGTCACTGACGCGGAGGATGGCGCGGATGCGGACCTGTCTGGGGCCGGGCGGTGGTGGAGCAAGCGCTTAGTTTTTTTAAGCCCTAGACTCAATTGTCGTAGTATTTTGCAAGCAATCCTGAATTGTTATAGTTTTTGATGCCCTAGCCTCAATTGTCGTAGTTTTTTGCAATTTTCTCTTTTGAACTTCTTAGGTTCAGTTTAGCTTTGCAATTAATTAAACTCGGATTACTGCTATACCACTGAAAGAATAATATTCAGGCATAATCGTGCATACGGCGATCTCTTCACTGCACGCAAAGGGCTAGCTGCCCTGCCCTGGTATTTAAAGCGGATGGGTCGTTACAACAACACAACCGCCGAAGGAGTAGGTGCAGAGCGTAGCCGCATCTCGCACGACATGCATGAGTGTCGGCTGTCCTATTCGTGCGGACTGGCACCACGACTAGGACACCTCTCTCGTATAGTATATATCGGATTCTGACCCAATATATATATATATATAATTATATACTACTAGCACAGTGACCCTCGCAATTGCGAGGGCATCATCTTTAGTGTTTTCAGATTTCGTGAGGATTTTTTTATATAATAGATACTTCTATCATGCAATTGTAACTATTAAGGTTCTATAGCCACCAAAACATAATATGCCAAGTAAAATAGCAGTTGTGTTGTAAACATATTTTTATCAATTTTAATTTTGATGCATATGATTATTATGCTATTTCTAGAAATACTATAGACATTAATGACAATATGTGTCCTTGCTTGCAATATTAGATCAACTTAAAATTATCAGGCATTGATTTTAGATATATAATTATCCAATTCTATTTTGTGTTCAAATAAAATTAATATTCACCTTAGTAATACCCCTATGAGGTTTTAAAACATGATGGTAAGATATCATAAGACATAAAAAACATTTTGTATAACTGAAGTTTGTAGATTTGTGTAACACCCTCAGAATCGGACCTATGCAAGTTGTAGCGATTTCCGCCTAACCCGCATAGAAACGATTCAAAGGTGCCCACCAGGCACTTTCGTGCGGGTGGAAAACGAAGTAATAACATTACACAACAGTCCTCGATGGGACCCACAGAACAGATATATATAACAACGACTCCATGAGTCAAGAATACAGATATAATATACAAGATCCAAATCACCTTGAAAACGATAGAGCGTCCAGCTACAGACAAGATGCAAATGGGGCTAAGAGCCCTGAAGAATAACCAATGGCGTCCATAACCCTGCCCAGGCCAAGCCGGAAGGGTAACCCTGCTAACGACGTCGATCTCAAAACCTGCTTAAACAAAAGGGGTGCCGACAAAGGGCAAAGGAAAAAGAGGAGCGTCAGTACTGAGGCCAGTACACGGCGAGGCTAGAATTCGGCGGTCCTCGCCTACATAGGTATGGTGGACTGAGCGGCAGCGGCAGCATGCACTAAACAACCTATAGAGACTCGATACAACTGGCGGCAATCAGAGAGGGGTAAGAAAGACCTACTCGGAACCAAGCTGATACTATCACCAATCAAACCCATCCTGGCTTTTCCCCCTCGACACCGATCGAGGAAGTCAACCGGGAACTCACACAGTTGGCAGTTTTATTTATTCAGTTATCGTTGCAGTAATTACTAGTCAGGTATAGACAAACATCCTGATAAAATAAGCAGTGGGCACTTTTAGTTAACCATTCCGTTATAGTTGCAACACTTACTAATCAGATACAAATAGCATGAGATAACCCAAAAACCCAGCAGTTGTTGGTACTTTTATTTAGCCATTCCGTTGTAGTTACAATACTTACTAGTCAGGTACAATGGTCGCAAGCGACAATCCAAACAAGCAATTGTGGGCAGTATTATTTAGCCATTCCATTATAGTGAAGCTGATTACTAGTCATTATAAAGTCAAATTTATAGCAATAAACTTTAGTTATGCTTGTCTATGGTCGAGATACTGTGCTCCAAGTCGTCCATAACCGCGGACACGGCTTTCAGAAATTTTTAACCCGGCCGGGGTGCACAAATAGCAACACACACACGATCAACCTCGGAAAAACCAAAACAAAACCCAACGAGGTGTTCACGACAGAGCAATCACAAGATTCAGAAATATTTCAGGGGGCCACCCCATTGAGTAGAACCGCAACGAAGTAAGCAAGCTCCGAGACGGACTCAAGGTTTGGATAGACGGCTGTGAACGACTGGGAACCCAAAACTGGGCTTGTCGACACCGCGGAATCGTGTCCCGATCCTAAACAGTACAGGTGTTATCTGTCGCACAATTTAATTAAAGCAGTAAAGCATGGCATAAGTACAGGATGGTAAATAAAACCTCAAACTAGTTTGTGGCCCCAAGAAATAAGACGGAATCAAGCTCTGGCTAAGGGGGGCCCATAATTCCCCATATGTGGATAGCGCGATAAATCAAGGAACAGGTATCAAGCACTCGGGGTCCTACGGGACACAAGTGGGCGTTCGGAAACCAAATGTTATCTATCACCCACCGATGCCTCTGCTTACTTACTTCAATTTTAGTTGTTAAACAGGAATTAAAGTGAACGAAAAGTAAAGCCGAGATCATCTCTAACATCCAACATGTGGCAATACTCCAACAACTGTGGCACTTGACGAGACGCAACAGCACTTGAGCAAGCGACTACGACGCGCAAGTCCAACTATCTACCAAACAACAGGTAATAGGATGTGTCCAAGGCAATATATGGCTACAAGGGGATATCACGGGTACGGAAACTAGAGCATCGCAACACAGATAGCAATAGATCAACAGGAGGGAATAAATACTATAAAAGTAAGATAGGTAGAAGGGGGGAGATGCTCGCCTGAAAACATTGCGGAAGGTTCAACCGAAGATCGGGGCGAAGCTCACATCAACTCAACGGCCTTATCCGCGAAGAAGCAAATCACTAGAAGGAACACCGGATGCAATATTTAATACTAAGGCAGAAGATCGGCATGATGCATGTATGATGCATGGCATGGCAAGATACGATGCAATTAGATCATATTAAGTGGAACCGGGGTCCCGACAATTAATTCAGAGGTTCCAGTTGTTTAGCTACCCCGCATTTTTAAATGTTGCATTATCAAGACAAAAGATAGTACCGGTTCGCTACACAATTTAAAGGAGGCCAATATAAGGCTAGATTTGCCCGAATATGGGCCCCATGTTTAATTATTAGGTGAATCGGCATAAGGCCCCCAAACCACAGACAAGTATGCATGCATGAACATTTAATATGCGACAAGTTTATTATATTATAAAATAGGGTTTTCGGGAAGGGGTTCACACATCTGGGTCGGAAGATCTTGGGATTCCGGGGTTCGGGGTCGGTCTCAGGGTCCAGGGTTCGACGGGAGCGTTCTCGGACTCCGGGATCGTTCTCGGTAACGGGGTAGATCTTGGCGCATTCGCGATGGTTGGGCCATGCTGTCGGTCCTATCGTTCGGGCTGAAGCACTTGTCGCATCGGGGTCTCGGTGTCCGGGGTGAAGTACTTGACGTTCTCGAGGGAGTACTTGTCGCACATGTGGTCTTCGGTTCCCTGTCGATGATCTTGTCGTCGAGAAGAACTTGTCGGGTTCGCGTATCGGGTCGGTTCTGGCATCCGGGTGAAGTTCTTGGCGTCCTACGGTTCCATGTCGACGACCTTGGTTTCCTCGATGGAGAACTCGGAACATCCGTGTCGTGGTTCTTGTCGGGGTTCTCGGCTTCGGCGCCGGGGTCTTCCGGGTTCCGTGATGGTCTTGCCCTTTCGATGTTGGGGTCTTGGTGAAGCGCCTTTACATTCGTTGGCATCACGTCGGTCTTTGACATCGGCGCCGATGATACACAAAACATCCCATGGGAGCCCAGAGTAGCTATAACACGGAATCTTCACGACAACCTGGAGTGCACCACAACACAAACGGCTCGTCGGCATATCACCAGGAACAGGCCAACAAGGGCTCGGGGACGACTCGACGGGCAAGGTCCTGCTCGCAAGGAAGCAGGGACCATGCGTTCGATGTGGAGGCGGGGCGCTGCACGGTCCAGGGACAGGCGGGGCTCCAGGGAGGCGCCAAGGCGATGATGCTTGGACGCGGGAGGGGCTCCCCTTGCAGCACGCGGAACGGTTCGGAGGACAGCGGACGGAGGACGGGGGCGCGCCGTCGGGGCTGCAGGAGACGCGGGGTGGGCGAGGCCGGCCGGAGAGAGGCGCGGGCCGGCGGCGGGAGGAGGCTGTGGCGTAGGCGGAGGGGAGGGCGAGCGGCGGAGCGGAGGCGGCCGGCGCGGGGCGAGCCGGAGGAGGCGGCGGGGCAGACGGATGAGGTCGGGCCGGCGCACAGACGCGGCGGAGGCGGGAGGCTCGGGCGCGGTCGCGCGCAGACGGTGGCGGGGCTCGCTGCAGCGGCCGGAGGAGCGGGGCGGCGGCCTGGCGACGGCGGAGAGGAGCAGCGGTGGCGGCGCGCCGACGAGGGGTAGCGGGGCCGGCGGGGCGCGCGGAGCCGCGGCGAGAGGAGGAGCACCGCGGGCTGCCGCGAGCACGGAGGAGGGAGGGGGCTCCGGCGAGCCTGGCGGGGCGGCGTCGCGGAGAGGGAAGAGGTGAGGGAGCGAGGCGGGCCGATGGAGGGTCAGGAACAGGGGAGCGAGCGGCGCGGCGAGAGGGAGAGCTCGGCCGGCGAGTGGCGGCGCAGGTTGGGGAGCCGTGCGGGGCGGACGGGGCGGCCAGGGGCAGGCTAGCACGCGGAGGGAGAGAGGCTGCGCGCCGAGGGAGAAGAAGGAGGGTGGGGCCCGTGGGTGGGGACAGGGGGCTGCGTGGGGATCTGGGCAGGGGCGGCCAGGTGGGTTGGGGTGGATCGGTGTGTGGTGTTGTGTGTGTGTGTGTTGTGTGTGTGTGTTGTGTGGTGGTTGATTGGGGAGAGAGGCCAAGTGGCAGATTTTGGTTGGAGGGGGGGATGGCCAAGGTGATGTGGCAGCCTGGGATAGGTGGGGGTGAGGTGGAGGGGAGGGCTGGGTAGGTTATCTGGTAGCTTTAGGATTTAGGTTGGACCGATTATATTTCTGGGGTGGTCGTTCGGGTCATTCGGCCCGTTCGATTGCCCCACTAAGAATAATTTAATATTTTATTTATGTTAAACGGACCGTTGCAAAACATAATCGATCAAAACAAAATATTCCGGAGACCCGGTTTTGGTTTTGAATAAAGATGGGGCGTTTAGAAAACATGAACCGGTTTTTCCGCAAATAATTTTATGCAAGCAAATGCAAGATGATGACGATGCTCAAATGCAATGTGGCATGATGACATGAGCATGCGATCATGATGATGCAATGCACAAAAACAACACGATTTTCTAGTAGTGGTTTTGCGGGATGCCACAATTTGTCGACCCTCCAAGTAATAAAAATGGTCCACCAAAGAAGTATCACCATGAAAAAAAATTGTGTATAGTCATGGAGATTTATTGGGTGTCTCCCATCATTAATATATAATAAGGGATCATAAAAATAATGTTGAGGTACTGTTACGTAGCATTGTGAATATATATCACTTACAATACCTTAATAATAAGTTTTGACATATAACTCGCTCTTGGATACTTAGTGATTCTTTTTTGTGGGATTTTCTACCCTGGTTATCTTTTTCTTATTGATCATACATAGTCATAGTTGTAAATAATATGTATGCTATGAACATGTATGTGTAAGATATTTCAATTAAGGAACCATCAATTTTGAATACTGGTAAATAGCTTTAATAGTTGTTCCGGTGTTCTAATGAAGTGAATACAAAAATGATGTGTTCATGTGTTGACACGTAGACCAATAAAGTATCGATGATTTTTCACTTAAATAGACCTTTCTTACTCTTATTTACTTCCTCGTTCTGAATTGTACCAAACCCGAGGTTTTGTCAAACAAAGAAACTACTATGACCATTATTCTTTCCTACATGAATATGTTGCTGTAATTTGAAATGTAGATAGTATATTTATTTATACAATGGCAATGTTTTTATTATGCCATATTTTCTAAAATAAGGTTCTTGATGAAATACTTTAGACGAAAGATGGATAACATATGAAGACATATCAGACGTCACCATAGGCTAAGTATAAACATGGTCATCAAAATATATACCGGATACATTCTTCCTTAGATTTGTGACACCATCTACCATTGGTGTCTCAAGAGGTTCCAAGCATCCTATAGTAATTTTGACTAACGTGGAACCATCTATTTTTCAATCCTAGGAAATAAAAAGTAAAACAAATACGAAATCTAGAAGCATAAAATAACAGTACAGAAGACACCCAAATAAGGAGAAATTAAAAGTTTCCAGAAAAATCTTTTACTTGCAACTAATATTTATTTTAGAAATTAAGAAACGATAAAAATTATACACATATGGAAAATCAGAGAATTCTTGAGAACTTGAAAATTAGTAATACAAGTACCAAATCTAGAGGCATAAAATATTGTATGAGAAAACCCAAAGAAGGAGAAATTATTAGTTCCTAGAAACCTCTTTTATTTGAAACAAATATTTATTTAGAAAATGAACAAAAGATAAGAAAATACACACATGGAAATTCGTAGATTCTTCAAAACTTGAAAATGATTTTTATATGAAAAAATGTTCTTTATTTTTGTTCAATATTACGAAAATATGAGATAGAAACCCTTTCAAAATTCTCCTATTTTAGAGAATATTATGGAATTTCCTTGATGATTTTCTTGAGGGATTGAATTGAGAAACCAAAGTACTCTATGTTAAGAATGAGCGAAAAAATTATGACTTGAGAGGACGGATCTACACTTAATATGTATTGGTGATACTTAAGATTCAATTTTATTTCTATAAACCATCACCATATAAATCAATTTTTTACTGTGTCAATATAATTCAAATCATATGTTAAATTGTCTGAATCACCTATGTATTGGGAAAATTATTATCATGTTTGGATTTATCCTCTTACTTCTTCAGCTATTGTTCAAAACATACTTTGATACAATGCATCATAGTAAAAACCTATTGTATATGTGTAGTGATTTGTGTTTTTATTTGGTAATTTTGCACAACTCTAGGAGGGCTTCGTGAGATGCTGAGTATGAGACATCTAAAATATATGTAAGTGTCTGGTGCACCCCAAATTTTGAAGCACATGACATGCATATATATGATATTTTTCGCAAATTTTGATACATGCTTCAAACGCCATATATTTTTCAACATGGGTCATTCGACGCACCTGATATCATGTAGACTATCGACGCACCAAGAATATAAATTATGTTTATTTCGATGGTGATCCATGTCGCCACTTTGAGCGATCCTTGAGATGTGAACTTCAAATATTATGAATTATGCAATAAAAGCAGGCTGTGTGCACCATTTTGATGCAGAGGCCATGGTTTCCCCCTTCTCCAAAAAACAAAGAACTGAAACCTCTCCTGGAGCATATGGGGATGCATGGCTGCAAAACTCCACACTGTACATGGACGTTAGTGTGTAGATTTTCTGAAACATCTGAAGCTAGATAGTGTCCCATACTATCTACACCCAACCCATTGTATCGCCATCACTATGAGTCTATGACATGCCTGCATATGTGCTAAGCTAACGATAAAGACCGATGCAGAACCGCAGATATTGTAGGGAAGCATCGCAGATGACGATGATCATAACATTTTAGTGTAGTAATTTAAGGCTAAAGGAGGTGCATTTTTAAATTAATGAGGTGCATTTTAGATTACTGTAAAAAAATCTCAAGCACTGAATATTAGCAACCTGAATAACTTATGGTCAAAGTAATTAACACGAAAATTGTAAGTTGGATATCTTTCATGCATATTGCTACTTAATACTCAATACATACCTCGTCTTTGTCTTACGTCCACTAAGACCTATCCATTCATGTTCGTGCCCTATGCATGATGTATCCATTTGCTTGCCTGCTTGTACTGTACGATAGATGGAAGTTCATCGCCTTATCAGACTTAATGAGGCTCCTTATGCACCAGCTCGGATAAGAACAACGGCAGTCCTATAAGAACATGCGAGCCGAAGAGTGATTATGCTTGCCGCCAGTGTCTTGATGGTGAATTCATCAATATAGTGTTATGGGCTTGCTTAGATTGATGATTGAAATTAGATTCACTATGTTCAGCACCTCGTGTTGCTGCCGACAAAATCGATCAATCTAGTCATCTGGTCTTGCTTGGATGATTGAAATCAGATCCAGGATGTTTGGCACCTCGCCCGTGCCCTTGCCCATGAAATCGATCTAGTCCAACAAAATCGAGCTATGATCTAGTCTTCTTCCCTTACTCGAACAACTGCATGTTGGGATAGATCCCATGAAAAGTAGCTTCTCTAATCAGTACCGAAGGCGTGAGTATGAATTGGTGAGAGTAAAAAAAAATATATATTGAAAAGTATATATATTTTGTCAGCAAGTGATAGTGTTTCAAGGAGGAGTTTTCCCAATCGTTGGCGTGCATTAATCCTAGCAGCACAAGATTGATACTGAGGCATGTCCAGCCCTCGTGGTGGAAAACATCATCAGCCACGTGCTTTACTGGTTGCAGGCTTGCGGCTGAGGCCCTTATCGAGTTCTCATTGCTCCGGCCGCAGGTAATATTAATCCATGTTTTTGCCATCGGATCCAATCCAATTCATCTTCAAGGATGCACCATGATTAAACTGTCATGGTCAAATCAACCAATACAGAAACTGTGATCAATTAAATTAGCTCTTCTGCAAGTTTTTGTTGAACCGCAGATTTGTATAGATGCCTAATCTGGCCTGAGAGTTCCTCAAGACATGACTTGAGAATCGGCCAGACATCTCCTCGAGGTGCAGAGATTCTTGCTGCGCTGCGTACCTTGCCGCGGGTCTGCCTGCGCCTTGCCCTGTCGATCTATTGGAAACTCCCTCGTACCTTGCCGCAGGTCTACCTGCGCCTTGCCCTGTCGATCTATTGGAAACTCCCTTCTCTTTTCCTTGAACAATCAACGCCAATAGCAAGGATAGAGGGCAGGGGGCTGGGACCTAGTAGAGGTGGTGGTTCAAAGCAATGGCGGCAGAGATAGGGCAACCGCATCAGATGTCATGTGTTTCTAAGAAAACGAAATTGTTACATGACGTGGGGACGTAATTAAATCATGGCCTTAAATTAAATATTCAACGGTAAATATAATTTGGGTGATGTGGCTCAACGTGGTGCCTCGAAAAACACCCTTATATTACTTTTAAGTATATAATAGAAATAGACTAGCATGTTCCAAAAACTAAATGAGACATGAATTTCATGAGAACCACCTTTCGGATACTCTTCGCATACGACTCTAATGTACACCTTTCTAATGCTGATTTTTTTTTCTTAAATACTTGGCCAAACCATGCAATGTGACCAAACTTAGTTACATAGTAGTAATATGAAATGAAGTGAGTAATTGAACATCCGGCAGGTTCAGGGATAAAAGGGGGCTCTCATTCCCCTTCCTCCTCTCTCCTTTGAGAGTCCCTGAAGCCGCCCCGGCTCCTCTCCATCTTCTCTCTGACAGCCTCACCGCCGGCTAGAGGGGATGACGAAGGGGAGGCCGGCCCCTCTGCATGTAGTAGTACCTACAGGTTGTATTTTCCCCATTTGGAGTCTGAAATGATACCGATGGGGAGTAGGTTAGGGTGTCAAGTGGGGTCAGTCCCACCTATAGTTCATTTTAAGATTTCTAGTGTAAAATTTTGACAAAACTTTGCACTACAAAATTCAAAATGAAATAAAAGTGGGATCTAGGTGGGATCTCACCTGACACCTTAGAGTAGGTCGTCGATGCACCCGAGCTGCATCCGCTAGCTGGTGGAGGCTGATTTCCTTTTCATGACACTCTGATGGTCGGAGCTAGAGATGGGGGAGATGTTGTTTGTCTTCTCCCATTCGGTCATCAGGGAGATGGAGAAGGGGGTGCGGAAGAATGGCACTCTGTTTTGATATATCCGGCAGGGTGCTCGTACTACATCCATGAATCTCTGTGGGAGCTCACCATCAGCAGCATAGCACTTCGATGGCCGATGGTTGTCTTGTTGTTGAACCTAATAGTTGTATGGTGGCTTCTCCCACCGTGCTCGCTGGTGCCATCTGTGTATTTCTAGTCTATTTGTAGGCGGCGGCCAATGTTTGAACTCTAGGCTTGTAACACCCTGGCCTTTCCGGACTAGCGGCTATCACTCCTGACAGCTCAATAGGATCTCTAGACTAACCTCACAGACCAACACTAGTCTTTCTGCGTACTTTGTCCTCACTCGTGCGTACCCGGTACCCACTTTCCAATCGGTCACCCATCCTCAAATTGCTTTAGGCCAAACACGTTTAACCTCAAAGTTCTTTGCACACGAGTCAAAAAAAAATTACAACTTGTTGGTATGTCTATACTATCAATCATATTAAGTCATGCGCCAAGGTCTTACAAGGCCCATGAGCCATGGTGGACGCCCTCCGGCTCCGATGCGATGCGCTCGGGCCTGCTGCTCCACCCCAAGTGACCAAGCCCTCGGTGGTGTTGCAGTTGATCGCGATTAGATGCTTCAGCGAGGAATCGGTGGACAAGCTGGAAGTAGGCCCGGATCTGATTGCTTTTTCTATTTTTTTATTCTAGGGTCTTCCATGCAAAATTTCAAGACTAGGGTGTATCTTTCTTAACTTCCGAGGTCCTTTTTGTAAATTGTACTCCACCTACGTTGAATTAATGTAGCACTCGTCGAGACTCCTTCTATTGTTATAAAAAAATGAATATCCGAGAAAAATTATGCATTAGGTAAGTCCGGAAGAAAAGTGTAGTAGTACAACGTTTTCTTTTACTCCATTTGGTTCATGTAGTTTTGGTTTCCTCCTCAGTGGAGACTGTTCTTTTTTGTATAATTTGATAGTATATTATCTTGTGAGATGAAATTAATAAACTTATTCGCATGACCTTTTTCATAAAAAACGAATTCCGATGTCGCAGTTAATTTGGCTACTCGCTCAATTCATGCTAAAGGTACTACCCAAAAAAAAATCATGCTAAGCAGGTCTGGCCCGCTCGTGAAACTGTTTCGGGCCCGGATCAGAATCCTTCCCAGCCATGCGACGCCACCGTTTCCTCTAACGCTGCGTCTTGGTGTGGCCCGCTGGGCATCTCAGCGGCTCGTCCCGATCGAGGAGTAGACAGACGCGGACAGCACGGCGCCGACGTCATGACGGCGGAGGAGGCGACGCGGCGTCTCGAGGGCTATGAGCGCCATGCTTTCCACCATCGCCCAGGGCTTGGCCGCGGAGGAGCGAGCCGGTCTCTGCAGGCTTACGCGACTCATGGGCGACATCGCCGCCGAGGAAAAGCTTCTCCGGCTTGCCATCGCGACCGGATGGCAACGTCAGGACAGGCAGGCTTGGCTGGAGGATCAAGCAGGAGACCCACGAGGAACCGCATGCATGCCCAACTCCCGCTACCCGACTGCCGATTGGACGTCCTCGTCGTCCACTTCCGGCCGAGGCGAATCCACGGCGGGCCTCAACTAGCTCCTGATCATGCATGGGCATCTACGTACGTAGTTACACTATCCATGTGTGTACTACAAGGGCGAGAACTATATGTACTACTAGTAGTATGCACGATCTGAACAGCCTGCAGTACTACTAGTAGTCAGAATATATAGCATTGACCTAGCCTAGCCTCTATTCCTCGATCTATCTGGTGCTGTTCGCAATGCCAAGCTACAAAAAAGTTCAGATAGATGGATGAATCTTGTAGCACTGTGGCCTCCAGATGTTATTGTTTTTACAGGGTGGGCCGAGGGCTCCTCTCCATGGATGGAGGAGACAGGGAAGTACTCTACCATTACGAGTGGCCTGGCAGCGCACAGGCCCAAATGATAAAGTTAATAACATGCGGGCGGGCACTGAATGGATCGGTCGATGGATTAGATTCACCTTCTTCTGGAGGCCATTGAATTCCGGGTGTTCCCTCGACAGACAGAATGACACGATGGATCCATCGACAGAGGATGAAAACAAAGAGTATATAGATTCACCGAGATGCATGGGTCGTCCAAGCACAGCAGCAGCAGCAGCAGCAGCAGCATCAGGGGTGAAGAAGTACAGGAATTTCGACCTGGTATGGTTGTCCTCCTGCTTTCTCCCCACCCCCCCGTCCTGGAAGGTAATCCACGCATGAATGCTGCCTGGATCGGCTACTGACACTGTACATGCCCGATAGATACGTACAGAGCAAGCAGAGGTAGCTGGACCTGTACGTTCCAAGTAAGTAGCAATTCCATATTTACTTCTGCAATTCCGTTTTCGGTGTGTTTTCCTTTTTAAAAGACAGATCGAGGCGTAGTGTTGGTATTCCTGGGACGAGCACACTTGGGGCAGGCAGGCAGGAGTGCTCGCTAGCTGTCGCCGCATGAGCGTGTTGTAGACTGAACCGTAGGGGTATTGCTTCGATCGCGAGGCTTTTTGTTCTTAAATGGAGTATGTTTGTGTGCTTCAAACCAATCAATTCAGTAGTATCAGTCTTTTGATGTATACAAGGTTGCCCCGATCGATAGGGTGGAGCAGACGCAGATGATGATGAGTCACTGTCACGTACGAAGATATATCGTTCCCTATCTAATATGCATGGTAGCATGGGAGCGCTGATGAGCTAGGGTGATGTTCCTTAGTCTTGACGTATGAAAGAAAGCTAGATTTATTGGGCGCTTGCATTGATTTGGACGTTCTGGCGCGCTAACAAAACGGAATTAATCGTTGCACCCATATAGAGTGGCGGTGTTAGTGTTGGTTAGGACCACTCATGTACTCGATTCACATATATATGTCTACACGATAAAAAGTGAGTAGATATCGTATAAATCTAGACAAATCTATGGCATCTAATTTGGGGATGGATGAAGAAGTACTATTTATAACAGTTTGCTTAGTTAGCGGCGCATTACTAACATTCCATCTGTTCTTAATTTCCATGCGATTCTAGATTTAGTCAAAAACGAATTTTCTCAAGCTAGGAAAGAATATCAACAACTATAATATTAAATGCATACTTTTATTATATACGGAACATATGGTAATTAAAATAGGAGGGTGTATGCGCTGTTTTAGGAATTACATAATACAAACTATTATAGAGGATAGTCGCCAGGACAAAATATCCGAGGACTCTGAGAGGGAGCTAGGCAGAAGCCCTCAAAGCCTAAGTTGGAACATATCGCGTCGGCCATGACAAAGGTTCCCTAGAACGTGATGTTCCAGGGGTCCCCTCCTTGAATGCATTAGCCACAAGGAGCATGGCGTCGGAACATATCGCGAAGAGGGAGGGGAACTCAGTGCGCAACGGCGAGGCGAAGAGCCAGGGGTCCAGCCAAAACAGGGTTCCTTCTCCATTGCCAGTGGTAAAGGAAATCCAGAGACGGGTCTCCTGTTTGATGTCATGTATCACTCTCCAAAACTAAGAGCCATGTATGCACTCACACATAGAAGCGGCACCCCCGGATGTACTCGTCTTTGATGTGTTGAAGCCACAGTCCTCCATCATCATATAGGATGCACCAAACCCATTTCAACATAAGTGCCATATTAAAGAGGCGCGAGTACAAAATGCCTATATGCCCCAAGCTCCTTGGGGCGCATATACACGCCCATTTCACCACATGGTACTTTTGGCGGCCATTCCTTGCTAGCAAAAAGAATCGTGACAATTCATTGGCAAAGTCAGCATGAGTTCCTTCAAGAAGAAGGTATAAACACATCATGTACATGGGGAGACTAGATAAGCAGGAGTCTATTAGGACAATCTTGCTGTCGTTCTAGGCTAGGCGGGCTTGCCAGGGCTCAGCCTTGGATCTCACCCGTGCCACTACTGGGCTAGGTCTTTAATCAGGGCACGGGTCTCCCTTATAGGCATCCCTAGGTAAGTGATGGGAAAGACTGCTAGCTTGCAGTTGAGATTGTTTGTAATCCACTATCTATCCTCATCGGAGTATCCTATGATCATCACCGCTCTTGTCGAAGTTGATCTTGAGTCCTAACATGGATTTGAAGCAGAGGTGCAGGAATTTGAGGTTGATGATGCCCTGATCCGAGCTCTGCACTACTGTGTCGTCTGCATACTGGAGGTGAGTCACTCCCCCACCCGGGATAAGATGCCTTACCACACCTGAGATGTTGCCAGCGATTTTGCCTCGATCCAAAATCTCTGCGTGGGCATCCACCGCGGAGCTGAAGAGGAGGGGGAAATTGGATCCCCCTATCTCACTCCGCGGGATAGCCTAAAGTATAGGCCGACTTCCCCGTTAATTTTGATAGTTGGGTTACCTCTCATGAAGAATTGCATGAGCCAGCTTAATCACTCTATCATCAAAACCCCCTTTTTCCAGGATCTGACGGAGGAAGGCCAGTACAGATGGTCGTGGGCCTTCTGGAAGTCCAGTTTCGGAAACATGCCTTTCTGGCGCCGAATCTTAACCTCGTGGACTATCTCATGAAGTGCAAGGCCCCCGCCACGGATAAGTCGACCTTCCAAGAAGACAAACTAGATGGGATGTGTCGGTCTTGGACAGGTGAATCTTCCATGGAGCTGCTGCATTATAATTGTGTAGATCAAAACCACCACATGTTCTCGTTTTGATCCATGGAGGAGACAGGGAGGGTACTGCTTACCATTACGAGTGACCTGGCAGCTAGCAGGCACATACATTAAGCTAATAATGTGAACACGGTCGACTCGATGGATGATTCACCTTGTTCTAGAGGAAGAGGCCATTGAATTCCGGTGTTCCCTGCTGCACGAAGCACGATCGATCTAAAACTAACTTGGATTCACCGAGATGGGTCGACTTAATTAATTAACTTCCTCCTTGTGCTGCCTGCAGGCTCGGTGGCTCCTGCAAATCAATTTTTGCCAACTGAAGGAGGATCCGTCGTCCACTGTGATCTACGCATGGATCCTCTTGCTGTGACTGACACTGTACTAGCTACCACTTAACACACTGCTGTCTGCTGGGCACTCGTGAGATAACGCGTGCCATGCTCATGCTGCACATACCTCTGACGCAGTATATACAGAGCACAGCTTGCTGTACCTGTACCAAATGTACACGTAGATATTTTTGGGAACGAACTCCATCTGTCGCTGCCTTACGCACGGTTTTGTTCTTCAATATATACATGGCTCGATCGATCAATCAATTAGTAATCTTTTTCGATGCATACGATGTTGCCGCAAATACGACGGATCGGAGCAGATTGTTGTGATGAGGTTGATAGGGGGTCACTGTCACGTACAAGATCCCTAGCTATAGCTATGTTGAAATTATGCATGGGCTAGCTTATGAGAGAGTGATGTTCGGTAGTAGTATTGCAGTCTATATAACCAATTGCGCGCTTTCATTGATCTGATCGTTACGTTCTGGCGTGGACAAAAAGGGGACTAATAATCATTACTAGGTAGGGATCGCGCGGCTTGCCGCGGGCGGGCAAACCAATATGAATAATCGATGAAAAAATTCATGTGGATCTCGGATAAAGAAACCGCTCGATCTTATTGTACTTCAATACTTTACATATATTGGTAGAACATAGTACGACATAGCAGCACATTAATATTGAAAATGCTAATGGAAATCCCACCAGTACTGGCCATACAGTAATGTGCTTTACCCAAATAAAGCACAAGGGTTACTAAATATAAGAGTCATGCTCCTTACATGATAATCTGAAGAACATACTACATGTTGCATAAGAACTGGCTAGCTGACTTACAACTTTAAAGATGATCCGCACAAGGCATCATTTCAGCATGAAGAACACAAAACTGATAAGAAAGCTAGCTAGGGTGCTGAAACTTTATTTCAACATGAATTGAATATACCAATTGACACTTATTTTAGCACTCACTGTCGAACAACGTAATGAACAGTTCAACAACTTTATAATAACACTCATTTTCCCTCCAGATTTGAGCAGAAGAACACAAAAGGAAAAACACTTTGTCGCACACCTCCCCTGATGTATGAAGGAAGTACATTTATTTTGTTTCGACAATATATAAGAATTAAGGAAATAGAACTTTGCGGTGAAGGGTCAAGAGGAAAAATTAAATCCTACATATTCAATTATAGATGGTACTCATCAAGTTGTTTGGTTGTGAAAGAGGAACACAAATCACCTTTAATGCATACATAACCTACCTAACCATCATACTATATTGTTCAGCTAGTGGTATCATTTGTAATGATCAAGGGAGGCAAGGCGAGAAAGCATACTTTTTTTGAGGGTTCGGTGAGAAAGCATACATGCGAGCAGGACAAAGCACCATCCATTGTAAAAGTCCAAATATCACTAAACAAACCAAGAACTAACCCATAACCCATAAGTGAAACTGCAACTATGTAATATAAAATACAAGAAAATTATACATTCTTCACTGGATCATGTAATTGTTCAATAGTAACTCCTCTTCAAACACAAGCCATCCTATGCATGGAAATAAAAGAGCTCAAAATTGAAACCAGTAACATAATCTCACCTCCTTCACGGTAAACGATTACAAGGAAATTATTTTAGCCAGGAGCAGCTTCAAGCACACACATATATCCAGTAAACCCATGTGAAGGACTGAAAGCCGCACACATCTACACAATGACCTGTAAATTGGCTTCAACCATGAACCGACCAAAAAAGGAATACATATATAACATGTATAGCTTCAGGCTAGAACGTAGTAAGAGCAAAGAACATGCACTTATGCAATAGCAAATATTCATGTAGTTTTTCTGACTACCTCACATGGTTCTTAACTGCTTATTACATATAGCTAAGAGATTGGAATGGAGTAATTATCCTGCTATCATGTGTTAGTGATCAAAGCTCTTCCAGATCATGAAATTCTAATGGTTTAACTAAGAAGCACAAGTGAAATAAAAATATGATGCTTCAACAAGTTTCTATTTTCTAAGTAAAGAACTAATTCATGAATCTATTGGCCCAAATTTAAAGCAACAGTTAGCATGTCTCGGTACAAATGTCACGAGCTGAGATCTCACAGGATTTTTTGAGGAGGTCCTCGCCGTGTTGGTTGGTATCTATCCCATGCCATCAAGCCGAATAGGAGGAGTCATCTGCTCAATAACAATGGAAGGGCCTGAAGCTCAAACCAGACAAAGATTAGGTTCTGCATACAATAAACAACAAGTACTAAATTCCACTATTGTTATCTAATAATCCTCTAGCCATTACCTACTATATTTGGTCTGAATCATCAGCAGATCTTCTTTCATAACAAAACTGAACCAAAAGAAATAGAGAGAAATGAAAACCTTGCAACAAAGATCAATAGCTATAGCAAGGTATTACCATAAGTAATATTAACCCTATAATTTTTTATCCCAATTGAAGTAAATAAAATCCAGTTATTCTATATAGAAAAACATAAGCCAACAACAGGGAACATCAGTGAATCTAGGAAAAACATCATGTTATCATGACCATCTTTGACTATTGAATTTTGGTGAAGTTAACAACAGCTTAATCTTGAAAACTACTAAACATGAAAGAAGTCCAACAACAACTTATCTCCTTCAAAATGCATGACCAAAGAGTTTCCGGTTTTCCTAGTAGAGCATATAGAATATAGTATACAAAGAAATTCATAAATATGTTTTATGTGTACTCGTAGAATAAAACTTCGATATTCCATACCAACATGACCTCCTAAATCTCTACTCACCTATGAATATATTTGAACAGAAAACAGTGATAGCGAGCAGGGGCGGGGGTAAAGGACCTGCAACAGCTGAACAACTAAGCAACATTATGAACTAAGGATCAACATCACATAACTCAATTCTGGTTCAAACTCAGCTAGCAACACTACTGACCCACCACGCCCAACCAGCAAGGATCGACTAATGGTTGTACTAAAGACAAACCTGCCTACATAACAAAGATTGGGTTACTAACAAAGAAGATGAAACAAAAGGTGGTGAAAGAATCTTGCAAAACCACTAGTGCAGGTAAAACTAATGAGTAAATAATGCCTTCAATCTGTCATGCACTTCGACACCCATATGTTGGCTTAATTGAAGGATGAAGTAGCTGGTTTTGTTGCCACTTGGCGCGCATTGCCCTCACATGAGGATGCATACAGACAACATCAGAATTGTAGGTTGATTTTGAATCCACCTTGTTCCAACTTCAAATGGAGGTGTAATATGTCTTTATATACAAAGCTGAAGCCTAGCATGGCCATTCTGACTCACTTTTCACAACATATACAAAAGAGAAAACATATGTAAAAGGGAGATGTAATTCCCCTGATGTCCTAGTTGGTGGAGTATAGGAATGTATTTTACATAGACAAATATTACGCATATGAATATTCTGACAGTATACACAAGAAGTGATTCAACTAAAATAAAAAATTTAGAGGGGCTTGAGCAAAATCATGGTAGTATGGCAGCCAAAAATAAAGTGTGTGTGTGTGTGTGCAAAAAACATGTTGATCGATGAACTTTACAGAGATACATATCTAAGAAAACTAATAGATCATGCAATTCCATGTCTATATTACAGAAAGCTAGACTTTCCTAAAACACCTACATGTGAAAATCTACTGAATAATAGCATATTTCAGGAAATGTTCTCTGTATTATTCCATGCATTTTATGTACAGACATCACCTAAAAAACAGAAATGCATTTCCTATCAACAGAAAACTGGTAGTAACATTGTTATACAGACGAAGCATGGAATATCTGATGTCTGCAAAGAATCTGCGGCTAAAACTCTGCAACAACTAAATGTCATTTATATGGTACAGTCATATGCAACTATTGTTCAGATCTTACTGAAAACAGAGGCATGCATCTGTGAATAACCAATCTATGGTGCTTAAGGTTAGAACTTAAAAAGGGAACTGAACAAATACTGGCACCTAATTAAATGAATAAGAATATAACCTGGCCTCCATTTAAACCAATAGCTAATAACAAATACTTATGCCTAGTAAGCCATTCTGCTAATGATGGAAAATTTCAAAATTCTATTTTATTATTCAAATAATAGCCAAGAGTAGATGACTAAGAATCTAACGCGCAAACTATACAGGTAGAAGGGAGTAGGAATGTGAGGCTTTTCAAGCCACATGTGGTCGGTGCGGTAAATCTGACAACACCGGAATGCTTTTAGGAGCTCGAGCGCATATTAGAATTAGACAATGGCTCCTATAGCTCCCTTCCCATCTATCATCTATGTGCTTTTTATCATAGGCATATGCCATATATAGATTGATATCAAGAAACAATGATTTCTAGTTAAATAAAGTAAATACTCATCAATAAATCGACATGGAACACTTTTAGGAGGTAATGCGAAAATCAGACTAAACTATGAGTCATATAGGTTGCCTGGCAATCTCCAAACTATATGAATCAAGTTTATGTTAATGCCCTATAGTCTTTCTTATGTTCAAAATACACTGCACATGCATTTCATAGGAAATAGCTAGCCGACCCTAAAAGTCATCTGATTTAACATCTCCCTGAACAAATCCACCATGTATGCATAGGTGAAGCTAAATAAAAAGAGAGACGAGGAGCCGGGAAACTAAATAAACATATTATGAAGGAAACAAATTCTGTTCTGTAGTGAGAAATGCACTTGTGAACAGCTCAAAAGTACTCTAGTCTACGGTCCAACAAAACGGCTAAAACTGTAATGCTCTACATCGCATAGCAACAAACAAATATGCTTCAAATCTGAAGCCATCTTAGACTGCAAAAACAAGAAACAGAGAAAAAAAAAGGCACCCGCCAACAGCCCGCGAAACCCCTGTGTTGCCACTCATATTCATTATCTAAATGCTTATTTCCAAATTCACCTTCTACTACTGAAATTCAATCGACTTTTGCAAATGTTCATTAGTTGCTGCGCAAAAATCATCAGCAATACAAGAAATCAAAATCAACTATGTCCGCAAAAGAAGAAAAAAAGCAGGGACACAGAACATAGTGCTCTTGTTTCAGATTGAAGCACTGCTCATAAAAGACTGAGTATAGATTAAATGGCGTCGCTAGGTATGATAATAAATAAAAAATTAATGGAAAGAGGGGAAGGGGCCAACTTTGAGCCACGGGACAAAGAAAGCAAGTTGACGTGGCTCTGCAGTAACTACTAAGCAAGTTGAGTTATAGAGGCCAAATTTTCTTCATAAAGTAAACAACCATTATCTTGCAGAATAGCTCCTCCACTTCCATGGATCCACGCCCAGCAACGAGACAATATTAAATCATCTAAAGTTGCACGTTAAATCATGACCACCGGCACCTAAGCTGAGGTATCACATTTACATATCGCAAATTATTATGAGCCAATATAGTACCAGCTTGCAGACAACAAGGTTCAGAGTCAATACCTCTCAATTTAGCAGAACTTCCTACAATGTGGACTTCATGGCGTTCATCCATGAGAGGATGAGGTGTACCTTGATCTGAGCCCTACAAGTTGCAACTGTAAGACGGTTATGAAAAGTCTACAATGTTTCCAAACACGTAGTGAAAAGAAATTCTCTTGGACAAAGTTCAGTTCAGATTAGTACTTCAGAATGGACATGCTTATCTTTTTTACCTATTTACTATTCTTTCTATTGCCAAATGCAATGACCATCGACGGGCTAGATCTTGATAAATAGAAGAATCAAGAAAGGCCATTCTGGTGGAGACATGTAGAAAGAGAACATATCTTAACTAAAATATTTTCTAAACAACAACATGCTTGGAAATCTGATGACCAGAACTAACAAGAATAATCCACTTTGATAAGCTTACATACCATCCACCCATTCTCACCCTAATCTAGATCTACACTCTAAGCCATACAAAAGATACTAAAGGCAGTCTGGTGTGCAGAACAAATGTAAATGAACCTTCTAAATTTCTCCAAATCTTGGTAGCTTCAATCCATCCTACACCAATCATCTACATATACCTAAAAAGGATACTAAAAGCAGTCTCTTGCACAATCTAAGACAAAACCTTCTCTGAAACTTACACATCCTAAATGCATGTTTTTGTATAGGAATTAACATAAGAACAAGAACCTTGACAGATGTGCCATAGAAACCTAACAAGAAATTAGTAAAACTTCGAGAAGACAAGGAAAATGAAAATGTAGCTCACCTAACCCAGCTCCTCCCACATAGCCTGCCTTCCTCATCTCTGACGAATCCCACAGTAGCTGGATGACATGGGAAGACAAATCGTGAGCAACAAAAGAGAGGAGCGTGTCCAACCACCATGGGAACCGGCGCGGTAGATCCCCTTGAATTCGTAGCAGCAGCGGCTGATGGCGACCACGAGTACGCCTGTGTGCGATGTGGAGAGGTTGCTGGAGAAGAAGGATAGGCCGAGCAACTCCCTATAGGGTTGGGGACCTTTGGCGGCTGAATGTGGTCGCCACCATGCTCCAAGTCAGGCTCACCCTCCTGTATTGAAAGTACATTTCTTAATCCCTAGTGTTTTGAGTGTTAGATAACAATACCAAGGATCTTTTAATGTGTGTTGAAGTGTTGCAGCTCAGAACTCTGCCTTTGGGGGCGGATAATCCGGCCCCACCAGGGGCGGATAATCCGCCCCTCCCTCTGCCCAAGCAAGCGCAAGCCCCAGAAGGGGGGGCGGAATTTTGGCCGGACTTTCCGGCATGGCCGGATAATCCGCCCCTCCTGCTCATCGCCAAGGCGCAAGCCCCAGAGAGGGGGCGGAGTTTCAGCCGGACTTTCCGGCCTCGCCGGATTATCCGCCCCCCCAAGATTTTCTCCAAGCTTCACCAAGGCGCAAGCCCCAGAGAGGGGGCGGAGTTTCCCCCGGAGAATCCGCCCTTGGGGCGGAATTTTCCCAGGGGGCGGATAATCCGCCCCCAAAGTTGGGCAACGGCCAGATCTAGGGAGGGGGTATTTAAGCCAACAATCCCCCTCCTGTCAGAACTCTTGATTCATCTCGAAAAGGAACAGATCAGATCTCAAAACTTCATACAAGAGTTCTCCACCTAGATCCACCCAAAGGCCCCATCCCTTGGGGAATCGAAGGAGGAGAACTCGATCTTCATCATCAGCAATCAAGCGATTCATCTCCTCTCCATTCATTTGGAGAACCTCCGATCTAGTATTTCTTGCAAAGATCTAGATCCTCGTTTTTGTTTATATTGATAAACCTTGTTTTTGTGACAGCTTGTTGTCATTCCGGGAGCCCCCAATTCGGTTGTGGGTGTGTGCCCCGATAGTGTTGTAAAAGGCACCGGTTCCCGCCTCGAAGGGATCCAATAGTGGAGAAGGTGGATCAGGCCTCTCGTGGCGAGATCCATCGGAGAATAGGGTGAGGCCTATTGTGGCGTGGTGGTCTTAGAACCGCCCACCCCTCCAACGCAGATGTACTTCCTTTAACAAGGAAGGAACTGCGGTAAAACAAATCCCTGTGTCTCCGCGTGCTCCACTACGGTTTCCTCGCTCCTCCTTTACGTGCTTAGTAGTTAGGGTTTCATATAGGGAAATTCTCGTAGTTGCATATCTAGAGAATTTACTTTGTGTCAAGCCTAAAATTGAAAAAGTATTAAAAATTGGTTAGCACCTATTCACCCCCCCCTCTAGGTGCCCATACGATCCATTTCATGTATGCTTCGTGGCCGCTCCCGGCTGCCACGAGGATACACCTGTGGAGTTCGTGCTCCTCGCGTGTGTCTCCTCTTCTCACGGCTGCTTAGAGAGAGGGTAAGACGAGGACAGAGAGAGAAGAGAAAGGTGAGGGAGAATCAAGGAGGGCTTACCCGCATCTGGCAGCATGGTATGTGCTTGGTTCTTCGGTTCTCGCCATCGTCCTCCACCTGGAGCTCAGGCGTTTGGGCATAGGGAACCCTAGGCGGTCGGGGCTCGGCCTTTTGCCTCTCCTCCATGGCCGCCCTTCCATGGAGCATTTGGTGCCCATCCCGTGCTCCTCCAATGGGCCGGCAACGAGGGAGAGATGCGGGAGGAGAAGGACTGTCGCGCCGCCACGGCCAGTTGCCATGGAGCTGAAGACGCGTCGGCAGGGGTCGAGCTTCTCGAGCCATCGACGACGACGAAGTGGCGGCGGAGAGCCACCTCCAAGGCCTGCTTCCGCAAAAGCCTAACAAGGAGAGAACAGGGAGGAGAAGATCAAGCAGTGGCGGCTAGGGTTTGAGGAGAGCAGGATTGGGATAGAGGAGATGAAAGGGAGTCGGCCGTCGCCTCCATAGCCAGGAGAGAGAATGGGAAGGTTGAATGACATTCCTACCCCCGTGCGCAGCGGACAACCACGGTGGAACCACCGCGTAGAGGGCCCGAAGTGTTTTGTACACAGCCTCCACGTAGCAGCAGTCTCTGACGAGCGGTCCCTGCAAAACGCAGGCCCCCACCTTCAGTGGTGGTAGCTAGCATCGGGTAAGTGCAGGTATGAATAGATCCTCAGAGGCACTCAGATGGACGACCAGGATTGCGTTGATCGGACGGTTCGGACCACCTGTGCTGAATCGGATGGCCAGAAGTTGTTTGGAAATTCTATCTGACGGCTCAAGATGCAGGTGGTCTCTATATTGTCGGGAGGGGGGTAGAAATATTCTCTTTAGATATGCACCCATACAGAGTTGGCAGTGTTATCACATCTTTGGCTTAGTTTCCATGCGCAGGGATTCCCTTTTGGGAATCAAAATTACTACCATTTCTATTTTGAAATCATTTCATCCAAATGTGATGGAATTTTACCTAATTTAATTTTGATTTGGTATTTTTAGTCTAGCTAGGACGAGGGCGCCATCAACCACTCCGACGCCGAGCTCGATAGCGAGGACGGCAACGACGAGGAGGAGGACGACGACATCGTCGTCAAGCAGGAGGCGGTGGACGACGTCGCCACGAACCTGCCCCTGGAGTACCACGAGGTGTTGGCGCGGAGCTATGACGAGGATGCCTTCAGCGTGCAGGCCATCGCGGCCAGTGCGCGGGAGAAGGAAGCCCGGTGGGTCAGCTTCGTGGAAGCCGTCCAGCTCATCGGCATGGTGGCGCAGGCGAACGCCTAGCTGCCTCCACCACCGCCGCTGCCGGGATGGGCGTCTTCGATCGCGCCGGAGGTAGGGATGGAGCTGGCGCACCTCCCGCACGGTCGGGCTCCGTGGTCTGGGCAGGCGATCAATCCACCTGCGCCCGCTCCGGCCCTGCCGCCGTCCAACCTCTGGACATCACCGGAATATATCGACCTCGACTTGTAGACGGACAAGGCGGCGCCAGCACGCGAAGATCGGTAGCTAAGGTAGGCTAGTTTAAATTCTGTTTTTCATTTTAAATGTAAATTAGTATGAACTTTGAATGTAAATTATGTTTGAATTTACAAAAAAAATTGCCGCGTCTAGACCGGACAAATGGGTCGCGTCGCTGGGCGCGGCTGGCCGGATAGGCCGGACCCTCTCCCTATATCGACCACGGCCCGACCCAAGCGGACAAAAACGGACCGTTTGAGGCTACCGGATAGGTGGGTCCGGCGGAGATGCCCTTAATAACGTGTCGTGTGAGTATGCATGTGTTGTGGTGGTGTACAAAAAGTGTGTGCAACGTTGCATAAGAATCAAGTCCAAAAGATTCTTTTCATTTTAGCATGCTCTAATCTTTCAAAGAGATGCACCAAAAATAAAATTAGAGGCGGGTAAAGTCTAACCAGAGTCAATTCTAGATGTAAGAGCATGTCCATGCGGGCCCCTAAAGCCTGCTATCAGAGGTGTTTGCGCTCGAAATCACGTCCGGTACGCTCCTTCTCTAATTCTTTTTTGCGGCGGCGCGGCCTATTTTGTTATCCGGCGCTCCCGGACCAAACGACGGGCCAGCCCTGTGAGCGACACGCGCACGAAAACTCGCCCATTTTGCATTTCCTTCCCCATGCCCACCAGCCTTAGCAGCTTGCCCCCGCTACCACACTTCGTCGCCGTCAACCATTCAGTCCGCTAGAAATACCCGCAGTCGCCATAAATATTCCCCACGCCCTCCCGAGCCGCCTCCCCGCCCGCTTTGCCACTACCGTTCCGCATCCTGTTAGCTTCAAGCCCGCCCCACAACCGCCCTGGCCACTAGGTGTTCGGCGGTTTGCCAAAGTCGATGGATTCAGACGAGGAAGAGATGTCGCCCGCTGTGGTGGACGATGAAGTCATCGTTGTTGCTGACACCAAAGACACCGTCAGTGACAACGATCATCTCATGATCCTCACTTCCCTCTTGGCATGATCGCCGACGGCGATGAGAAGCCGTCTGTTAGGGGTTCGAAGCCTAGGCGGTGCAAGAGCAAGCCGAGGCAGAGGATGGAAGGCTACTGTATGCTATACGTCGACTACTTCATCAATGATCCATTGCACGACGGCATCATATTTCAGCGCCATTTTAGAACGAGCCAGAAGCTTTTTCTGAAGATTGTCGAGCAATTAAGAGAGTTCGACGAATATTTCAAACTGAAGAGGGACGTCATCGGCTTGCTTGGTTTCTCCATAATTAAAAAATGCACAGTTGTCCTCCGGATGTTTGCATATGGAATTCCTAAAGATACACGGGACGACTACCTCCGCACGGACGATTACACACCCATCGATTGCATGTACAGGTTTTGCAGGACAATTGTGGAGTGTATGGGAAGAATTACCTGAGAACACCCAATGTAGAAGACACAGCTTGGATCCTGACATAGAATGCAGCAATAGGGTTTTCAGGAATGCTTGGAAACAAAGTGTTTCTTCTGGTCCAATACTTTTTTAGAATTTAGCCTTCCACCAAATCACATATTATAACAAACGCCATCCGTAAGTTAAAAAACTGTTAGTAAAAAGAACTGTTCCGTTTGGCAGAGGTGCCAGACTGACTTTTTTTTACACAAGGCAGCACTGATTTTGTATGGTATGAGAAGCTCTGCTCGTGGGGAGCTGTATACTTACATGTGACGCGTCCATGTACCAATGGGATGCCATGTGCCGGCCTCGGTAATCCGGTCATGCCCCTAGGAGTTCATGCAGGTTTGGTCACAGGATCTACTTTGATCTGTTTTGCCTACATGCCAAGCGCACACGTTTTGGTCAGCAAAGCGACAAGGTCGTGGCCTCCCTGGTCTCCTTTGTTTATTATTTTCTTCACGACATGAAGAAGCAAGACACAACTTCACACTTCCAGAGATCGGAAATTCTCTTTGTAAATTCCGTTTTACAATCAATATATTTTTCTCACTTTTTTGGTTTCTATAATTTTGGCGACAGATCAAATGACGATAAATACACCGGCTTGAAAAACGATGTTGCTCTTCTATTCCGAACAAAAGTGATGCTTTAGGGGTCATCAAAGAAAAAATTGTAGTTAAGCATATACATCGGTGAGGGACTATTAAAATATAAGCATCGCTATTTGTGAAGAGACCACGAGTTAAGGACTCCAAAGGTCACCATTTACCAAGTCATTCTACTATTTATTTTAGACCCTTTGCAACGTGGATATTTTTGCTAGTTCAATATAATAGTCCGGAAGCTAGAAGAATGACTCTGCAGACTAGACCGAATTCTTCCAAATTTGTAGAGGAGAACCATGGGGACAAAGGGCGAAAAAAAAAGAGAGATGGATCATGCAAATGCGTGCCCAGCCCATACCGTACTTGTTAATAAGAGAGCGAAAATCCCAGCCCATGTCAGTCGGGTTGGAGTGAGCCTAACATGGGCCATCATCCCTTTGCATCCGCACCGGCCTTCCTATAGTTTGGCCTTGGGTTTAAAGCGCACGCACCCGTCTGGTATAATGGTATTACAGCATTTTAACTCTCTGATGTCCGAAAAGAAAAAACTATGATCGTCGTGAAACAGCAGCCACGCCCATGTTGGACCGCTCGTCAGCCAGCACGATCGGCTGAGAACTCTGCTGCCACGTCGTCCGTGGAAATTAGGAACTTCCCTGATGTGAACGATGACGCGAGTAGTCGACACGTAGGTAGACGATCTGTGAAAAATTCGTTAAGTGAAGCAATGGACCGCCTTGCATCGCCAACAGACTTGGGTTCACTACAGGAAACGTGTAGTTGCCCGACGGCCATACCTCATCGGCGTAGCCACCGAAACCCATCGGCGTAGGCTATGCCGACGGCTACCGAGGCGTATACTAAAATCCCGTTGGCGTATCGAATCCCGTCGGCATACGTGCTAGGCCGACGGCTATACGAGGCCGTCGGTGTATAGGTTGTGCCCTGGCTAGGCTGACTACTGGTGAGGCTATTGGAGAAAAAATGAAAATAAAACCTAGGCCGACGGCTTTGCCGTCGGCGTATGAGAAAATTGCACGTAGCACCAATGTTTGGTGACATTGTTGCACAAAACACAGAATTAAAACATCAGTTGCAGCTGACCCCATGTTTTCGTCTAATTCGTTGCAGCTAGCCAAAACTGAGGTGATTTAGGCCCTTAACACGTATAGACATGTGGCTTGTTGTATTTCTCTATTGTGTACCACAAATACGATAACTTTTAAAAATGGACAACACAACTATAGAAAATATAAAGATTACTTTATACACATACAAAATATTTAAGCATCAATATAGCAGAATTTATATCATAAATTAAGTGACTCATGGCACTTTAGAAACTCCAAAATCAAGTCAAGTCACGACAAGAACTGCAAGAGGCTACCCGCAAGAGTCTCGATTCTAATGAGGACTCGTTTGTGTCCATCCCGCGAGCGACGCGGAGAGCCCCGGCGGCGCCTCCCCTTCAACACCACGCAGTCCCTCCCCTCCTGGTTGCGGTTTAGATCTGGTGGTCGCCCGACAAACCTGCTCGAGGTGACCCGTCGGCGGCAAGAAGGTGCCGTGTTCACCATGCTTGTCCCTATTCCCCCGTGCGGGACCAAGTGGTGATCCTTAGACCGGCAGTGGTCCGGTAGTCCCGGGTGGTCATGATGGTGATGGTGCTGCTGCTTGGCGACGGGGATCTGTGGTGGACAGCGGATCTACTGGGGGACAAAGGAGTAGGGACTCGCGCTAGGGTTGGCGGCGACGGAAACCCCCTTGCTGTAGTGTGGCGATGGGGCTTCACGAGCCCAGAGGGCCTAGTTTGCCCTTGCTGCTACATCCGGTCGGCTATCGCCGAAGAGCGGTGGAGGTAGTTCCCTCCCGCGGGATACTGTATCGTCGACCCCCGCCGCAGTTTTTCCTCTTCGGTCGGACCAGCCTCCCATTGTGGGTCACGGTGAGACGGTGATGGTGACTGCAAAACCGAAGCGATGAGTTTGGTAGAGCAATTCGAAGCGTCCGGGTGTATGGTTTTTTGAGCGGTCGGGAGAAATCATTGTCGTCTTGACACCGACGTGGTCACGCCTGCGGGTGTAGCCGTCCTTCCTGAAGGGCGTCGGGTGAATCACTTCCCCACCTCCCGCAGCGTATCGGGGGAAACCCTATGACCAGTCCGGGCAGTAGCGTCGTTGTTGTCGTTTTCCTTCTTGGAGGTGCTGCTTGATACGCGATGCTTTGGAGCGCTAGGAGCATGGTGGTATTTCTTCGGAGGGCGCAGCGGTTGCGCGTCATCCTCATTTTCGTCAAGCCACTATTGTCGGCTTTGTTTCTTTTTTTCTTTTTTTCTCTGTTGTTTTTTTGGGCGTTGTGTTGTCTGGCTGTGTCAACCATTATACTATATTAATATAGTTAGGCGTGAGACTGTTTCGAGAGTCTACCCGCAATAAAAAATAACTGCAAAAGACTGACAGTCTACAACCTCCAAATCATGTCACATCATACTCCAAGTTCCAATTAAAGTTTCATGGTACATATAAAATATTTAGTCTTGCAGTTCATATGAATTCTAGGACATGTACGTGTTAGCCGTAGCGAGAAAATACCCAGTACGATCTCGAAACGATACACAGCCGAGCGGATACGTAGACGAGATCGACTGGTTTGAGTCTCTACGGTTTGGGTAGAGATGGACCCATATGTCTATACGTGTTAGGGACTAAATCCCTCTATTTGGGCTAGCTGCAATAAATTAGACGAAAACATGGGGTTGGCTGCAACCGAGGTTTTGATTCTGTGTTTTGTGCAACAAGAGCACCAAACTCGTTATGTGCAATTTTCTCTCGGCGTATAGGTTGTGCCCTGGCTAGGCCGACGGCCAGGCCGTCGGCGTACCTATGCGCGTAACGGCGTCTCCGGGCCCGTCAGGTGGGCCGTTAACCAGGGCATTACGCCGACGGCCCCAGCTAGGCCGACGGTTACCGTCAGGGCCCTGCACGTTGACACCGACGGGGTTGCTTTGCCGACGGCAGCCGTCGGCGCTTCTCTCCCTACGCCGATGGCTGGCTGGACCAGCTGACGAACCCAGGCAATGGGGCCGACGGGCCCGACCTTTTCCCGTCGGCGTATCTTGTTCTTCCTGTAGTGGTTAGACATTTAAATTGATAGCAGAAAGTATAAAGAGCATCGGGGAGCAGCAAAGTTAACGAACCGCACAATCAATTATAGTTTATCTTGCCAACGTTAGTTAGTGAGATCTTCAGTGAACTATTTGTAATTTTTATTAATTTTAGTTTTTTTGTGCCATTGTTTATGATTTTTAATAGGTCGGTGGAATTTAAAAAAAAATACAGTTTAAGAGATTACGGGGTAAAATGACATATACATGTGTAATCTCTTAAACAATTCAATTCTTCAGGGACAGCTAACAGTAGTTCATGCGTTGGTGTCATTGCTTAAGAAGAGACACGCTTCGCAGACAGCCGGACAGGGGTAGCTAGAGCCTAGATGGATCAACGATGAGTATACGCGTCGTGAACCTACCTACGTCTGTGTTTTGTTTGATCCTAGCAGTGTCTGCTCGGTCGTCTACGTCCGAAACTCCGAATACGGCACAAAGACGAGGATGACTAGTCCAGCCTTATTCTATTGGGGTCATCTTCTGCTTCAGTTCGTCAAGTCCTTTCTTTTTTATTCAGTGGCCATGTCTTCTTGCAACGAGACCAAGGATTTCAGATATTCTAATGTAGAACGTTCCTAGAAGAAACCTGTCCCTAGATCTACCGTTCGTTGGCTTCTAACCACTGCACTATTAAGACTCAACAGAAACGTGCTCGTAGGTCTGCAATCTTATCAAGCTACCTAGGGGCGTGTTTGTTTGCTTGTGCTTTTTACTCGTACCTGAAGATCATAGCTCCATGAAAGCTGCGCGCGGTAGTGCAACCTCTCGTGTCAAAAGCGTCACTCATTTGGTTTCTTATATTTTCAATTCCCATTTACTAGGGGTTTAGCCAAGCCCCAGTCGTTTGGTTTCATGCATTCATGGATTTCAGTAAAATTGTGCTTGTTTGGAGAGTTGCATTGTCCCTGGTAGCCTTACCTCCTGGCTAGTGAGATGAGCTTACCCAAAATCATTAAGCAAGAGAACAAAGTTTAGAGAAGTGCAATTCAGAGAACTATTAGCTTATATTAACACAGGTTCGACAAAATAAGTCATAGTGTGTGTGCTACAACACGAGTTAACGAGCAACTGTCCGTAATGCAACACTAGTTCATCACATACAGAGGGGTTATAACGGAATACCACCTCCCAAAATATATAGACCAAAGTTCAGGGGTTACCGCAACCATAGTTTATTAGCCTAGCTACTCCAAAAAATACACATCACAACCATCATCACTAACACCGGTACCAACACATCCTCGAACAGCTGCTCAGAGGTAGTGCTTGTTCAGGAAGGCCGTGAACCAGTTCAACCTATGCTCCGGGGTCATGGCAAGATACCTGCTCGTCTGTCCGTTGTGCTTCATCAGGTCGGCAAGAGCACGGTGCATCGCGGTCACAGAGACAGGCGCAGCTGGAATGCGAGCACCATAGATGATCTTCATCTGAGCATAATTCTCAACTGGCTTGTAGATCATCTCGGCGTCCGATGGCTGAGCCTACATGAGAATCAATGTTATTTCATGACATGTAGTTCATATGTGAGCATTACAAAAACTGATGCAATTGCAAATATATCATACATTGATGTGCTCATAGTAAGCTTCATTGTCCATCATGATGGAAGAGGTCTCCTCAACCTAGCGCACATTCTCAAGCCTCCTGAGCTTCATCACCCTAATCCAGCGCACTCTCCAGTGTTGGAGATATGCCTTAGAGGCAATAATAAAAGTATTTATTATTATATCTTTGTGTTTATGATAAATGTTTACATTCATGCTATAATAGTATTAACCAGAAACATTAATACTTGTGTGATTTGTAAACTAAATTAGAGTCCCTGGTAAAGCCTCTTTATAATACTAGCTTGTTGGTTAATCGATGATCGTGGTTTCTCGATCATGAACATTGAGATGTTGTTAACAACAAGGTCATATCATTAGGAGAATGATATGATGGACATACTCCTATAGATAAGCGTAGCATAAAGATCAAGTCATTTCAATAGTTCGTTTGCTATAAGCTTTCTGATACATAGTAACCTAATTCCTTCGACCATGAGATCATGCTAATCACCATCACCGAAAGGATGCTTTGATGATATCAAACACCACACCGTAACTGGGTGGCCATAAAGGTGGCATTGAGTGTTCGAAAAGTATGGGTTGAGGCACATGGATCAAGAGTGGGATTTGTCCATCCATATGAAGGATATATATACTCTGGGCCCTCTCGATGGAATTTTATCCAATTAGCTTGCAATCATGTGAATGACTCACAGGGGATCACATATCACGGGAACGAGAAAAGAGTACTTATCGGTAACGAGGCTGAACTAGGTATGCAGAGATAGCGACGATCAAACCTCGGATAAGTAAACTATCGCGAGACAAAGGGAAATTGGTATCGTATCTAAGTGGTTCGTTCGATCGTAAAGTAATCGTAGAAATATGTGGGAGCCATATGAATTTCCAGATTCCTCTATGTGTTATTGATCGGAGAAGTGTCTCGGTCATGTCTGCATAATTCACGAACCGTAGGGAGACACGCTTAAGGATTCGATGTTGTTTAGTAGATATGGAATGTAAGTAGGGAGAACGAATGTTGTTTGGAGTCTCGGATGGGATCCGGGATATCACGAGGAGATCCGGAATGGTCCGGAGAATAGGATTCATATAAGGAAAGTCCGATTCCGGAGTTCGGGAATAATTTCGATGTTTTCATCGGAGAGATTCTAGAAGGTTCACCGAACCGGAAGGGGAATGGTCCATGAATGTGTCATGGGTAAGTGGAATGATTGGATCATATCCTAGGTCACTTGGTTTGGGCATTTGTGAGAGAGAATTAAAGCTCTAAATTGAAAGTCAAACGGGAGGTTTGAAAAGTCAAACTGGAATAATGGTTTCCTAATGGAAGAAGGAAAGAGTCCTTCCAACTTGGGTTTGGAAGTGGATTCAAACTCCCCTCCCTCAAGGCTGCCCTCCTCTCATAAATAGAGGGGGAGGGCTGCCCCAAAACAACAAGAGGCAGCCCTCCCACCCCGTGCGCCGCCACCGCCGCCGCCGCCACCGGCTCGTCGCCGACTCCTCCTCCTCCTCTCCGGCCTTATAAACCTAGATAGCCGGAAACCCTAGATCCACCATAACTCGCTCCGGCTTAGGCGAAGCCCTGCGGGATCTTCCCTCTACTTCTGACACCACGTCGTCGTGCTGCCGGAATCACGAGGGGAGAACTACAACCTCCGCTGCCTGCTGGAACAAGGGAGAGGAAGATCTTCATCGAGTACCGAACGTGTGACCGACTGCGGAAGCGCTGCCGGAACGCAGCGCCGGAAGGATCGTCTACGCGATCTTGAGATCGGCAAGTGTACGACTACATCACCCACAAGAATCTGCTCTCGTTAACCGCTTTGGAATCTTCGAGGGTGAGTGCTTCTATCGACTCGTTGCTACAATCTAGTAGATAGATCTTGGCTTGTTTGTGTACATAAGGTAGAAATTTTTTTTCCATGCTACGAATCCCTACATACTGTGCCTCATGTGGTTATACACATGGTTCGTAGTGACTATCCGGCCACAGAACTTGAAGACATCCTCTACAACCAAGCGCATGTCTGCCTGTCTGGATCCCCGCACTCTGGAACCCCCTTTCTCGATCAACTGGACCACCTGATTCAGGACAAAGGTGGATAGAGATGCTGGCCATGACATGGCCTGCTTCCTCGTGACCACCGCATCAGGCATCGGCACATAACGCAGAGGCAACACAGAGGTTGCGAACAAATCAGGGGACACAACCTTCTCCTACGGCAGCACAGATAATAATGTCTTCAGTTCTACGGGAATACTCTACTTATACCACTAATCCTACCTACAACATATGGCAATCCTCACAGAACAACATGCTTAGGTCTAGATCTAGAACACGAGCTTACAGCTTAGAACTATGAGGTAGAACATGGCAACAGATCTAAGCTGCGAGAGCTAGGGTTAGATGTTTCTTACCATGATCTCGATCTCGCCTGACGATTACGACATGTCCGACATAGCCGAGGAGGAAGACTTGCCGGAGATAACCTAGACCCGCCGGAGTAGGAGGCGTCGTTTACCTGCTCCTCGGCGAGGAAAAGGATTTGGAGGGAGAGATCGAAATTGGGGGAAATGGTGACAGGGATTTTGCAGCCGGTGGAAGACCGTTGTAAATAGCCGCGATGAATCGGCGGGCGGTAACCCCAATTTCTTCCGCCGGGTTTTGCGAGCTCCTGTCATCCCCCCCCCCCCCCCCCCCCCCCCCCCCCCCCCCGAACGCGAGAAGAAGTTGGCTCCGTGGAAACGTCCGATTTAAGAGTTTCTCCAGGGACTGGCTGAGGGGTGCTTTAAGAATCGTGTGATGCAAAGATTCCATCTGCCGCGCGGAACTAAACACACTTATTTCTTCCCGGCCCATGCAAAAAAAAAGGAAAAATGAGCAACCAAACACGCTCTAGCTGTATGCATGGCTTGATTGTTCACACGCCGTCCGTCTCTGATATCGCAATGTAGAGGTGTGCCCAATTCTTCCAGAGATGGTACGCAGAATATGGTGTGATGATTACAGTCTTTTTTTAATACCTTAGGGCTTTGCATTTCTGAACCTCTGAAAATGATTGCTCTAAGAACGTACAAGTAATCAAGCTAACACATTACACTATTCTGAGAGCTTGATAATATTACCGTGTGTTATTACATGTATCGCGATAATAATCATCTTGTCTCGTCACAGACCACTGCGGTTCCCAACAACCGGTCCATCCATTTCGGGTTTGAAGATCCGATTTTTATGTTAAGTTGCAAAATTTGGTACTTACTAGTATGCAGTCTACGTATTTAGAATTATTTTTTACAGATCAAAATTGTTCAATAAGGATCCATTATTTATGTACATGATTTTTTTGAATTTTTTGAAACTTGGAATTATGATTTTTTTTGCGCCATAAAAAAACCTACGCCTTTTCTTACGCAGCCCTCCCTATTCTTCCCCCGTACAACCGTTCCAAAAATTCCTCCTAAACCTGACTCTCTCAGCTCTCCTCCCCTCCCTTCTCTTCTGAGCGAAACCCAGGCGCCACCGGGCCGCCCCCGAGCCCCTTCCGCCGGCGACGCCGGTTGGAGGTGGCAAAGGGGTGGTGCTGGAGTAGATAGGATAGGTAGTTGTAGTGGTCATGTGCCGGTAGTGGGAAGTTTGCCCGTAGATCGAAGAATTGGCCTAGATCTATGCAGCAAGATCTGGGGTCTTCTTGGAGTCCTTGTCGGCGTTCTCCTGGTCAGCGGCGGACTGGAGGCGGGGGAGGCTGCCAAGACTTCGTGGAATAATGTTGCTGGTGCGTTTGTTGTGCTGTGGCAGCGAGATCCTGTTTGTTTGCTGGCCGACCGTGGTGGCAGGGGCAGTGGGCAAGATCTGGTGGGCGGCGGCAGGACAAGGTGCCTTCGAGCTACACCATGGCGCATGCGGGTGGCATCAGGAGGTCGTCAGGTACCCTCTCCCATCATGCTCCTGTGGTTGGAGATAGGGTTGAGAGGGATTGCGCTGGCGGCTCGTGCATAAAGAGCTCGGGTTCTTCTTCGGTGGTTCGTTGCTGCAAAATCCTCTCCCTTCATCTTGGCCGGCCGTGGCGGCGAGGGAGAGTTGGTCTGAAGATTTTGCTTGCTGCTGTTGAAGAAGATGGGGTTGTCTGGTCGATCTAGGCGGCGATTCTGCGTTCTCTCTGGCGATCTCCAAGCGGAGGCTCTTTGCTAACCGCTATCTCTGGCCATGGCGATGGCGCTCGTGTGCCTGTGAGTCCCGGGCTTCTCAAACCGCCAAGGGCGGCCAACCTTCTCCCTCCGTGTGACTCTCAACGTTGCAGCAGGACCAAGTGGTGTCGTCCCCGGCGCCGGCGGCGACGGTCGCGTGAGGAGGCAAGCTTCGTGCGGGATGCAGGGACCGGATCACGTTTCAGCGCAAACCTGCAGGGTGCTTGTTGTAATTATCGGGGACTTGAGTGTAATTTTTGTTTTCTTTTCGTCCCCTCTGTAAGATGTACCCGCCGCATATATCGCAGTATCTAGGTCCTTCGGGACCTATTCCAGTTCAAAAAAAAATTCCTCCTACAAAGTAACACTACACTTCCCTTCTCCAAGTAAATAAGCTAACCATGCACACGCGCGCGACCATGCATATAATATATAGAGTGCAAATTCGTTCCTTTCTGGCTGAGTATATTGAATGCAATGCATGGAACAGTGTGTATCTGTGCCCAATTAGAACGTCTGTGGCTGCAATGCCCTTTCGCACGGGAGGTTTGGTTCTACATCCTCACTTGGATCAGGTTTCAGCACCTCTTTGAAGGTTGGGATTCAGTTTCGATTCAGAGGGCAAGTAGCGATACAGGGAAAGGAAAGTAGCGATACACGGAGTAGGTAGAAAGGAAAGGGAGACTAGTTTCATGAAAGAGTTACAATTCTCTCTGTTCCCCTGTCAGCCTCTAGGTGCCACTACTTAGGCCACGTTTGGGAGACCGGTTTGGTTTCCGGCTCTGATTTGTTTCCAGGGGTATTTGAACGTGTACATCCAGCTTCGATTTGTTTTCTCAGGGAATTTGGACGTGGGACGGTGGACTGTGCACAGTTTGGTTTTGTTCCAGTATTTTGGCTGGTAATCAAATAAATATAAAGCTAATTCTCTCAGACTCTATAAAAAATAAATCTTTCAACATATACAGTACAGTATACACGAGCAGTCCACCGTTAACTTACATAAAAACATCCCAGGTCATATGTTAACAATTATCCATGAATACAAGCTTCAGTTTTTTCAGATCAACAACAAAGTAGGTTACTTAAATTACAAATAATGGCCATTCAACATATTTGAACTCAGATGGACTTTTGAAGACTTGGACTCGCATGGACTTCTGAAGACTTGAACTTGGCATCCTAAATAAAAGAAATCGATATTAGATACTATATTAAGACAATAGACAATAGACATCCAATAGACTTGAACTTGGCGGCAACTCACTTTTCGCTAGCTACAAATATTGTTAACAACATAAGCATATGAGCATGGCCAAACTCAGTAAAAATTTGTCAACTACAAACAATTGCAGGATACATTCCTACCATGTCACCCAATTATCATCTTGTAATAAACAATAGTACTAAAAGAAAAGACAATGAGCTACTTACATGGAGGTGACTGAATTCCCAGCTTCCCAACCTCCTTCTTCAACCATGGACCACAGAGTCTTGAATCATAAGAAGGAAAAAACTCTCTATTTGATGCATCTTTGAAAACATCAAGGGCTAGGATCTTGATCTCATCAGACACATCAATCATGTCATTAAGTACTTCCAAGCATTTTGGAATGGAGTATTGTTTTCCTGATGCTTGTTCTTTCATTCATGCTTGTTCTCTCTTGAGTTTGACAAACTGTGACATTGTTTCTTCAATGCGTGGGGTTGGGACAGATGTATGACTCCTATGCTTTCTAGCTCTTGCTGATTGTGCGCCACCATTACCACTTCTTGAATTCACTTGATCAAAGCTCATTTGCACATATTCATCCTCCTCGCCACCTTGAGGGTTAAGTTCATCATCATTTTGAGATTGATAAGAAAGACTCCTTCCACTAGCACTCATTCTTTCAACTTCACTAAACCTGTTTTTCCCTTCATCCTCAAGTGTGTCATTGTTTGTCCTTTGACTTGTCATAGCACTGATTTTTTGAGCCATATTTCTACTAGTGCTCTGCCTCTCATCACTTTGACGTTTCCTACTAGTGATATATGGAGGTTGGCTAGAAGTCATGCAATGTTTCCCTTGAGCAATATTACCTTCATAAAGCAAATCCAGTGCATCAAACTAAGGGAACTCCTTGCCCTGAAGCCTTCTGAACTTTGGGTCCTCCTGCAAAAGCAAAGAATGAGCGAAATAAGACATTATACAATATTTTTAAGATATAATAGATAAGGCAACAATAT
This sequence comes from Avena atlantica, assembly GCA_910589765.1. Classification (NCBI taxonomy): domain Eukaryota; kingdom Viridiplantae; phylum Streptophyta; class Magnoliopsida; order Poales; family Poaceae; genus Avena; species Avena atlantica. The sequence goes on from OU342738.1 coordinate 303,145,701, forward strand.
GTACTGAGGCAACAATAGACAGTAACAACATTGCTATAACTTTAGTATTCAATATATGTAAACAAGCATACCTCAACTATTTCCTCCCATTTTTCAGGTGTGGTGTTTATCATGCAACTGGTTGAATTCCATGAGATGCCACTTCTATTGACAATGGATTTGACAACCTTGTACTCTTTCTTCATTTGACCCTCTTTGTCTTGAACTTGGGACTTAACAAACTTTGCTTCTGGGAAGTAGTCGTTCAAATATTTGTCAATTTGGTTCCAACCTTCAGAAGTCATCCATTTTGACCACGGTAGTGAGAAAAGTTGTACTCTGTAAGTACATCCACAAGCCCCTTCTCATACTGAGATGTCCATCTTGCTCTCTGTGCCATTGTAACCTAGGAAAAACAAACAAAAACGTTATTGCAACAAGTTATGACAAACCTTTCTTATGTACAGAAAAAGAACAAGTTATTGCAACAATTCATGACAAACCTTTCTTATGTACAAAAAAACAGAAAAAACCTTTCTTATGTACAGAAAAAATTGCAATAACACATAACAATAAGAATGTGTTAAGAATAACACATTAAGATTAACATCATATTTATTTAAGAAGTTAAGAATTGAATCCACCCAACAATAATCCACAAAGAATAGTAACATCTACCGCTGCTGCAAAAATAGTAACATCTACCGCTACTGCAACAATAATCCATTCTAGAACAATCAAGAACCATTATGAAACAGTTTTCCTCATTTCGGACTAAAGCTTATGAAACAATAATCCATTCTAGAACAATCAAGAACCATTATGGAACAATAATCCATTCTAGAACAATCAGATGATTGGCTGGCCCATCTAACACTACCAGTTTTAGTATAGCAAAGCATGATCTGGTCATTCTGTTTCAGTTTAGGAGATGCAAAGATCATTATGGGCAACACCAGACAGAAAAATACAAATGAAAAGGAAACTAATATATGCATTCAATTGAACTAGTCTGTAAGACAGGATACACGTGGTGTTGATGACATCCTTCACACTGCCATGGCAATGTACCATGTATAGAAACATATGGATGCATTGCATTGCTAGTAGAGGATTGCAAAGGATTGATTTCAAAAGATTTCACGTCATCAGTTTCTGGACATCTATTAAAGAATCGAATGGCAATGGCTATTATCAACACAACATCTTTACATATGAAAAACATCGAACATTATATGTTCACGACATGATTGCACGTTCCTCCAGCGATCATATGGCCAATCCCCTCGATCTGACCGACGGTGATGGCTGGCCTGGGTCTTGTCGCATGACTACCGCTTGCTATTGTTCCAGGGGAGATCATATATTTGATTTATTCAATCAACCGACTAAGATTGCAAGAACTGGAAAGCGGATTAGGAACAGGGATTGAGCCCACTCACCAGTACTTGACGGCCTTGCACTGCTTGCACCTGAACGTGGTCGGCCTGAAGCACACGGCACGGACCTCGGCCGTCGCTTCAGGTGGAGACACACTGGCGCTGGCGCCTCCGCGACCTCCTCCTGCGCTGTCGCCGGTTCGTCGCAGACCTTGCGCTGCCGGACGAGACAGGTCGTAGATCTTGCACCTCCCTGTCGGACTCGTCACTGCCACCACCACCGGCAGCTCGACAAGCTCACGCCGCTGCCTCGCCAGTCGCCGCCGTGCTAGGGTTGGGAAGGGTAGTCGACGTGCTCTCCGCTGGTGTCTCGTGATCTCCGTTTTAGTTCGGACCCCGGCACGTCCGTGAAACTTACGCTTGTAAATGGGCTGGAATTGATTCGGAGGAGAAAAAATACAGCGAACCAAGTAGCAATACTGGGCTGAGGCCGAAAACTATTCGGGGCCGACTAAAACAAGGGTTTTGGGCTGATTTCCAGTGAAACAAGCAGGGCCTTAGGCCACGCTTGGGAGATCAGTTTGGTTTCCGGCTCTGATTTGTTTCCAGGGGTATTTGGACGTGCACATCCAGCTCCGATTTGTTTTCTCAGGGAATTTGGACGTGGGACGATGGACTGTGCGCAGTTTGGTTTTGTTCCAGTATTTTGGCTGGTAATCAAATAAACATGAAGCTAATTCTCTCAGACTCTATAAAAAATGAATCTTTCAACATACATAGTACAGTATACACGAGCAGTCCACTGTTAACTTACATAAAAACATCACAGGTCAAATGTTAACAATTATCCATGAATACAAGCTTCAGTTTTTTCAGATCAACAACAAAGTAGGTTACTTAAATTACAAATAATGGTCATTCAACAGATTTGAACTCATATGGACTTCTGAAGACTTGGACTCGCATGGACTTCTGAAGACTTGAACTTGGCATCCTAAATAAAAGAAATCAATATTAGATACTATATTAAGACAATAGATAATAGATACTATATTAAGACAATAGACAATAGACATCCAATAGACTCGAACTTGGCGGCAACTCACTTTTCGCTAGCTACAAATATTGTTAACAACATAAGCATATGAGCATGGCCAAACTCAGTAAAAATTTGTCAACTACAAACAATTGCAGGATACATTCCTACCATGTCACCCAATTATCATCTTGTAATAAACAATAGTACTAAAAGAAAAGACAATGAGCTACTTACATGGAGGTGACTGAATTCCCAGCTTCCCAACCTCCTTCTTCAACCATAGACCACAGAGTCTTGAATCATAAGAAAGAAAAAACTCTCTATTTGATGCATCTTTGAAAACATCAAGGGCTAGGATCTTGATCTCATCAGACACATCAATCATGTCATTAAGTACTTCCAAGCATTTTGGAATGGAGTATTGTTTTCCTGATGCTTGTTCTTTCATTCCTGCTTGTTCTCTCTTGAGTTTGACAAACTCTGACATTGTTTCTTCAATGCGTGGGGTTGGGACAGATGTATGACTCCTATGCTTTTTAGCTCTTGTTGATTGTGCGCCACCATTACCACTTCTTGAATTCACTTGATCAAAACTCATTCGCACATATTCATCCTCCTCGCCACCTTGAGGGTTAAGTTCATCATCATTTTGAGATTGATAAGAAAGACTCCTTCCACTAGCACTCATTCTTTCAACTTCACCAAACCTGTTTTGCCCTTCATCCTCAAGTGTGTCATTGTTTGTCCTTTGACTTGTCATAGCACTGATTTTTTGAGCCACATTTCTACTAGTGCTCTGCCTCTCATCACTTTGACGTTTCCTACTAGTGATATATGGAGGTTGGCTAGAAGTCATGCAATGTTTCCCTTGAGTAATATTACCTTCATAAAGCAAATCCAGTGCATCAAACTAAGGGAACTCCTTGCCCTGAAGCCTTCTGAACTTTGGGTCCTCCTGCAAAAGCAAAGAATGAGTGAAATAAGACATTGGACAATATTTTTAAGATATAATAGATAAGGCAACAATATGTACAGAGGCAACAATATACAGTAACAACATTGCTATAACTTTAGTATTCAACATATGTAAACAAGCATACCTCAACTATTTCCTCCCATTTTTCAGGTGTGGTGTTTATCATGCAACTGGTTGAATTCCATGAGATGCCACTTCTATTGACAATGAATTTGACAACCTTGTACCCTTTCTTCATTTGACCCTCTTTGTCTTGAACTTGGGACTTAACAAACTTTGCTTTTGGGAAGTGGTCGTTCAAATATTTGACAATTTGGTTCCAACCTTCAGAAGTCCATCCATTTTGACCACGGTAGTGAGAAAAGTTGTACTCTGTAAGTACATCCACAAGCCCCTTCTCATACTGAGATGTCCATCTTGCTCTCTGTGCCATTGTAACCTAGGAAAAACAAACAAAAACGTTATTGCAACAAGTTATGACAAACCTTTCTTATGTACAGAAAAAGAACAAGTTATTGCAACAATTCATGACAAACCTTTCTTATGTACAAAAAAACAGAAAAAACCTTTCTTATGTACAGAAAAAATTGCAATAACACATAACAATAAGAATGTGTTAAGAATAACACATTAAGATTAACATCATATTTATTTAAGAAGTTAAGAATTGAATCCACCCAACAATAATCCACAAAGAATAGTAACATCTACCGCTGCTGCAAAAATAGTAACATCTACCGCTACTGCAACAATAATCCATTCTAGAACAATCAAGAACCATTATGAAACAGTTTTCCTCATTTCGGACTAAAGCTTATGAAACAATAATCCATTCTAGAACAATCAAGAACCATTATGGAACAATAATCCATTCTAGAACAATCAGATGATTGGCTGGCCCATCTAACACTACCAGTTTTAGTATAGCAAAGCATGATCTGGTCATTCTGTTTCAGTTTAGGAGATGCAAAGATCATTATGGGCAACACCAGACAGAAAAATACAAATAAAAATAAAACTAATATATGCATTCAATTGAAGCAGTCTGTAAGACAGGATACACGTGGTGTTGATGACATCCTTCACACTGCCATGGCAATGTACCATGTATAGAAAGATATGGATGCATTGCATTGCTAGTAGAGGATTGCAAAGGATTGATTTCAAGAGATTTCACGTCATCAGTTTCTGGCCATCTATTAAATAATCGAATGGCAATGGCTATTATCAACACAACAACTTTACATATGAAAAACATCGAACATTATATGTTCACGGCATGATTGCACGTTCCTCCAGCGATCCTATGGCCAATCCCCTCGATCTGACCGACAGTGATGGCTGGCCTGGGGCTTGTCGCATGACTACCGCTTGCTATTGTTCCAGGGGAGATCATATATTTGATTTATTCAATCAACCGACTTAGATTGGAAGAACTAGAAAGGGGATTAGGAACAGGGATTGAGCCCACTCACCAGTACTTGACGGCCTTGCACTGCTTGCACCTGAACGTGGTCGGCCTAAAGCACACGGCACAGACCCCGGCCGTCGCTGCAGGTGGCGGCACACTGGCGCTGGCGCCTCCGTGACCTCCTCCTGCGCTGCCGCCGGTTCGTCGCAGACCTTGTGCCGCCGGACGAGACAGGTCGTAGATCTTGCGCCTCCCCATCGGACTCGTCCCTGCCACCACCGCCAGCAGCTCGACAAGCTCACGCCGCTCCCTCGCCAGTCGCCGCCGTGCTAGGGTTGGGAAGGGTAGTTGACGTGCTCTCCGCTGGTGTCGCGTGATCTCCGTTTCAGTTTAGACCCCGGCACGTCCATGAAACTTACGCTTGTAAATGGGTTGGAATTGATTCGGAGCCGAAAAAATACAGCGAACCAAGTAGCAATACTGGGCTGAGGCCGAAAACTATTCGAGGCCGACTAAAACAGGGTTTGGGGCTAATTTCCAGCGAAACAAGCAGGGCCTTAAGCTGTCAGACCATCGGATCCAACCGTACGCTGGGCTGGCGTGCGCGACGGGACCGACGGGGCACTGCTTCAGCATCTTCCTTGGTCGGTTTCCTTGGGGTGTGTTCGGTTCTGGAATTTGGAGAAACGGAATGGGTCTGTTCCGCACCTAGCACCCGTTCCTGTGTTCGGCTGAAAGGAAGAAACGAAACCGAGTGGTTCTTCGGAACGAAATATACCCTGAAGATACGGAATGCACCCGTCCGGCCAATTCGGTCGAATCTGGAGGAACGGGCAGGCTAACCATCTTCGCCGCATTAAAAAAATTAATCCTATGCTTACCCCCAACCCTGAGCCCCTAATCATGCGGCCAGGCACGCACGCAGCAGCGGCCCGGCACACGCGCAGCGGCACGACCAGGCACGCAGGCACGCACGCAGCAGCGGCCGGGCACACGCGGGGCGGCAGCGGCCGGGCACGCGCGGCGGCCAGGCACGCAGGCACGCACACAGCAGCGGCCGGGCACACGCGCGGCGGCAGGCGACGGCCGGGCACACATGGAGGCGGCGACCGGGCACATGCAACGGCAGATTTTGCTTTCTATCCTCTGAATTTAATTTCTATACTCTGATTTTGCCATATCCGGTACTTTGATTTTGTAAGATCGCCGTTAGTTAATTATGATTTAAGGATAAGATTTGTTTAAGCTCAAATTAACAGAATATTTGGCGGTGTTTTAGTTCTACATTCTGCTTTTCGATTCCTTCAACCGAACAGAAAATGGAACCATTCCGTTTATCGATATTTTCGAAATCAAACATAGTGTCGGAACCGTTCCATGACGTCGGAATGAAACCATTCACACACACCCCTTGGTGTGGGATCATGATGTTTCCTCGTGGTACGTGGGCGAGAGGTCACAGGCGTGATAAACTCGGTTATTCTCTTCTCGGCACATCTGATTAGAGCGGAACCAAAGAGTGTTTAAGAACACGGGACTGTCCCCTTGGATGATCACCGGAAAGGTGAAAGAGGCGTACGTGCAGAGAATGGAATCGTGTAGGTGGAAGTAGTCTACAGAGAGTAGTCCCTTAGCGTGTTGTAGTTGAGTGGGTTAGTGCGTTTTTAGCAGCCGAATTGTGGCACTAAAACAACTCAAACAACTCTTGTATTTTTTTCTCTCCTATCTTAATATATAGATTCGCAGAGCTCCTCCGCGTTCTCAAATTTTTTTAGAACTTCTACTTGTTTTATTCATATTTCATTTGCACAAAAAATTGTGTTATTTTTCATGCGTTGTATGTTCGAAAATATATCCAGAATAATAGGATATTAGATGTCCAATAGTATAATTATATGGCAACATAAATTGGATCAGATGATACCAATCATTTAAGTAAAGTTCTTGAGAAAATATGAGCACAATAAAAGATATGGCATTTCTACCTGATATATAATAACTTATTTTGCATCAAACTCAGTGCAAATACTATTTTTCTTTTCAAGATTTTATATCTACTAGATGCTAGGAAATGATAATCAAACAACAAATTTTCGGAATGTCTATGTGATATACATCAATCCAGCAAATGTGTGATACTCTCTAATTCAGAATTGAATCTACAAGTAAAAAGGTGCATGCCATAATATTTTACTTTTATAAACTATAAATACATACTGTGACCATAATTAGCATTATTATTTGGTGTTGGTTGCCTATTTATTGATGTTATTATTTATGTGTTTTAATTTCTTCTTATTTTTTATATTTCCTTTTATGTCAATTTATTCATAACATGTCGGTCAAAACATCTGACATCTCAAGTAAAATAAAACTCAATATTAATAGTACTGAACTTTTATACTTATTTATAATAAATTGTGTCAAACTACACTACTAACTAGGAGTATATCTTTCTGATACTCGGTTACCATAATGAACCATATAATAATATTGCTAGTTTTTATTTATGTTTTTTGCTATATAATTTAAAAATTATTATTGAAATTACATTTGAGTTATAATAAATTGAAATCATAACTTGTAAATAAAGTGGCTTTAATTTTGCTTCTCCGAAACATGAGACATTATAAAGATTTCTAAACCAAATCTACTTAAAGGCGAGGAAAAATACAAATCACTTGCCTCCATAATTTCATGAATGATAGTGTATATATATTTGTATATTTGAGTTTAGTTATGTTTTGATATCCTTAGATACCTTGACATAGATAACTAAAGCAAAGTCCAACAAATATATTGACACCACTTTCTACCGTATGACTAGGTAGGAAGAAAATTATATGTAAGGTGGTTGGATGAAACTTTTTTGTTAATCCAGTTTATTTTTTTTGTAGAAATTAAATGTATATTTTTGTTTATGTTATGTTCAAATTGATGATACGTTATTTTTTATGTGAAATTGCCCATGGAGGCGTCTACGACAGCAGATCTGGCGACTCTAATATTGTTTGAAATGAGGATTTCAATCTTTGGATGGAAGCACCATGTGTGCTAGCTATGGGTCGGCTCATCTGTGCATGGTTCTTTGGCTAGGTTGCAATTGTTCCCTTGACCATACGGTTGGATCGATACAAATGATGGATTCGGCTTGGCTGGAAGGGCCGATGGCTCGGCAAGTGGGGTGCCCATGCCACATGGTGTATTCAGTTTGGTTGTGCTATCCATGTACCAGATCTTGAGATCCGGGGTAAAATCCCTATGTCTAATCTTCATTGGTTGTATCTGGCAGTAGGTGTTTCAGCATTGTTTTCTTGATGAAGGCATTGCCTAGAGATTACTCGGGCGTGCTCTTTCGGGTGAAAACACATGATCTAGACTTTGTGATTAGATTAGGCGATGCTGGCGCTCGTGTGTCGTTTCGTTCATAGAGGCGTCGCTATGTGGAGAACCTTTCTAGTTGTCTCGAAGTGCCAACGACGGTGGTTGATGTTGAGGTTCTTGCTGCTATGTGCCTCATCTAGCTAGGGCCTTTCTTTTTCTTTTCTTTTTATTATTTAATTTTGGTTTTGTGCATTCTCAGATTGACTAGATCTTAGTAATATATTGTTGGAGAGACCCAGGTGTATTTGGTATCAACTTGATATTAGTATATTCCTATTATAAAAAAAGTAACTTAGTACAATTAGGTTTGAAACCGTCCTATAGTACAATCGCTCCCGAACCAAACCTCGTGTCGCCTCCTCCAATCTAATTACTCCGCTTCCGTCCATTTCAAATTATAGATCATCTTGCACTCAGCAGTTTTGACTAACGGCGTGCGTTTAGCCCAGAGAAGATATACACATGCACACAAGGTTTTTTTTATAATAATGTAGTCCAGAGTTTCTGGTATCACAACAATTTATTCTCACGGCTTATTATGGAGTCTGTCCATTCTAAAAAAAATACTGTCTCACCAAAAATTCTGTAAAAAGTAACAAGAAAGATCCATCGACCAATTTTTTTCTAACCGAGACATTTAGCTAGAAGTATAAAAATTGAGGGTGAGGCGACATGTGTAACCTCATGTAGCTGAAATAGTCAAGTCATTGGGGGACAGCGGACGTTAGTTCAGTCGTTGGAGTCATTTCTTGGGGTCAGTGACCTAATCGTGGCCATATTAACTGTCCGGAGGTATAATACTATTCGGTGCATCTGTTCAGATATCGTACAATATGTTGAATTATTAGACATAATTTTTACGATTAATTTTAGAATCATCACAATAGACACACGATAACGTATCGTGTAGCATTTCTATACGTATCGAGAATTCTGTATTTCCTCGAGACTGACGTTTGGTGGCAGACTGGCTGACTGACGGACAGCGCCCTAGCTACCTTCGGTTGGCTTGGCTAGCTACAATCATGCGTAAGACTGATGAAATCCTCGCTAGATTTATTAGTGGAAGACGGCGAATCGAAGGTAGGTAAAGCCGTCTTGCAGGAGACGATGGAAGCAGGTACGTAGAGCCAGAGAGAGTATTCTGTATTCAGTATTCAGAGTTCAGACAGCAGCTGCTGGCTGTTGCGTTTCTTAATAGACTTTGACGTTGGCTTAGCTCTAACCACACGCAAGTCACACTGCACTTGTGACTGCTGAACTGATACTTACACACGCATAACGTCGTCAGTACGTACGTGCTCCGACAGGAACGGTAGAACGACGACGACCGTGTACGTACATACTAATAGATTGCAACACACCAGCGGTACACACATAGTTTTCTTGACGACATAATACGTGTATATTTGATTTATTTATTCGATGAGATAAACATGTACTCCCACATTCACATATGCTAATTATAAGCTATATCACCAGCCCATGTCTAAACCCGATATACCCTACCGTATACCGTGTAGATTTGCTCCTCCCTCATCGGCAGCCCAAGTACGTCCTCCTCGCGATCATGGTCGTCGCCACCACGATCCTCTACTCGTCGCCGACGATCACGTCAGCGGCGGCCAGGTTATTATCATCAAGGCCGACTACTCCACATCACCGGCACCGGCGAAAGGGATCGCTTGGGTCAAGGCCCGACAGAGGAAAAAAACAGGACCCTCTCGGGCCGCTCCCGCGAGCGGCCGGGGGGGGGGGGGGATCCCTAGCCCCCTTCGGGCCGCCGCCTCCCCGTCCCCTCCCCTCGCCGCCGCCGGGGCGCGCTGGCGGGCGAAGCCCGGCCGGCGTCGGCGGCGGCGGGGCTTCTTCTCTCTCCCCATGGTGGCGGTCCGCGCGGGCGGGCGTCTCTGCGCGCTGCTGCAGGGTGCGGTGGCGTGGGGACGGGCGTCGGCGGCGGAGGTCGCTGCAGCTCGGCTCGGCGCGGAGGGCTGCAAGGAGGCGAGGTCTGGCGCGCGTCGGGAGGCGGCGTGGTGCCCTCGCGCGGATCTGGCGCTTCCAGAGGGCGGCGGCGGGGCTGGTCTTCAGGCGGCGCGATGTCGTTCTCCGGTGGTGTGGCTGCGGCGGCCGGCTCTGCTTGCCCCAGATCTGACGGCGGCGGGCCGGCGGCCCTGGTGGCGGTGGTGCGGGTCGGTGGGGCTCGGCCGACGGTGGCGGGGTGGCGGCGGGCTCGGCCGCTGCTGCTCCTGGGCGGCTCGGGTCCCCCTGCCGCTGCTGGTTCCCTAGGACTGGCTCGGGTAGGCCCGACGGCGCTGGCGATGTCCCCTCCGGCGGCGGCGGATCACGATGGGGTCGGCTCGGTGGTGGTGGGCTGGGAGGGAGTTGTAGGGGTTCGTAGCATGGAAAACAAAAAATTTCTACCGCATGAACACATAATCAAGATCTAACCTATGATCAAGCCAAGATCTATTTACTAGATTGTAGCAACGAGTCAATAGAATACTAACCCTCGAAGATCCAAAGCGGTTAACGAGAGCAGATTCTCGTGGGTGATGTAGTCGTACACTTGCCGATCTCAAGATCGCGTAGATGATCCTTCCGGCGCTGCGTTCCGGCAGCGCTTCCGCAGTCGGTCACACGTTCGGTACTCGATGAAGACCTTCCTCTCCCTTGTTCCAGCAGGCAGCGGAGGTTGTAGTACTCTCCTCGCGATTACGGCAGCACGACGGCGTGGTGTCGGAAGTAGAGGGGAGATCTCGTAGGGCTTCGCCTTAAGCCGGAGCGAGTATGGTGGAGTATGAGAGAGGCCTTGGCGATCTACGGTTTAGAGGGCACCAAGGGGAGGGCTTGGTCGGCGGCTAGGGTTTGGAGAAAACTTAACTCGCCGAGTTAGAGGATGCCCTAGGCGGCGGCTGCACTAGAGGTGGCCGGCGACTCAAGGCTAGGGTTTGGGGTGTGAGAGGTGTAGGGAAGAGGGGCACCCCTGCCCCTCCTTTTATAGGTGGGAGGGAGGCGCGGTTGGGAGGAGGGAGTCCTCCTCCAACTCCTCCTCCTTGGCCGGCGGGTGGAGGGAGTGGGACTTCCTCCCCAAGTAGGTTTCCTACTCTCCCTCCACCAAACAAACTTGCCGTTTGACTTTTCAAATTGGCGTTTGACTTTTCAAACTAGGATTTGATTTATCCCTTTATTTTGCTCAGCGATGACACCTAGTACATGATGCAACCATTCCAACTTGTCATGACACATTCATGTACCCTTCCCCTCTGGAGTGTCGGACCTTCCGGAACCTTCTAGAACATTCCCGATGAAAACACCGGAACCATTCTCCAACCCCGAAACAGGACTTTCCTTATATGAATCTTATTCTCCGGACCATTTCGGATCTCCTCGTGATATCCCGGATCCCGTCCGAGACTCCGAACAACATTCGGTCTCTTACTCATTATTCCATAACTACTCAACAACATCGAATCCTTAAGTGTGTCTCCCTACGGTTCGTGAATTATGCGGACATGATCGAGACACTTCTCCGATCAATAACCAATAGAGGAATCTGGAAATTCATATGGCTCCCACATATTTCTATGATTACTTTGCGATCGAATGAACCACTTACATACGATACCAATTTCCCTTTGTCTCACGATAGTTTACTTATCCGAGGTTTTGATCGTCGATATCTCTGCATACCTAGTTCAACCTCGTTACCGATAAGTACTCTTTTCTCGTTCCCGTGATATGTGATCCCTGGTGAGCCAGTCACATGCTTGCAAGCTAATTGGATGAAATTCCACCGAGAGGGACCAGAGTATATCTATCCGTCATATGGATGGACAAATCCCACTCTTGATCCATGTGCCTCAATCCATACTTTCTGAACACTCAATGCCACCTTTATAGCCACCCAGTTACGGTGTGGTGTTTGATGTCATCAAAGAATCCTTCAGGTGATGGTGATTAGCATGATCTCATGGTCGAAGGAATTAGGTTACTATGTATCAGAAAGCTTATAGCAAATGAACTATATTAAATGACTTGATCTTTATGCTATGCTTAACTATAGGAGTATGTCCATCATATCATTCATCTATTGATATGACCTTGTTGTTAATAACATCTCTATGTTAATGTCAGGAAACAATGATCATATATTAACCAACAAGCTAGTTTAACAAGAGGCTTTACTAGGGACTCTTTCATGTTTACAAATCACACAAGTATTAATGTTTCCTGTTAATACAATTATAGCATGGTATGTAAACATTTATCATTAGTATGAAGATATGATAATAACCACTTTATTATTGCCTCTTGGGCATATCTCCAACAGTCTCCCACTTGCACTAGAGTCAATAATCTAGTTTCAAACCTTTGTGTATTCAACACCTATGGCTTTCTGGTGTCGTATGTACACGATTTCTAGTGGTCAACTGATCTCCGGATCTGACACTTCCAGGTCCGTGTGTAATTGCATGTCTTTGCGTCTCTACGCATCACTCATTCCCTAATGAGATGGCTTTGTATAAATTTGGTCCGTTGGTGAGACCTTTAGTTCTTTGGGGTTAAAACATGTTGATAATATTGTCGTACAATATATCTTCATAGTACTATCCCGCTGTGAACCACACCTAGTTTGATAACAAACTACTTGACACAAATGCCCTCTTTTGCTGCTATAACAGCAGTCATATACTTAGCCTTTTGTTGTAGTATCTGCCACAATGTCTTAACTTTGGAACTCATCCAAATCCATTATGGAACTTACTTTCCATCATATTGTGCCACCCTTAGTTTAGATTGATATAAACTTAATTTGTACTTTGTGACAAAACTAGTATCAATGTAGTACTTTTACAATGAACTAACCATCTATTTGTCACTTCTACAAAACAATATATTCTTAGTTCTTCCAAAAGATCATAAGAATATCCTTACTATTGTCCAATGATCATCTTATGAATTATTCTGGTATATGATCACATCATTTAGAGCATAGGACATATCTGGATTTGTACATATCACAGCATGATTGATATAAATACTCTTTGTGATTTTATACATCAAGTATCAATCTATACTTGAATCTTTGTTTCACTTACCAAGTGTCAATATACTTGAATATATCATCAATATTAAACTCATTCAATCCTTTCTGTGCGACAAGAACCTTTCTTGTAGTTTCTATATTGAACTCATTCAATATATCATCTATGTACTTTCGTCACAACCATATTAGCGTCTATTGATGCCAAATATTTGGGTTCTGCCTAAGTCTTTCATCAGGATAAAATTCTTAATATGTGTTAATAAAAGATACATCATTTCCAATCAACAATATCTCCTCCACATAATGTATTAGAAATATGTCTTAGCGCTCCCACTTAATTTCTTGCAAATGCAAGCATCTTCATTGTCTCCGATGAAATCAAACTCTTTTAACAGTTTCATCATAGTGAAGATTCCAACTCCGCTATGCTTACTTCAATCATTGAAGTTTGCACATGATTTTAGCATCCTTTGAATTAACAAAACCCTATGGACCATGTTATGCACATGTCATAGGTAACAATTCTATTAGAAGAACTTGTTTTGTTTATTCAACTACCACATAACAAAATTATATGTAGTGGTTGCTACATTAATCCGCCTAGACTAAATATCGCTATGAAAGATCAAATCTTGTCATAGTCAACCTTTGAACATTGTTGTGAACTCTTTCCCAACATGTCGACTATTTCATAGATGTGCAACATCCATGTCTATTTCTTTATAGATCCAAACACAACTGTAAGGTCTTACACCTTTCTCGAGGGTCCTTCAAGTTCAACACTTGATTTCTCGTGTATGGAACTATCACGGATTTTATGGCTTCAAGCCATTTTACGGAGTCAGGGCCCATCATCGCTTCTTTGCATGTAGTCCGTTTATTATTCTCAAATAATGATTCAACCCTCAAATCTTGGTATTTGATTGTTTACTCGGCCTACTTGATTCAATAGAAACTTTGACCTCCGTAACCACAACCTTGGAGGCACGTGAGCCATTAGCATTGTTGCTGCCTCCGGAACACTTATCGGCGATGTGCAACTTTGCACACATAGCTAAGGTTCTTTTAACCTTATTAAAATTCTATTGTCCTCTCACTTATCTTTTCACGAAAAATTCCTTCTCAAAGAAACTTGACGTTCTAAGTGACAAACACTTTTGTCTCCGATGTTATGGAGAAATACTTAACAGTTATTCGAAATAACATACAGAGACAGGTTCATCCGACCTTGGTTGCAAACATCTTTCTTATGCATAGCATACCAATGTTTAAGAAAGGACAACTTGGGTTTTATACCAAACCATAACTTTATATGGTGTCATTTCAACGGATTATGATGGAGCTCTTTTCAGTGGAAAAACGGTAGTCTCTAAAGCTTTTAATCTTTAAAATATAATGACAGTTTTATGAATTACACCTTTGATCTTACCATGTCAAACAAGGTTTAATTACATATCTCGAACGCTCCATACTCTTATGGTGTTTCAGGACATGAAAATCCACGGAACGATTCCTTAAATCTTAGGTATTATGCTAAACTTGTAACTCAAATATCTTCCTTTATGATCTTATCATAAACTATTTATATTCTAGTTACAATGATTTTGCACTTCATCTTGAAAGTCTTTGAACTTTTCAAGTGTTTCATACTTCATCCTTATTAAGTAAATATTCATATATTCACTCAAATTTTCGGAGAAAGCATATGAAGTTGAAATCCATCGCTCTTGACTACACATAATGGACTTCATACAACAATATGTACAAGTTCCAAGCCAGTCATTCGTTCCCTTTTGGCCTATGAACGAAGTTTTAATTATCTCTAGGAAAATTTCACAAGCGTCATTTGATCAAAATCAAAAAGACTCCAAAATTCCATCCACATGGAGTTTCTTCATGTTTTCTTTCCAATATAATTTAAACGGCGATGTCACTTCCTAAGTGATCTTGCAATCAATTTGTCTTTCGACATTTTTAGCACTAGTTTTATGGATGTGATTTCTCCAATGAGATTTGTAAATCATCCATCTTTTATGGATTACGGCAATTATTTGAACAACCCTTTTGTTCTCATAATACCTGATAAAACAAATCTTGAAGGCAAGCTTTGATGTTTAACAAGCAACACAATAACCCTTTATTTGTTCTCGATGAACATCATCACATATTCTTTTGCTAGTTACTTAGGCCATTGTAGTTCATGAATTCTGTTGTTTCATATGACGATTCATAGCAACAAATTCAGTATCCAATACTTAAGAACCACATTATTTAACAAGCAAAGAATATATCCATAACATGTATATCCTCTATATACCCAAGCTGAACAATTATAGTCTTTTCTTTTCTGCCATATATTTATGAGATTCTCTTTCAGTATTTCTTTTTCTGTTTGAAAGAATCTATCAACATCAATAGTGGAGCCATAGACATGACACATAGTCCAAAGCATGTATAGTTAAATACCAATGTCTTTGGACTTGCACTTTGAAGTAGATCACCATCATCAAATGTTTGGTGTTCTTTCAAATTCCTTTCTTTAGTAATCTCTTGGTGTAGTAAACATTTTACCTACATCAAATATTCACCCTTATCATGGAATAATCCATGATCAAGCTACTTTTAGCTTATAACGATGAATCGCGAGTATAATGTTGCTTTCCAAAACCTTTTGGAGGATTAGGACAACTAGTGTCTCCAACCTTTTGCAAATTCTCATCAGATATGAAAACATGACTTTTGCCATATTATACTCTATCATGTTGCAACCAAAACTTTGTTTCAGATATCACAATATCTTCCACACATCATGGTTTCTGAAACAAATCTTTCAGATCCTAGATAACCTTGATATTAAGACAATCCTTTGAATATCAAGAATCATGGAGATAAACATGATACTTATATACTAACACTGGAATTGTTACTCTTGATTTAATACCAACTATTAAACTTCATGGAGTAACCGGAACTTACTGAAAGTTTGCAATGGGACTTTTAAACTTTAGATTAACACTTCAAAACAATATGATACCAGTTCGTAAAGTAACTAACCAGAATTCTATAGTTCTATCATCTCAATTAAAACTAAGCGCAAGGTGGTAAACGGATGCCAATGACTACAACAACTATGCAAATTCACTTTGATTTAATTTATGATAAATAGTGTTCAACTTTTAATCATATTGTTGTTGAACTCCCACTCAAAACAATATCCCTCACATTGTTTTAGTGATCACACGAACCAAATCCACCACATCAAAACCGATCATCACGAGAGTTGATGTAGCTTCAATGGCGAACAATCAACATGTTCATCATATCTACTATATGATTCATGCTTTACCTTTCGGTGATCCGTGTTCCGAGACCATGTCTGTACATGCTAGGCTCGTCAAGATCAAACCTTAGCTTCCGCATGAGCAAATATGGCTTGCTCACGTTGTATATGAAGGGAATATGCCCTGAGAGGCAATAATAAAGTGTTTATTATGTGTATTCCAAGTATATGATAGATGTTTATTTTGCATGCTATAATTGTATTAATACGGAAACATTAATACATGTGTGTCTAATAAACAAACAGAAAGTTCCTAGTTATGCCTCTCTCATAAACTAGCTCGTTGATTAACAAGATGATCAAGGTTTCCTGATCATGGACATTGGATGTTGTTAATAACGGGATCACAACATTAGTGTAATGGTGTGATGAACATTCATCCGAAGTATAGCATTACGATCAAAGTCATTGAGTTTATATTGCTATAACAACTTACGAAGTGATCCTAATCCTTAGACCATGAGATCATGTCAATCACTAACACCGGAAGAGTTTCTTGATAACATCAAACGTCACACCGTAACAGGGTGATTATAAAGATGGATTCTGAACTAATAAAGTGTTATGTTGAGGCTCATGGATCGAGAGTGTAATTTGTTCATCCCGATGACGGATAGATATACTCTGGGCCCTCTCGGTGATATCACATTGATTAGCTTGCAAGCAAGTGATTTGATCACTAGAATGTTATATCACGGGAACGAGAAAAGAGTGCATGTTGGTAACGAGATCAAACTAGGTATGGAGATACCGATGATCGAATATCGGACATGTAATATATCGTGAAACAAAGGGCTTAAGATACTAGCGTAAAAGGTTCCGACGATCACAAGAAAGTCATCGTTGAATGTGTGGGAGTCAGTATGGGTCTCTAGATCCCGCTTCTGATTATTGATCTGAGAGGGGTCTCGATCATGTCCGCATTATTAACGAACCGTAGGGTGACACACTTAAGAGACACTGACATCGAATTGGAGCAAAAGTTTCATGCCGAAAGAATGAACAAGCGCAGGAATTTATTTCACTAGATACCAAAACAGGTTTTCGGGTGAAATTGCATAAAGTGGTTATGCATGTGAAATGGAATTCTAGCAAGGGGTTATTTGTGAATGTTTGTCATTAAAGTAATTGAAAAAATTCTGAATAAAATAAAAGAGTTTTATTTAATGAGAGTTTGCATTAAATTTGGTGGAAATTTAATGGGAATTTGAGTGGACTTTTGAGTGGAGGGAATTTAAAGGAGATTTGTGAGTGGAGTGTCCACCCACATGAAGAGGGGAGGGCAAGGGGGCAGCCCCATGCGCCGGCCACCCCCTTGGGGTTCCCCCCTCCTCCAATAAAAGGAGCCCCCCTCCTCACTTGTCTCTCACACCTCCTCGTGAAGGATCTCTCTCCCCCTCTAGAATTTATCCCCCATGGTCTCGGACTAGCGAGATACATGTTCCCGGTGGATATTCGGCAAGAAAGAGTTGTGCTTCCGCTGCATCGCTGGAGCAAGGAGGCGGAGGTTGCTCGGTGCCTCGAACGTGTGTGTGAGCACGGATGCGCTGCTGATTTGCGGCGCTAGGACTTCCTCTCGATCTTGAGATCGGCAAGAGATCGTCTACATCAACCACGAGTTGAACTCGTTAAGCTTTGTCGGTCTTCAAGGGTATGTTCTTTACGGATATACATCCGCCCGTTGTTTGTATCTAGTAGATAGATCTTGGTACACAGTTCCCATCATAGGAAAATTTTTGTTTTCTATGCTGCGAACCCTACAGTGGTATCAGAGTCGGATCTATGCATAGATACTTTACACGGGTAGTACACATATGAGTATGTGGGTGATGATGATCATGTTTTTGCTCGTTTGTTGTAATTTTGGATATTGGTGGCATAGTGGGATGAAGCGACCCGGACAAACTTTACATGTCCTCGCACATGAGACCTGTTCCACGCTTGACATGCAACTAGTTTGCATAAGTGGCTAGCGGGCGTCTGTCTCTCCTACTATAGTCAATATCTATTTTGCAAGCGAGTTGTCAACAATTTGGTTATTCTCGTTGTGGTTCATGTTTGTAGGTAAGAACGGTTCTATCTCGAAATCCCTAAGCCACGTAAAACTTTCAATAGATAAATTAGAGGCGTCTAGTTTAGATTGTTGCTGGGCTAGTGTCATGATATGGTAGTGTTGTAAGTAGAAGTATGAGATGATACTCTTACAACACACATAGCTTGTAAACTCCATAGACCTTGGATTTACACATATAGGTATGATAGTGATCATACCACGACGCACATGATAGAGATCATCTGCGGGAACCATATCATTTCACTAATAAACATGTGATGTTTGATAGCATCTTATATTGCTTGTTTAGCGCTTTGTTAGCATAATAAGATGATCCCTCATTTAAATATCAAGATAAGAATGTGTTCTTCCTTTAGTATGCACCGATTATGTCTCGTCGCTCCAAGACATCACGTGATGATCGGATGTTCTTGGATCCACGACCATATTTCGGGTGTAAAACAGTTACACACGCGAATACTAAGGTTCTAACTTGGCGAGCCTAGCATGTACAGACATGGCCTTGGAACACAGACCGAAAGGTTAAGCATGAGTCATATAGTTGATATGATGCCCATTTGATGCTCGCCTTTGAAGCTATACCGACTCACGTGATGATCGGACTTGGTATAGTGGATTTGGTTCATGTAATCACCAAAAAGGCACGAGGGATGTCGTTTTTGAGTGGGAGTTCATTCGTAATATGGATTAGTTGAACTCAATCTATCATACACTTAGTCTAAACTTTACAAATTCTGTTGTAGATGGCACCACCTGCTTTTAATTTCAAATGTGTTCATGGAGAAAGAGAAACTAGCAACAAACGGTAGCAACTTTACCGAATGGGCCATGAATTTGAGGATTCTCCTCTCTGCTGCACAAAATCAATATGTGCTAGAAGCGCCGTTAGGCCCCCCACCTTTAGATGATGCCCCTGATGAGCAGAAGAATGTCTATCAGACTCGTCAGGAGGACCACAACTTAGTTCATTGCGGCATATTGTATGGGCTAGAGACGGAACTTCGAAATTGTTTCGAAAACGGCAATGCATTTGATACAATGGGTGAGTTGAAAATGATTTTCGACACACATGCTTCTGTAGAGAGCTACAACGCTTCAGAAAAGTTCTTTAGCTGCATGATGGAAGAGCACAGCTCTGTTAGTGAGCATGTACTCAAGATGTCGGGTTACGCCGATAAGCTTGTGTCCTTGGGAATATTGATTCCCATTGACTTAGGCATCCATCGTGTTCTGCAGTCTCTGCCACCTAGCTATAAGAGCTTCGTGATGAACTATAATATGCAAGGCATGAAGAAGTCTCTCCCCGAGCTTCTGTCAATGCTTAAAACTGCAGAAGTGGAGATCAAAAAGGAACATCAAGTGTTGATGATCAATAGGAACACTGGTTTCAAGAAAGACAAGAAGGGAAAACGGAAGGGTAGTAAGGGCGGCAAGCCTGTTGCCGTGCCTGAAAAGAAACCTCGAGTTGGACCTAAGTCTGATACCGAGTGCTACTATTGTAAGGGGACTATCCACTGGAAGCGCAACTGCCCCAAGTATCTGGCAGACAAGAAGGCCGGCAAGGCAAACAAAGGTATATATGATATACATGTTATTGATGTGTACTTGACTAGTGCTCGCAGTAGCACCTGGGTATTTGATACCGGTTCAGTTGCTAATATTTGTAACTCGAATCAGGGGCTGCGGAACAAGCGACCGCTAGCAAGGGGTGAGGTCAAGATGCGTGTCGACAATGGATCAAGCGTTGATGTGATCGCCGTTGGAACGCTGCCTCTCCACTTGCCGTCGGGATTAGTTATAAACTTGAATAATTGTTATCTGGTGCCTGCACTGAGCATGAACATTGTATCTGGATCGTGTTTGATGCAAAGTGGTTATTCATTTAAATCCGAGAACAATGGTTGTTCCATTTATATGAATGAAATCTTTTATGGTCATGCACCGATGATGAATGGTTTATTTCTATTAGATCTCGATGATAATGTTACACATATTCATAATGTTGATGCTAAAAGGATTAAACTTAATGATGATATATCCGCATATATGTGGCATTGTCGTCTAGGTCATATTGGCGTTAAACGCATGAAGAAGCTCCATTCGGATGGACTTTTGGAATCACTTGATTTTGAATCATTTGATACATGTGAGCCATGCCTTATGGGCAAGATGACTAGAGCACCGTTTTCCGGTTCAATGGAACGGGCGACAGATTTATTGGAAATCATACATTCTGATGTATGTGGTCCAATGAGTGTCGGCGCAAGGTGGATATCGTTATTTTGTTACTTTCACGGATGATTTGAGTAGATACGGTTATATCTACTTGATGAAACACAAGTCTGAAACCTTTGAAAAGTTCAAGGAATTTCAGAATGAAGTGGAAAATCATCGTAATAGAAAGATCAAATTTCTACGGTCCGACCGTGGAGGTGAGTATCTAAGTTACGAGTTTAGCACTCACATGAAAGAGTGTGGAATTGTTTCACAACTCACGCCTGCCGGAACACCACAGCGAAATGGTGTGTCGGAACGTCGTAATCGTACTTTATTAGATATGGTTCGATCAATGATGTCTCTGACAGACTTGTCGTTGTCATTTTGGGGTTATGCACTAGAAAATGCTGCATTCACTTTAAATCGGGCACCATCTAAATCCGTTGAAAAGACACCGTATGAATTGTGGTTTGGAAACAAACCTAAGCTGTCATTTCTTAAAGTTTGGGGATGCGATGTTTATGTGAAGAAACTTCAACCGGATAAACTCGAACCCAAAGCGGAAAAATGCGTCTTCATAGGATACCCTAAGGAAACTATTGGGTATTCCTTCTATCACAGATCCGAGGGCAAGGTTTTTGTTGCCAAGAATGGATCCTTTCTAGAGAAAGAGTTTCTCGCGAAAGGTGTGAGTAGTCGGAAGGTAGAACTCGAAGAGGTTATTGAACCTTCTCTTCAAAGTATGGCGAGTAGCGCAGCGCCGGAAGTTGTTCCGGAGTTGGCTCCACCTGTTGAAGAGGGAACTAATGATAATGATCATGAAACTCCGAAAGAGAGTACTACCGAACCTCGCAGGTCAAGCAGGACGCGTGCAGCTCCCGAGCTGTACGGAAATCCTGTCATGAATTTCATGGTTGATGAAAATGATGACCCTGCGACGTATGAAGAAGCGATGATGAGCCCGGATTCCAACAAATGGTTAGAAGCCATGAAATTCGAGATGGAATCCATGTATGAAAATCAAGTTTGGAACTTGGTGGAATTACCTCACGACCGAAAGGCCGTGGAGAACAAATGGATTTTCAAAAGGAAAACTGATGCTGATGGTAATGTGACCGTCCATAAAGCTCGACTTGTCGCAAAGGGGTTTCGACAAATTCAAGGAGTTGACTACGATGAGACATTCTCTCCCGTAGCGATGCTAAAGTCAGTTAGGATTATGTTAGCAATTGCTGCATATTTCGATTATGAGATATGGCAGATGGATGTCAAAACCGCGTTTCTCAATGGTAATATTGAAGAAGAGTTGTAAATGATACAACCAAAGGGTTTTGTTGATCCTAAGGATGCTAACAAGGTGTGCAAGCTTCAGCGATCCATCTATGTATTGAAGCAAGCATCACGAAGTTGGAATCTCCGCTTTGATGAGGTGATCAAAGAGTTTGGATTTGTCCAAACTTATGGAGAAGCTTGTATTTACAAGAAAGTGAGTGGGAGCAATGTGGCATTTCTGATATTATATGTGGATGACATATTATTGATCGGAAATGTTATAGATCTTTTAAACAGTGTTAAAAGTTATCTAAACAACAAATTTTCAATGAAGGACCTAGGTGAAGCGTCATACATATTAGGCATAAATATCTATAGAGATAGATCTAGGCGCCTAATAGGGCTATCGCAAAGTACATACCTTGATAAGATTTTAAAGAAGTTTAAAATGGACGGAAGTAAGAAGGGGTTCTTACCTATGTTGCAAGGCAAGACATTGAGTAAGACTCAAAGTCTGGCTTCGGCGGAAGAAAGAGAGATAATGGACAAAGTCCCCTATGCTTCAGCCATAGGCTCTATAATGTACGCCATGCTATGTACAAGACCGGATGTGGCACATGCTATTAGTTTGACTAGTAGGTACCAATCGGATCCAGGTTCGGAACACTGGATAGCGGTCAAGAATATCCTTAAGTACTTACGAAGAACTAAGGATATGTTTCTTGTATACGGAGGTGAAGAAGAGCTCGTTGCTAAGTGTTATGTTGACGCTAGCTTTGACACCTATCCGGATGACTCTAAGTCTCAATCTGGATACGTATTTCTCATGAATGGCGGAGCAGTTAGTTGGAGGAGCTCCAAACAACCTGTGGTAGCAGGATCAACAACGGAGGCCGAATATGTTGCTGCTTCAGAAGCGGCTCAGGAAGCAGTTTGGATGAAGGAGTTCATATCTGAACTAGGAGTGGTTGCAAACGCGCTGGACCCAATGGTGATCTATTGTGACAACAATGGTGCCATTGCCAATGCCAAAGAACCAAGGTCTCACAAGCATTCCAAGCATATTAAGCGTCGGTTTCACTCCATCCGCGAGCATGTCAAGGATGGAGATATAAAGATTTGTAAAGTACATACGGATCTCAATGTAGCAGATCCGTTGACTAAAACTCTCCCTAGAGCAAAACATAATCAACACCAGAACTCAATGGGTGTTAGATTTATCACTATGTAACTAGATTATTGTCTCTAGTGCAAGTGGGAGACTGAAGGGAATATGCCCTGAGAGGCAATAATAAAGTGTTTATTATGTGTATTCCAAGTATATGATAGATGTTTATTTTGCATGCTATAATTGTATTAATACGGAAACATTAATACATGTGTGTCTAATAAACAAACAGAAAGTTCCTAGTTATGCCTCTCTCATAAACTAGCTCGTTGATTAACAAGATGATCAAGGTTTCCTGATCATGGACATTGGATGTTGTTAATAACAGGATCACAACATTAGTGTAATGGTGTGATGAACATTCATCCGAATTATAGCATTACGATCAAATTCATTGAGTTTATATTGCTATAACAACTTACGAAGTGATCCTAATCCTTAGACCATGAGATCATGTCAATCACTAACACCGGAAGAGTTTCTTGATAACATCAAACGTCACACCGTAACAGGGTGATTATAAAGATGGATTCAGAACTAATAAAGTGTTATGTTGAGGCTCATGGATCGAGAGTGGAATTTTTTCATCCCGATGACGGATAGATATACTCTGGTCCCTCTCGGTGATATCACATTGATTAGCTTGCAAGCAAGTGATTTGATCACTAGAATGTTATATCACGGGAACGAGAAAAGAGTGCATGTCGGTAACGAGATCAAACTAGGTATGGAGATACCGATGATCGAATCTCGGACATGTAATATATCGTGAAACAAAGGGATTAAGATACTAGCGTAAAAGGTTCCGACGATCACAAGAAAGTCATCGTTGAATGTGTGGGAGTCAGTATGGGTCTCCAGATCCCGCTTCTGATTATTGATCCGAGAGGGGTCTCGA
Source organism: Avena atlantica (assembly GCA_910589765.1). Classification (NCBI taxonomy): domain Eukaryota; kingdom Viridiplantae; phylum Streptophyta; class Magnoliopsida; order Poales; family Poaceae; genus Avena; species Avena atlantica. The sequence continues at coordinate 303,169,882 of OU342738.1, forward strand.
TCATGTCCGCATTATTCACGAACCGTAGGGTGACACACTTAAGATACACCGACATCCAATTGGAGCAAAAGTTTCATGCCGAAAGAATGAACAAGCGCAGGAATTTATTTCACTAGATAGCGAAACAGGTTTTCGGGTGAAATTGCATAAAGTGGTTATGCATGTGAAATGGAATTCTAGCAAGGGGTTATTTGTGAATGTTTGTCATTAAAGTAATTGACAAAATTCTGAATAAAATAAAAGATTTTTATTTAATGAGAGTTTGCATTAAATTTGGTGGAAATTTAATGGGAATCTGAGTGGACTTTTGAGTGGAGGGAATTTAAAGGAGATTTGTGAGTGGAGTGTCCACCCACATGAAGAGGGGAGGGAAAGGGGGCAGCCCCATGCGCCGGCCACCCTCTTGGGGTTCCCCCCTCCTCCTATAAAAGGAGCCCCCCTCCTCACTTGTCTCTCACACCTCCTCGTGAAGGATCTCTCTCCCCCTCTAGAATTTGTCCCCCATGGTCTCGGACTAGCAAGATACATGTTCCCGGTGGATATTCGGAAAGAAAGAGTTGTGCTTCCGCTGCATCGCTGGAGCGAGGAGGCGGAGGTTGCTCGGTGCCTCGAACGTGTGTGCGAGCACGGATGCGCTGCTGATTTGCGGCGCTAGGACTTCCTCCCGATCTTGAGATCGGCAAGAGATCGTCTACATCAACCACGAGTTGAACTCGTTAAGCTTTGTTGGTCTTCAAGGGTATGTTCTCTACGGATATACATCCGCCCATTGTTTGTATCTAGTAGATAGATCTTGGTACATAGTTCCCATCGTAGGAAATTTTTTGTTTTCTATGCTGCGAACCCTACAATATAGACTCGCAGAATCTAACACACCCGATCATCACGTGGTGCTTCGAAACAACGAGCTTTAGCAACGGTGCTTAATAAGGATGAACACTATAAAACTTGAAACTGTGTGCTTGAGGGATCATCTTATAATGCTACCGTCGTGAACTAAGCAATACAAGATGCATAAAATGATTAACATCACATGCAATTCATAATATGTGATATGATATGGACTTTCTTCTTGTGCTTCCGATCTCCATCTTCAAGCACGAACATGATCTCCATCATCACCGGTGTGGCGTCAAGGTCAATGGTGCCGCTTCATGGTTGTCTTCCACCAGCATCAACTATTACAACTACTTTGAATAATAGACACGCATGACTTAATGGAAACAACCATATGGCTCCTGCCGGTTTCCAACTTACAATAAGGAACATTACATACATCATATATAATCACAATCATGGCCATATCACATCACAGCACACCCCTGCAAAACAAAGTTAGACGCCTCTAATTTTCTTTGCATGTTTTACGTGGTTTGGGGCTTTCAATAAGTGTCGTTCTAACTTACGAACAAGAACCACAACATTGATACTAGTATTGTCAATCACCCGTTGTAAATTGAATCTTAACTATGTTGGGAGAAACAGGCACCCGCAGAGCCACTTATGCAATACAAGTTGCATGTCAAGCGTGGAGCAAGTCTCATGAACGATGTCATGTAAGGTTAACCCGGGCATCTTCATCCCACCATCCCGCAAGATGCAAAGTACACAAGAAGCAATTGCCAACAAAAGCATCAACGCTCACAATGACCATTGTGTTCTACTCGTGCAACAGATCTACATATAGACACGGCTCTGATACCACTGTAGGGGTTCGTAGCATGGAAAACAAAAAATTTCTTCCGCATGAACACACAATCAAGATCTAATCTATGATCAAGCCAAGATCTATTTACTAGATTGTAGCAACGAGTCAATAGAATACTAACCCTCGAAGATCCAAAGCGGTTAACGAGAGCAGATTCTCGTGGGTGATGTAGTCGTACACTTGCCGATCTCAAGATCGCGTAGACGATCCTTCCGGAGCTGTGTTCCGGCAGCGCTTCCGCAGTCGGTCACACGTTCGGTACTCGTTGAAGACTTTCCTATCCCTTGTTCCAGCAGGCAGCGGAGGTTGTAGTACTCTCCTCGCTATTCCGGCAGCACGACGGCGTGGTGTCGGAAGTAGAGGGGAGATCTCGCAGGGCTTCGCCTTAAGCCGGAGCGAGTATGGTGGAGTATGAGAGAGGCCTTGGCGATCTACGGTTTAGAGGGCACCAAGGGGAGGGCTTGGTCGGCGGCTAGGGTTTGGAGAAAACCTAACTCGCCGAGTTAGAGGATGCCCTAGGCGGCGGCTGCACTGGAGGTGGCCGGCGACTCAAGGCTAGGGTTTGGGGTGTGAGAGGTGTAGGGAAGAGGGGTACCCCTGCCCCTCCTTTTATAGGTGGGAGGGAGGCGCGGTTGGGAGGAGGGAGTCCTCCTCCAACTCCTCCTCCTTTGCCGGCGGGTGGAGGGAGTGGGACTTTCTCCCCAAGTAGGTTTCCTACTCTCCCTCCACCAAACAAACTTGCCGTTTGACTTTTCAAATTGGCGTTTGACTTTTCAAACTAGGATTTGGTTTATCCCTTTATTTTGCTCAGCGATGACACCTAGTACATGATGCAACCATTCCAACTTGTCATGACACATTCATGTACCCTTCCCCTCCGGAGTGCCCGATGAAAACACCAGAACCATTCTTCAACCCCGAAACAGGACTTTCCTTATATGAATCTTATTCTCCGGACCATTCCGGATCTCCTCGTGATATCCCGGATCCCATCCGAGACTCCGAACAACATTCGGTCTCTTACTCATTATTCCATAACTACTCAACAACATCGAATCCTTAAGTGTGTCTCCCTTCGGTTCGTGAATTATGCGGACATGATCGAGACACTTCTCCGATCAATAACCAATAGAGGAATCTGGAAATTCATATGGCTCCCACATATTTCTACGATTACTTTGTGATCGAATGAACCACTTACATACGATACCAATTTCCCTTTGTCTCACGATAGTTTACTTATCCGAGGTTTTGATCGTCGGTATCTCTGCATACCTAGTTCAACCTCATTACCGATAAGTACTCTTTTCTCGTTACCGTGATATGTGATCTCTTGTGAGCCAGTCACATGCTTGCAAGCTAATTGGATGACATTCCACCGAGAGGGCCCAGAGTATATCTATCTGTCATATGGATGGACAAATCCCACTCTTGATCCATGTGCCTCAACCCATACTTTCCGAACACTCAATGCAACCTTTATAGCCACCCAGTTACGGTGTGGTGTTTGATGTCATCAAAGCATCCTTCCGGTGATGGTGATTAGCATGATCTCATGGTCGAAGGAATTAGGTTACTATGTATCAGAAAGCTTATAGCAAATGAACTATATTAAATGACTTAATCTTTATGCTATGCTTAACTATAGGAGTATGTCCATCATATCATTCATCTATTGATATGACCCTGTTGTTAATAACATCTCTATGTTTTGATCAGGAAACAATGATCATATATTAACCAACAAGCTAGTTTAACAAGAGGCTTTACTAGGGACTCTTTCATGTTTACAAATCACACAAGTATTAATGTTTCCTGTTAATACAATTATAGCATGGTATGTAAACATTTATCATTAGTATGAAGATATGATAATAACCACTTTATTATTGCCTCTTGGGCATATCTCCAACAGGAGTTCCCCGGGGCGCGGTCGGCGGCGTCACCACGACGCAACAGCGCGGCAGCGGGCTGATCTTGGCTAGGTCTGGGCCTGCGGGGCTTGCGGGCTGATCTAGGCCTGGTCCTGGTTGGTCGGCCCTGCCACTGCGTCCGGACAGCGACCGCTTCAGTTGGTGGCGGCGCGAACCTTCTGCCACGTGAGGTAGCTCTCGATCACCTCACCCATCCTGGCGGTATCTTTGATAGTGAGGCTGACGGTGGTAAGGACTCGAGCTCGTGGACACCGGGGCGGCGGCCTCGGAAGGTGGAAGGCTTCGACTTCCCTCCGGCGGAGGTGGCTTCAGGAGGTGACGTGAGACCCCTAGACCGGCGGCGGTCCGGTTGGCCCGGGGGAGCTCGGGGGCGATGGTGCTGCTACTTGGCAGCCAGGATTTGCCAGTGTGGCGGATCCCCTGGTGGGAGGAGGAGTGGGGTCTGAGGCGGAGGTTGGCGTGTTCGTTGGCACCCTTGCTGCAGTGCGGCGTCGGGACTTCACGAGCCTCCGCGGGTTCGGCCGGGCCTGAGGGCCTGGTTTGTCTTTCTGCTGCACCCGGTCGGCTACCATCTGCTGGTGGTGGAGGTAGTTCCCTCCCGCGTACTAATGGCATGCCGACCATCGCCGAAGTCTCCGCTCCCTCGGTCTACCGGCTTCGCTTCGTGGTTCCCGGTGTGACGGCGGTGGCGACTTCAAGACCAGGGTGGCGCGTGCTCGTGGGTGACGGGTTTGGTGGAGCTTTTCAAAGTGCTCGGGTGGGTGGCTCCCGCGGGGTCGGGAGAAATCCTTGTCTGTTGACACTGGCACGGTGACGCCCGCGGGTATCACCTTCCTTCTTGAAGGGTGTCGGTGGCCTCCCTTCCCCACCCCCCGCTGCGGACCAGGGGAAACCCTAGGCCCCGGCCGGACAGCAGTGTCATCGTCGTCACTCCCCTTCTTGGAGGTGTTGTCTTGGTTCGCAGGCGCTTTGGACTATGGGTTGTGTGGTGGTATGTCTTTGGGGGGGGGGGGGGGCGCACCGGTTGCGAGTTGCTTCCGTTTCCGGCACACCGCCGTTCTCGGCTTTCGTTTTCTTTTCTTTCTTCTTGCGTTTCGTGTAGGGCTTGGGTTCTACCCGGCGCCTTGTATCCTGTGCTGTTTGTTCCTTTGGGTGATGTGCTGTCTGGCCCAGCAGCGGTCTCACCTGTGTGCTTTATTTATAAAGCGGGGCGAAAGCCTATTTCGAGGAAAGGGATCGCCTGAACCCCAGTCATTATCATCAACGACATCTCCCTCTAGTTAGGGTTTCTGTTTTGCACCTCATGGGATATGGTAGGAGCAGGGCCGGACATGTCTTTCGTTGCCGATGGACTTTCTTGCCAGAGTGACTGGTGGGGAAGACACAAACCGTAATCGGCCACGCCATCACCCACTACCGAGTATAGTTTTCATACAAATACACGACCTGCATGTATAGATCCGTACATGTGCGGTTGGGCCATACGTGTTTCTACCGAACTAACATATTAATTAATTATTTGTTAATTAGTCACAAAAGACAATCATGGCTTTAATCGTGAAGGGTTATCGAGATCTCAACTATCCTTGTGTTTGAGTTTGGCTGAGTTTGGGGAGGGGGTTATACTCGTGATAGACACCTGATTAGATGAGTAAAATTTATAGAGAAAGATAAGCATGATAAAAATATGCTATTTCTAGTAGATATATAAGAATATATTTTACAGCGGGATCTACTCTCAGTTTAGATATTACTTTCATAGATGTTTTAATTATTAATGGTCGAGAACTGAGAAAACAAACGCTGGTTTTTGGTGACACATGAACGGCTAATGTAGGCTACTTATTAGTAATTCAGAATCAGATCTACAGTTAAAAATCGTGTATGTAGCATTATTTTATATATATAAATCATAACTTCAAATTATCTATCTAAGTTCTCATAGGTTAATTGATACCTTTGTTGTTTATCTTGTTATTTTTTGTGCTTATTTTATATGTTTTTGTTTGCGTTGATTTATTTATAACCAATACATTTTGTTGTCTCAAGGCAAGTTAAAAGTAAATAGTATTTATACTAAACTTTTATACTTATTTACATTTTTTTCCCAAACTTGATCTTACCTAATATATATTTCTATTACTTAGTTCACATAACAACCACATGATAATAATACTAATTATTAGTTATGGAGTTTGTTCTATAAAATTTAAATACTATTATTGAAAATACATGTACATTATAATAAATGTAAATTGTATCTTGTAAATAAAGTCTCACTGGTATTTTTCTTCCCAATACACCGACATGATAAAGACCCGTAATCCAAACTCCTTTAAATTTGAGAACAAAAATACAAATTCATATGCCTATGTAGATTCATGAACATATATATAAGTTTAGGTATATTTTAATGTCCTTAAGTATCTTGACATAGATATCTAAATATATGTCCAACAACTATATTGACATCGGTTTGTAATGTATGATTAGGTACTAAGAAATGTTAAATTTTGGAGTATGCAAAACATGTTTAGATAGAAATCTTCTATTATTTCACAAATGCAACAGTTAATCCAGTTCCTCTGTTACTTTAGAAATGGATTGTGGATTGATATTCTTTTTCTTTGTTCAAACATAATACTTGGTCCTATTACAAACCAACAATTGATGTCTTAAAAAAGATAGCATATGGCAGTGGGGGTGGGGGAGACGTTGAGGCCTCTCTACATGGTCTGGGTCACTTCCATGTGGATCCCACATATTAGATGTGTATCTATGGAGCTAAATTTGTACCCATGCCCAACACGTGATTAGAGTTCAGAGTTCAGAGTTCACACAGGTAGCTGTTGTGTTTCTTAATAAACTTTGACCGACCCCGATTGCTGGTCGGCTTAACTCTAATCAACCACTACAGTATTTTCTATCTACGCTCACGGTTGGTCCAAGTCACACTACACACCTGTGACTGCTGAACTGATCATATACACACGCACACAGACATTACATAACGTCAGTATGTATGTGTACGAGCTCCGACGGGAACAGTAGAACGGCGACCGCGTAGATTGCAACACACCACCGGTCACAAGTTCTTATTCTGAAAAAATCATACGTGTTATATTTTTTTATTTATTAGTCAAAATATTAGGTATACGACGTTTCGGGAGCGTACGTACATACATACAGTAGTCGCATAAGAAGACAAGAACGAGGTCTAATCAGCTAGAGCACACGAGCATTGGTGTGTGCGTCAGGTTCTTTTTTAGGGAGTTGACGTGCTTATTGGCCCGTCATCAAGTATATACAAGAATACAGCTAAAAAAAAAAAGTATATACAAGAATATCGTGACCGCTAATGGTATGTTTGTTGTGTACTACATCAGCTCGTAGGGTGTAATTACGAGTATAAATTAGCTCAAGTCACCATCACAACAACGATGCTGCAACAGGCAGAGGTTGGATCGAATTGTTTTTAGGTTGAATGCCATGGGTTTGACACCTAGTAGGAGATTTGTTGCTAGTACAGCTAGATCAGATTTTTTTTATTTTACTTTTTAAAGCCTCGGTCCATATGATCCAAATTCTGGAACTTGGTAAAATTATTTATACAAGTTTTGAAAAAAAAGTAATCTAATTTAATACTTTGTTATGCAATCCCGATCAAATTTCTTATATTTTATACATATCACAAATGGTCACATTTAAGTTTTAAAATTAAATGCGTATTGACTATATCATGATCTTTTATTGTATTTTTTTGTTTGAAACTACGGAAATAAGGTACTCTCTAGGTGTTTTCAACCCCTTTTTAGGTAACCATGTATTTTATTAATGTAGAAAGAGATTACAAAAGATTCTACAAAAACTACAAAAGACACTGCGAACAGAGACTACTGCCCCGAAAACGTTACAGAAAGAACCCACATATAAAAAAAAATAGTAACCAAGTACTTGGTGGTCCCTACACACACCGACACTATCGGACATCGCCAACCACCAACATCGCCAAGGCGCCCGGCGGAAAAGAAGAAAGACATCCATTGTTGCCAAAACCGGGGAAGCACCATCGCCATCAAGACTTTTTTAGATGAAGACACAACCTTCTATGCATGGTGAGGCGCATATCATTGTGGCATGTTAGCTAGGGATCTTCCCCGTGCCATCCGAGATCTAGTTCCACAGCCTTTCGTTGATGAAGTCAAGATATCACACCGGATCCGCAGACCACCTTTCGAGTTTCAGGGTTGCCGTCGTCAACCGCACACAATCTAGAGGATTGGCGAGCACACAATATCATCAACTCCAAGACGCCGTCAAGAAAGACATCATCGGCGTGAAAGTAGAATTGTGATAGATTTATTCGCGCGGACGCCGCTCCCACCGCCCCAACAGCGCACCCTAACAACTAGGCCAGAACGAAGAACGGAGGCCCCCCTCCCTCGTTGTCGGAGCGACAAGCGGAGGGAGAGGCGACCAACACCCTCGCCGGCAAAGACCGGCCGGAGAGGAGTCCCTTCCCTTGTCGTCTAAGGGAGAAGGGGCAAAATGTTCGAGGCGGCTTATGTACCACGTGTTCAATCCTTGGGTTCAGGTTATGACTTATGATTGTTCACCACTTTGCTTGCTGGCATAGCCTGCCCATGTCAACTCGTTGAATGTCAACCCCAGTACACACCCAACACACGCAGCTTGGTGAAAACCAACCATTTTAAATCGCAAAACCTTGCCCTACAAAAACCATCGCTCCGAAACTAAACCTCACTCCGTCTCCTCACAGCTAACTCTCTCCGTTCGTTTCCCTCCATTTCGAATTTTCGATCATCACCCACCACTCAAACCCTCCCACGGTCGCGCCGGCGGAATGGCGTCCTCCGCCGCGGTGGCGTGGCAACGGGAGCTGGCCCCAGGGCCGGGCGCGGGGATCTCGGCGGCTGCCCTCGCCGAGTGCTGCGCGGTCCTCCTCCGCCCCGGGGGCAGTGGCGGCGGCGGGGAGGCAGCGCGCTCGGCGCTCGACGCGCTGTGCGCCGCGGGAGGGGAGGCGGTGCGGCCCCACGCCGACGAGCTCACGCCGCTGGTCGTCGGGCGGCTCGGGGACGGCGATGCCGCAGTGCGGGAGGCCGCCAGGAGGTTCCTCCTGCTGCTCATGGAGGTAATGGGGCTTCCGATTCCCTTGCTTTTGCATGAGTAGCAGTTGGGTTTTCAGTTTTGAGCTAGTTATATGTGGTTAGAGTGCATAACTGATAAAGGAACAAAATCAACCAAAGGTTATGTGGTTAGAGTGCATAACTGACATATTTCCAATAAAATGAATTTTGAAGAAAATCACATCGAAAAAAATATGCTTATCTTAATATACATCATAATTTGGAAGGAAGGTGCTTGTTGTAAAAACAAGCACTAATTGTGAAAGAAACCTGACTAGTTGTCATCGTGATATTTCAGATGAAGGAAATGAATGCAAGATTGGAGAATGTAGAAACAACTTCGAGCATACCAGATGTCCAGCACAATATTTGTATAGCAACGGAAACTGAATCCTCTGATACCAATCAAGTAAGGAAAACTCTCAAACAAAAGATCAGCACAAGAGATGTGTCGCTTCTAGCAGGTATACTGGATTCCATTTTGCACCAATCACTCAGTTAATCAGATTTAGATGTTTGAAGTGTGTCATAGAGTTACTCTGTTTTGGTCAAACCAGAACTTTTCATAGAAAACGCAGTAAAAATACTAAATTAGGCTTATCTGTCCTAAACATTATATCTTTTTTTTTCGAAAAGGGGTAAAACCCCGGCCTCTGCATCGGTTGATGCACACAGCCATTTATTAAAAGATCGGTATCCAAAGTCGACAACTCACAGCACGATTACAATTTATGGATCACACAAAGTCGACACATGAATCAACCAGCGGAAAAGACTATCTACTGTATCGTTTTCTCGCAGAATTGGAAATGAGTAAATTACAAAAAACCACCATAATTGGGACAAGGGTAACAACCCTTCACAAAAAAACCACCGAAAAACATGCATTTTGGTGGGTGTTTGTTACCCTGGCCCCAATTGTGGTGTTTTTTTGTAATTTACTCAACTAGAAATGAACAGGCACCATAAGGCCTTGTTCGGTTACGCCCAAGATGGGAGGGGTTGGCATGGAATGGCATGGAATACAGCCCGATCCATGTCGATCCCACTCTAACCGAACATGCCCTAAGTGTTCAAAAACTAGTTTAATACTACGGACACTAACTGACAAGAATGGTCATGATTGCATAGTTGCGTCCAAGTATTGGCTGTTTCATTGCAGCACTGTAAATAGTCTAAACAGTGCAATTATGCACATGATTCTTGAATAAAATTAACCAGAAATATACATATTTTCGAATGGATAATGTTACAAAATGATCTATGTTGAAGTTTAATATTAAGGCCATTGGCCATCAGTCTGTTCATACCGTCATATTCTTGATAGTTTTGGATGATTCTTACTGGCATATACACATAGATCAGTTCTCACAGCAACAAGTACTCCCTCCGACCCATATTAGTTGACTCAAATTTATCTAGATTCGGATGTATCTAACACGAAAATATGTCTAGATACATACGAATCTCGACAAATCTAAGTCAATTAATATGGGTCGGAGAGAGTAACAGAAAGTAGCTATTAATACACAGTAGCAAGCCAAGATCAAGAAAAATTGGTATTAGAACATAGAATGTTTGATGGCTTATTGTTTGTGAGTTCTGAACGTCTGTCTGCTTCTGCTAAGCTTTGCTTACCGTACTTGTAAAATTATAATAGCTATTTTTGATTATTGGAATGCAATCTGTTCATCTTAAAATTATAATAAATTAGCTATTTCTGATTATTGGAATGCAATCTTTTCATCTATATTTTATACAGGGGAAGGAGATATTACAGGAAAATCAGTTGAGCCTATAAAGGTCTTCTCTGAGAAAGATCTGATAAAGGAAATAGGAAAAGTGACGTTTACTTTGCAGCCAGAGAATGATTGGTCAATCCGGATAACTGCAATGCAACGAGTGGAAGGCATAGTTCTTGGAGGTTTGCTAATATCCGCTTGTTTATTTCAATTTTACTATGCATACAGTACATTTAAACTTAACACTTAGGTAAGAGAAAGAGTTCTTCTCAGGACATTTTATTTTTTCTGTATTACAGGTGCTGCGGATTATTCAGCCTTCCCAGTTCTCCTAAAGCAACTTGTGAACCCTCTTATAAATCAGCTTCTGGACAGGAGATCGACTGTTGTAAAACAGGTTTGTCTGTTTTCCCTTTTTATGCCTGTAGTAATGAGACTTGTAACTATTTTGGAGAAGTGAATGTTGCATGTACGTACTGCAAATCATCATATAGTTTCCATTTTGCCACAGAAGTAGCAGAACAAAGCAGCTATGCCCCGATGTAACTTGTGACATTTCGTACCATTTGTTTGTACACCCACTGAAGCGTGACTTTCTACTTCTTCTTGGATATTTGTAGGCATGTCATTTGCTAATTTTCCTGTCAAAGGAGCTACTCCGTGACTTTGAACCTTGTGCTGAATTACTTATTCCGGTACGTTGTTGATTTCCTTTATCTATGCATCCTAGTTGGCTTAGTACCTCTCTGATTATATCTGAACAGACCTATTTACCATGTCATATCTGTAGGCCCTTCTTAAGAATGTTGTAATCACGGTTCTTATAATTGCCGAGTCTGCTGATAACTGTATAAAAGAGGTACATACTGAATTGTTTCTTTGGCCATTCGATTTTATCATGTCTGAGTTTCTGACGCACAGTGTTTGTCCGTACAGATGCTACGAAACTGCAAAGTAGCTCGCATTTTGCCAAAAATTATTGAATTTGCAAAGAATGACAGAAGTGCAGTTCTTCGTGGAAGGTAAGAAACAAGCACCCAGACAGCAGTACACATTGATATTTGATGAATGCTTTAAAATGTGTCCCTGTTGTAGGTGCTGTGAGTATGCAATACTGATGCTAGAGTATTGGGTTGATACTCCCGAACTACAGAGATCAGCTAATCTGTATGAAGACCTCATAAAGTGTTGCATAGCAGATGCAACTAGTGAGGTAATTACATGTCTCCATTAACTATTTTTGTTTTTGGTGAGTATGAAGGAATATTATATTTATTTGCCAAAATTTTTATGAGGGATATAGGTTTGACATTTAGTTACAAAGTCATCTCTTGCTAGTATTGGCGACTCTTTTGAGATAATGAAAAATGTCCATGCCAGTAACTTTTGTTTCTGAAGCAGTATAAGCTATGTTCTTGTTGCAGATGTCCTTTACGAAATGTTCTTTTTTTAATACTTTATTCTTCAAAAAAATATGTTTTGTCATTTGTTCATATCCCTTAAGCAGCTTTCTTAATGTGCAGGTTCGATCGGGTGCTAGAGCATGCTACAGGGTATTCTCCAGGATTTGGCCTGAACGTTCTCATCAACTCTTTTCATCATTTGAACCATCGAGGCAGAAAGTATATACTCAAATCTATCTGACATTTTTCTAATTGATCATATAATTTGACACTATTTGTGAATTTCCGTAGATGATAAACGATGATGATGCTGAGATAAATCAAAACCAGCTTTCTTCCATAGAAAGAGTTTCAGCTGCAATGGACAGAGTTGTCAAGGTTGACTCCGGGACATCATTTTCTTCTGGAGATCTGCAATTAGCACCGGTGAAAATATCTCTTCAGCACGATGATATGACCATTGAAAGTCCAGATGAAAACAGTAAAGATAGAACTTTAGCTATTGGAAGTTCATTCGAAGATAGAAGAACATCCGGAAAAGAAATAATTGTAGATCGAGACCATGATAAATGTGATTCAGGTATATGTCATGGAAAATTACCTTTTTTTTATTTCTCAATTGGGAATACTCGGCTTTATTGGTCAACTTGCTGAATTCAGACCATAATGCAGGTATCAGTTCATCTTCCTGTTATTTGCCCTCTGACACTGCATTTGAACCAACTCCAGACATTTTATTGTCAGAAGCAACTGTTGAAACAACTTTCCAAGATAAGGCTGAGTGCAGGCCAAATGTTGAACAGATAACTTCTCATCAACTTCAAGCATCAGGGGATCCTTGTCCAAGGTTGAGCCTGTCACCTTCCGTTAATTTGGAAGATTCGGGAAACCCTGTTAAAGCAATATCTGATGGAAGCTCAGGTGGAAAATTAAGGACTCAGCAAGTGGAGAGGCACCATGTTGGAACTCCTCGTAAGGGAGTTCATAAGGAGTCAAAGAATAAACACACTCCTAACTTCCGGCGACCTCTCTTGGGTAAGCAGATCACAAACTGGTTTTATGCCAGTACAAGAGGTGATCTAGATAGTAAACAACCCTTTTTGGGTGAAATGGTCAATAGCATGGATGTGCCCTCCTCTCTCACAGGGGCACTTTCTTTAGGTCTTAACCCAAAGTCAGATTGGATGATGAGGGTATATGCATTTAATTTCTTACAGCAGTCATTGCTAGAGCAAGCACCAAAAGGCATTCAGGAAGTTGCACAAAATTTTGAGAAGATCATGAGGTTTGTTTGTCGTTACTTGGATGATCCACATCACAAAGTGGGTCATGCTGCCCTCTCATCACTTTCTGAGATCATGCCACTTTTCAAGAAGCCTTTCGAGCAATATCTGGACCAGACGTTGCCCCATGTATTTTCTCGGTTAAATGATCCGAAGGAATCAATCAAGCAGCAGTGCTCATCAATTTTGGCACTTGCAGGTGAAAGTTATTCCATCGATTCTCTCTTGCCTGCTCTACTTCGTTCACTAGATGAGCAGAAATCTCCCAAGTCAAGACTGGCAGTTCTTGAGTTTGCAAAATCCTCTTTTGCAAAATGCACAATCAATTCTGATATATATTCCACCAGCAGTTTTCTCAAGCTATGGCTTGGAAAGTTAACCCTTTTGTTTAAGGATAGAAACAGCAAGGTAAAAGAGGCTGCAGTAATTGGTCTATCTTCAATCTATTCTCACTATGATCCTGCATCCATGCTAAGCTTTTTAGTTAGCCTGTCAATGGAAGAACAAAAGCGACTTACACGGGCAATGAAGCAGTTAATCCCTATGATAGGGAGTGACTTGGAAGTTTTTTTGCAGCAAAAGAGACATAAACAGAAGGTTCCATATTTTGATCGCTTTGCTGCCACAGATCCTCATCCCAGAAGTTATGTTGGGAAGCAGAATAAATCCCAGCTGCAAGATGTATATCAGTCTAATTATGTTAGAGCTGATGATGTATTCAGCTCAGCAGCACAATATGTCCCAAAATTTCCTTTGGAAGTCCATGGTCACCGTGCTGGGAAGATTGAACCTGAATCTTATGGTCGCATAGCTGAAATGACTGATAAAAGGTCTAGTACTGCAAGGCTAAGTTCTCGTGAGAAGAATGGTCACCCGGTGTCAATCAAGGTTTGGCTGATCTATTTCTATCTCCGTATCTATGTTTTTTTTTTATCTTTAAGAGGTATTATGCTCCTTCGTTTACATTTGTTGGCAGCGATGCCACCGTATACCTGTTCTCTTTCAGAATTTACATCAGATGTCCTCTTCTGTCCTTGAGATGCTCGATGACTCAAATGAATCCACCAGAGAGCTGGCGCTTTCTCTATTGGTTGAAATTCTTGAAAAGCAAGTAAGCGTCTTCTTTTGGGTGGGAACACTAGTATTACTGAAACTATCTGACAACAAGCTTTTGTGTCTTTGGCGTGTCATTATTTAACGTCACATTCCATGAAAATGACATCTGCTATGGCCATGTGTTCCAGGAAAAGGCACTGGAGAATTGCATCGAAACTCTTGTAGTTAAATTGCTGCATGCAACAAAAGATGCTGTCTTGAAGGTACTAGTACACTGGGAGCGTTCTTCTTTGGGTTGCATTGGCTGACACACGAACCATAAAGTTACCATCTCAAGCCTTTATGTCATTATCATTGTAATTGCAGGTTGTAAATCAGGCGCATATCTGTCTGACAACCGTGGTTACTCAATTTGATCCATTGAGATGCCTTCGGGTAAGATTTTTTTCATAGTGTTTCTAGTTTATTGGATACACATTGGACTGTAACTGATAGATGCCTTGGACAACTTGTTGTTCCTTTTCTTTTTTCATTCACACATTTGTAATTATCTTATGTTTCTCATTTAAATACACAGGCAATTGCTTCTCAGTTGGTCTCCCATGATGAGAAAATTCTTATTGTTAGCATCAATAGCTTGAGCAAGGTAAATCCCTCCAAGTTTTATAGTTGATATATGCAAATATTTTACTATGTGGCCTGCGATGACATGGGGCCGATCTTGGTGTTGGCATCAGAAAAGAAAATTTAGATAAAGGAAGAGTACATACATCTCCGGCCCCTGCATTCTAGGATGCATACACCTATGCGTTGGCACCAATATATAGTTGTACCGTGTTTCAACAGATTATATTGTAGAAGAGATGATGTTTATTTAATCTAGCCCATCTAGCTAGCCGTGTATTTATGACTCTTTACTGTTCGTCGACCTTGCTATTAGTTCAGTGTGTCATACAGATAACTTTCGATTCTCTTACTGCAAACCTTTTTCTTACTTTCTTTGATTTTGCAGCCTGTGATGCGCCTGTCACAGAACGACCTCATGGCTCATCTGTCAACATTTCTTCCTGCGCTCTTGGATGCCTTGGAGAACCAGAGTCCATATGTTCGCAAGGTTCATTCATTCCCACTTACTTCTTGTAGATTGTGTTTAAGATCATGTACTGTTCTTTGCGGAACACTGTTTATTACGATAGTAGGAACCCGGCCCTGGCCTTGTGATACCGTGTTTAAGATGCGTACACTTGGGCTGTCTCTTCGAGTTTACAATCTGGCCATTTCCACGAGTGCCTTGAATCGGGTCCGTGTCAGAAATTAAAAAGCTTTCTCTGTGCTGCAACCCATGTGTCTATCCTGAACCCTGACCCTGCATCATCATGCTACACAGCACACAGATGGTCAAGCAGATGAACAAACACGAACATTCAATTTCTTCTTAAAAGCCAAGAACATTCAAAGACCGTGAACACCCCTGCAGCCGCGGTCCTTTCTGAATCATACCCAGGCTGACGAGTTCCCCCACGAATTAAATCCTGTGCTGCACCACATCACACGAACTATATTGCAGGCTATTTTCTCGACACCATAAATTTGCATAGAAACTACTCCTAGTACCTAGGATGTTGAGCGTCTCCCTGCCGAAAGCGCATAGTATAATCGCAAACTCGGAACTGTTCTGAACCTCGTCTGTTCAAAGAGAAATTCAACAGTTTGCATACATTTTCTTTTTCTAGACCATAAATCTTCACGGAATCTACCTAGGACGTTGAGGCGTCGGGCCTCGGGCGTCCTCCCGGCAGCCCAACTCAACTTGTCGAGCAAAGGAATTCATCCCGTATATACGTTCACGAGTACCTTTATTTGGATTCACCATAAATCGAAGCTCTCTCTGTACTGCAACCCATGTGTTTATCCTGAACCCTGACCCTGCATCTTCTATACCTCTGCATGCTACTCAGCACACAGATGGTCAAGAACATTCTATTTCCTTTTTTATCCTTCTTAGAAGACAAGAACACTCAAAGACCGTAAAAACTCCTGCAGCGGCGCTCCTCTGATCCTCTCTGAATCATACCCGCGCTGACGAGTTCCCCATGAACCAATCCTCTGCTGCACTGCAGGCTATTTTGCTGTGGCTGCATTATAATTCAGTTTATTTTCTTTACAGATCACAAATTTGGGTAGCAAGCAACTAGGGAAATACCTAGGATGTCGATAACTGAACTCGTTCATCGATTCATTCAATAGCATTTCATAGACATGTGCACTTGAGCTGTTCCCCTCGAGATGATAATAGACTGGCCATGTTCATGTGCACCTTCATCTGGATCCAGTAGTAGACATCAAAGCTGTGTCCAGTGTCCACCATCCCGCATCTCGGCCTGGATCGGCACACGCACGTACACCTTGTCTGTACCACACCCCATGTGTCGATACTGAATCGGCCTGACCCGACCCTGCATCTTCTTCTACGCCTCTCTGCACCGGCACTCGCTCACCCACCCAACACGCGAATGATCAAACAAACAGATGAGTTCACCCAGTAGGAAACAAGGAACATTCACTTCCTTCTTCTTGAAGAGAAAATAATAGCATTCAAAGACCTTAAAAACTCCTGCAGCAGCACGTTCTCTCTGGATCATATCAATGCTGAACAAGCTCCTCCCCACGAATTAAACCTGCTTAGTAATGAACTATGTGCTGCACTTGCATCATGGATGAGTACCTTCATCTGGATCCACCGGGCATCAATGCCGCCCGTGTCCACTCTCCGCATCTCGCCTTAGATCAGTACACACCCCATGTGTCTACCCTGCATCATCTTTCTGGATCATCTACCCTACCATATATCAGGAACGTTCAAACACTTTAGAAACTCCTGCAGGGCTGCAGCAGCAGCAGCAGCAGCAGCAGCAGCACGTTGTTTCTGGATCATATATATCTTGAGTTAAATTTGCTGAATAACTAACCACATGCTGCACTGTCATGTATGCACCCTGCAGGCTATCCTGCTGTGCGTGGTGGAGGCGTACGTGAAGCTGGGCCCGGCGCTGCTGCCGCACCTGGAGCGGCTGGACGGCGCGCAGCTGCAGCTCGTCGTCACCACGGCCCACTCCCGCAGGCGCTCCGTCGGAGCCGGCGGCAACAAGGACTAGTACTACCCCTAGCTAGCAGGGGAAGAAGGTGCCGATCGACGATTGGTGCTGGAGGCGGGGCACCATTCATGATGATTCGTTAGGCTGTATTTATGCATGCCCATGTGTGCGCTCGGGCAGGGCAAACCTGCTTAATGGTAAGAAGGTTCAACGGGAGGACATATCAGATCGTGGGGCGGAGTGCAGTGATCACCGCCACCGGTAGTAGCATACGGACATCGATCGGCGACGACGACGACGACGACAACGTGTGTAGGAAGAAGGCGGTGTGCAGGGTACTGGGTCCGGTGTACGTACGTTCAGTGGATGCTACTTGTACTGCCATCGTGTTCGTCTCTTCATGTGCCATGCTGGGTGGGTTTCATTTTATCGGTCTGGCTGGCTGGCTGGCTGGCCAGTGGTCTCGGAAAGGCACAAATAAAGGGAGTCTGGCTAGCTCCTCACTTCTAACTTCTCGCGATCGCAACCTGTGCGGTGCTGTGGAAAATCTGTCTGGGAAACATCAACATTATTTTTCCTTCCCTTCTTTTTGACAAGTCTTGAGAACTGCTTTTTTTGCAGTGTCAAAAAAAGAAATGAGGATGTATATGTATGTACGTATGTACTATACAGGCCGTGAAGTTTTTCATACTTGTCTAGTGGGTCCTCCGGCTATACGATGGCGCACGGCACGAGGGCACTGCACGTGCTTTGTGGGTCATGATCTAGTGTGTGTTTTTTTTATCAGCCTCGATCGCTGACTGCCGGTCTCACGTCTCGAAAAAAAATTGGGACAAAAATGAAAAATAATAATCTGGCTGAACGCTGGCCGAACTACTGTCAAGTCCGAACGTTTCCCCTTTGCTATGCCTATGCTGTGGAAGAACATAGGGAAAAAACATTTTCTTTGAAAAGTCTTCTCGTGCTTTTTTGTACAGTGAAAAAAAGGACTGGTTAGAGTAGCATGGCATTGCCCTTTTCATTTTGTTATTGGAAAAGGGATAGTCGTCATTAGAGTTACCTTTAATACGTGTCAGGTTGGCACGAGGTGTACGTGGCGTTGTTGTTAAACCCGGCAAAAACAGCAGCAGTAATCCCATCCCGGCGATCATTTGTGCTGTCGTGAAGGCGCGGGGATGGATGATTGCCCGCGCAAGGACAAGGCCTAGTAGGAGGAGGCCAGAGTGAATAGACGTGCGAGGCCAAAACGTTTTGGACTGAGTTATTTGGAATCTGAATCCGCGTGATTTGGCTTGGCTCGGCGTTGTCCTGTGCTTGTCGGATCGTCGAGACTGGCTGTGACAACATATCGTACGTGTCGTACAAAGAGGAGAAGAGTCCGGCCCCGACGCGTTCGCACCCAACACCAGTCACATCAATCACTCCCATGGACGAAAGAACGATTAAACAGAACCTCCATTCGATTGGGCGTTTTTAGACTGAAATTCGGATAAAAAATAGCACCGAACGGAGGAGCTAGTTTTTAGCATGGGATTAAACTCCCATGGACGATTAAACTCCAACGTTAGAGCACCTCCACTAGACCGAAATCTGGATCAAAATAGCACCAAACGGAATTAGTTTTTGTCTGAAAACGCCCACTTTTCCACTCGCGTTCCCAGGCCGGTGTTTTTCCATTCAAATTCGGCTCAAATTCGACCAGTTTTCGGCATAATATGAATACATGGCAAAGTTCGATCTAGTTCGGCATAAAATTAAACATAGTTCAGCATACGATGACAATACAACATAGTTCGGCCTAGGTCAGGCTAGTTCATGATCGGCATCTACGTGTTGCCCCTGCGTATCCATAGGTGCTCAACCAGATTATCCTGCAGCGACTCGTCGGCGAAATAGTCGACGCACAGCAAGCAGTAGCCCTCCATCCTCTGCCTTGCTTTGCACTTCCGACGATCCTTTGCCGAGCCTCCACGCTTCGGCGTTGCAGTCTGCATGTACAATCGGGCGAGAGAGGCGAGGATCTGCATATGCTCTACATCTTCGGCGGCAGCGGCGATCTCCTCCTCCAGCAACACGACGAACATATCATCGTCATCGGAGTCCATGGCCGAATCGGAAAAACGCTGAACACTTGGAGGGCGAGGTGGCGGGAGCTCGGAGCGAAGCCGAGCTATGGAGAAGCTTGGACGGAAAAATATGGCCTAGGCCGAGGAGAAAGGGCGGCGACGGTGACGGGCCTATCTACAGGTGTGGATACAACTTGGCGTGGTGAATCTTCTCCGGTGAAGGCATGGCGATAGGGCAGTTGGGGGAGCTCTTCGCCGCAGGGAAGGCGAGTGGAAGTGGGGAATGAGATTGTCTTGCCGACAGGGTTGGCCCACACCCGTTTTCGCTTCGTCCGGCGTTTCCAGGGCGTTCTCGGCGCCTCGGGATCGGCCTGGAAATTTCGGACGAAAGTTGGCCCAAATCCAGACAAAATCGAGGTCCTGGGGACGCGACTGGGCCAATTTTCGATGTCCAGACGAAAAAATCGTCCTGGGAAGGCCGTCCTGGGAACCCGAGTGGAGGTGCTCTTAGGGCATCGGGCCGCTCTGCATGATCACACAATCTGTCATCACATCTCATATTCTCTCGGTGCTCCAGGTTCTAGCAGTGTATCGAACAATAGTCCACCTTGACAGAAGCACACAAAATGCTCGTTACATATCCTTCCTAACGGCCTCTTCCTCTTTCGCAAACCTCTTGCATTTCTCATCTACGGGGTTACAGATTGTCTTCACAAAGGTGGTTCGGGAGGGATAGATACCGCAGCTAGATAGTAACCCATATCATAATGAATACCACTGATCTCGTAGGAAACCTGTGGGGCATTGCCTTCTTCTAGCCTAGCAAATACCGAAGACCGCTGCAACACATTGATATCATTATTTGATCCAGCCATGCTAAAAAAAGAATGCCAAATCCAGAGATTATGTGATGCAACAGCTTCTAGTATGACGGTGCACCCCTCTACATCTCCATTGAACTGTCCTTGCCAACCAAAGGGACATTTCTTCCATCGCCAATGCATGTCGTCAATGCTGCCAAGCATCCAAAAGGGCCAGGAGGTAGTGGTAGTGCACCATCTGTGCAGCCGCCAGCAGAATTTCGGTCTCATCGTCGGACTCCTCGGACGATGACTTGACGAAATTCTTGTAGAAGAACTCAATTGCTCTTCGACTGCTACCCATATGTAAAGTATACGACCGTCAATGGTGATGCTAACTTCCACAGTAGGCCAGATAACCTAGAATGGACCGGCGAAGGGTCAGGCAAACGACCAAGCAGGTTGTGCGCCACGCAGAGGCGACAGTCGACAGGCGGATGCCAGGGTGGTGGGATTGCCTGCGGCTCGCCCGGATAACTCCGGCAACGTGCTTGGCCTACGGTGCTGCTCGATATCGCGGGGGCGTCGGTGGCAAGAGTTGCGTCTGCTCTGGTCACAGGATATGAAGGACGAGGATTTGGTAAATTATTTGGGTTCACTATAAATCAACGCTCTCTCTGCATGGTTCTATCCTGAACCCTGATCCTGCATCTTCTATGCCTCTGGGTGCTACACAGCACACAAATAGTCAAGAACATTCAATTTCTTCTTATCCCTCTTCAAAGACAAGAACATTCAAAGACGGTAGAAACTCCTGCAACGGCGGTCCGCTCTGAATCATACCCACGCTGACACTGAGTTCCCCACGAATCAACCCTGTGCTGCACAAC
The DNA here is from genome assembly GCA_910589765.1 of Avena atlantica. Classification (NCBI taxonomy): domain Eukaryota; kingdom Viridiplantae; phylum Streptophyta; class Magnoliopsida; order Poales; family Poaceae; genus Avena; species Avena atlantica. Next base: position 303,191,006 of record OU342738.1, read on the forward strand.
ATTGCTGTGCCTGCATTATGTTTCAAAAAAAAAAAATCAGATCATAAATTTGCGAAGGCGACTACTAGTATAGTACCTAGGATGTTGATAACTCAACTCGTTCATTAATTCATTCAATAGCACTTCATAGACATGTAGTCATGTACTACACTTGATCTGTCCCCACCCCACTTGAGATGATAATAGGCTGGCCAAGTTCATGAGCACCTCCATCTGGATCCAGTAGTAGGCATCAAAGGCTATGTCCAGCTTCCACCCTCCGCATCTCGTACTGGATCGGTTACACACACACGTACACCTTGTACGTCTGCAACCCCATGTGTGGGTACTGAATTAGCCTGACAGGACCTGCATCTTCTTCTATACCTCTGCATGCCACTAATCAGTAATCACTCACCCAGCACGCAGATGACCAAACAACAAACAGATGAATTCACCCGGTAAAGAACAAAGCACATTAATTTCCTTCTTCTTAAGGAAAAAACAAGCGCATTCAAAGACCTTAAAAGCTCCTGCAGCAGCAGCAGCAACAACACGTTCTCTCTCTGATCTCTGAGGGCATGTTTGGTAGACCGAATTTTCGTTTCTTGCATCCGGTAAGAAAAATAAGCCCGTTTAATTATTTGGTCCGAATGAGTTCAATGCATGGCACGAGGTTTAAAGCGGGCTAAAAGACAAGCCAACACAAACTTTAAAGCGGGCAAAAAAATGAGCAACTTTTCTCCGTGTGTACCGGTGATTGGCTCGGTGGGTGCACGCATCTTTCTTAATTAGCGTGATTAATCTCATCCCCGTCTCCTCCTTTTAACGAGCTCGTCCTCCTGCCCAGTCGCCGCCGCCGTCGTCCCCGATCACATGCTTGCGGTCGCCGTGCTCGGAGCCGGCAGGGAGCAGGACATCGATGTAGGCGTGCTCGCTGGCAGGGTGGGAGGAGGACTTGTCCCAGCGGGAGAGGCAGAGCACGGCATCGTGTGGCCCATGGCGATGAGGGAGCCGGCCAGGAGGAGGAGGTCGTCAGAAGCCTCACAGCCGTTCAAGCAGTTGCAGCAGCGCGCAGCCGCGGCCTGCTCACCGACTGGCTTTGATCGGTGCGTCTAGGCTAATCTGTCCTCTTCCTTTTCTCGAGTGAAATTTGTTTGTTGTGCTTGAAAATCCCGTGGAGGAAGACGAAGAGGAGAGCAGGAAAGGGGACCGGGATTTAAAGGGCCGTCGTTCGCGCTCACACTCTCGCGGTCGCTGCGCTCGGAGCCACAAAGGTTACTAATGTAAGATTAAAGATTAGAGGTGAGAAATTATCCTTGCTTATAGCAACCCAACCCAACAGCCGAACTTCTTCTCAGAAGACTAAATCACTCAACCAAACAAAGTGGCCAAAAATGCTCCATTGGCCGGGAGGTCCAAACCAAATCTCACCACATGCAGAACCCAGCGAACCAAGTGACAAAAACGAGAAATATTAGGCCAAGCAACCAAACACACCCTGAATCACCATATCCATGTTCAGGAGCCGAGTTAATTGAATAAAACTATCGCAATTGCTGTGACTACGAGTGAGTACCAACATTGATAATTTTGGCAAGTCGATACCAACTTTTGGGTCACAATATTGCAGATCGCACTAATTCACAACTAAGTGCATTTTGGCAGCGGCACTAACCTAGTATGAAAATGGTCAAACAAAGAGGTGAATTCGCCCAATAGGAAACAGACACATTCATTTCTCCTTTTTTGTTATAAAGAAAAACATGAACATTCAAAGACATTTAAAACTCCTGCAGCAGCAGCAGCAGCATCACGGTTCTTCCTGGACCATATTATCTGAGTTAAACCTGGTCCAGTAACTAACCACGTGCTGGTGCTGCATCGCATATGTTGCAGGCTATCTTGATGTGCGTGGTGGACGTGTACGTGAAGCTAGCTGGGCCCTGGAGCGGCTGGACGGCGCGCAGCTGCGGCTCGTCGTCGTCACCACGGCCCACTCCCGCAGGCGTTGGCAATGGTTGGCGCCAGCAAGCAAGGACCGCTGGTTGGTTGAAGAAGATGACGCAGGAGGGAGCGAGAGAGCACCATGAATTCATGAATGCATTACCCTGTACTCTTTCCGTTTTAAAATATAAGATGATTTAGGTTTGTGAATAAAATAAATCTAGACTTTTTTTAGTGTGTAAATTCATCTCAAAGTTGAGTGAACCTACGTACTAAAACAAGTCTAGATTTATTTTCTTTACAAACCTAAAACATCATATATTTTAAAACAAAAGGAGTACTTTTTCACGCCCATGTACTCTGCACGGCCAGGGCAAAACCTTAACGATAGATAACACGGTTTAATGAGGACTTGAGGAGAGATCGATCGTGGGGCGGAGTGCAGTGCAGTGATCGCCGCTACCGGTTCTAGCGTACGGAGATCCCATGTCTAGGCAGGGCCAGGCGGTGCAGAGTACGTACTGCTGGATGCATGCATGCAGCGTGGTATATGTACAAGTACTGTACATGTGCTGGGTTTTGATCAAGGTAATAAGGGGCAACAACAATGAATCAAGGATGTTTGTATTCATTGCTGTAGATGTGAGGTTTCCCAACTTGTCCACCTTGATGACCGAGGGCAGTGACAGTGAGGAGGGCACTATTACGTACTTTTTTCGTCTTAAAATAGATGTTTCAAGTTTTTAACATAATTTAAATGAATCTACATAATAAATAATGTCTAGATTTATTTAAATTTTAATAAATCTGAGACATCTATTTTAAGATGGAGGAAGTATATGTGAGACACATGGGCAATATCTAGGATTTTGAGGCTTCGAGCATCTCCTAGCAGCCCAACTCAACTTGTCGACGAACACAGAGGTCCTCTTTGAATCATACCCACGCTCACACGAGTTCCCCATGAACCAATCAATCCTGTGCTGCACTGCATTTTGCACCACATTGCAGGTATTTTGCTCTGCCAGCATTATGTTTGAAGTTTCTTTTTCCGGACCATATATAAATTCGCGTAGGCAACTAGTATACACTCAACTCGTCCATTAATCAATTCAACAGCACTGCATAGACATGTACTCCTTCCGTTTTAAAATATAAGACGTTTTAGCTTTGTGAAACAAACGTATCTAATTTTTTTTAGTGTGTGGGTTCATTTAGGTTTGAACTGAACCTAAGCACTAAAAGTAGTTGTTACAATCGCGACAAGAAGATAACGAAGAACGAAAACGAAAAACACAGCAAGGAGACACAGATTTAACGTGGAAAACCTCTCCAACAAAGAGAGGAAAAAACCACGGGCGCCAGCCAGCGAAACTTCACTATATCGAGGAGTGTTTACAAACGCCGGGGATTTCACAGATGCAACTCTCCCAACCGGCGGCTTACAAGGGGTTTATATATCGGTGAAAACCTAGGTCTTCGACGATCCGTACCGTACCGCGGGGGGCTGTCGCCCCCCGCACCCCCCACAGGCGTCCCCGTTGGGCACGGTGTCGGGCCTCGCTCCACTCGTCAGAAGTTGGCCTATACTTTGTAGAATTTGGATCAACATATAACAGTAGTCTGGATACATTTTCTTTACAAAGCTAAAATATCTTATATTTTAAAACGAAAGAAGTACGCTTGAGCTGTCCCCCTTGAGATGATAATAGGCTGGCCATGGTCATGAGCACCTTCGTTTGGGCAGTAGACATCAAAGCTGTGTCCAGTGTCCACCCTCCGCATCTGGGCCTGGATCGGCACACACTCGTACACTTGGTATGTACCGCACGGCAAACGGCCCATGTGTGGATCCTTAACGACCCTGCATCTTCTTCTATACCTCTGCATGCCACTGGTCAGTGATCCCTCACCCAGCACGCAGCTGATGACCAACCAAACAAACAGATAAATTCATCCGGTAAAGAACAAAACACATTAACTTGCTTCCTCTTAAAGGAAAAAACAAGAGCATTCAAAGATCTTGAAACCTGTGCCTGTAACAGTACAGCTAGAAGCACGTTCTTTCTGAATCGCATCATATTCATATCAACGACGATGAACAAGTTCCTCCCCACCCCACGAATTAAACCTGCGCCTTAACAATGAACCATGTGCCGCATCGCATCTCACTGATTTGCAACGCATGAGTACCTTGGCTCTCTACGGCACCCCACCATGCATGTGTCGATACGTACCCTGAGTCGACTTGGATCATATATATATATATGAGTTAAACTTGGTCGATAACTAACCACGTGCTGGTGCTGCATTGCATTTATTTGCACATATATATGTTGCAGGCTATCTTGAATATATAGCGTACGTGAAGGTGAAGCTAGCTGGGCCCGTCGCACCTGGAGCGGCTGGACGGCGCGGGGCTGCAGGTCGTCGTCCTCGTCGTCACCACGGCCCACCCCCGCAGGCACTCGGCAATGGTCGTCGGCGCCAGCGGAAGGACCTGTACGTATTCATGCAAGCATTAACATGTACGTATTTAAGCCCATGTGTGCACGGGGCAGTGCAGTGATCGCCGCTACCGGTTCTATGCATCGCCGCTACCGGTTCTAGTGTACGGAGATCCGATGTCTAGGCAGGACCAGGCGGCGCAGAGTACGTACTGCTGGATGCATGCAAGCAGCCTGGTATATGTAGAATACTGTACATGTGCTGGGTTTTGATCAAGGGGTAACAATGAATTAGATGCGCTGGGTTTTGAATGGGTTGTGCTGGTATATGTACAATACTGTATATGTACAATGCTGGTATATGTACAATACTGTACATGTGCTGGATTTTGGCAGATGAGATTTTGGGAGAGGCTGGTCGAGGGTAGCTTCTGGGAAAAGCTGGCCAAGAAGCTGAAAAGAAGGGGGCCTTAAGGATGTTTGTGCTTACTGTACATGTGAAGTTTCCAACTTGTCCATCTTGATGACCGAGTGAAGTGAGGAGAGCCTTGTACCAGTACCCAACGGAAATCCAATGATTCGGCTCCGGGGTACTGAATTCATTGTATGAAAACATATTTCAAAATATTAAAAAAAATTAGTAAAAATATTTACATGTACCGTCTGTACACTAAATGTCCGTGCACAAGTTTGCAAGTGAAAAGAACAAGATGTCTCATGTAAAAAAGCCAAATTTGCCACTAGTCTCAAGAAGTAAGGACATGTTTAATTCAAAGGATTTACAAAGGAATTTTGTAGGATTCTTATTCATAGGATTCTTTTCCTATAAAGGCCATTTAATTCAAAAGATTGAATCCTTCAAAATTTCTATGGATTTCTTTCCTATACTACATTCTCATAGGATTTCTAACAAGAGGTTAGACCTCTTGGAAAATTTTCTACGTGTCTATGACAACTATGTCATGTATTCAATCTATATACAAATTTTCTGTATTTTTCATGTGGTACAATCAAACGACTTTTGCAGCTAATTCCTACATTTTATATTCCTATAGAATTTCACATATTATTCATGTGATTTTCCTGTTCATGTATTTTTAAAATCCTTTAAATCAAACATGTCCTAAGTAAGGAAGAAATAAAGCCGTGCTACTCACCGAGCTGCTCGCAACGCAACCTTTTCTACGGCAAAAGAAACTTCGAGAAACAACACTTTGTTTCCTTGGAAAATTTATGAAACTTTTCATACAAATATGGCAAACGCACAAATTGTATCTGGAATTCCACGAGAATAAAAAAAAAGAGGAAAATCTCACGGATCCATTTAACCTGCATGACATGTAAACAGAGTTTCATGTGGTACCCCTACATGAGGAAGAGACTCACCAACATATAACACGAGTCGTTCTACTTCTACTCTTTCTTCTTGTTATTATAGCACGAGAAAATAGAATATCGACGTGCGCACACATTCACGCAATCTCATCAACACGTCACGCAAGCCAACGTGCGCGTGAAAGTTCCGGGAATCGGTTTGTAGTTCGGGAATGTTTGCCATGTTTCATGATGACAAGTTCGATCACGACAAGTTCTATCTCTAGAGAATTCTTCTACCGCTCGACAATGGTGTTCTTCTCTACTCTACTTCTCCATATAGAAGAGGCGTGATGAATAACACGATTAAGTCTACTTTGCCAAGTTCTTTTGTTAGAGTTAGCTCAATCTTTTCCAATCTCGGCGACAACATCCCGTCTCCCTCAAAAACCTTCACCGCGTAATCGGGCAATAAGATTTCTGCAGAGCGTCTTGGTGCGGAACTGCTCACTTCCTTTGGACTTTATCCACGACGTCGATCGGCTACTTTCATTCCCGCCCCATGACCATGTGTCATATTCACATCCATGGGCGACAACGAAAATATTGTTGTTGTGGCCTTCCCAACCAATACGTACGTGTGTGCTTATTCTCTACTTGTTGTCACTTTGCATTTGGAGCATATACATATCTACTGGATATATCTAGTTTCTTTTTTATGCGATTAAATCTGTTAATGTGTTACAATGTTGTTTTATTGAACTAAACTCGTTCTAAAGTTTCTTAATGCACTAGTAGAAAACGACTCTTTCATACAGAGCATTAGTCCCGGTTTTGCCATGAACAGGGACTAATGCTCGCGTTCGAGCGGCCGACGCGTCGCTCTCAGGAGGCGGTGGGTCTCCGTCCCGGAGCATGCGTCCCGGTTTGTAAACCGGGACTAAAGGTATCACACATACCTTTAGTCCCGGTTTGTGTTACAAACCGGGACGAATAACCCCGGCCTCCTATAAATACGCCGCCCCCAGCCCTCTCTCCCCTCCTTTGTTTTTTCTTGGTGGAAGGTGTGAGATGTGTGTTCTAGTTTATTTTTTTTCCTTATGCACGCGAGGTGCTCGATAAAATGCTTGAGTGAATGATCCCGTTTAATTTCTCACAAATCATAAATACAGGAGATGCTCGAGCCACACTTAAGCTTTCTCCTCTTTCTTTCCTCCTTGATCGAGGTTAGTAACCTTATCTTTTCATTTGTCATTGATACAATGCATGTATCGATGTGAATTGGTCATTTCACTATTTATGGTGTTCTGTAATGGTTTTTGATAAACTTAATTATATGATACAGATGAACAGTCGGGAATGGATGTACGGTGACCGGCGTGAACCCGTGTACATTAAAGGTGTGGATAAATTTATCGATATGGCTACGTCAAACAAAGAGAATGGTTTTATGTGTTGTCCATGTGTTCGATATCGGAACGACAAAGAGTACTATTCCTTAAAAATCATTCGTGACCACCTGGTTATGAAAGGTTTCATGTCCACCTATAATTGCTGGACCAAGCACAGGGAAAAAGGGGTTATGATGGAAGACAATGAAAAAGAAGAGGATAATGATAACAACTATCATCATATGTTTCCTGAATACGGTGATACTGCAATGGAAGACAATGAAGAGAAAGAAGGTGAAAAACCGGGACTAAAGGCTAGGGGTTTTAGTCCCGATTGCCCCGTCCCGGCTGGGCAACCGAAACTAAAACCCCTTACGAACCGGGACTAACAACTCTTTTTTATTTTAGTACGAAGAAGATTATTACTGAAATAGCCTTTTTGTTTTAGGGGAAAGATGATTGTCATTGGCACTGGCTATGGTGTCAGTCTGGTTGGAATCATCTTTCCATTTAGTCACCTGCCAACCAGACTTACGGTCGTCTCCAAATTTATCGATATCCCTTTTTGTTTTAGCCAAGAAGTTTGCTTTACGGTCGTCTCCAAGAGTATTCGTTCAAATTGCTGCTGGAGGGGTGATTCTTCTTTACTTATGATTTCTTACCGTGCAAAATGGAAAAGGCTAATTTGATTGTGCGTTGTCTTTTTTTTGTTGTTCAGTGGAGAAGAGACTGTCGTTAGTAGCATCACCTGTGGTGTCTGGTTCAAAAAAAAGATCACCTGTGGTGTCAGGGTTGGCACGAGACGTGGTGGTGGTGGTGGTGGTGATAAACCCCGGCAGAAACAGCAGTAATCCTCATCCATCGCCCGGTCCGAGGCGACCATTCATTGGCGCCGTCGTGCGTGACGCAGGTCCAGATGATGCAGTGGTGTCTGCCGGTGGCCAACGTGGCCGGTCGTCGCAGGCCCAGCGCACACGGCGAAAAGCTTTTTGGGGGTGAATCTGAATCCGGGTGATTGCGTTGGCTTAGGTCGGCGTCGTGCGCTTGTCTCGTGGTCGTCCAGGCCGGCTCGCTAGAGCTGGACCTAGTCGAGTATGTGAGTGAAGACCAACGCACCTATCAATGTAGGAATAACAGAAAACGCCGACATATGAATAACAGAAAATGTCGACCGCCTTCGTCCATGCCGACGGCTAAATGTTGGGCCGTCGACAGCGAAGGTGGCTGAGCTGGACAGCCGGACGACACTGCCACAGGTTCACCTTTTCCGTCGACGTATGATGAATAGACCAACGATAGCCGTCGACATAGACCGGACCGTCGACGTAGGTGGTTAGCTAGTTTTTCTTTTTACCATATTAATCTTAGAAAAATCATAACTAAATCATTTTAATTTAGAAAAATACATATAATATATCAAAATTTGCAAAAAAAAAAAAATAAGATCTACCTATCTAAACTTAAATATTACATATTTGTTTTCAAAAAAATATAAAAACAATACAAATACTTTTGTATAATAATATTTTGTATTATTCGAGTGCCAAAAAGGGATATTTTCTGAAGAAACCACCAAGTGAAAGTTTAACAATAGTAACATCCCATTTTTCAAAAATAATAGACCACCTTGTATGGACAATGTTCCAACCGGAGTATTTCAAACCTTTTCGTCCACCCCTCATAAAAAAGACAAATTCCTACCGAATCGGTAAAAGTGATCAGATTTGAACTATAGGTACATATTCTTATGCTTATGATTTTTTGGAAAAATCATTTTTAGGTTCACAATATGCTATTTCATCATAAATCCAATGCAAGTGTTCCAAGGCTCAGCTCCGAGCTAAGAATCTTCATTCCCATCGTTTTAGAAAGTTTGACGATAGTTTGAAACGGACATAAATATTTTAAAAACGATGAAACAATGCAAAACCTAATCGTGGTGTCATATTATGTGAAATAGGTTCAAGGAAAACTTGGTATATTGATTGCGACTTAAAAAAAAACCTTCACAAAATGACCTATTTCATTCGTGATTTTCTATCTTTCAGGCCAAATGACCAATGTTATGGCTAGAATCGTGTCATAGTTTGCGATAATGTGCCCATATTGTGCATGCATGTGTATCATGGGATAGAGAATAATGTTGGAGGAGGAAGTTTTTCTTATTGTCGCACCAAAAAGCTATTTTCTATTTTTTGAGTGCAAAAAATAGGGTCTTTTGTGAAGCAACCACCAAATAAAAGTTTCAAAATGGTACCACTCCATTTTGAAAAATACTAGACCACCTTGCATAGACAATGTTGCAGGACGAAGTTTTCATTTTCGTTGCACCAAAAAGCCATTTTCTTTTTTCCGGGTGCAAAAAACAGGGTGTTTCATGAATTCTAACATAGTTTCAATTTGTCTAGTATTACAAAGATACGATACATACATAAATAGATGATAGGAATGTCATATTTGGATTCCTCTCATTTTTTTGATTGATTTGGATATATTATTATCGACTTCTGATTTATTGATTTGTACATATGAATTATTCAATATTAAATGGAAAAAAGGCAAAATAAATAAAATTCTAACATAGTTTCAATTTATTTTATTGTTATTTGAATTCAAGATTATTATTTCTTATTCATTCTTGTTTACTTAAATAATTGTATGGAATTAAAAAAATAAAGACATCTAACATCATGGTCCAATGGTTAATATGATTGATATCATAGTGTTCAATATTCACAATAAGTTCTAATTTCTCTATCGAAAGCTCATGTGGAAGAAGTGGAGAAGTTAAGCGTGCTGGGGCTCGAGAAGTATTAGAATGTGTGACCAATCGGAAAGTTTGACTACGAGTATAATTTAATTGGAGATCAAGTGTACTTAGAGTTAAAAATATTCATGTGAGGTTAACGAGTTAAAAAAATTCAAAAAAAAATGAAATTTTTTGAAAAAAATATTTTTTTTGAAAAAAGGTAGGCCGACGGCAAAGCCGTCGGCGTAGCCAAACAACCATTAGTCATCTAAATGGGACCTAGATGGCCTATGCCGACGCCAAAGCCGTCGGCATAACTATATAAACCGACGACGAGCAGAGGAGCTATGTCTACGGGCTAGTACGCTGACAGCAGCCGTAGGGCAAGCCTACGTTGACGGAGGCCGGCCGTCAGTGTTTATCGTGTTTCCTGCAGTGTACGTGTCGGGCCCAATACGAGGCCGGCCCCCCGCGCCTTCACGGCTCGCACGCAACGCCGATCACGTCGTCGATAACACGTTTGATAGTTATGAGCAAAGATGCGTCATTTTAATTTTATATGGCCGTTTTATGAGTTATTTCCCATAGTTTTGGTGTTCCAGCGCGATTTGCATGACACATAAGACCCAATACATGTTTGAAAGATATGACTAAAATCTCATCGTTTTTAGAGTTTTATGGACGTTTTCATGACCTATTGACCATATTTGTGGGGTTCTAGGGCGATTTGCATGGCCTGTAAGACATGATACATGTTTGAGATTTATGACAAAAAACTCTGTTTTTCGTGTTTTATGGCCATTTTTATGAGGTATTGCCCATAGTTTTTGTGTTTCAGGTCGATTTGCACGGTCTATAAGACCCGATACATGTTTAAGTGGCCTAACCAAAACCGCGTCGTTTTGTCGCTGTTTTCATGAGCTAATTCCCACGGCTTTGGGGTTTCAGCTCGATTTACAAGACTCGTAACACCCGGTACAGTTTGAGAGATATGACCAAAACCTCGTCGTTTTCTTGTTTTATGACCGTTTTCATGAGCTATTGCCCACAGTTATGGGTTCTAGGGCAATTTGCACGAATCGTAACACCTGGTACATGTTTGAGAGTTATGACCAAAAACTCGGTGTTTTCACGTTTTATGGCCGTTTCATAAGCTATTGCCCACAATTTTGGGGTTTAGTTAGAATTTTCATAGCTAGTAAAATCGGATACATGTTTGAGATTATGACCAAAAACTCAGCGTTTTCGCGTTTTATGGCCATTTTCATGAGCTATTGTCCATGGTTTTACTGTTCTAGGGCGATTTGCACGACCCATAAGACCTGATACATCTTTGAGAGATATGACCAAAAACTCGCCATTTTCACATTTTACGAACGTTTTCATGAGCTACTGCCCACAGTTTTGCGGTTCCAGGGTGATTTGTTCGACTCGTAACACCCAATACATGTTTGTGAGTTATAAGCAAAAACTCATCCTTATCCTTTTAATTTTATATGGCCGTATTAATGAGCTATTTCCCACAGTTTTGGTTTTCAAGGTAATTTGCATGGCCTATAAGACCCGATACATGTTTAAGAGATATGACTAAAAACTCGTTGTTTTTCGCGTTTTATGGACGTTTTCATGAGCTATTGCTCACAATTTTGGGGTTCCAGGCGATTTGCATGCCCCGTAAGACACAATACATGTTTGAGAGTTGACCAAAAACTCGAAGTTTTCGCTTTTATGGTTGTTTTCATGAGCTATTTCCCACAGTTTTGGCTTCCAGGGTAATTGCATGGCCCATAAGACCCGATACATGTTTGAGAGATATGACTAAAAACTCGTTGTTTTTCGCATTTTATGGAAATTTTTATGGGCTATTGCTCATAGTTTTGGGGTTCCAAGCGATTTGCATGCCCCATGATAAGTCGAAAACCTATCTATAATTTTCAATGTTCCATGCCTGTTTACTATCTACTTTGCTTTGCTTTGTCTACACTTTGAGGTGTTTTTTATATATTTTCTGGAACTAACCTATTAACAAGTTGCCACGACGCCAGTTGCCTGTTTTCTTCTGTTTTTTTGGTTCCAGAAAGGTAGAAAATCAATATTCTTGGAATTGGACGGGACAAAATCCAAAGTCAATATTTTACCGAGGGTGACACGAAGCCAGAAGACGAGACGGAGAGGCGCCATAGGGTGGCCAAACCCCCCTAGGCACGTGTGGGCCCACCCCGCGCCTAGGTAGGGTGTGGCCCCCCTGGTGGCCCTCCTGGCTCGCCTCTTCGCCTATAAGAAGCTCCCGATGCAGAAACCCTACGAACCCGATCAAAACTCCACAAAACCTTTTGTAGCCGCCGCCACCATCGTCCCTAGATCAGGGCGGATCTGAAGTTCTTCCTGGCACCCTGCTGGAGGGGAGATCATCCCGGAGGCCTTCTTCTCCGGTATGAAGCGTGAGTAGTTCCACCTTGTACTACGGGTCCATGTAGTAGCTAGATGGTTCTATCTCTTCCTTGTGCTTTCATGTATAGATCTTGTGAGATCCGTTCATGATCAAGATCTAATCTATTTGTAATCATGCATGTTGTGTTTGCGGGGATCCGATGGATATAGAGATTACTATGTCAGATTGATTAATGGTTTTCTCTATTTGATACTATCATGTCTATGTTGTTTGTGATCCTACATGCTCTCCGTTGTTAGTAGCTATCTTGGCCAAGTAGTTGCTAGTGACTCCAAGAGGGGGTATTTATGCTCGATAGTGGGTTCATGCCTCTAGTTTCCAAGGGAAGTGATAGAAATCTATTCGGCTGTAGATGTGTTGTTTCCACTAGAGAGAAACAACGGTCTCTTGTTCATGGAACAAGTGGATTGTTTACCTTACACACTTTGCTTAAAGCAGTTCTCTGTTGCTTGCAACTTAATACTGGAGGGGGTTCGTATGATAACCTGAAGGTGGACTTCTAGTCATATATGTAGTTGGATGGCGGTCTATGTATATTGTTGTATTGCCCAATCGAATCTCATAGGATCTTTTTGTCTGGTATTGCATTGTTATGCCTTTCTCAGTCCCTGTCAATTGCCCTGCTGTAATTTGTTTACCCTTCATGCCATGTTGTTTATCTAAGAAGAGCACCTCTAGTGAACTATGGACCCCGTTCCAATCTTTACCGTTGATACATCCTCCAGTGTTACCTGTTTACTTGCTGCAAACCATTACCTTCTACACCATACGTTTAATCTTTTGTTACAGCAACCGGTGAGATTGACAACCTCACTGTTCGTTGGGGCAAAGTCTTGAGTTTGAGTTGTGCATGTTTCCACGTTGCTTGCAACACCTTTGAGATGTTTCCTTCCTCCTACTAGTTCGATAACCTTGGTTTCTTACTGAGGGAAAACTTGCTGCTATGCTGCTTCACACCTTTCTCTTGGGGTTTCCCGACGAAGTGATCAACATCAACATAGAGCCATCACCTCGTAAGACACAATACATGTTTGAGAGTTGACCAAAAACTTGATGTTTTTGCTTTTTATGGCCGTTTTCATGAGCTATTGCCCATAATTTTGGTGTTCCGGGTCGATTTGCATGGCACAAAAGACCCAATACATGTTTTAGAGGCATGACCAACAACTCATCGTTTCGCATTTTGTCGTTGTTTTCATGAGCTATTGCCCACAGTTTTGGGGTTCCAGGGAGATTTACATGACTCATAACACCCGATACATGTTTAAGAGTTATGACCAAAAACTCGGCGTTTTCATGTTTTATGGCCGTTTGCATGAGTGATACGTCCATTTTGCATCACTATTCTATATCATAATTCACTGTTATCCATTGATATATTTCTTATTAAGAGGTGATACTTATGTTATTTCATCTACTTTTTCATGTCGAATGACTTTTGGAGGATGAACTGCCGGAGTCATGATTCTGATGGAAAAAGCGGTGTCTAGATGCAATATTCGCGAAGATCAGAAAATTCTAGCAAATACATGGAAAATCCTATTTTTCCATAGGACGAAGGAAGCTAGAAGGGGAGGTAGAGATGGGCCACAGGGGCCCACACCATCCCTGGCACGCCCCCCCCGGGCCGCGCCAGCAGGTGGTGTGGACACCCTGGCCAACCTCCTGCTTCGCCATTTCGCCTATATCTTCTCCTCCAAAACCCTAATACGAGGGAGGTACCACAAAAAGATTCCGCCGCCTCTACGGGGCGGAAACTACAGAGAGAGAAAGAGCTCTCCGGCAGGCAGAATTCTGCCATGGAAATTCCTTTCCGGAGAGGGGAGATCGTCGCCCTCAACACCGTCATCAAGCTAGACTTCATCGGGATCATTATCATCCTCACCAACATCTCCATCAGCACCATCACCACCAGTCCATCCCGTTGTAACAATTGGGTTGAATCTTGCATAGTTCTTAGGGGAAACTTTCCCGGTGTTTATTACTTTTGTAGTTGATGCTATTGAGTGGAACCATTGAATTATAGTCTATGTTCACATTTTATTCGTCATTATATCATCTCTGATCTTGATCCATATGATGTCTTGTGAGTAGTTCGTTTAGTTCTTGAGGACATGGGATAAGTCATGTTGTTAGTAGTAGAATTGTGTTAAAGTAATATTCAATGGTTTGATATTTATGTTGTGGTGTTATTCTTCTAGTGGTGTCATGTGAACGTAGACTACATGATACTTCACCATTTATGGGCCTAGGGAATGCATTGTGTATTTGGCTACTAATCGTGGGGTTGCCAGAGTGACAGAGACCTGAACCTCCGTTGGGAAACCTTTGCACAAGAGAGTGTAGGATCTCAGAGTTTAGTGCTGTGGTTAGGTTTTTTATCTTAATTAATTTCATATAGTTTTGGATGCTTGCAAGGGGTATAATACCAAGTATGTATTAGTCCAATTAAGGTCGGTACATTAGCATAGGTTCACCCACACAACACTTATCCAGCCAAAGAAGATTAATCAACTATATAAAGCGAAAGCACTTGATAGTATTCCCATGAGCCCTCGAGAACGTTTGGTCCTCATAAGTAATACAACCGGCTTGTCCTTTGCTGAAGAAAGGATTGGACCACTTGATGCAATTATCATTGTTTTATTTACTTGCACTTTATTTCTTTGCCCACAATTTTGGGGTTTCGGGGCGATTTACATGACTCTTAACACCTTATACATGTTTAAGAGTTAAGACCAAAAACTCGACGTTTTCACGTTTTATGGCCATTTGCATGAGTGATACGTCCATTTTGCATCACTATCCTATATCATAATTCACTCTTATTCATTGATATATTCCTTATTAAGAGGTGATACTTATATTATTTCATCTACTTTTGCATGTTGAATGACTTTTGGAGGATGAACTGCAGAGTCATGATTCTGATGGAAAAAGTGGTGTCCAGATGCAATATTCACGGGGCCCAGAAGACCCGATACATGTTTGAGAGATATGACTAAAAACTCGTTTTTTCGTGTTCTATGGGCGTTTTCATGAGCTATTGCTCACAGTTTTGGGGTCCCATGCGATTTGCATGGCCGTAAAACACGATACATGTTTGAGAGTTGACCAAAAACTCGATGTTTTCGCTTTTTATGGCCGTTTTCATGAGCTATTGCCCATAGTTTTGGAGTTCCGAGTTGATTTGCACGGCATAAAAGACGCGATACATGTTTTATAGGAATGAACAAAAACTTATCATTTCGCGTTTTGTTGTTGTTTTCATGAGCTATTGCCCATAGTTTTGGGGTTCCATGGCGATTTACATGACTCGTAACACCCCATACATGTTTGAGAGTTATGACCAAAAACTCGGCGTTTTCACGTTTTATGGCCGTTTGTATGAGCTATTGCCAACAGTTTTGGGGTTCAATGGGGATTCGCATGGCCAGTAAAACCGGATACATGTTTGAGAGTTATGACCAAAAACTCGGCGTTTTCGCGTTTTATGGACGTTTTCATGAGCTACTGCCCATAGTTTTGGTGTTCCAGGGCGATTTGCACGGCCCATAAGACTCGATCATGTTTGAGAGTTATGGCCAAAAACTCGGTGTTTTCACGATTTATGGTCGTTTTCATGAGCTATTGCCCCAGTTTTGGTATTCTAGGGTGATTTTTATGTCCCATAAGACACGAAACATGTTTAAGAGATATGACCAAAAACTCGTCATTTTGGCGTTTTATGGATGATTTTCATGAGCTATTGCCCACAATTTTGGGGTTCTAGGATGATTTGCATGACTCGTAACACCCGATACACGTTTGAGAGTTATAAGCAAAAACTCGTCATTTTAATTTTATATGGTCATTTTCATGAGCTATTTCCCATAGTTTTGTTGTTCCAGGGCTATTTGCATGGCCCATAAGAACCGATACATGTTTTAGAGATATGCCCAAAAACTCGTAATTTTTCGCGTTTTATGGACGCTTTCATGAGCTATTGCCCATAGTTTTTGTGTTCCAGGGCGATTTGCATGGCCCATAAGACCCAATACATGTTTGAGTGGCATGACAAAAAACTCGTCGGTTTTGCGTTTTGTGCCCGTTTTCATGAGCTATTGCCCACGTATTTCGGGTTCCAGGGCGATTTACACGACTCGTAACACCCGATCAATGTTTGAGAGATATGACCAAAACCTCGTCGTTTTCACGTTTTTTGGCCGTTTTCATAAGCTATTGTCCACAATTTTGGGGTTCAATTGGTATTTGCATGGCTAGTAAAACCGAATACACATGTTTGGGAGTTATGATAAAAAACTTGGTGTTTTGACGGTTTATTGTCGTTTTCATGAGATATTGCCCATAATTTGGGTGTTCCAGGGCGATTTGCACAACCCATAAGACCCAGTACATGTTTGAGAGGTATGACCAAAAACTCATCGTTTTTGAATTTGATGGACGTTTTCATGAGCTGTTGCCCACATTTTTTGGGGTTCCAGGGTGATTTGCACGACTCATAACACCCGATACACGTTTGAGAGTTATGAGAAAAAACACATCATTTTAATTTCATATGGCCGTTTTCATGAGCCGTTGCCCATAGTTTGGGTGTACTAGAGCGATTTGCATGGCCCATAAGACCTGAGACATGTTTGAGAGTTATGACCAAAAACTCGTCGTTTTAATATTCTATGGCTATTTTCATGAGCTATTTCCCATAGTTTTGGTGTTCTATGTCGCTTTGCATGGCCCATAAGACCCGATACATGTTTGAGTGGCATGACCAAAAACTCATCGTTTTCGCGTTTTGTGGCTGTTTTCACGAGCTATTGCCCATAACTTTCGGGTTCTAGGGCGATTGACACGACTCGTAACACTACATATATGTTTGAGGGATATGACTAAAACCTCGTCATTTTGCGTTTTATGGCCGTTTTCATGAGCCATTGCCAACAATTTTGGGGTTTAGTTAGAATTTGCATGGCCAGTAAAATCGGATACATGTCTGAGATTATGACCAAAAACTCACCGTTTTTGCGTTCTGTGTCCGTTTACATGAGCTATTGCCCATATTTTGGTGTTCTAGGCCAATTTTCATGTCTCATAAGACCCTCTCAATGTTTAAAAGATTTGACCAAAAACTCGTCGTTTTTGCATTTTATGGACGTTTTCATGAGCTACTGCCCACAGTTTTGGGATTACAGCGTGATTTGCACGACTCGTAACACCTAATACACGTTTGAGAGTTATGAGCAAAAACTCGTCGTTTTAATTTCATATGGCCGTTTTCATGAGCTGCTGCCCATAATTTTGGTGTTCTAGGGAGATTTGCACGACCCATAAGACACGAGACATGTTTGAGAGTTATGACCAAAATCTCGGCGTTTTCGCATTTTATGGCCGTTTTCATGAGCTATTGCACACAATTTTGGTGTTCCATGGTGATTTGCACGCCGATAAGAACTGGTACATGTTTGAGAGATATGACAAAAACTCATTGTTTTCGCTTTTTATAAACGTTTTCATGAGCTATTGCCCATAGTTTTTGTGTTCCAAGTCGATTTGCACGACCCATAAGACCCGATACACGTTTGAGAGTTATGACAAAAAACTCGGCATTTTCGCATTTCATGGACATTTTCTTCAGCTATTGCCCAAAGTTTTGGGGTTCTAGGGTGATTTTCATGACTTGTAACACCCAATACATGTTTGAGAGTTATGAGCAAAACCTCATTGTTTTGGTGTTCCAGGGCCGTTTTCATGAGCTATTTCCTACAGTTTTGGTGTTCCAGGGCGATTAGCATGGCCCATAAGACCTGATACATGTTTGAGAGATTTGACCAAAAACTCGTTGTCTATCACATTTTATGGACGTTTTCATGAGATGTTTCCCACAGCTTTGGGGTTCCAGGGCGATTTGCATGGCCCGTAAGACATGATACATTTTTGAGAGTTATGACCAAAAACTCAGCATTTTCGCTTTTTATGACCGTATTCATGAGTTATTGCCCACAGTTTTGGTGTTCTAGGTCGATTTGCACAACCCATAAGACCCAATACATGTTTGAGAGGCATGACCAAAAACTCAATGTTTTCGCGTTCTGTGTCAGTTTTCATGCGCTATTGCCCTAGAGTTCTTTGGGGTTCGAGGGCGATTTGCACGACCCATAAGACCCGATACATTTTGAGAGTTAAGACCAAAAACTCGGTGTTTTCGTGTTTATAGCCGTTTTTATGAGCTATTGCCCACAGTTTTTGTGTTCCACAGCAATTTGCATGGCCCGTAAGACATGATACATGTTTGAGAGTTATGACCAAAAACTCATCTTTTCGCATTTTATGGCCATTTTCATGAGCTGTGCCCACAATTTTGGGGTTCTAGGGCAATTTACACGACTCGTAACCCCCGATACATGTTTGAGAGATATAACTAAAACCTCATAGTTTTCATGTTAAATGGCCGCTTTCATGGGCCATTGCCCACATTTTATGGTTCAATTATGATTTGCATGGCCAGTAAAACCGGATATATGTTTGAGAGTTATGATCAAAAATTTGATGTTTCCGTGTTTATGGCTGTTTTCATGAGCTATTGCGCACAATTTTGGTGTTCTAGGGCGATTTGCACGACCCGTAAGACCCGATACATGTTTGAGAGATATGTCCAAAAACTCAGCATTTTCGCTTTTCATGACTATTTTCAGGAGCTATTTCATATACTTTTGGTGTTCAAGGTCGATTTTCACAACCCAGAAGACTCGATACATGATTGAGAGGCATGACCAAAAACTCATCGTTTTCGCGTTTTGTGTCCGTTTTCATGACCTTTTGCGCTAGAGTTTTTTGGGGTTCGAGGACGATTTGCACGACCCATAAGAACCGATACATTTTGAGAGTTATGACCAAACACTCGGCATTTTCGTGTTTTATGGCCGTTTTCATGAGCTATTGCCCACATTTTTGGTGTTCTAGGTCGCTTTGCATGGCCCATAAGACCCAATACATGTTTGAGTGGCATGACAAAAAACTCGTCGTTTTCGTGTTTTGTGGCTGTTTTGATGAGCTATTGCCCACAGTTTTTGGGTTCTAGGGTGATTTGTACGACTAGTAACACCCGATACACGTTTAAGGGTTATGAGCAAAAACTCGTCATTTTAATTTCATATGGCCATTTTATGAGCTGTTGCCAATAGTTTTGATGTTTTAGGGTGATTTTCACATTTTATGGCCGTTTTCATGAGCTATTGTCCACAGTTTTGGTGTTCCAGGGCGATTTGCATGCCGATAAGAACCGGTACATGTTTGAGAGATATGACAAAAAAAACTCGTCGTTTTCGCTTTTTATGGACATTTTCATCAGCTATTGCCCACACATTTGGTGTTCCAGGTCAATTTGCATGACCATTAAGACCCGATACACATTTAAGAGTTATGACCAAAAACACGGCGTTTTCGCATTTCATGGACGTTTTCTTGAGCTATTGCCCACCGTTTTGGGGTTCTAGGGTGATTTGCATGACTCGTAACACTTCATAGAATTTTGAGAGTTATGGGAAAAAACTCGTCGTTTTAATTTTATATGGCTGTTTTGATGTGCTATTTTCCACAGTTTCGGTGTTCCAGGGCGATTTGCTTGGCCCATAAGACCCGATACATGTTTGAGAGATATGACCAAAAACTCGTCATTTTTTGCATTTTATGGATGTTTTCATGAGCTATTGCCCACAGTTTGGGGTTCCAGGGCGATTTGCCGAGCTCGTAAGACATGATAGATGTTTGAGAGTTATGACCAAAAACTCAACATTTTCGCTTTTTATGGCCATTTACATGAGCTATTGCCCACATTTTTGGTGTTCCAGGTCAATTTGCACTACCCATAAGACCCGATACATGTTCGAGAGGCATGACCAAAAACTCATCATTTTCGCGTTTGGGGTTCCAGGGTGATTTGGATGGCCTGTAAGACCCGATACACGTTTGAGAGTTATGACCAAAAACTCGGCGTTTTCGCGTTAATGGCCGTTTTGATGAGCTATTGCCCACAGTTTTTATGTTCTAGGGCAATTTGCATGGCCCATAAGACATGATACATGTTTGAGAGTTATGACCAAAAACTCGCCTTTTTCGCATTTTGTGGCCGTTTTCATGAGCTATGCCCACAGTTTTGGGTTTATAGGGCGATTTGCATGGACCGTAAGACATGATACATTTTTGAGAGATATGATCAAAAACTCAGCGTTTTCGCTTTTTATGACCATTTTCATGAGCTATTTCCCATACTTTTGGTGTGCAAGGTCGATTTTCACAACCCATAAGACTCGATACATGATTGAGAGGCATGACCAAAAACTCGTCATTTTCGCGTTTTGTGTCCGTTTTCATGACCTTTTGCCCAGAGTTTTTTGGTGTTTGATGGCGACTTGCACGACCCATAAGAACCGATACATTTTGAGAGTTTTGACCAAAAACTCAGCGTTTTCGTGTTTTATGGCCGTTTTCATGAGCTATTGCCGACATTTTTGGTGTTCTATGTCGCTTTGCATGGCCCATAAGACCCAATACATGTTTGAGTGGCATGACCAAAAACTCTTCGTTTTCGTGTTTTGTCGCCGTTTTCACGAGCTATTGCCCACAGTTTTGGGGTTCTATGGTGATTTGTACGAATCGTAACACCCGATACAAGTTTGAGAGTTATGACCAAAAACTTGTCATTTTCGCTTTTTATGGACGTTTTCATGAGCTATTGCCCACAATTTTGGTGTTCCAGGTCGATTTGCACGACGCTTAAGACCCGATACACGTTTGGGAGTTATGGCCAAAAACTTGGCGTTTTCGCATTTCATGGATATTTTCTTGAGTTATTTCCCACAGTTTCGGGGTTCTTGGGTGATTTGCATGACTCGTAACACCAGATACACGTTTGAGAGTTATGAGCAAAACCTCATTGTTTCAATTTTATTTGGTTGTTTTCATGAGCTATTGTCCACAGTTTTGGTGTTCCAGGGCGATTTGCATGCTGATAAGAACCGGTACATGTTTGAGAGATATGACAAAAACTCGTAGTTTTCGCGTTTTATGGATGTTTTCATGAGCTATTGCCCACAGTTTTGGTGTTCCAGGTCGATTTGCACGACCCTTAAGACACGATACATGTTTGAGAGTTATGACGAAAAACTCGGCATTTTCGCATTTCATGGACGTTTTCTTGAGCTATTGCCCATAGTTTTTGGGTTCTAGGGTGATTTGCATGACTCATAACACCCGATACACGTTTGAGAGTTATGAGAAAAACCTCATCATTTCAATTTTATATATCTGTTTTCATCAGCTATTTCCCACAGTTTTGGTGTTCCGGGCGATTTGCATGGCACATAAGACCTGATACATGTTTGAGAGATATGACAAAAACTCATCGTTTTTCGTGTTTTATGGACGTTTTCATGAGCTATTTCCCGCAGTTTAGGGGTTCCATGGCAACTTCGATGGCATGTAAGACATGATACATGTTTGAGAGTTATGACCAAAAACTCGTCGTTTTAATTTCATATGGTCGTTTTCATGAGCTATTGCCCACGGTTTTCTATTCCAGGGCGATTTGCATGACCCATAAGACCCAATACAAGTTTGAGAGTTATGACCAAAACCTCGGCGTTTTCGCGTTTTATGGCCGTTTTCATGATCTATTGCCCACATTTTTGGTGTTCAAGGTGATTTGTAGGCTGATAAGAACCGATACATGTTTTAGAGATATGACCAAAAACTCGTTGTTTTCACTTTTTCTGGATATTTTCATGAGATATTGCCCACAGTTTGGTGTTCCAGGTCGATTTGCACGACCCATAAGACCTGATACACGTTTCAGAATTATGACCAAAAAGACGACATTGTCGCATTTCATGGACGTTTTCTTGATCTATTGCCCATAGTTTTTGGCTCTAGCGTGATTTGCATGACTCGTAACACCTGATACACACTTGAGAGTTATGAGCAAAACCTCATCGTTTCAATTTTATATGTCCGTTTGCATGAGCTATTTCCCACAGTTTTGGTGTTCTAGGGCGATTTGCGTTTTGCGTAAGACCCCATACATGTTTGAGAGATATGACAACAACTCATTGTTTTTCGTGTTTTATGGACGTTTTCATGAGCTATTGCCCATAGTTTAGGGGTTCTATGGCGATTTGGATGGCCTGTAAGACATGAGACATGTTTGAGATTTATGACCAAAAACTCTGTGTTTTTGCTTTTTATGACCATTTTCATGAGCTATTGCCCATAGTTTTGGTGTTCCAGGTCAATTTGCACAACCCATAAGACCCAATACATGTTTGAGAGGCATGACCAAAAACTCATCGTTTTCATGTTTTGTTGCCGTTTTCATGAGCTATTCCCCTAGAGTTTTGGGGTTTGAGGGATATTTGCATGACCCATAAGACCTGATACATGTTTGAGAGTTATGACCAAAAACTCGGCGTTATCGGGTTTTATGACGTTTTCATCAGCTATTGCCCACAGTTTAGGTGTTCCAAGGCGATTTGCATGGCCCGTAAGACATGATACATGTTCGAGAGTTCTGACCAAACACTCGCCCGTTTCACGTTTTATGGCTATTTTCATGAGCAATGCCCACAGTATTGGTATTCTAGGTCGCTTTGCATGGCCCATAAAACCCAATACATGTTTGAGAGGCATGACGAAAAACTCGTCGTTTTCGCGTTTTATGGCCATTTTCACGAGCTATTGCCCACAGTGTTAGGGTTCCAGGGCGATTTACACGACACATAACACCCGGTACATGTTTGAGACATATGAGTAAAACCTCGTCGTTTTGGTGTTTTATGGCCATTTTCATGAGCCATTGCCCACAGTATTGGGGTTCAATTAGGATTTGCATGGCCAGTAAAACCGAATATATATTTGATAGTTATGACCAAAAACACGGCGTTTTCGCGTTTTATGTCCATATTTATGAGCTATTGCCTTCAATTTTGGTGTTCTAAGGCGATTTTCACGGCCCATAAGACCCGATACATGTTTGAGAAATATGACCAAAAACTTGTCGTTTTTGCGTTTTATGGACGTTTTCATGAGCTACTGCCCATAGTTTTGGTGTTTCAGGGAGATTTACATGACTCGCAACACCCGATACATGTTTGAGAGTTATGACCAAAAACTCGGCGTTTTCCTGTTTGATGGCCGTTTGCATGAACTATTGCCAATAGTTTTGGGGTTCAATGGGGATTTGCATGAGCTACTTGCCCACAGTTTTGGTGTTCCTGGGCGATTTGCGCACCGATAAGAACCGGTACATGGTTGAGTGATATGACCAAAAACTTGTCATTTTCGCTTTTTATGGACGTTTTCATGAGCTATTGCCCACAATTTTGGTGTTCTAGGTCGATTTGCACGACGCTTAAGACCCGATACACGTTTGGAAGTTATGGCCAAAAACTTGGCGTTTTCGCATTTCATGGACGTTTTCTTGAGTTATTTCCCAAAGTTTCGGGTTCTAGGGTGATTTGCATGACTCGTAACACCAGATACACGTTTGAGAGTTATGAGAAAAACCTCATCGTTTCAATTTTACATGGTTGTTTTCATGAGCTATTGTCCACAGTTTTGGTGTTCCAGGGCGATTTGCATGCCGATAAGAACCGGTACATGTTTGAGAGATATGACAAACACTCGTAGTTTTCGCGTTTTATGGATGTTTTCATGAGCTATTACCCATAGTTTTGGTGTTCCAGGTCGATTTGCACGACCCTTAAGACCCGATACATGTTTGAGAGTTATGACGAAAAACTCGGCATTTTCATATTTCATGGACGTTGTCTTGAGTTATTGCCCATAGTTTTTGGGTTCTAGGGTGATTTGCATGACTCGTAACACCCGATACACGTTTGAGAGTTATGAGCAAAACCTCATCATTTCAATTTTATATGTCTGTTTTCATCAGCTATTTCCCACAGTTTTGGTGTTCAGGGCGATTTGCGTGGCGCAAAAGACCCGATACATGTTTGAGAGATATGACAAAAACTCATCATTTTTCGTGTTTTATGGACGTTTTATGAGCTATTTTCCACAGTTTAGGGGTTCCATGGCGATTTGGATGGCATGTAAAACATGATACATGTTTGAGAGTTATGACCAAAAACTCGTTGTTTTAATTTTATATGGTCGTTTTCATGATCTATTACCCACGGTTTTCTATTTCAGGGTGATTTGCACGACCCATAAGACCCAATACATGTTTGAGAGTTATGACCAAAAAGTCCGCGTTTTCGCGTTTTATGGCCGTTTTCATGATCTGTTGCCACATTTTTGGTGTTCAAGGTGATTTGCAGGCCGATAAGAACCGATACATGTTTGAGAGATATGACCAAAAACTCGTTGTTTTCACTTTTTCTGGACTTTTTCATGAGCTATTGCCCACAGTTTGGTGTTCCAGGTCGATTTGCACGACCCATAAGACCCGATACACATTTCAGAGTTATGACCAAAAACACGGCATTGTCGCATTTCATGGACGTTTTCTTGATCTATTGCCCATAGTTTTTGGCTCTAGGGTGATTTGCATGACTCCTAACACCTGATGCACATTTGAGAGTTATGAGCAAAACCTCATCGTTTCAATTTTATATGTCCATTTGCATGAGCTATTTCCCACAGTTTTGGTGTTCTAGGGTGATTTGCGTTTCGCATAAGACCCGATACATGTTTGAGAGATATGACAAAAACTAATTGTTTTTCATGTTTTATGGACGTTTTCATGAGCTATTGCCCATAGTTTAGGGGTTCTAGGGCGATTTGGATGGCCTGTAAGACATGATACATGTTTGAGAGTTATGACCAAAAACTCTGTGTTTTTTCTTTTTATGACCATTTTCATGAGCTATTGCCCATAGTTTTGGTGTTCCAGGTTGATTTGCACAACCCATAAGACTTGATGCATGTTTGAGAGGCATGACCAAAAACTCACTGTTTTCATGTTTTGTTGCCGTTTTCATGAGCTATTCCCCTAGAGTTTTGGGGTTCGAGGGATATTTGCACGACCCATAAGACCTGATACATGTTTGAGAGTTATGACCAAAAACTCGGCGTTATCGGGTTTTATGACGTTTTCATAGCTGTTGCCCACAGTTTAGGTGTTCCAAGGCGATTTGCATGGCCCGTAAGACATGATACATGTTCGAGAGTTCTGACCAAACACTCGCCCGTTTCACGTTTTATGGCCATTTTCATGAGCAATGCCCACAGTATTGGTATTCTAGGTTGCTTTGCATGGCCCATAAAACCCAATACATGTTTGAGAGGCATGACGAAAAACTCGTCGTTTTCGCGTTTTATGGCCATTTTCACGAGCTATTGCCCACAGTGTTGGGTTTCCAGGGCGATTTACACGACACATAACACCCGGTACATGTTTGAGACATATGAGTAAAACCTCGTCGTTTTGGTGTTTTATGGTCGTTTTCATGAGCCATTGCCCACAGTATTAGGGTTCAATTAGGATTTGCATGGCCAGTAAAACCGAATACATGTTTGATAGTTATGACCAAAAACACGGCGTTTTCGCGTTTTATGTCCATATTTATGAGCTATTGCCTTCAATTTTGGTGTTCTAAGGAGATTTTCACGGCCCATAAGACCCGATACATGTTTGAGAGATATGACCAAAAACTCGTCGTTTTTGCGTTTTATGGACGTTTTCATGAGCTATTGCCCATAGTTTCGGGGTTCCAGGGAGATGTACATGACTCGCAACACCCGATACATGTTTGAGAGTTATGACCAAAAACTCAGCGTTTTCATGTTTGATGGCCGTTTGCATGAACTACTGCCAATAGTTTTGGGGTTCAATGGGGATTTGCATGAGCTACTGCCCACAGTTTTGGTGTTCCTGGGCGAGTTGCGCACCGATAAGAACCGGTACATGGTTGAGAGAGATGACCAAAAACTTGTCATTTTCGCTTTTTATGGACGTTTTCATGAGCTATTGCCCACAATTTTGGTGTTCCAGGTCAATTTGCACGACGCTTAAGACCCGATACACAGTTGGGAGTTATGGCCAAAAACTTGGCGTTTTCGCATTTCATGGATGTTTTCTTGAGTTATTTCCCACAGTTTCGGGGTTCTAGGGTGATTTGCATGACTCGTAACACCAGATACATGTTTGAGAGTTATGAGCAAAACCTCATTGTTTCAATTTTATTTGGTTGTTTTCATGAGCTATTGTCCATAGTTTTGGTGTTCCAGGGCGATTTGCATGCTGATAAGAACCGGTACATGTTTGAGAGATATGATAAAAACTCGTAGTTTTCGCGTTTTATGGATGTTTTCATGAGCTATTGCCCACAGTTTTGGTGTTCCAGGTCGATTTGCACGACCCTTAAGACCTGATACATGTTTGAGAGTTATGACGAAAAACTCGGCATTTTCGCATTTCATGGTCGTTTTCTTGAGCTATTGCCCATAGTTTTGGGGTTCTAGGGTCATTTGCATGACTCGTAACACCCTATACACGTTTGAGAGTTATGAGCAAAACCTCATCATTTCAATTTTATATGTCTGTTTTCATCAGCTATTTACCACAGTTTTGGTGTGCAGGGCGATTTGCGTGGCGCATAAGTCCCGATACATGTTTGAGAGATATGACAAAAACTCATCGTTTTTCGTGTTTTATGGACGTTTTCATGAGCTATTTCCCATAGTTTAGGGGTTCCATTGCAATTTGGATGGCATGTAAGACACACTAGTGGAAATGAGGCCTTTGATTGAGGTCGGAAATGGGCTTTAACACCGGTTCTCCGATGAAGCGGTGTTAAAGGGGGCGCCCGTACCAGCGTGGTACAGAAAGCAAAAAGGAGCACCCCCTTTAGCACCGGTTCGAGCCACGAACCGGTGTTAAAGGCCCTGCACCAGTGGCCCGCGCAACCTCCCCCCTTTAACACCGGTTCGTGGCTTGAACCGGTGTTAAAGGGGGTGCGCCTATGTAACACACCGCAGCCCACACCCCTCTCTCTCATTTTTTCACTCTCTCATTTTGGAGCTTAGCAAGAGGGTGAGAGGTGTGCTAGTTTATGTTTTTTCCTATGCACAAGACATGTTCGGTGAAATGCCCGAGAGCTAGAATTAAGTTTTCTCGTTGCTCTTTCCTTCTTGGTCGAGGTCGGCAACTTTATCCTTTCATGTGTCATTGATGTACTATATAAGTGGCCATCTCCCTATTAATTTTTTATATACTATATAATGCAGATGAACTGGCAATGGATGTACGGTGACCGACGCACTTCTATGGTTTTATGTGTGGCTAATGCAAACCGTGGTCACAATGGTTTTATGTGTTGTCCGTGTGTTCACTGTTAGAACAAGAAAGACTACTCAAATACCAGAACCATTCATGCCCACCTGCTTCTATCCGGTTTCATGCCCAGCTATAATTGTTGGACCAAGCACGGAGAAAAAGGGGTTGTGATGGAAGACAACGAAGAAGAAGAGGATGATGACAACTATCATAATATGTATCCTGAATACGATGATACTGCAACAGGGGTAAATAATGAAGATCAAGAGGCAGCAGATGGGCTCGCTGATGACAATATTGGTTGGTCTATTACTGATGCAAAGGAAAATGTGAAAATGAAAAGGAGAAGGAGAAGCTGGAGCAGACGTTAAAGGATCACAAAACATTGTTGTACCCAACTTGCGAAGATGGCCACAAAAAGCTAGGTACCACACTGGATTTCCTGCAATGGAAGGCAGAGAACGGTGTGACTGACATCGCATTTTCAAAGTTGTTGGTAAAAATGAGGAATCCGCTTCCAAGAAATAATGAATTTCTCGAAAGTACATACCAAGCAAAGAAGGTTGTCTACCCTCTAGTATTAGACGTGCAGAAGATACATGCCTGCATTAATGACTACATCCTCTACCGCGGTGAGAAGTACGAGAATTTGGATGCATGCTCGGTATGCACTGCACTGCGGTATAAGATCAGACGAGACGACCCTGCCGATGTTGAGGGCGAGGCCCCTAGGAAGAAGGTTCCTGCCAAGCTTATGTGGTATGCTCCTATAATACCACGGTTAAAACGTCTCTTCAGAAATAAAGATCATGCCAAGTTGTTGCGATGGCACATGGAAGACCGTAAGAAAGACGCGATGTTGAGACACCCCGCTGATGGGTCATTGTGGAGAAAATTCGAGCAAGAGTACCCGGACTTTGCACATGACGCAAGGAACTTAAGGTTTGGTCTAAGTACAGATGGCATGAATCCTTTTGGTGAGCAGAGCTGCAGCGACAGCACCTGGCCTGTGACTCTATGTATCTATAACCTTCCTCCTTGGTTGTGCATGAAGAGGAAGTTCATTATGATGCCAGTGGTCATCCAAGGCTCGAGGCAACCCAACAACGACATTGATCTGTACCTAAGGCCATTAGTTGAAGAACTTTTACAGTTGTGGGCCAAACCAGGTGTACGTATGTGGGATAAGCACAAAGGGGAGCCATTTGACCTACGAGTGTTGCTTTTCGTAACCATCAATGATTGTCCTGCTCTTAGTAACATTTCCGGGCAGACAAACAAGGGATTCAAAGCATGCACGCACTTTTTAGACGAGACTGAAAGTGTATATTTGGATAAATGTAAGAAGGATGTGTACCTAGGGTATCGTCGATTTCTTCCGAACCTGCATCCCGTAAGAAAGAAAGGCAAGCATTTCAAACGTCTGGCAGAACCCCGGAGGAAGCCCGTCCTCCGTACCGGTGAGGAGGTATTTGGTATGGTCAAGGACCTAGAAGTAATCTTTGGAAAAGGTCCTGGTAGTTTATCTGTTCCGAATGACGATGCCGGACACGCGCCCATGTGGAAGAAGCAACCTATATTTTGGGACCTACCCTATTGGAATGTCCTAGAGGTCCGCTCTTCAATCGACTGATGCACGTGACGAAGAATGTTTGCGTGAACCTTCTAGGCTTCCTGGGAGTGTATGGGAAGACAAAAGATATACCTAAAGCACGGCAGGACCAGCAACGTATGAAAGACCCTGAAGAGCCTATGCATCCTGAGAACAAGAAGGGTAAAGGACGCCACTTAACTCCTGCCAGCTACGCTCTTACCAAAGCAGAGAAGGAAATATTTTTTGAATGCCTGAGCAGTATCAAGGTCCCATCTAGCTTTTGGTCGAATATAAAGGGAATAATAAATATGACAGAGAAAAAATTCCAAAACCTGAAGTCTCATGACTGCCACGTGATTATGACGCAATTGCTTCTGATTGCATTGAGGGGGATTCTACCTGAAAATGTTCGAGTACCCATTGTGAAGCTATGTGCATTCCTTAATGCAATATCTCAAAAGGTAATCGATACAGAAAGCCTACCAGGGTTACAGATAGATGTGGACCAATGTCTTGTCAACTTTGAGTTGGTGTTCCCACCATCCTTCTTCAATATTATGATGCATCTCCTGGTTCACCTAGTAGAAGAGATTGCCATTCTCGGTCCTGTATTTCTACACGATATGTTCCCCTTTGAGAGGTACATGGGAGTCTTAAAGAAATATGTTCATACCCGTGCTAGGACAGAAGGAAGCATCTCCAAGGGCTATGTAACAGAGGAGGTCATTGAGTTCTGTGTTGATTTTATTCCTGACCTGAAGGCGATTGGTGTTCTAGAATCACGACATGAGGGGAGACTGCATGGAGAAGGCACCCTAGGATGTAAAGCAGTGATATGTAGGGATAGACATTCTCTCAATCAAGCACACTACATGGTTTTACAAAGATCTATCTTGGTTGCCCCGTATATTAATGAACACAAGAATTTTATACGCCTCAAACACCCGGGACGGTCTGATGAATGGATTATAAGTGAACACATGGCGAGTTTTGGCGGCTGGCTGCAAAGACTTCTCACGAATAACACCACTATTGGAGATCAACTGTCTTCTTGGACAGGACACCATCTTCGACTATATGTACTTTCCAAGGGTACGAGATAAATGGGAATACATTTTACACGATAGGCCAAGATAAAAAGAGCACCAACCAAAACATTGGTGTCCGGTTCGATGCAACAGAAGACAATGGGCAAAAGACCATGTATTATGGGTTCATAGAGGAGATATGGGAACTTGACTATGGACCTAATTTTAAGGTCCCCTTGTTTCAGTGCAAATGGGTCAAGCTAACAGGAGGAGGGGTTGAGGTAGACAAGAAGTACGGAATGACAACATTGGATATCAACAATCTTATGAAGGTAGACAAGAAATTAGACGAACCATTCGTCTTAGCCAATTATGTGGCTCAGGTTTTCTATGTGAAGGACATGTCTACCAAACCGAAAAAAGAAAAAAAATAAGCAAACAAATACATCACACGATGAGCTAAAGCGTCACATAGTTATTTCAGGGAAAAGAAACATCATGGGAGTGGAGGACAAGACAGACATGTCAGAATATTATAATAAGTTTGATGAAATTCCGCCCTTCAGAGTGAAGACTGACCCAACCATCCTTTTTAACAGTGCTGATACTCCATGGTTATGGCCGACGCTATCATAAGATTGACTATATGTATTAATTGAGCCATTTTTGGCACACATATGTATCTCAACATGGAAATCAATGTCATATTTCTTCTTTTAACACTATATGTATTAAATGAGCCATTTTTCTTCCCGCCATTTTTTCCCGCCAGTTCTTCCCGCCAGTTCTTCCCGTCAGTTTTTCCCGCCAGTTCTTCTCGCTAGTTCTTCCCTCCAGTTATCTTGCCATTTCTCACTATATATATGTAGGGTTGGCCTCCATTGTCATTGAACATCTCTAGACTCATATCTGCAACCTCATCACTCTTTCCCATGACTTCCACCGTACCACTAACACTCAGGGAGGCGGAGGCGCTTTGCGCCTCGAACTACCCCTGCCCACCGGGCTACTGCGTCCCCGTCGGCTGGATGCTGAGCGCCGGTTCCTCCTGTCCCTCTAGGTGTGGCGCGCCAGATGGCCATCACGAACCACTACTACTTTGATCTCACACCGGAGCAGCGGAGGAATCCCAACTGGCATCTCGACTATTTCCCGATTTGGGAAGCCTTCTTCGGGGATCAGCGTGAGAGGGCACTCGCCAGGCACGAGGAGGACGGTCCACCTCCTCCGAACTTCAACGAGGCTGGCCGTCGGCTGTTGTGGCACGGTCGGACTCTCCATAGCGTCATGGCCTACGACACTACCGCCGACTCTAACCCCCGTCTGTGCTACCCTCAAGTCCAGCCCACGTGTACTCAGCCTTTAAGGTTCAACTACGGCGACCCCGACGACAGCAATGACGACCGCGGCGAGTACGACGACTATAGTGGCGAGTATTACAGGTGTAGGCAGGAGCATGACTGAATCACTACAACATTCCAAAAAAAGTTCGGATGATTGTGACTTAATCTGGCCATGTATCTTAATTTTTAGTTCTTCTATGTATCTTAATTTTCAGTCGTGCTTTGTTAGTTGCGTTATGTACTTTAATTCTAGTTCTATCGTAATAAAATTTTCTTCCCACGCATTATGCCCGCCCTTTCCCATATGTTTCTAGTTTGAATAGTTTGAATTTTATTTTTTAAAAACAAAAAATGTTTTAGGATTAATTATTCAAATACAAACAATTTTCATGTTGAAAGTTTTGTCAGATTCCAAAGTATACAAAAGATGCTAAATTTATATATCCAAACAATTCAAAAATGTTAATACAAAATAAAATATGATTTTCTCAAATAAAATAGGGTTATATTCCTTTTCAGAAGCTTAATATTTCTTAAGTTCAAAGTTTTAGGGTTTGAATATTTTATTTTTGTATTAATTGAATAATCAAAATTTATATTTAAGTGTTTTAATCATTTTGAAAAATTTCATCTACAGTAACTATAAAATGTTTTTATACAAATATATAGATCCTATTTTTCTGAAAATTATGATATATTATTCATATTTTTCTGAGTTGCAATGAAAAAGATATGAATTTTCTAAATTCTATCCTATTTTTTGAATTAAAAATGCCCCCCCTTTAATGTACGAAATAAATGCCCCCCTTTAACACCGGTTCCAACCACGAATCGGTGTTAAAGGGGGGGTACGCGCGAAACAAATTCCATGATTTAACAACGGTTCGTGGCTGGAACCAGTGTTAAAGGGCGGGTGCGCGCGCGAAATGAATCCCCCCTTTAACACCGGTTCGTAACTAGAACCAGTGTTAAAGCGGGGGGAGGGGGTATAAAAGAGCGCGTCCTCTTCCTCTTCCCCCCAGATCGAGCAGATCGAGGAGCAGAGGAGCTAGCAAAGGACAACGCCGACAGGATGCTCGACGCGTCGTTGCCGTCCGCCGCTGTCGCCGCCGCGCCAGCGCCGTCTGCCATCGCGCCCGCGCCGTCCCACTGCCATCCACGCCCGGTGCCGCGATGCCCGGAGCCTCCGCGCCGCTCGGAGCCTCCGCCACCGTGCCGCTCGGAGCCGTCCGCCACCGCCGTCCACGCCCGGTGCCGCGCCACTCGGAACCGTCACCAACCGACCTCCACTCGCCGCCACGCGTGCCAACCCCGCCGTTTGCCGCCGGTGAGGAGCCAAATTTGGTTGAATATTTGATTGTTATTTTTGTATATATATGTATATTGTTGTATATATATGATTGTTGTATATATTTGATTGTTGTATATATTGTTGTATATAATTTGATTGTTGTATATATATTGTTGTATATTTGATTGTTGTATATATATTGTTGTATATAATTTGACTGTTTTGATTGTATGGATATATATAGAAAGGATTATTATGAAAGTGTATTGTATATATATTGTTGTGATTGAATATATGGCAGCGTGCGTCCCCGCGTCGTCCGCCACCGACGACCACCGCGACCATTGTCGTCGATCCTGACCTCCGCTGCCCTCGCTGAGCCTACACACGTGTCATGTTGGTTCGAACGCACACCCCCACGCATCCTGGCTCTCGCCCTAGCGCCGCCAGCCGCTGCCCTAGCACACCTCTCTTTGTTAATAGCATTATAACCATGCATTGTTAATCAACTTTCATGACAAGTTAATTAGAAGTAAATGTACCCTCTCATATGAATCCGGGGTTTCTCCGAATTAGGGTTTAGACCCTGTTTAAAATTACCAATCATGTATTAGGGTTACATTTCAATACTTTTAACCTGTCATATCATCATCCTTGCTCGAGCATTTCAATAGATGTATTACTGATATTTGTGTGATAATATTATTGTTTTAGAAACTATGGATCCACTCAGTAGAAACCTTGAACAGGAAGAAATAATGGAGAACAGGATCCACGAGGACACCTCACAATATCTGAACTTGGAGGGACATATCTGAACACACTTTAGTGATTACAAATTCCGTCGAGGTATATGCATGGATTAAGCCTCTGCTGACTTGCACCGATTGATTTGTATATATATGTGCATTTATTAATTAACGCTCTTTCTTATTTTAGCCCTCCAGAGCGACCAGCCAGCAACAATCTTCTTCCACGAAAAAGAGCAAGCGAGGCGCAAGCCATCGTTTGAAAGATCATGCAAAGTTCACGATCGAAGCAGTCCGTGTTAATGGCAGGCCGATGGAGCCCAAGAAGGCCGCAGACAGATTTATATATCAGGCTGGAGTTCTTGTTAGGGACCAAATCCCAGTCATAATATTGGAATAAGCCAAAGAAGGGCGACGGTACCTTTGTCGATGAAATATCCAAAGAAACGCTTTGTACTTCGCTGTTTGTAAATTTCACCCTACCGCCAGAGGAGGATGAAAATAAACCGGTTATAAAGGAAAAGGTCAAAGAGTGGACTCTAAAGAAGATGGCTGACGCTTTCCGCAACTGGAAGACAAAATTGAACAAATTTGTGAAAGATCACGAGACTCCAGATTTCGAAGACGCATATTATGCGAAGATAAGACCTCACTGGCCCAAATTTGTGGCGTACAAGAAAGGTGCTATAGCTACAAAGAGGTCAGAAACCAATACGGTAAATGCCCAGAAGAAGGAATATCACCAGAGGACGGGGTCAGGTGGCTACATATCTCAGAGGCCTAAGTGGGAGGAAGCTGAGAATGCCCTGCGCCCTAGAGGGACCACACAACATGGGTGGGACCTACGTGCAAAGACTTGGTTCTACGGAACCGGGGCAAGGTTGGACCCAGAAACGGTATTGTGTATCTTCCCAACAATTCTTGCAAAACCCGTCACTGAACTCATCACGGCATAAGAGGAAACCGCCGCCAAGACGTTCCATCCCGACAGAGAGAATGACCAGCTGACACGAGCCATTGGTAGAAAAGAACACCCTGTACTTGCACGAGGCACATGAGGTATGACGTGGAAGGATGGGTTTGCCGAGTGGGGCGACTCTTACAGATGGCGCGGCAGAAAAGAAAAAGAGCGTATAGACCGGATGACACAAATAGAACATGCACTTGTGGCGCTACAGGCGCAAGTGAATGCACAAAATATCCAGCAAGCTACCGGGTCATCTCAGCGGCACGAAGATCCTGCATTGGAAGCTGCCGGCGGCCCAGACTCTACACGGAAAAGTAGCGTGGCTTCCACGAAGAAGGTGCAGCCCACGTTTGAAATGGCGGGTCGTCGATACCCCGTGGATGAGATCACGGAGAGAGAACACGCTGAGCTGCATGTGAGATTAATGGGTTTATCCATTAAGGTGGCGGTCGGCTATGACTTACCTCCTGTACCTGGTGGAACTTACCACTGCCGACCGATTCCAGATGGCTATTCTATTGTCGGGGTGGATGAGTTTGTGAAGGAATATGAGGAAGCACAGCTTGACCATGCTACAGGTGAAGGGGAAATTCAACTCCAATTTGTAGTGAAAACAACCATTCTTTGGAACAAGGAACCCATCGTGCTTCCAAATTGGAGGCCACTGACACCCCCGCCGTCTCTGCAGCGTCAGCAGTCTGAGCCGCCTCAGCCGTCTCCGGGTCATCAGAATACTCCCCTGTTGTCTCTGCCGCGTCAGCCGTCTCCGACGCTTCAGCCATCTCCTGCACGTCAGCCATCTCCGGCGCGCCAGCCATCTCATGTGCGTCAGTGTAAGCGGAAGAGCACTGCCACGAAGAGCACTAGCACTGCCACGAAGAAATCCGCAGGAAACTATAAGAGTTCAAGAAACTACGTCCCTCAGTCTCCGCCAAGCCATTGCCGGTATTACCGTGGAATCGCAGTGACGAGGAGACCAAGAAGATATCAGAAGAAGAAGTCAAGAAATTCTTTGCACCTAGACGAACGGAGCCAAAGGAGAAAATAGATCTGGTGGTGGTGGAGAAGTTTTACAATATTCTTTTGAAACCTGAAACCCCACTTGTGTCGGACTACGAGCGCCAGATTATGAAGGGGGATGCAAGGCGGAGGGAGTCTGAAAGTAGTAGTCGTGCGGCACCCCAGAAAATAGTTCCCATGCTCGGAGAACAGGAAAACCAATCGTGCGCCCCGCTCCAAGTGTTCGACACACGGATAGCTCCTCCTGTAAATGATTACGAGGCAGAGCTACAAAGAAAGGCCAATGAGATGGGGATGACTTACATTGCATACTTGAACATCATGGGAGACAACTTGCCCAAAGGCGATGTCAACCCCATACAACCATGGAAGTATGGGAAGAATCTCGTCAAGAAAGAGGAGCTCAAGAATCTACCAACAAAGATGTGAATATTGCATAAGTGGTACCTTGATTTCTACAAGACGAGAAAGTAAGAATGGATCACGACACATATAAGAGATCGGATTTTCTTGTGCGGAGATGACGAGATCACCTTCAACATTCAAGACTTGCATTTTCTATTCAATCAGAAGGAACTCGACAAAGATGCCATCAGCCTTTATTGTGTATAAGTACTATTTCTGTAATTTCTATCTCATCTCATTCAATTCATTAATTGCATGTATATATATATGCTCACCATATATGTATATACTATTATGCAGGAAAAAAGGTTATGGAATGCATGAAAGGAGGCCCTTTTGACATTGTGTTCATTGACCCAAATAGAGAGACTTGCATTTTCTATTCAATCAGAAGGAACTCGACAAAGATGCCATCAGCCTTTATTGTGTATAAGTACTATTTCTGTAATTTCTATCTCATCTCATTCAATTCATTAATTGCATGTATATATATGCTCACCATATATGTATATACTATTATGCAGGAAAAAGGTTATGGAATGCATGAAAGGAGGCCCTTTTGACATTGTGTTCATTGACCCAAATAGAGTTCATGAACAAGTGGTAAAAAATAAAACCCGGGCAAACAGAAGATTTCTTGCTAACGTCTTTACTGAGACAACAAACCAAAAGGGAAATACTATTGCCTTACAACTTCTCGTGAGTGTTACCCTCTCTTGTACACATTCTGTTTCGGCTTACTCGATCTTAAGTGTAACTGATGATGAGTTATGCGTGCATAGGTTCCACTTTATTCTGCTAGTCATTCAAGTTGACTTAGGAAAAGTCCTTGTCATGGACTCGTTACGAAAATACCAAGAGCTATGGGAAGACTTTAAAGAGATGCTCCAGAGGTAATTTCAATCATATTATTGCACTAGATCGGCAACTTTCGTGACAACAAGTAATTAATTACTCATTTATCCATTTTATTTACGGGACAGGGTTTGGAAAAGGTTCATGGGCAGGTCCGTGGGTGAATGGTCAGAAGAACTAAAATTTGTAGAACAAAATGTAAATAATACTAGCCAGCTAGGTCTGTGTATCTCTTTTATTCTGCTTCCAATTCTATTATATCATGCTTTATTGATTATTATTTTGATTGAACTCTCTATTCTCGTAAAGTGCGTGCATCAGGGACTCGGCAATAACTTATGTGGAAACTATGTTTGCGAGTTCATTCGCAACACGATATGTCCGACGGGCCAAGCCGCACTAGAACAACTTAGAGTAAGTAAACAAAGTACACAACATTATTTTATTACCATCAGTTGTGTTGAGTTTTATTCTTATATATATTGACCCCATTCTTCATATATATTTAGATCGAACGGATCCGAGACCAAATCCTACCAATTTACCTCATACGAGCCATTCAAGAGGAATTGACGGGGTTCATACTTGATGAGGTCGTCACGCCTGGCGGAAAACTCTTTAGATATCCACCAAAATGAACGTGTACGGAGATGTTATATTGTATATATTCTTTAACGTGTTTGTCTTGTACTTGATGCTTCAACGTGTACGGAGAATACCACAATGACGATGTTTGTGTATAATAATAGTTGCTTAATTATTCATGTACTCGTATGTACCGATGATGTATGTGTATATCTCTCCCGATCGATTCCCCCTCCCCCTCCTCGTCCCCGTCGTGCCGCAGAAATCCACCCAGAACGGGGCGGCGGCGGAATTCTGCTGCGCCAGAGATTTATGCCGTTTTCCTGCGACGGCAGAGATTTATGCCATTTTCCTGCCGTGGCAGAGAACATTTAACACCGGTTCGTATTACGAACCGGTGTTAAAGGGGGGCCTGAGCGCTATGGCAGCCCGACGTGCGCCACCCTGTAACAGCGGTTCGTATAAGAACCGATGTTAAAGGGGGGGCCTCTAACACCGTACCCCCAACAGCGATTCTGAAACCGCTATTAGAGGGTCTCCTGAACCGCTGTTAGAGGGTGTGTTGTGCACTAGTGACATGATACATGTTTGAGAGTTATGACCAAAAACTTTGTGTTTTTGCTTTTTATGACCATTTTCATGAGTTATTGCCCATAGTTTTGGCCTTCCAGGTCGATTTTCACAACCCATAAGACTCGATGCATGTTTAAGAGGCATGACCAAAAACTCATTGTTTTCATGTTTTGTGGCCGTTTTAATGAGCAATTGCCCTAGAGTTTTGGGGTTTGAGGGATATTTGCACGACCCATAAGACCTGATACATGTTTGAGAGTTATGACCAAAAACTCGACGTTATCGGGTTTTATGGCCGTTTTTATGAGCTATTGCCCATAGTTTTGGTGTTCCAAGACGATTTGCATGGCCCGTAAGACATGATACATGTTCAAGAGTTATGACCAAAAAATCGCCTTTTTCACGTTTTATGGCCATTTTCATGAGCATGATGAAAAACTCGTTATTTTCGCGTTTTGTGGCCATTGTCACGAGCTATTGCCCACAGTTTTGGGGTTCCAGGGCGATATACATCTCACGTAACACCCGGTACATGTTTGAGACATATGACTAAAACCTCGTCATTTTGGTGTTTTATGGCCGCTTTCATGGGCCATTGCCCACATTTTTGCGGTTCAATTAGGATTTGCATGGACAATAAAACCGAATACGTGTTTGAGAGTTATGACCAAAAACTCGGCGTTTTCGCATTTTATGTCCATTTTCATGAGCTATTGCCCACAGTTTTGGTGTTCTATGGCGATTTTCACGGCCCATAAGACCCTATACATGTTTTAGAGATATGACCAAAAACTCGTCGTTTTTGTGTTTTATGGACGTTTTCATGAGCTATTGCCCATATTTTTGGGGTTCCAGGGAGATTTACATGACTCGCAGCACCCGATACATGTTTGAGAGTTATGACCAAAAACTCGGTGTTTTCATGTTTGATGGCCGTTTGCATTAGCTATTGCCAACAGTTTTGGGGTTCAATGGGGATTTGCATGAACTACTGCCAACAGTTTTGGTGTTCCAGGGCGATTTGCAAATCAATTAGAACTGGTACGTGGTTGAGAGATATGACCAAAAACTTGTCATTTTCGCTTTTTATGGACGTTTTCATGAGCTCTTGCCCACAATTTTGGTGTTCCATGTCGATTTGCACGACCCTTAAGACACGATACACGTTTGAGAGTAATGACCAAAAACTCGGCATTTTCACATTTCATGGATGTTTTCTTGAGCTATTTCCCATAGTTTTGGGGTTCTAGGGTGATTTGCATGACTTGTAACACCCGATACACGTTTGAGAGTTATGAGCAAAACCTTATCGTTTCAATTTTATATAGCTATTTTCATGAGCTATTGTCCATAGTTTTGGTGTCCCAAGGCGATTTGCATGCCGACAAGAACCGGTACATGTTTGAGAGATATGACAAAAAAATCGTCGTTTTCGCATTTTATGGACGTTTTCATGAGCTATTGTCCATAGTTTTGGTGTTCTAGGTCGATTCGTACGACCCTTAAGACCTGATACACGTTTGAGAGTTATGACAAAAAACTCGGCATTTTCGCATTTCATGGACGTTTTCTTGAGCTATGCCCATAGTTTTTGGGTTCTAGGGTGATTTGCATGACTCGTAACACCCGATACACATTTGAGAGTTATGAGCAAAACCTCATCGTTTCAATTTTACATGTCTGTTTTCATGAGCTATTTACCACAGTTTTGGTGTTCTAGGGCGATTTGCATGTCGCATAAGACCTGATACATGTTTGAGAGATATGACAAAAACTCGTGATTTTTCGTGTTTTATGGACGTTTTCATAAGCTATTGCCCACAGTTTTGGGATTCCAGGACGATTTGCATGACCTGTAAGACATGATACATGTTTGAGAGTTATGACCAAAAACTCGTTGTTTTCGCGTTTTATGGCCTTTCATTTGCTATTGCCCACGGTTTTTGTGTTTCAGTGCGATTTGCACGACCCATAAGACCCGATACATGTTTGAGAGATATGACCAAAACTCGGCGTTTTCGCGTTTACGGACGTTTCCATAAGCTATTGCCCATAGTTATGGTTTTCTAGGGTGATCTGCATGACTCGTAACACCTAATACATGTTTGAAAGTTATGAGAAAAACTCATCGTTTTAATTTTATATGGCCGTTTTCATGAGCTATTTCCCACCGTTCGAGTGTTCTAGGGCAATTTGCTTGGCCCATAATACCCGATACATGTTTAAGAGATATGACCAAAAACTCGTCGTTTTTCGCGTTTTATGGACCATTTTATGAGCTATTGCCCATAGTTTTGGGGTTCCAGGGCGATTTGCAGGGCCCGTAAGGCATGATACATGTTTGAGAGTTATGACCAAAAACTCGGCGTTTTCCCTTTTTATAGCCGTTTTCATGAGCTATTGTCCATGGTTTTTGTGTTCTAGGTCGATTTGCATGACCCATAAGACCCAATACATGTTTGAGAAGCATGACGAAAAATTCACCGTTTTCGTGTTTCGTGGCCGTTTTCATGAGCTATTGCCTAGAGTTTTGGGGTTCGAGGGCGATTTGTATGGCTCATAAGACCTGATACATGTTTGAGAGTTATGACCAAAAACTCGGCGTATTCCCATTTTACGGCCGTTTTTATGAGCTATTGCCCACAGTTTTGGTGTTCTGATACGTCGGAAACGTATCTATAATTTTTGATGTTCCATGCTTGTTTAGTATCTACTTTTCTTTGCTTTGTCTACACTTTGAGGTGTTTTTATATGTTTTCTGGTACTAACCTATTAACAAGATGCCACAGTGCTAGTTGCCTGTTTTCTTCTGTTTTTGTTCCAGAAAGGCAGAAAATCAATATTCTCGGAATTGGACGGGACAAAATCCAAAGTCCATATTTTATCGTGGGGAACACGGAGCCAGAATACGATACGGAGGGGAGGCACTAGGGGGCCATGCCCCCTGGCGGCACGGGCTAGGGTTAGTCGTGCCTGGGCCCCCTGCCTCGCCTCTTCGCCTATAAAGACCCCCCGATGTAGAAACCCTAAGCACCCGATCAATATTCCACAAAACGGTCTGTATCCGCCATCACCATCGTCCCTAGATCAGGGGATCTGAAGCCCTTCCCGGCACCCTGTCGGAGGGTATATCATCTCAGAGGCCTTCTTCTTCATCATGCCAGCCTCCGGTATGAAGTGTGAGTAGTTCCACCTTGGACTACGGGTCCATGTAGTAGCTAGATGGTTGTATCTCCTCCTTTGTGCTACCATGTTTAGATCTTGTGAGCTCCGTTCATGATTAAGATCATCTATTTGTAATCATGCATGTTGTGTTTGTGGGGATCCCATGGATATTGAGATTACTATGTCAGATTGAATAATGGTTTTGTCTTATTGATATTATCATGTCTGTGTTGTTTTTGATCTCGCATGCTCTCCGTTTCTAGTAGCTATCTTGGCCAAGTAGATGCTAGTGACTCCAAGAGGGGGTATTTATGCTAGATAGTGCGTTCATGCCTCTGTTTAATCTAAGGGAAGTGACAGAAATCTCTAAGGTTGTAGATGTGTTGTTGCCACTAGGGAGAAAACAACGGTCTCTTGTTCATGGAACAAGTGGATTGTTTACCTTACACACTTTGCTTAAAGGAGTTATCTGTTGCTTGCAACTTAATACTAGAGGGGGTTTGGATGATAACCTCAAGGTGGATTTCTAGTCATAGATGCAGTTGGATGGTGGTCTATGTATCTTGTTGTATTTCCCAATCGAATCTCATAGGATCATGAATGTCTAGTATTGCATTGTGATGCCTTGCTCAGTCCTGTTAATTGCCCCGCTATAATTTTTTTACCCAGCATGCCATGTTTGTTTATCTTAAGGAGAACGCCTCTAGTGAAATATGGACCCCGGTCCAATATTTACCATTGATACATCTTCCACTATTACTGTTTACTTGTTGCAAACCACTATTACCTTCCACACCATACAATTAATCCTTTGTTTTCCGCAAACCAGTGAGATTGACAACCTCACTGTTCGTTGGGTCAAAGTCTTGAGTTTGTGTT
The DNA here is from genome assembly GCA_910589765.1 of Avena atlantica. Taxonomy (NCBI): domain Eukaryota; kingdom Viridiplantae; phylum Streptophyta; class Magnoliopsida; order Poales; family Poaceae; genus Avena; species Avena atlantica. The sequence goes on from OU342738.1 coordinate 303,233,028, forward strand.
ATGCAGGTCTCCAAGTTGCTAGCAACACCTTTGAGTCATTTCTTTCCTCCTACTGGTTTAATCACCTTGGTTTCTTACTGAGGGAAAACTTACTGTTGTGCTCATCACACCTTGCTCTTGGGGTCTCCCAACGAGGCATCAATAACACGCCAACAAACTTTTCTGGCGCCGTTGCCGGGGAGACTAATGACATCTTCACATGGGGAGTCCTTCACAACCTTTCTCTTTACTTTGTTTTTGTTTTTCTTAGTTTATTTTGCTTGGTTTGGTTGTCTCTTTTTTTATCAAAAACTCCAAAAAAATTAGTTCCTGCTCTAGTTATCACCTTGCTCTAGCTCACCATGTTGATCCCCATGTTCACCCTGAAAGACCTTTCAATAGGTAGTGGCTCTATAATTGGGAAAGAGAATATTGAAGAATTCTTTAATCATGTTAGCAAAGGTGAGGATATTGAGGATAGATCTATAGCAGAACTTGCTCCTAATTATGAAATTTCTGCAGCTTCTTTAGTTCATATGTTGGAGGGTAGGTTTGTTAACCTTAACCCCATGATGCAATTTTTTCCTTAAACTAAAAGAAGAAGAGGATCCTGAAAAGAGGGATTTTATCCTAGAAACTTCACTAAAAGAGTTCAATGATGTTCCTAAGTGTCGTGGGAATGGCCACGGAAGATGCTGCAATCGGCAGCGAGTATTAGAACATGGGGCAAGGGCGGCCAGCCATCTGCGGTGCAAGATGATGGCAGAGACACAAGGGTTTACCCAAGTTCGGCCCCCCGGAGGGTAAAGACCTACTTCTGCTAGATTGTATTATGGTGAGAGTACAAGGGCGAGCTCGACTACTAGGCGGCGAGTCGCTTGGGTGTATGATGGAACGTATCCTCTATGCGTACCCTAGGGAGGTTTATATAGGCTCAGCTCGCTAGGGTTGACAGATATACAACCGAATTGGTTAAAGATTTGAATGGTCTTTGACCTAGTACAATTGGGCCTAGCTACGCTTTTGGGCCTCCAGCTTCTAGTCGCCTGAGTCCTCGCCAAGTCTCGATCGAGTCGCCGTCCTGCAGGCCCACTCACTGGCAGCTTGGGCCAATAGGAAACGTCCTGCTGGGCATACCCCGGTAGGCATATCCCCATCAGTAGTCCCCGAGGCCATTGTTGATTCGTCGCAGGTGTTCATTGGCAGTCGGAGTATGCGTGTCCAATGCGGACGCCTAGTCGAATCGGCGGTCCTGAACAAAGGAAAGAACTAGTCATTTTAGTCGCAATAACGACAACCAATTAGATCGCAGCTTGGCGAACAGGTCGACGAATAGTCAAGTCACTTTTATAGTGATCGGGTCGGCGAATCATCGAGTTGCTGAAGACAACGAGTCGAGTGGACGAAGTTGGACCGTCAGCTTGGTCAAACTAATCGTTGGGTAATCCAACTGCAATATCGGCGTAATTACCGCGTGGTAACGGTTCCCCGAAAATGGCGGGTAACAACCACTATATAAGGGGAGTGACGGGTGAGGGGAAAGTGCTTCCCTCATTTCCTCCAAACTTGCGCATTCTCGTTCCTCCATTCCGCATAGTGACCAGAGCGATTCGCATCCGTCGATCCCCTAGCCAATGGCCCCTCATGCGGAACCATGGGGCAGATCCAAGTGCACGATGGCGCTGCTGAGATCATTCGAGGGGGCAGGGATCCTCCGCGCCGGGAGATGGTGCATCGCCGCAGCCGGAGAAGTGATTCCAGATCCGCATGAAGGGGAATTCGTCTTCTTCAGCAGTCATCTAGAGTGAGGGCTCGGATTACCCACTTCCCTCTTCTTCCGGCGCTTCTGCTCCTTCTACGACATCCAACCGTCGGATCTGGGACCGCATAACATTGAGCAGCTCACCATTTTTGTGGCGTTCTGCGAGTGCTACCTGGGATGCACGCCCTACTTTTCCCTATGGCAAGATCTATTCCATGGGAGGATCAGGCGCGAAGAGGCAGGCGTCCCAATGCTAGCCGCGGGCGGCTTGACTTTCCAGCTGAAGTCAAAGGCGTTATTCTTCGACCTGATGCTGCCCTCCAAAGCAGCGAACAAGTGGAAGAAAAGCTGGTTCTATGTGACTGAGTCGACTCCGGGCAACGAGGTGGCGCTTCCAAGGTACTCCACCGACCGGCTCGAGCCACGTCGGCTCCAGGTCACCAAGCTTCTGCTAGAGCAGCGGATGGTCGTCGACGAGATGCTGCAGACCATCCTAAACTTGAAGAAGAAAGGCCTCCAAACCATCAACCTCTACAATTGCTGGCTCGGGCGACGGCTCGTGCCCCTGGCTAGTCGTGCCCACTATATGTACGAGTACACGGGCAAGGACGACCCGACAAAGTCTTGTCACGACGAGTGGAGACTCAATGACTACACCCAGGCCCTGAAGAAGATCACCCAAGCAGTGTATCTTGACGCGAAGGTCGGGGCCACAACTTACACAGCAAGGCACCCAACTCCAACGGTGAGTTGTTATTTCCTTTGCACTCGCAGTCATAGTTTTTGCATTCGCAGTTGTGCTAACGTTGTTTGATTGTTGCAGTTATTTCAAGTGGTGGAAGGTTGTCTTCCACCCGCAGATGACGAGAACTCTATCTCGTCTGCCGAGGACAGGAGCGAGTCACTGCCCGACAAGGGCGATGTCAGGAGTGACGGGGGTGGCGGTGGTGACGATGGCGACGACGGAGACGAAGCCGTGGAGGTTGCTGCCCCCACGGTCCGCAAGACTCGCGGGCAGCACCAATGCGAGCTCGAGGCCAGAAAAAGCCTCGAGGCCCACAACGACGACGACGACGAGCTCCCTGAGCATACCTCACAGCGTGAGGCTACGCCGTCGAAGAAGAAGAAGCAGCCGCCACCCAAGAAGAAGGCGAAGCTGGCCAAGGCAGCGTCTCCGCCTTGGTCCGCGAGTAGCTCCGATGCTACCAACGCGGCCGAAGAAACAGTGGCGCACACGGCTGTAGCGACTGGCGCGACCATCATAGAGGACTAGGCGCCGCTAGCATCATTGCCGCCGCCGTTCGCCCCAGTCACCGGGTTGGTTGCCGCTCCAGCCGCAGGGGCCTCGCCGCCAAGAGGAGCTCCCGCAGCGATTGCCACTGAGGCTCCTGCCGCGGCCTCATCCTCGAAGAAACCATCAGTGTCTTGGGCACAAAGTTTGTTCGAGACGGGCCTCAGTCGGAAACTGGGGCCAGAACTGGAGAAGCCGGCCAGCATCCACACCGAACTGCGATTTGTTCTAGTCGCCAAGTGAGTGTTCCTTGACCTTTCATCCGTCTACTTGCTCCGTGTTTCGATAGGCGAGTGTTATTGACAGAGTTGTTTCGCAGGACTAGAGTTAAGAAGATAGGTCACCCTTCGGTGGCCAAGGTTCCACCAGTCACCGCGGAGGCGCCGGCTGATCCCTCGAAGAAGAGGAAGGGCGACGAAGTCGTTGCTCCCGCTGAAGGCACCAAAAGAACAAAGAGCGATGACGTCGTCACGATCTCTGACGAGCCGGCAGCTGCCCCGAGCGAATCCCCAACCGCAGTGGACGTAGCTCAGAAGGCCAAGGAGTACGCGGGGTCCCAGCATGCAGTGCCCGTGGTTTCGAACGTGGTGGCGACACTCCCTCGCTTTGTGGCGAAAGCCGCCACGGCGAGTGCCTCGGTGCCATCGAGCCAACTCCCTGGGGCCGCCGGCATGGAGGTCGAAGAGCGTCGCGGTCACACTCCACTCGTGCTTGCGTCGGTGGATGTGATGGAGCTTCATGGCATGCTAGGTGCCTCCATCTAGGTATGTCCAGTCCACGAGGATCGGGCCACTGAATTTTAGTGGTCGGATTCTTACTATTTTTTTGTCATCCA